>OX579678.1:2330216-3530216 GCA_951230905.1 Cheilosia variabilis | reverse complement strand
TTGTTGCTGATTCCTTTCTTGCTCTCAACGCCTGAAAAGCTTGAGGTTTATCAGTGTCAAATTGCACGATGTTGGCGCCGGATTCACTGCTTCATTTCGGGACTTATTTTGGTCACTGACTGAAGTCCTCAGTGAGTCAATGGAAACCACATACCGCCATATCAACTTCGTCCATATTTGCCAATAATCAATGCTCTCTTCGGTAAAGTTGTACCGCTCCCTACTTTTTGAAATAGCGGGCAATTACACGTCCTTTTGCCAATAAGACTAGGCGATAAAGGTTACACAAAAATTTGCCACAGCTTATGCCTTACAGAAAGTGCAACATAAGTATTTAAATGGAAATTTAAACGTTATGTATGAGTCTTGTCACAAAACGGCTGCTAGTCTCATGAAGTAAGTACTTATAGCACCTTGTGGATTTGCCTTACTTCAAAGAGCGGAAGATTCAATTTTCACAACCGCATATTAAAACGAGTGACCCTTGTGCCTAAAGGCGATTTTTTGATGAAAATAAGATCTGATTGACGAAGGCGTTATTTGTCCAGTAATACTCGACATAAACGTAAAAATGACAGAACGATTTGAAGGCTATTCCTAAATTAGAAGATCTTGCTTTAGCTTTACAAGTCGAAGGAAAACGTAAGTCCTTGACTTCATAGCGCTTTAAGATCGGTCTAAAATCAGATGATGAATATCTTAAGAATGATCGTCTAGAATACGAGTTTAGCTCTTTCGACTGATCTCTTAATACAAGTTTTATGCGATCTTTAAGTTCGTTTAATCGATCTTTAGTTTAAAATTAGCTTTAAAAAAATAGGGTTCGGCTGCTAGCAGGTAAGCAAAATATTTTCAAAATAGCTCGCTGTGTCCATAGCTTATGGGTTTTTGGTAGATCGTCGACTTCCCATGATTTTCCTGTGACCATTCCTTTGGAGCCGATAAGTTATAATATAAAGCCAGGCTTAAAACTTCTTGCGCGAACAAATTTCATAATTTGCCTTGAAAAGGCACATATGCAAATTTGATCAATCAGCAAACGCACTTAATGTCTCAGCAAAAAATCTCTTCTCTTTGTTTACCCAGTCTGTTGATTGCCAGAAATGTGTGCTATTAATCTCCATCATCTCAACAACTGCCTAGTCTCAGCCTCGACATTGTTCGTCTTCTGTCGAAGCACCTTGCGTCCCCCATCACGGTCACCTACCAGCTTACAAAATCAATTTGTTATGTTGCGGAATCACTAATTGATTAGCTTCTGAAAGCTGCTATAAAAACAAACCAAAACCACCATCGTAAAAATAAAAACTAGACCGTTAGATAAATTCGCATGGGATTTTTTAACCCACACACACACCTGCTGTTTGAATTGCGGCTCTTCCGAAATTCATCTTGAATTCTAATTTGCTGCCTGTTTACGATTCGAAGTAGCCGAAAAATCAACACAAGCAAAAACAATAACAAAAGTAGGTCAACAACCTATTCCATTACTCACTTTGTCAAGCGTGATGCTCTTATAATGTTTAATACAGTACAACGAGCGTCAATGTTTTTTTGTTCTTTCTTGTTTTTAAAGATTTTATTCTCCCTTGTACTTTTATGGAATAAATTACTAAAATCAGCACGAAGCTGGAATTGCAAATAACCTGCCGTTAGAAGTTGAAAAATTAAATAATAATAAAACAAGGAGAACAAAATTGCAAAAGCATTAAATTCCCAGGGTAATTAATTTACATTAGGGGCGGATATAAAGCCGCCATAATGGCTCGTTAAAAGTTTGCTTTATAGATGTGTTGTTCAGCGATCTTCTGCACATCAACTCGAGTTAAAACTACGATTTTATGATCCTTCTCACCTGTAAATGAAGAATATAAGTTAATTAGGTCAACGGAAGACGAATAGAACCGTTCGGCTGAATTTGCATACGTTATTTCTGGTCGACTTGGCGAGTTTCCCGTTTGATAGATCGCGCGTATTTATTGAAATAAATTGTCAGAATTTCGCTAACGAGTGCTTTTGATTGAATTTCTGATCATTGAAAGATGAATTAGCAAATAGATTGGCTGGTTGCTTGTTTGTGATGTTTTTCGAGTTTGTAGAATTTAGTTCGCGCCCATTTGCCTTTCTTCTAACTGACTTCGGCCATTTGCATAATTTTATTGATGGAATGCGAATTTCTTCTCCTTTTTTGCGATTATGTTGGACTTTTTTTTAAAAAAAATCACCGAACTGCTTTGGAAACCTATTTTTGCCCGTTATAATTATGTCAACGAGTAACTGAGCAAATCGGTAGTAACTTAAATCGGTAGTAACATAAATCTGTGTGTCCGTGTTAGTGGCAAAGCTCGTAGTTTCTGAAAGCTATAATTCTACATTTCTGCCATAATTTCTGAAACAATGAAACAAATGTCTTTGATTGACGAAAAGTAGTGTTCAGCAAACACAACTGGCCTGGCAAGTTCAGCAGACATCCTTTTTTTCCGTGTCTAATTTTGGCCAAGGCTAGAGTTCGGAGTTTCACAGTTCTGAAGACGCTGCGGTCTTTATAAGTCGTTGCACTACTAAAACTTTAAAAACGTAACTGAAGTCTATAATGACTCTAGGTCTAGCATTGTATTCCCTATCTGTATGACTGAATTGACAAGCTTGTTCTAGGAAGTTTTTCAGACATGCGAGAGATAAAAAAACGTAAGATTAACTTGGTTATTTTTGAGGGGGGGCGAAACCGGCGGCATTCGCGACCCCTCTATCGATTTCTAAAAAGCGGCTTGTTTTACTTAGGTACCTTCAAGAATCTCTTAGAAGGCCCTCACAGAGCTAGAGACCTGCTACTACTCCTCTTCATATACGTCGCATCTGTGAAAAAGACTTTGCAATCGAAAAATAACGCACGGTGTGTGACAGCCGAATGTATTCCCGAGCTTCTGCGATGAAGCAATCTGCTGCCACAGCAAGATTTGCATCGATGATTTGTGGCATTCAACGCAAATGTCTGTAGAAACTAATTTGTTACAGCGCGTTTTAGTATCAATTCGGATAGCGCCCCCCTGAAATCTTGGTTGAGTACTAATTTTGATGGCACTGTCAAGGTGCCGTCATTCCCAATTCGCGTTCGCTGTTCTGCCCAGGAAAGGGTTCAATGTCTCGCTCAGATAATGGAACAAAATATCTGCAGGCGGCACGAATTTATGTGTAAATCCTCAGTCTCTTCTATGTATCTGCACTGTGCATGGTGTAAATTACGGAAAATCCAATAAAGGAGGAGTGCATCCTGCACGTCATGCTCGTCTGCCGCCCGAGGATCGTTGCTAACTATTTTGATGGGATTTTGCACCATCAAGCACGCACATTAACTGATATCTGCCTCCAGACATCTCCTTGGAAGTTGTTTCATTGAAAAAAAAAAATTAAGCAACAAACACGCCTGTGTGTGTGGAGATAAAATAAACAACCTACGAGAGCGACGAGATTAATGATCATCATCCTCACAGCTCCATCATCATTCCTAGTGTCATATAGATTTCCAGACCAAACTTTCACATATCGGGCGCATTGTTCGATTCCTATCCGCAAACGAAAGTCTTAAACCCTTTTGTCGAAATTTATGGGACAGTATAATAGCCCACCGCATCGAATGGATTCTTTGAAAATTTCTCCACAGAAATATTCTTTTCATCGTCTATACTGTGTGGATGCGAAAGTGGGTCTTGACTTGGCAGCTGCCATTGATGAAAACGAAGATGCGTCCTACAGAGTCTCTAATCGGATCATCATAATCATCATCATCAACACCAAGTCAGTGGGAAGCCATCAATGGCACAGAAGTGTTGTTGTGGCACGCGTCCATTACACTTGTCGGGTTAGAGCTGTTAGTGGTGTTTCGGTTTTTGTGTTATCTTCGTTTATTTTTTGACCACTTAACCACTGATATGTAGTCGAATACGGAGGTTGATGAAGTTTATGGTAACAAGGTTTCATTGCCACGGTCGCATCCAAATGTGGTGGGTATTTAAAAAGAATTCAATAAGCTGCAAGCACAATAAAAAAAAAACTTTTTTTTTGTTTTCCAATTATGAATATGCCTTGCATAACTGCCACACAGACGCCTTATTGGATACACTCTTTTCATCGTCATTTGTGATTGCCTGCCAGTTATAGTTTACTTGTTTTTTTTTTGTTTCTACTTGCCCCGTTTAGTAACCTGCATCTGGAAAGCACACATCGAATTTGCCGCCGCGACAGACGGCAGCCAGTGGGGTCAAGTGTTTTTTATCAGATGTCAAGAAGCTCGAAACAGTTTTATTAAATGCAGTGATTATTGCATTATAAGTTATAACACGGTTTCAAAAGTACTCGTTTATTTAAAATGGGTAGAAATATAAGAGAAAACAACATCGCTACATACATTTATTTTATCCGCCATTTTGAAGTTTGGACAATGTACGTATGTTCGGAACAAGATATTGTTCATATGATAGCTGCAAACTTTGATAGACCTGTTCAACTTCTGTTTCGGCTTAACCAGCAGAAAATGTTGTGCGCACATTTAACTATGACAATTTGTTGAAAATATGTTTTTGACAGCTGGTCGGCATTCTGTAATTCTGTAAGGCGAAACGTTCAAACGTTTTCGTGTGCACGAAAAAATTTGCTTCTGTAACAGAGGGCAAATCATCCGTGCAAACGAAAACGTTTTATCGTTTGGCCTTACAGAATCTGACCCCTGTTATCGGTGACGTTTTACATGGTTTTTGATTACCACTACATTAGGTATCAAATTTGGATACTTTCAATATATAATTTTGTTGTATTTGCTAAGATATATGAAAACGAATCAGTTTTGACAGCTGTCTTCATTACCGTCGCTTAGCAACGTTTTATTTTCTTAGATTCTAGTCACATAGCTTCTTTTTATTTTGTGCATTCTTTTCTCGAGAAAGACACGAGGGTGTAGTTTTTTTTGGCCTCAACAAACAAAAAATTGACATTTAGCGCAGCTGTTCTTTACTTGAAAAGTCAGTAGGTCCCAACTTTAAAGGCAGTTCTAAAACTAAAATTCGGACAAGTACACGGGTCTTTCTTAAACTTTTTTCTTTTGTTCCGTTCTTCATTATTTTCCTACCTCGATCGATTCTTAACAAATCTATTGAACACCCTTAAATTAATAAGTATAATACTTTTTTTTTCCCAAAGAAAATAAACGATTGCTTTTAAAATAATTGCACCTCGGTCACAAGGATGAAAATCACTTTTGTCGCATTTATGTTCACATTTTTAGTTATTTATCTCTCCCGGCACATTTTCTTAGCCTGCCAAAAATGACAATTTTCCAAGTTAAATTGAAATGGCCTGTGGCAACTCTGTGTCATAATCACTTAGAAAATTATAAAGATTTAAGGCCTTCTAATAATCGTTATTAACATTCACACTAAATGTTTTGTAGGTCACAATATGAAATTTTGTATGGAAAATGAGTTCGAAAAATTTAGCCTGGACAATAAAGTTCTCACATTCGGTCTCTTTTTATTTTCAAACCAAAAAAGTAACGACGCTCGCTACATTTACTTAGAAGAACGAGTTCGTCCAGCGTTTCGTCGTGCCAAATCTTAAGGAGTTTGCCAGTGATACGAAAAAGTCTGGGTAAACGTTGCCTGAATTTCTTTGTATGAGGATAGTTGATGTGTAAAAGGATATGCTCTCTCTTTCTCGTTTTCGAATACGGTAACCTACAGAAAGTCTATGGCAGTCTTTTAGTTCCGCAAAGGAAGGTAAAAAAGAAGTCTCTGTCAGCGACTTGATTTTGGATGATCCATTAACTTAAGCTCAGCTTTCGATGCTTCGATGTTTGCTGACATGAATTATTTTGTTACAGTTTTAGGGGTCTACGAAGGTTGAAGCTCTTTCTCATTTCAGTTAATTCTCAAAACCTTGTTTATGCAGCATCTCCCGCGAATAAAGGAAAGTGATAAGATAAAAAGAAATCAAACTGCGTACAATCATTTACGGACGAACTGCGGCCATGTGTAGAATTTGCCTATAAGCAACAAAAAAGGCGTCTGCGAAAATTGGAAACATGCGAGAACGTGGTGCGAATGACCGGGTAAATTGCACTACAAGCTGGCAGATATGGGACATTTTTTTTTATAAAATGTTCCAACATTACACTTTGCGGTGTCTACACTAATTGCTGACCTTGGCAAGATGATCCACTTGATTGCAGTTGAGTGCCCGTATGTCAGCAGAACACTGGGATTCACCTGACTGATGGCGTGATTTAACATTATTTGTTAACACTGCAAACAAATGCACACGGGTGCAATATTGCTGAGTGTGTCCAATGGGTTTATTGGCCTTAGCATAAGGGAGTGTCAATGGGAAACTAAAATTGATTACGATTCTACATGAGTCATCATTTGTCATTTATGTCATTTCTTGTTTTGGATAACTTCAAATAGGTAGCATGCTTGTGTCACTTCCTGTTTCATCGGAGCTTGGCACTGTACAATGACGCTTTAAAATCTGATGCAATTTGTTAATTTGTTTCTAATGCGAACGAAGGCATGTAAGGCTTTCCATACCTACCTTGCTCATGACCTCAGAATTATTTCCCAATTGTGTTTTCCACTGATTCACCCCACAGTGCGTTGATATTTATGATTGAAGTTCAAGCATACGTTCATCGACTGCGCACAAGCACTCCGACGTTGGCAGTGTACGAGCACGAGTATACGATACGCCAGGTGAAGGTAAGCCTGGCGTGGCAGTGAAAAATGCAGTGTCAACCCAAGGGCAGGAGGAGCTGTGAGCGGTGCAAATAACATTCGCATCTATCTCCTCGATGAAGATCACATGCATGGTTCTTTTAATTTTCACGAAAAAGACGGTCGGTGTGCTTCGGCGGATGGATCTCGGAGGTGCTTCTGCTTGTTCCATTTGATTTTCTCGTTTCTGGAGGCGGCGGCGGCGGTGGTGGTGGTAGTGGCGTGGTTATCTGGTTATCATGGAGGTATTATTTAATTTCGCTGAGTCAGTTTATTTTGCGTGTATACGGTTATCCGGAGAGTTAGCACTCCTTTCTCCGTGTGCTATCCGATTACGCTTTATGGCATGGAATGTGCGTTAGCTCGCACATGAATGTTTTCCGTCGACAAACACCCAAGCGATATAGGTGCAAGTGGTTTTGATTACGTAACCCATCCATAAGCATTCCTTGCCAAAAGTTTACAGGAAGTCATGCCAATGGAAATGAAACAAACTCTGGAATGTTGGAGGCTGTTTTCTGTTTTCTTAGATTGCACTCTAGTTGCAGCTCAATATGGCCGGCGAGCGGTCATAAATGCAACCGGCGGCACAGGAAACAAACAATGTTGGCCGTTTCCGTTTTTGCGTTAATTAGTTCGTGGAAATTCGGACTTCCAAGGAGTCGGGCCTGCCTGTTGGGAAGATTTATAGTCGCAGTTAAATAGAGTTTTATGAAGAGTTCCCTTAACCGTAGGCCCGCACAGAGAAGTAGTAGTACTGCCTTCTGATGGAGTGTGTGAATGATTTTGCATCGCATCGTTGTGTGCGCTTACTTCATTTGGATACCACTTAAGATTCCACATTGAATTGATTATTCCTCACTCCATCAGCGAACAGGTGAAATTCCACAAACAGGCTGGGGTTGCGAGGTTGAGGAGAGAAATACCTGATCGCGCAGCCACAGCGATTGGAATATATACAGCGATTCCATTGATCTTCACCGATCTCACTCACTCACGGGCACACGTGATTTTTTGCGCCAAATTCTTGTGCAGGAAATCGAAATGAGAGTACGACTTGGGTTATGGATTCATAATGGGCATAATAATGCCCTCACAGGATTATCGTGACGTCGTCTTCGGTCGGATTAACCATTAACGAACCCAACGGAGATCTGCAATTGATGTCGATCGCTTGATGTATGAGTATCGTGTGTGTATATATGTGAGGAGGATAATCTGGTGCAAAGCCAGGTCAACGAACGCATTAAAGTGCGAACTGTTCCGAGAATTGTATATAGTTGTTAAGTTTGCAGGGCGGGACTGTATAATCAAAAGATGATTAAATGCGAGGAAGAGATTCTGTGTTTTTAGTTTTTGTTTAACTTGAGACACACTGCAGCAGGCGACATACAATGCAAGATGAACGCACGGCTTTGTTTGAGTTTGTTTAAGAAGAGCTCTCTGTTGCATACTCTTTCGTTATATGTTATTCTGTATGGCGACTTGGAAGCATTTTCTGGGACAGAAGGTGTCTTTATATGCATAATTGGAAGAGAAAATATGCCCGTGGCATTTAATTACTTTTGATTGCAACCAGATGCGTTTATATCTTTGGACTGAACCCGTGACGTGACTGTCGTGACCCATGCGATGAATCGGAACTAACAAAATGCTTCTCGGAATCGTTTGTGTTCGCATAAGTCCATAATAGGTATAGGTATGTTATATATGGAGAGCTAGAGGCTTCCAAATGGAGGCCTTTGCAAACTGCATGCCACTATTTAAGGAAACTTTTGTCCTAGCTAAGAGTGAGACATGCATTTCGTCGGACGTTTTATAAGAGGTGGTCGACAGCAACATCTGTCCTTCAGAGCAGCTAAACGGATCCACTGAAGTCGGTGCCTTCCTTTTTAACACACTTCCCCTGCACACCACCTATCAAAATAATGCACTTTCGAGTCTGTTTTTTTTTTTAATGTTTTTCTGGCGCCGGACCTGCTAACGCAAACGTCGCATTTGCATACGCAGATCTTTTATAAATCACTTTAATACGAACGACGCAATTAAATCTCTTTCCGTCTTGCACTTAGCCAACCTCTAACTGTACCTACAACGAAATATTTTTGATGTGTCAGAGAGAAGCACAAATGTTACTGTCATTGGTCATGAAATTGCACTTAAACTGATGTCGGACACTTGAGTGGATAGGGAACTTCTACTGAATCAAACTCAGACACATAAGTGGCCATAATTTTTACTACACTCTTTATTTAAAGACACACTGGAACGAAATTATTTGCGGGAATTTAGTTCCTTAGCGCAAATTGTCTCGAGTTGTGTGTTTTTATTTTCTTTCGCCGTGGCCCTCCTTTGTCTCGGCAATTTGTTGGCAAAAATAAAAATCAAAACTAAATAAGTTTGTCCAATTAAATTGTTAAAAATAATTCAACTGACATTGATATTTAGGTTTTTGAAGTCGACCGACTTGCAGAGGGGGATATGCACGCAACTTGTTGTCAAGCAGGTACCTATAAAATTATGAATTAGAACTGCAGCAATTGCCATTGAACGTTAATTTCAGTTAATTGAAAAGCCATTCTGACATTAAGATGATAATTTTTAATAGAATTTAATGCATTTCAAAACTCCTAAGCCAGGCGTCTACGGCTAAGAATTAACTGTAAAACACTATTTGTGGCGATCAGTAAAGTTCAGACGAACAACTTACACCAATCAGGGTCGACATTCTGTAAGGCGAAACGTTCAAACGTTTTCGTTTGCACGAATGATTTGCCTACAAGAAAATTTCTTCGTGCACACGAAAACGTTTGAACGTTTCGCCTTACACAATGCCAACCCAGGGTTCTTATCACGTTTTAAAGCGTTCATCGTCCAAACGATATTAGTAAACGACGTCCACAAAATTCTAGGTACTTCGAGTGAGTTTAAATGGCACCAATGTCATAAATGTATGACATTTTTGACATGTATCAAATTTTCTGATCACTATAACTACGAACTTCCTTAACAATTAAAAGCAACCAAATGTATACTTTAAATAAAAATATCAAAGCGCTCGCACCACCTAAACGGATGCACGAAAATTGCACTGTCAGGAAGAAAAATAACTGAACTCGAACTGTCACCTCTTCAAGCGGCAATCGCTTTACACATTAAAGTAGAAAGAAAATGTGTAACCATGGAAATGCAACGAACAAACTATTTCCATAAGCTTTCAAGAATGATATAAAAAGAACAAGCAAACTATACTACTACTCAATAGAGGAATATTCACATAACAGCGAATTGCGAACAAATCAATTTAACTGCATTTATCAATTTGTTTTATCACAAAAGCATTATACTTAATTAATCTAGCATCTAATCTAAAAGAAACCTGAGTCTTAATTGATTTAAATAGCGAAATTTACAACTACAGCAATTTTAACGCGAGTTGAAAATTCTTGCCGCGAACTGTCACACTTCATTCAAAATCCACATAATAGAGTCGCAATCCACAAACCCACGAATGAAAAATTCGGTCGACATTTATCTGCGACTAATAAAAGTTTTCATGTGAATGAAAAGTCAGAAACTACTAATATTCGCTTGTTCGCAATTCGCTCTCATATGAACAGTCGTCCTAAACTCTTATTGCACTCAACCTGAAAACTGCACTTTTTCCAGCACAACGTGGAGATACGTTTTGCACTCAAAACTCGATTACAAAGAGTTGATGTAATGAAAAAGTATTATGCGCACTAAAAAATATTTGACAGTAGTTGGTCGATTGGCAGCACTGCGAAAAGTTCGATGTAGAGTTGTGACACCACCTTTCGTTGTTTTTTTACTTCGAATAATGATTAAAACAAAACGTAAGAATTGTGATAGTTATAAAAAGAAGTACACTGCCTTTAACATTTCGTTTTTGTGGAGCTTATTTTTACCAACAATTGTCAGTTCTAGTTCTGAGATAATTTCATCAAGACCTGAAGAAGCTCCGCAAAGAAATGCAATTATTCCTTGAGAATTCCATATAAACTGTCACTACACCTGACAGGTTGCCATAAAATTACCGTACAATTAAAACCAGCGGGCAAGAATGGCGCTTTTTAATTTTCTCCAATTCTCCGTTGCCGCGCTCAGAGTGCGCTTAGCACTTACTTCTCCCCTTGAATACATTTTGCTGACATTGGCGCATTGTAATGATCCCATGGAATGCTACTGCTTCTTTAGAAAAGTGTCAACCATCAAAGTGGATGAGGATGGTATCTTTTTAACATGCGTATGCCATTGAATATCATCCAAGCATATAGGGAGAAGATAAATTCCCAAATGAAGACCAAGACACCAGACACATCATCGTTCTTCCTATATTCAATAGTCATTGAATGTGCTGTGCTGACGATTTTGCAAGTGCTGAATATATTTCCTGCATCGACAACTGCCACCGCCACCACCGCCATCATCATCTTCGCCAGTAACCGGCAGTAGCAGCAACCAACCAAAGAAGCAACCCATCGACCAAGTAGCACAAAGAACTGTTATTGCTGCCGCATTCTTTGCGTATTTGCTTTTTGAATCATCTGAAAATGGACACCACCAGGAGATGCTGTCGGTCGGTCGGTTGAAATTGCTACTTCTGGTGCGGCTGCGGCAGCCAATTGCAGTCACATGACAATGGCATTCGAAATATGAATTGGGCATCGATTGAATGGCACACATGAATGCTCATCCTGTCACGCGTTACCAAGCGACACATATACGTAGGTATATATACCAAGGCCACATGTGCGTCGCGTATATGATGACATTTTGACTGTGTCCCCAATAAATCAATAAAACACTAAAAAGAAAAAGCCACTCAAAGTCGAAGAGGAAGAAAAAGCAATTAGTTTAAATTTAAATTATTCCCGCAAATAAATGCTCAATTGATTGGTTTTGTGTGCGAAATCGATTAAATTGCTGCGGCTTGCAATGCGAATTTGCGACACGCACGCAATAAATTCGCGTTGATAAGGTTGGCTACCTCGACACTGGCCAGTTGATCGATAATTTTCGCACAGCCTGCATTGGCTGTACGTCAAGGAAAGTGCTGCCAATTAATATTTATGAAGGTCGCTTAATCGATTTTTGTTAATAAAAAAATGTCGATCGAAATGTTAGCAAATTGTTCTCCGAGAATCTGGTTCTGTCCCGAAATTAAATCATACATTCGAAGGATTGCCATAAGCTGGGTCTTTGACCTGTCATTCGCAATATGTGCTAATGGGCTTTTAAGGATTTTTAGTCCAAGAGGGAAATTTCGCTAAAACAGAAAAGTTATTTCATCTTCAGTTTCGTAAAAGAGAAACATTCCTCTTCTTGGCTCAATAAGACAGTTCGGATTTTAAAAAGTTTACTCACTAAAAATAATGACGACTTACTTTGATGTGCTGAAGTGGCCCATTCACGATAAAATCGGTTGCACGATTTCTTATCTAAAAAAAAATTACAATTCGAAAGGTTAGTTACTTACCAATTGACCGTTCGCATTGAATTTGTACAGTTCGAAAATACCAAAGCCAATTGCGACGCTTTTTATTTTATAGGTCACAATAGCTAACTTTGTAAAATTTAAAGTGGGCATGGGCACTAAAATCGATTGTTAGTCCCGCTTCGGCTTTGCTTGTAAATCGTTTTAACCCCTTCGCCTTTATTATGTGTAGGTCACAATAGATAATTTTAGATGGAAAATTTCATCAATTTTTTTTAATTTGACTTGGGGCTTTAAAGATCACACATTACGAAACGTTTTACAAGTTTTGGTTGAGTTTGTCAAGAAGGGAGGATAAGATCAGCATTTGACTTGCACCTTTGGGTTACAGAAATGTCACTTCTGGACTTGATCCATGTTATACCTTACTGGACTTGAACTCTTAAACAGATTAATAGTACCGCGCTTGCTCTATTTAATCGATTGACACCCAACTCTACGTCTACACGAGCCTTCTAAACGATGTTTCCTGCATGCACAAATATTTCTTCTCGTTATAACTAAAGTTGATGTAACCCGAATTTGACACATTAAGGCCGCCCAAAGAGCACGACACCGCTGGCTTTCATTGTTAATTGTGAACTTAAACCAGCCGACACCAAGCGAGTTAAATAGAACATAACCATTCCATGGATATAGCCATGGGAATATTTTTACCGTAAATCAGTTTCCTACAATTCCATCGCCATGTAAGGCCATTGAATGCGATTCGGTGAGATAGCAATGTGCGCACAACGCCCGGTTACAGCGGCTCAACAGGTGAGTGCAATTCAAGTGCGGGATCGGTGGGGCGCTAGCCGCATATCGTGTGCACCTTAAGTGTGAATGTAACATGATCTACCATTTCCTATTGTTGAATCTGCACAAGATTTAGAGGTACACTTAGATGACAGAGAAGCCACTGGCAGTGGTAATGGAAGCCTTTCCCCAAATGCCAAGTCCAAGTTCTAAGCCTCTCATATTCTAAGATTGCTATCGCTTCTGAGGTTTCCTTTTCTATTGTGTACATATTATATCTGCATCCATATACACGAAACGAAGAAAAACGAACAGCCGACGACATACGGGGAAAGAGAATGACAAAATGAAGAGAAATTGTTTCGTGAGTTTCGATAAGGATCAGATAAGAGAAGACGAAGTAGAGGAAAAGGCAAACCTTACACCCTATAGAGACAACATCAACAACGTATTTAAGCCGTCTGCCACGCCGCGTCGGCCGTTCTCCTCGTTGTTGTAAGCCATTCACTGTGTGCTGCCCAACAACAGGTGAAATTAATGATGATGGTTTATTCAACTTGCAATTTCGTAGATTGCCACCTTCGCTCAAGTCAGATGGTATACGTAAGTACGGTCCTCCGCGGAGACTGGATGTAATGGAGGGAAATGTTGTCGTTGTCGCTGAAATTAATTCGTTCCACTCAATTAACACAAATTTAAAATTTTAATTGGAACGCCGCAGCAAATGCGCCATTTAAAGTGGAGTAAGTGGCTCTGAGCTTGGCGCTCTGGGATTCTTTCTGTTTTCCTTTCCCAAATGTAAAATCGGATTAGGGATTTTATTTTTTAATTAAATGTTACAAAGTTGAATGGGGCGCGCGGCCATTGCACTCGCAATAGAAAGAGATCAAACTACATCGATTTCCGGAAATGTTGTATTGGTAATTGAGCTTTGTGACGGATGTCGTTATGTGTGCTGTTGAAATTGAACATACTTTAGAGATTGAGTTCAGTCCTAAGGCAACCGATAGCAGTGTAAATCCACACATCAATAAAATGTGCATTTCGATGGCCGACTGTATAATCTCTGCACTTGAGTGCCTATATAGCTGGGGCGTGACAGTTTAGGGATTTCGACTTGACACAATTGTCAATTACCAATAAAGATATGAAATAGTGCGCCAACAATTAAATCCGATTAGATAATGAAGTGTTGATTAGCGTTCAATGCAAATAGACTCCTACTCACCGTTACCTGTCACTTGTCAGGTATAGCTGTTGAACTTTGCAACTTGTGACTTTGTCTCAATTGTAACGATTCCATAAAAAACTGGATATATGGTGTGTTTGGAAAATCCTTTATTCTCCAGTTGTTTTAGACGTCTTTATTAGTCTCATTTTTAATTTGCTCCCTCATTTGCGTAGAACATGTAAACTCTTCAAATTTGTTCAGTAATTCTCTTGTCTTCGATCCACTGTGTTGAACCTATTGACATTCAGGGTAATAAGCAACTTGACCGGAGGATTCAGTAAGCCTTCATTGTAACTTGAAAAGCGCCATTACGAAGTTTGACTTCGTAGTTGTTTCTATTGACAGTCAATTTGACAGATGACAGATGACTTTTGCTCAGTACCAATATTTTTTAATTTTACCTTAATACTTATCACACGGAAGTCAATATTCGCCGCGTGATTGCCTTAGACGTCACTAAAGTGCTGTAGAATTAGGCCTTCAGATTGCACTTCCTTCGTTGATAACTTTGACGGCTTAAAAGAGTTAACCAAATTTTTTTTTAAGAATTATCGACAATTATCGTTTGCTCTTCTAGTTTTTACGTCTTTCCAAAACATACCTAAGGTGTACATATTTGTGCAAAAAAAGAGAAATTTCCTACTTGAGTCTTAGAAACATAAAACCTTTTTTAACAGTTTTAAGGAACTTAGCAAGGTCTGTTTAAAAGTATTTTTTCCTTAAATAAAAGAATGGTTCTGCATAAGCAACTGGTTATTCCCTATCCGTCTTTAAGCAAGTCCCATGTTTAAAGTAGTTTTATAAATAATTTAGCATATTTTTCTCCATATAAACTTTGGTAGTTGTTTTATGTTGAACAAGCTGTCATATTTATTTTCTGCAGATATTCTAAAGAAGTACCAAAATATATTTACAAAAGATGAGAAGAACATAAGACAGATAGGATAAGATAAAATTTATTTCGAATCATTAGAATTGAAAGCATCCCTTTCCTTTCTTGTAATACAACATTCTCTTCTTAAAACTAAAACGAAAAGAGTATTTTCCTAAAAGGTGTAGTTAAATATAATTAATGCCCATTTTCGAATACACTTCCGGATTACGAATTTCGGTAACTTAATGTGTTCCTATTACAATGATGGGTATTAATTAAGCTCAATTATACAAAACCATTTGGTGAATTTGTTGCCAGCTTTCCCCAACGCTGTTAAGCGACTACATTCAGGAACATTTAAAGCGGCTTATTGTTAAATGGACAATTTTGTTAATCTAATTTTATCATTCTGGTTATTTGTGGTCTTTTCTTTATGACAGAAGCATTTTGTGCTATGACAGCTGGTGGTGCGACAAAGCATTTTTGTCATGGGATAGTTTTTATTTTGGACAGAAATTAAGCGGACATTTTTTTTAGGTGTGTTCTATTCTAAGAAATGACCTCAATGAGTCTGAAATGTTTTACATGCATATAAATGGGAGGAGCCTTTGTTAAGAAATCAACTGTTTAGTTACCTAAGCATAAGACTTAAGCAATTGTGAAAGCTTAAAAAATAAACACCTATAAGAGACATAAGTGCCAACACCACTTGGAATTATATGAGTGATATCTGACAGGAGAAAAAACTGAATAAATAAAGGGTCTTTCATTAGCGACTTGACAACTTTAAGTTTTCCGTGTGAACGCACCCTTAAGCCGATTACCGAACTGTCAATGTCAAAATATTCAGTAAAATCAAAATTTTGCTGAAGTACACCAAGGAACAACGATTACAAATAATTTAAATTTACTACCGAAATTCCGAGTCGCATACGTTCTCGGTGGACATATGAACGAAGTCGAATTCCGTTCATAAATGTTTTGATAGTAATTCAAGGCAGTACATTTTTTTTTGAGATATCTCAAGTAGTTTACATTTTATTTAAAAAAATAAGTTCTCAAGTCATTAATGAACTTTAACCGAGGCGAAATTATCATAAGTGAATCAATTGCGTTCCAAATTACAAATTATACCTACAGAAAAAACTTAAGCCTATTAAGGCATTCCCGTAAATTTGCATATCGTTTTCAAATTCGCGAAAACTTCTTCTTGACATTTGCCGCGAAGTCAACCATCCCAAACAAATGAATCATTTGAAATGCTCTGATGAGCTCGCCGGCGAATCAAGTCCTCTTCCGGGAAACTCGAAGTGAACGAAATGCGAATGGCCTCGTTTAGAAAGTGAGTCTGTAAAGATTTTAGAAGAAAAACACAATTGTAGTCGTCTTCGGTAGAAAATTGTTGACCGGTCACTAAATTGATAAATTGAACGCGTTCGTATTCGATATCTACACTAATATTCCTCACAGTAATTTTCATTTTTAAAACCAGCCAATATTATGGTTGCCCAAAATCCCCTTCCATTGAAATGTTTTTCTAAATCAGCCCAAGTTTTCTGAAACAGAAACAAAAGTTACTGCGCTAGCAGATGCACTTGGTGCTCCGTTTCCGTTTTGGTTCCTGTTTCTGTTGCCAGCTTAAGGTGCGGTGTAAACTACATTAAATTAATCATTGACTTATTATAATGGACTGCTAGTGAAATGTCACTTCCATACAATCTCTGCCCAGAAAATGACGCCAACATAACTAGCGCTCGTGGTTCTATGCGAAAAATAAGTTAAACAAATTGACAACCATCTTGGATTTCTCCATAGAATGCTAGAGCCACCTATTGGGCGTGAGTGGATTTGCCAAGTGAAACGGTTGAAATCCAAATTGTTGCGGCATTGTTTACAATAGATGTCATCTCGTAATTGTGATAGTTTAAATAATTACAGCCTTATTTATAAACGTATTATAAAGAGTGTATAAAGTTTTGCACCCTTTATAATGCCTCTATACGCAAAAACCTTATTTATAAAAAATTTTCGACGTTGTATAGAGCTTGTATAAGCTAAACGCGAGCTTGTATAGAGGTGGAAGAGTATTGAAATGTCATTTTGACTTAAAAAATCTGTCACATTTTGTTTTAAATGAAATCAAAAATAAAGTGGATAAACTATAAATGTATGGACATTTTTAGTTTCAATTTTCAAGATTCTACGAGTATTCTCGATAAGAAATATGTGCAGAAATGAGATATTTCAAATTGTTTTAAAAATTCGTTTTAATTTGCATAAGACTAGCGTTTCATAGGAGTCCCAAGTCATTCTTTTTCTTTTTACTTTTCATTTTTTTAATTCCTTTTCCTATTTGTATTTGAATTTTGCATTTCTCACAAGCTGCTTAGTTTTTTTTATCTTTTCGGAGAGATAAATGTAATAGATTTCTCCTTCTCAGTACCTTTTTTGACGCAAGCCCCGTATAACTAGTATGCATTGAAAAATGTTTTATAAATAAGAATTTGTGGAAGGCTGTATAAATACTTATATACTATACGGGTTTAGGGGCGTATAGAAAATTCTAATATTAATAATAGATGCAACCAACAAAATTTGAATAAAAAATCGTTTTTCATTGTCCCATAAATTGCACAATTTTTGTATATTTATTGCGAATTAATTTTGTATGTTGTTTTTCATTATTAATTTTAGAAATATGATGTTATAACACTTTATCGTATATTTCAATCACATTTCTGATCAATACTTATGATTGTCAAGAATATCACATTCAAGGGCGTGAGAATTTAATTCATCATATAAATTGCTTACATCTATATTTCTTAAAGTATTTACTTATATCTGCAACGAAATAGAAAAAACAGGAACAGAAACTGAAACAAAACAGAAAGTTGTTTCGTTCTGTAGTAAATTCTGGTTCTGTTTACGTTGTTCGCTCAGCTACACAAAACTGAAACAGAAACAGACCCATAAAAATATGTCGCTGTCTCAAAATATTGGGTGACGGTCATTATACATTAGGTCTGTTCCTTTACTTTTTACTAATTCTTACGAATTTTTACGAATTTTTACTCAATGCTGTTCCTTAACTCGAAAAATTCGTAAAAGAGAGTGGCATCGAGAGAGCAGGATATTACCCCTCCACTGAGAATCTTACGAATTTTTACTTCACAAATATCTTGGTGTAAGAATTGAAAAAGCTGTCAGTCACCCTACAATTAACAGCTGATTTGAAATTTGTTGTCCTATTCGACATATGAGTTCATTTTCTTTCGATATCTTGCGTATTAAAATGCTTTTAACAGGCTGAAAAATAAAATTGAATGTTCTCCTTAGATTCTTTTAGAAAGTGGCGATGAAACTCGCTGTAAGGAGTAAGAAAGGAGAATCTCCTTCACGTACATTTTAATGCCGTGTAGTTTTTTCCTCTTCTCGACTGCTTGTAGTTTAATCAGTACAAACTCTTCCATATACTCGGATTCATGAAGAAGAAGTTCGAATAATTGCGAATCACTTTCATCGCTAGGTAGATGAATCAACTAATTTTGTTTGTAAATTAGCAAATTGTTCGAGTTTATTCTATATTTTAACGAATTTTCGTACAACTTTTTTTAATTTTTGAATTATGTGTCTGTCACTTTCATAGATTACTACAAAAGCGTTCCCTTACTTTTTCGTAAGTGTCTCTCTCTGTGAGAGAATTTATCCCCACCACTGCCATTTTGACAGTCTTTTCCATTCCTACTACAAAAGTAAAGGAACAGACCTATTATTTGGTGATTTCTCACGAAATCTATTATACTCTCCTCTTCGTCTACTAAAAACTTTTTTTCCATTTTTCGTTTCTTATTCATACGTGGTCATCACAATACACAATAGTACGATGAGAAACAAACAGCCAGATGACAGATGCAGAAAAATCCAAACAAAAAAAACATCTCCCCCACTAAAACTAAAAACATAAATTGCATTTCTGTTGCTGGCAGTAACAGAAACAATCAATGTAGACTTGTTTACGTTCTGTCCTCAAACAGCCATTTTTCTGTCGCTAATTCTGTTGCTGAAAAAATATGTTCTATTCCTAATTCTGTTTCTGTTGCAAATGTATGGGATTCTGTTTCTGTTTCTGTTCTTTGTCACTGGGTGCCTTTAGTGTCCTTTTACAATGAACAAATTGTCCTCCGTCCGTTTTCTTCTGCTTGGGAATTGCTGAAGTGTTAAGGAGGAATTCAGTGGTTCAAAATTGCATCAAAATTGTAAAATTGTTTATCGCAACTGACACATGACCTTATAGCATTTTCTCAAGGCTCAATTTCTGGATAAGTCTGATGAAGTATGCATAAATGACGAAATGCGACTATCATATCAAAAATATCAAAACTGGATTCAGCATGGCATTTCTGAAATCTACTCGCTAGTCGGCTTGATGGTCGGCAGTGACCAAAGCCGCAAGCCTGAAGGCACTTGCAGGGATTCACAGTACCGTCAATCGTAGAAACTTGACCGCTGAAACCGAAGAACTATATTCAGACAGATCAGACAGATTTCCCTCAATAAAGTACGCTCGGTTCAAATGAAACTGTAAAATTATTTGACGTCACGAATATACCCTTCGCAAAGTCTAAATTCAAACTCATTGCTTTTCTTTTCTTTTGCAGATCTTGGTGTTACTGTTGGCCGCCCTACTAGACCACAGCCTGGCCAGCAGTTTGGGATCGAAATGCCAACATGACATGGATTGCACAGACTTCATAAAAGGCAGTTCGTGTTCGATGAATGGATATTGTGAGTGCGCACCATATTTCGTCCAGTACAACGTAACCACTTGTTTGTCATGTAAGTATAGAACATTTTTCCTATTTTTATCCTCGGTCCCATGGGATGCAACGGACTGGAACATATTAATTCTAGGTTGTCTGTCCGTCTGTTACTGTGAGGTTTCGCGTTTTCCGTGGCATGTGTCCTCGTTTCGTATTACAATGGTGGTAGTGCTGACGGTCGGCTCTTGTAAAATATGCCGCATGACCACGACCACTTAGAATGTAACGTGTACCGCGCGCGCCTGCGCCAGCATAAATTCAAAGTCCAAATATTGGCATCCGCCTTTGGCTGTTTGCATTGGTAATTAGACTGCGCTCCAGGAGATAGGCGTGTCCTCCTGAATTCCGTTGGCTCGTACCGAATTTAAATTTTTAACTTGACCATCACAGGCATTCGCTTGTTTGTCGTGGCGATCCTCTCTCTCTCTGTTGTGTATAACTGGAAATGCATTCTTGAGAATTTTCCATCCACTACAATTCATCCGTCCATTTCATTCAATATTTGTCCACATTGTTGGGCAAACATAGTGGGACCCTGTGACTTTCAAGAATGTTTCTAAATGTCTACTCACACAAAATGCCTCTTTTTCTTTTCTTTCGTTTTTTTGTACAGCACAACTCCTCGGAGGCGACTGCGTTTTGGCCGATCAGTGTACGATGAAAGTGTCCAACAGCAGTTGCTTGGATGGTGCCTGCCGCTGCGTCGAGGGATTCTTGCAGTTCCGGAAGCACACATGTCTTGGACGTAAGTGATTCAATTTCTATCATCGTTATTGCCATCTATACGTTGGCTTTGGTAAATAGCACACAACTCCTCATCCATGAGCATCAATCATTTGTGTAAATATACTCATAGTGGATGAAATGAAAATGTTTACATCTGAGCTCTTGCGGTTAAGTCAATAGATAAGATGCAAGAGTTGTCAATATGGATAAAGGGAACTGTTCTTCTCTCCGAAGAGGATGCAATACATCAATGGGGTCATACTGGTGAGTTGATGCTTGGTAGCAGGCTCCGGGAAGGCACAAACACCTCGTCGTCGTCGTTGTGATGCTTTAGTGCATTTCTAAAGCATTTCTAGCTACAAAGTCGTCAAAAGTTTGCAAAACGGTTCGTTTCATTTAGCGCTGTGGAAGGAAATGATTTTTGCTAATTTAAGCTGATTGATGATAACTATACCTTACGTAATAAGGAGGCACAGCTCTTGGTTATATTGGAACTATTTGCTTTGTAAAAATATATACAGGCTAGGGAGTTTTGCACTATACTTTTGAATAGCTACGGACTATCAGGCTGTGTTCATTGATCTTTTAGGGGCAAATCTCGATCTCGATTTGTAGGATGTTGTAGCCCGGTTGTGTAGGTAATTTCTTTCAAGTTGCAGTGCTGCTTAAAACTGCGAGCCCCCCAAAAGTTGTCTTTGTCAACTTTCTGTCAAAAAAGACTCCCTCCTGCTGCAAAATCGATGAGTTCAAAGCCATTTCGAAGTGATGGCTATGGAACGGTAATTTTGTTTTGTTGGAGTAAAACTTTTGACGCCGCATTTCGGGCGTTGTTCAAACTCTTCGAGAGTAGCTTCTATATAGAGTTTCATTGACTAAAACGAACGCAAGTGACTCCAAGATATCAATGTCAAGTTCCTGCGACTCCATTTTCAGTCGTATTAACAAATAAATCACACAATGAATCTTGTAATTGAACTCTTTGGCTGGAATTGCATCTGTTTTCAACCACACCACTAACTAAGCCTTAAGTAATGGATTGTATGTTTTTCCAAATTGTTGGTGTTCTTTCAATAATAACGTAGTTTTTTTTCGTGCAAATGTTGCCAATTAACGAAAAAATTACGCGTACAGCAAAAAGAAGAATGGGTACGTTCAAGTATCTAGTTTAGTAAGTCTGACAGAAAGAAAGACAGGAAATCGGTCGTGAGAGCAGATGTTTCAGTTGACGTTTATGGAGGGGTAGCCGACGAATCTAGTCGAGAAATTCGTGACTGAGTACTAAGTTGACAGTTCTCATATGTGGCTGACGTAGAAATAGTGACGTTCCCGACCAATCTAGTTTTTGCGTTCAGGTTACATCGCATCCAGACCAATCTATTCGGCTTAAGATAACTAGATTCTTGAGTGTGCCCAATGACTTCCATTTATTTTCCACTTTGCACCTTTTCCTCGTTTTGCGCCAGTCGCCTTTTACTGACATTTCATTAACATTGACAGTGAGACATTAGCAAGTATTTGTAGTATCCTTATATCAAATATTTAAAGAACCACCTCTGCAGGACAAATATTACTATCACCTCCACTCTTTTTCATTAAATTGATTACGAGTAAAAACTGCACCCATTTTGGGATGGGTACCTACTTCAAAGTAGGTTAATCTAACATCATATCCAATTTATATGTTTCAAAATAGAAAAGTTTCTCATGGGTCACATAAATGTACATCGTAGTCCAATTTTCAACACTTGTGCGTAAAAGGGATGCATGCAAAGTTTATTTAACTGGTTTTGAAAATGCGGTATACAGAGTTGTGTCTGTCTCATAGAGCTACGATGATGTAGCAAGTGTCTTGGATTTTGTTTAAACCGTAAAATTACAAAAAATATCAGATTTCTTGATCGAATAGTAGGTTTTTTGAAAATGTAACTTTACCTTTAACTTGTATTGTACTGGTTTTAAGGTTGTATTCAAAAGTACGAAATGCGACTGCCAAAGCATAATTGTTGACTCTAGTACATTTTTATGTTTAACTAGTAGACAAAGTTCTTCTTGGAAATATTGGCGTACCTACGCCTAAGATTAATGGCGTTTTCGAATGAAGATCCGAGAGAATTGCCCCGAAATTCAGAATTGCTCTTTTCAATGAAATTCGTTGGAGCACTTTTGTAATAGATTTGGTTTTCTGTTGCTACTTTTTTTTGTTCTCTGCAGTAACAAATACAGCCAAATCAATATATTTCAATTTAAGTTTACATTTTGCACGCATAATTCTAAATTTTTGGATCACATAGCGAAAAATTTGTTTCTAATACCACAACAAACACTTCAATCTGACATTTTGCTAGTATGTGTTGATGAGTTCAGGGCAATTCTCTAAAAATATTCCAGACACTTCTTTCGTGTTAAGAATTGACCTGGAAGTGCACTTTTTTTGTCAATGAAACATAGAATACATCGAAAGAGCGAAAATTATTTTCTTCAATCGAAAACGCCACAAGACTCCATTACGATTTCAAATTATGTCAATTGATGTACAGTGCATGGATTGAAGCAATTGCAATCGCACAAAATATATGCAGGTTTCACAACCAAAGGAAAAACTTGCAAAATAACGAATAAGAGGGCTTATTCTCTAACACTAACTTTTCGTGCTTGGATTTTTATTCTATTTAAGTGAAAATAAGCACAGTTGCTCAGTGGTTAGTGCCTTACGTCAAACATCAATTTATTTATTTTAAATTTCCTTTTTTGAAGGTAATAACTTTTGACCCAGTTTGCAGATAAAATACAAATTGGAAAAGTAAACGTACTAGTTTTTATGTTCTACCTTCCGGGAATTAAACATGTAACCTCTCGGTCAGGAGTCCAATACACAACTAAACCACGAGATTTAGGTGAAATAAATTTAAATATTACTCTGTGGAAGAAGTACAAATAGAATTTAATGTTGCTTTTCCCCAATCGTTTACTTCTTTGAATTTTTCATCTATGAAAGGATGCCTGGTATGCTGTTCCAGGAAAGCTAAAATTAAGCGCCTCTCCAATGTTTATCTCCACCACTTCGCTTAATATTCGCTTAATTTTGACAGTGTGGGTTCGGTAAAAAAAAAAAACTGTTGGAATTTTTTTTTTCGTTTTTTTATTTGTACTTTCTCAAAAACCTCTTCCAGGTACTCCTCGCTAAAATATTCCATTTCTAAAAGAAATTAATTTTTTTGCTTTCGTTGGAAATACCGATATATTCCCCGATCTGTCAAAATTTAGGTGTGGAAAAATGTATTTTGCATTAATACGCCTACTTTTATTCTGTAGAGATTTCTCGTACTGCTTTGCTTAACTGCTTTGCTTAATGTTATCTTTGGAGACATTTTTGTATGGAGGCATAATTTAAGCGCGAGCAGCATACTAGGCTTGAACCTACAATTTTAAGTGGTGGGATGTAAAAAAAATCCCAGGAAAACTGAATTAATAGAAAATCTACTACATTCTTCAGAAAATATATATTCGGCGATCCATATACAAAGAAAATACGTTTTTCTTTCAAATGCCAAGCAGAATAATACCGACAAAATGGCTTCGAAAAGTGTCCCACATGATTTCCGATTGTAGCTCATTATTATCCATTAATATCAGCATCCAAATTTACACAAACATAACCACCTGTCTCTCGGATCATTAAACTGCCCGAGGTTGTTAACTATGCTAAGACTTGTGTTGCGTGTCGCACGTAATGTAAACAGATCTGAAAGATGCATAGTTAGAGTTCCAAAGAGAACGAATCCATTACTTCCTCAAAACGAAGTAATCTTTAAAATAAAAGCAGTACAAAAACTCGATCTACTACCAAAAAGTAGGCGATGGCAATTTCAATTTCGATCATCCCATATACCTTACGAACGCATACTCAACGCACCATGTCAACCCATTCAAATGCCAATCGAATTCCAGCCATATATTCGAGTGATTTTCTGGCCTACAACACTCGCAGCTCATTGTGATTAATCGGTGACAAATCGTACGCGATTACTGTCACCACACGCAACACAACAAAATACCAAACCACAATCCGATCGCATTCGCGTCCAGTTTGTCTGGTCTGGTTTCATGTTGGGCACCGCCGCCGCCGCTGTTGGACACATTGTTGGACAGTAACAGAGGCCAATATATATATACGGTTAACACGATGCGATGGGCTGGTGGCCGGCGATGGTGCTGCTCCTCAATTGAATTGTTAGCGGCTAATGAAAGTTATTTTGTAATGAATTACGTGTTGCTGTTGTTTTCTATTGCGCTCGCCTGTTTATCGGTGTGATCTTGAAAATGTGTGTCTTACAGCATTTTTTCGTTTGTCTGTTTCTCTCTTACGGATATGACGTGCGGTGCGGATATGGTTGGTATTTTCGAAATGAAATTCCATTTTTGGGGAGAATTCAATTCGCCTCCAGAAATGCCCATACTCGGCTAACGTTCGATGACAAACGAGTACGAGTATACTCCGGGCACGTTTGCACTTCTGGGAGAAACCGCCTTTCCCATTTGCTAGGAGTGCGACTTGTCCGCACAGATTATAATGAGGCTGCGCGCCACGATGTTGGCTCCGATTTTATGACGGACGCGCTCAATGGCCGAGTGCGGAGTAAACATTCAGTGCATGTTTTTCCCGGAAATGGCCAATGTGTGTGATTGAGCGATGTTTTCTCTGTTTTACGAGCGCAATTTGATTGTTCTGCGATATTTTATGCTGCTTTCGTTATTTTGCTCTTTTATTTTCTTCTTTTTTGTTTTTTTTTTTTTTGCGCCTCATCCATTTTTATTTTTCATTTTGAAGCAATTTATGGCAAAGAACTGGATGAAAGTGTGTCAGTGACAGAAGATGCGCTTGGAATGGTAATTCCTCTGATGAATATCGAGTGAGTCATATTTGCACCTAGAGCTCTCCATATCGGAATGTATTTTGAGCACACTGGGTGTGCCACTTTGGACGACACCAGTTGGTTTTCTATTATTCCGAGTATGGTGAGACTTTCGGCTCGGAATCGGAATGTTTATTGGACATGGGCATATAAAAATGAAATCCCGGACATCGAACAGATGGCTTGTCTATGATTGCAGGATATAAGGATGCGTGCAATTTTACTGGCCATGTCAGCTCTACGCAACCAGTCAGTCTTGTTTGGATGGTCACTTGCTGTGAGGAGTGGGTTATTCATGACATAACATTCGATCAGATACACTAATGGCGCCAAAGTGCTCAGCCTCTTGCCGTCAGAGAGTATACTCACGCCAGGGGCAGATGAATCATTAATCACTATCGCGGTACGCTTTGGTCTACTTAAGGATGCATCTATAGGCGTGCATTTATTATTCTGTCTGAGGGTGAGGCCATTTATGTTGTTCAGCAAGATGGATCGCAGCGCAACACCTTTATGGTGATAGTCGCATGCACGGATGTGTGTCTTTATGATGCATAATCGCACAGTGGGTGCTACCGGGGGGTCCTCCGGTGGGGATGAAATCGCTTTAGATTGAAAAAAGGATAGGGGTATCTTTATGACGACATCACATTATTAAATAAAAGTGTTATTGGTGGCCGATGGTGGTGGTGGGAATTATATTGTTCTTGGCTGTATTTGGATGGTTACCTGCAATATGTGCGTCTTCGGAGAATTTTCGTGGGCACGAACTGATCCAACAGTAGATCAAAGCAATTGCTCGAGACAGTTGCAGCACTTGTGAAAGGGATTGCTGTCTAAATAGGACGGCTCTACTCCCAGTTCGGTGGGAATCTTTGCATTTGGCTTGTGGTTCTTAGAGATTTCTTTTTTTCTCTAGTAGGTAATGGCGGGTGAAGATGAGCTTTTGTCATGCAGGAGGTGGATGCGTTCAGCTTTAGAAATAACAAAAATGCTGAGCTGGAAGAATTATTTAGCTGTATTGAAACGTTCCACTCTTAGCAACTTCATCAGCAACCAGAATTTGGAATTTTTGTTCGGTAGCTTCGTCCGAATTTGATTTTAGTGCTCTTCTGAACTTTGTCTAAAACAAAAGAGTTGACCAACAAACTGGGTTTTACGCCAATTTTCTGAAACAATTTCAATTCTCGGCGCAGTAAAAGTCGATAAAATCAGCCGATTCGAACCGAAGTTGGTTGCAGTTAAATGGCAAAGTTTGTCAAATCGACTGGGAAATACGCCCGAGGGCTGTTAAAATTTTGTGTAGCACGGGAACCTTTAAGTATTTGCAGCCAACTGCTGGACAGAGCTCCCTTCCGTATATGGAAACGCCATTTCCAAATGTTGAATGTTGCAAAAAGTTGCTGTTTCAACTGAAGTGCAGTACGAAATAGCAAGAAAACTCAATTTAATTGGGAGCATACATATTTTGCACGTTAGATTCGACGAGCTCCATCAGAGTCCTAAGTTTTAACAGGTTTTTTTCTAAAGGTTAATAAGTTTATTAGCGGTTTCGTGTCATTTTCATGATATAAGCTCAACCCATTGCAACATTTGCCGTGTTGTGAGCAGACAATTTTTTTTCTGTAAGCAACAGTAGGCGCAGTGGTTAGTGTGTTCAGTTTCGATCTTCGGCGAAAAACAAAAACTGTATAGCTCTCAAGATATTTCCACTGCGCCGCATCTTGAAAAAGTCTGACAAATGAGGGTATAACTGCCGTGGAAAAGATGCTCAATGTTGGCACATAAAATTGTAGGTCCCTTCCATTTGTCCCAAAAAAAACTAAAACTTAAACAAACGAAACGTTGTGAGAAGCTTAGTCTAGGGTACCTGCACGGACCTGTTACGCCAAATGTTTTATTGCATGCAGCGTTGTGAGACGAATCACCGAAATAGAAGGTTACTGATTCGATTTGGACTACCGACGTCAGCTTTTTAGTTCTCATACCAGTTCGGCCCACAGGTATACCTACGAAGTACGGCCCTTTACATAAAAATGTTCAATTCATATATGAAAATAGAGTCTTCAACTTCGGCGTTACATACTTTATCAATCGTTACACCACGGAAGCCCTAGATATAAGTACAATTTGACATCTACTTTGACGTCTCAATAGAGGTTAAGTCTCGAAAGTTTCAGTGCTGCCAAATAAATATCATAAATTTTGTGATAACTTTGCACTAAACAATGAAAAAATATCTCAAAAACTACTATTGAGGAACCAAACCGCTTTTGGCTTAGGTTAGAAATGTTAACGGATCGTATCCAGTATGTTCGCATAAATGACACTTTCTCGTCACCAGTTTATGTTACCTCTGGAGTACTTCAAGGTAGTCTATAAGGCCCTCTGGTCTTCCTTTTGTTTATTAATGACATTCCTGACTTGTTTTTGAGTTCCCAGTGTCTTATGTTTGCCGACGATTTGAAGGTGTTCCGGCCTATATGTTCAGTTCACGATTGTATTCTTTTACAAGAGGATCTTAAACGGCTGTCCATATGGTGTCACAGTAATGACCTTCATCTCGATGTCTCTAAATGTCAAAACCTTTCTTTTTATCGTAACCTCTCCCCAATTCACTTTACGTACGTAATCGATAATACCCCTCTGTCCATTATTTTATCCATAAAAGATCTTGGAGTTATTTTTGACGTAAAATTTAGCTTTTGCAAGCACATTGAGTCTTTGGTTGCCAAAGGTAATCAGATGTTAGGTTCGTATTGCGGAATTCGAAAGACTTTAAAGATCCACATACTCCTAAATGTTTATTTTTTGCATTTGTCCGATCTGCAGTATAATATGGAATCCGTTTTATGAAGTTCATTCTATTAGAATAGAGAGGATCCAAAAGCGTCTTACTAGAGTTGCTGTTCGTAGACTGCGATTGAATATTGAAATGCGATCTTACGATACGATGTGCAAATTACTTGGTATTTTACCTCTCTTTAAACGGAGGCAATATTTTTCTATTATGTTTATTCGTGATTTAATAAATGATCATATCGATTGCCCTTTCCTATTATCATTAATTGGATTGTATGCTCCTTCGAGAGCTCTTAGAAATCGTCTTTTATTTTATGTACCTTAGAGTTAATTATGGATACAATCAACCAATTTCTAGATGCCTTAGGGAATCCAATAAATATATTAGTTTACTCGATTTTCATCTTAGTAGGGATTCATTTAGGAATAAATTAATTCTGTTGTTAAGCTTTGGTGGTCGTTTTTAAGAATATTTTTGTATTAAGTAATCTAGCGAGAACAGTAGATGTACTCATTTGATTGAAAATAAAATAAAATAAAATAAAAGTTAAACACGTTTCTCCGTAGATAAACAAACCCAATAAAAACATTTGTGACCTTCTTCACCGTTCAGCACTATTGCAAATGCCATGGGAGTCACTTTTTCGGATTTGGAAAATATCTGTCAGCTTTCTGCAGAAAATTTAATTGATTTTTAATTTCTCTCTGATGGTCGAGTTTGGCCGGCATCCTAATTAAAACTCAAAACTTTTTCTTATCGAAATTCCTTTCTAGAAATTCAATTAGTTCCATTCCACTGAAACTCTTTCATCATTAAAAATGCTAAACTATCCAGTAGCCGAAACCTTTCATCGCAGACGAAATCCATCTCACCTGCTTCCCACCCATTTTCAAATGCAAATACCAATACGCATTTCTCAAACGAAAGCAAACTTAATAAATTATTCTAGCCAGCGGCAAGATTTATTGTAATTCCAAGACGAAATCAAATTTTTGAAACCACCAACAGCTTAACATCTAATTATGCTTTGAGCCGAATGGAAAACGAAAGCAGAATCTGCCGCTGAGGTGTCTCGGTGAATCCTAATGATTGTTAACCTACATCTGAAGAGATTTGTCACAAAAAAAAAAAAAATTTGTAGATTCGAAAGCTAATTCCAAAATAGATGTTGAATGTTAATTCTCTTGAAATCGAGGTGAACCGCTTCCTGACTTTATTACTAATTTCCACCATTAATCTGCGCGAAATCTTCGATTGAATATACGGCGAAGAAAGTTCTCCTCAATTGTTCATCTCAATTTGCTGATTGGCCGTATAATAACAGAGCGAATTCCCCGTGTCCACGCTTAGCTTCCTGGGCAATTTGTGTTTCAATTTCAATTGAAGAAATTGAAATTCGTGCGCTATTCTGCGGTTGCCTGACACGAAAGGTCGATAAACCCTATTTTAAGCACTCAACCATAAACCAAGGAAAATAGAACCTATCCGTCCAGTCCATGTCCATTGACCATGAGTCTGTGGAAATTGGTTTTGAATTTCAGTCTCAAAATATTTGCAGTTGATGCACGCTTTCATTCTGTCCGGGCCGTAATTAGGAGGGCGGACGACCACTCTGTTGGTTTATGAGTCTTTTAAAGCGAATTCTATTCATTCCCCGTAAATAAGACACTACATTTACACGCTCATAAGTTGCTGCACGTTATCGCCGGTGTAGGTATCTCCTCTGGCGCGGGCCGAATGTGCAGAGCATGTGCTGCTGCTGGCTCGAGGCTTTAATTTACGAAATTCGCCATTTCGTCTTTCCCGAATTAATAAAATTAATGAGAGAAGAGGCTGACTGCGCGATCTTGTCTAGAGCACTGCTCTCTGCTATGTACTTAACTTGTTCTTTAGCATTGTCTAATGATGGGTTAGGTTGGAGCACACAACAACGTAATGCGGTAGTTGGGTCGGCACAGAAACCGTATACAGTTTTAATAATCACTTGGCAGCACTGAATGTACGTATACCTGTAATTGGACACTAATGCTGCATTAGGAGGTGTGGAAGATACAATTTTTCTCTTTGTAGGACAACTCTTTCGCTCTTTCACTCTTTCACTCTTCCACCGGGCAGCTCATTCAATTTAGCTATTCGGAACAGCGCTCAGGTGAATTTACTATCGCCTACAGCAGTACCATCTGGGGAGGACGTAAATATGTAACGGAAACCGATCTATTGTCAGTACCTACATACGTGTATTATTTTAAATGGGAGAATTTCCCCATCGGGCGAGTGTGCCAACGTTTAATTGGGGAAAGGTTTTTTTATAGCCCCGTTCGGGTCGTAAAATTTGTTTACCAATAGCGAAGGAATTTGACGGAGTACAAGTGAATAGTTAAAAGGAGGCTTCAAGGTAGAAACGCCACTACCTGTTTCCTGGAAAATTCCACCAACCTAATTAGACTTTTATTTATTACCAGCTAAACGAATACAAATACCGTTTGCAATTAGACGCGATAGTAAATCAATTTTAAGCATTCCTTTGGCAACACAACACGAAATACTAACTATAGCGCTGCCAGAAGGAAGAACTTGTGTTGGTTGATGTATTTTAACGTGTTAGACCCAGCAGCTTGGCCGGCTGTGGTGTAGTAGCAACGCATTTAGCTGCTAAGTGGAAGATAGCGTGTTGTAGTCCCAGCGTGTCTGTGAAATAAATTCCATTAAACGGAAAAAAATCGGAAATCGATCTTCTAATGACTGAGTGAAGAAGCAAAACGCTTATAAACTAGCCTGAGGAGGGCACCTGTCTTCAAATCGTTTCTGTAAATAATCACTCGCAGGCAGTGACGTTTATTCAAAGGTGCGCAGGTGTTCTCTGCACACCCTAACCAAATTCATTATTATAATGCACTGAGCTTAAGTTCATTATGACACTCATTTCTGTTTCTTTGCAATAAATTATGTATTAACTAACCAGTATTTGTAAATTAATAGTTCAAATCAACATGTTGAAATAATTGTATCGAACCAAAATCCAAATCTCCCTGTATCAATAATTCCAATTCACAGTCAAAGTGACTTGGTTGTAATGAAACTCACCTATCGGTTCGGGGTGTTCATCTCGCTTTAGAGCACCGTGGACAGGCAAAATAGCATACAAAAAACAAGACAAAATAAAAAATAAAAAACCCTTTTTGCCTCATAAATCTACCTGGCTTGGTGTTCTCCTGCATCAAGCGCACTTCTTTCCATTTTGCTTCGCACTTCTTGTGTTTCATTTTCGTTTTTGTTCCACCATGAAAAACATAGAGTTGTTGTGCTTGTGCGGTGTGCCTACAAGCAAAACACAAGATCATGCAAGGTACAACATACAACTATAACTATACTATAGCAGCCAGAGCCGGAGTCCCATTCAAATCCTAGTGCTTCGTTCTCCTGTGGTGCGCTATGCTTTGCAGAACCTGGAATTTTATATAATTATTCATTCCCATTCTGGTCCGCTGAGTGTATAAATATGGAATAGAATATAGAGGTCGGTTGCAGCAACTGAAAAAAAATATGAATAGGTATTCGAATACATATTTTAAAATTGCAACTGCTTTAATTGAAAAGCTACTTGCGAGACCATTTTCACAGCTGTTCGGCTGATAAATTGGAAATATGTAATTTATTATATTAGGCCAACACTAGCTTCTCCAAATTTTAATATATCTTTATTAGGAACTTTCATGAAAAAAATTTTGAATTCAAGCTTTGGTTGCGTGGTTGCCATTCTAAATATAAGCAAAGTTTTCTGTTGGCCTTACTTTCTTTTTTTAAATTATCTGATCGTTTAAGAGTTGCTGTAAATAAGCACATTGTTTCCCAATAGAAAATGGAAAAAACAAATATAAGTTTACCTACAAAAAAACTTAGTTAGGATATCGTTGTCTATCACGTCCTCGTATAGGGTCCTGGAATAGGACAAAAAATACACTATCTTACTACGGTGGAAAATATAGTGAACACCCTACTGAAAGCACCACGGCACGTCACTGCTCGCAGGCAGAGAGCAACAGGTAGTCCAATTGTAGGCAGCCTCTAAAGATGAGATTTTGCGAAATTCAATTCAATTCAATGATGGTCTGCTTTTATAAGGACTCTGAAAATCCATCTGTTTGACTTAGTCCTATCCAACCACTTTAGTCAACGGAATGCAGCTCCGTCCGAGTTGGATGAACATTTAAGGAAGTTATTCACTTGTAAAAATTGTGTCGCATTAACTTTTCTTACCTCTCGGTAGCGTGTCACTAATGCACGATTAACTGCTGTTGGAATTTCTTAAATTATTTTAGCAATGTACAGTTCAATTTGAGAGGAAATTCTTCGCACTTTGGTATTTTATAGGCATTTTCGTTGCGATGAGCTCACCATCGTCCTTCTGGTACATGTACTCCAGAGTCCAGACGCGATTCCCAGCATTTGACGATGGTGGATAGTGTTTCGTTTATCAGACTTTGTGTTAATTCAGAAACGTCAAACATTTGCAATCAAACTGCTTATTTGCGATGCTGATGCGATGCGCAGTTTATGCTGATGCGTTGCTGATTGAATATGGAGTTTGACTTTTAGAACGCATTGTTAACATCAAACATTTTAATGTCAAGAATCAAGATGAAAGTTTTGCTAATTAAAGTTTTAGTCGATTACTATGATCATAAAGACGATAAATTTATTTTCCTGCCTTAGTCTCGTCGTTAGTACAAGCTTTACCTCCGCGGCGCTGAAATACTCAATGTAAAAAAATGAATGTGTGTGAGAAAAATTAAAATAAAGAATTCAACAAAAACTTAGAAATTTTTCTGTCAAAAGCATATTATGTATCAATTGATTAAAATGTTTATTAACTTTCTTTTCTTTCGCTTGCGACATTTTTCTTACTTTTTTGCCGGCGAATCAACAGCGCATCAGGTATTTCTGTGATGCTTTTTTTCGTTATGTTTGCGCAGTTTGATCAAATTTGCAATAATGAACACTTGACTTGACACTTGAAAGTGATGCCAATAGTTGCATAAATGAACATTTTGCAAAGCAGATGCCAGTGATACGTTACTGAATTTACACTTTATAGCCATTAAGATAGTAACAAGGTATTACGGATAATGCTGATGTATTTGTGGTTGCTACTAGTATTTGACAAATTGCATTATACCTGATTTAACAATTACACCAAGCTCTAATGATTTTTTAATTAAAAGTGATTTTAGTATACCAGTGAATTAATTTGACGAGAACGGACTAATAAGTGATACAGGGATGACTTTTAAGACCGCCACAAATTGTTTTTAATTAAAACACTTACCCCCGGATTAAACGCTGCATAAAAGTTATCAACATGTTACCCAGCAGTTGCGTACATTTTTTGTATGCTATCTGACGTTTTACTTGTGCACATTTGTTTATCTGTACGGTGTTATTTACTAACGAATATGAAAACGCTCTTGGATATAACGACGCTCATAGTATTTGTCTAGGATTTACTTGAACAAACAAGTGTAATTTGCCCTATTAAAGTTATTCTTCCAATTTGTTCCTGCTGTCAAATATTCGAGCCGTCACTTTGACAGACGTTTTCTTTTGTATTCCTTTTTTTTTTTTTTTCCTTTTCTTAACCTACTTGCGCTCTAACCTAAACAGACAAATTAAGTTGTATTGGCTACCTTTCGCTACTGAATTATTAAAATAAATAAATAAGCCCACTTGCAGTTTTTTTTTGAAACAGTATTAAAAACGGATTCTGATTCACCATCCATTTATTTGAAATTTTAATAAATCCTCTCGTTTTTTAACTCGCTCTTTTACACATAATAATTAATGTACACGTACCCTAAGCAAATCAATCAACTGTCAATAGATCTTTTGCCTTTTTGACAACTGACAGCTAGATACAGGCGAATAATGACCAAAGAAGGTGGTACTTCATAAGGAATTCTACAATAAAAACTCTATAAGAGCATGGAATGTACTTTGTTTCTATACGTCAAACGAAGAGTTTTTAAAAGGTTTGACGTTGCACATAATGTTAGTCGACATTTTATGTATCGGATAATTTGTACGCTTCTTCCATCTGAAGCGTATTGAATAACGCTTCGCGTCCAAACTGACAGCAGTTGTCAGTTTCAAATTGTATGTTATGATTCAAACATAATTCTGGTCATCCTTTCGCGATTTATTATTTAGAATTGCAACTGCGAAATATTTCTCATTATCACCGCACTAATTTGTATTTACAATTTTCAATTAAGCCAAGGTCAGCAAATGTATCGAAATATTGGCTACGGCTGTTTATCTGACAGTTTATCACCAAGTGGTGCCAAATGGCAAATGCAAGTGGTCAAAAGTAGCAACGCGTTCATGGACAAGAAGCGGTGAAGTTAAGTGTTCGTGAAAGTTAATATTGCCTTTGAATTTTATTCAATATAAATTTATATTATTTTATTTCTTTATAGTGGGTTCAATTGACTTTACATTTTTCACTGTTTTTGATTTCAAAAGTGCTCATCTAGGTGAAGCCCATCTTCAAAAAGTTTTGTATTCTCCATTTTATTATTCATCCATATTTTTCAATCTAACGCATTTTAGGAGCGATCTACAGTTTATATTTTACTGACTTATTACATTTACCAATGCGCTAATTTATTATCTTCGGCTAATTTTGTGATACATATTTGAGTGTGGAAAAAGAAACTCAAATTGTGAATCAGAAATATCTCAAATTTCACGAGTTTAAACAGTTAGAATTCAGTGTTTTATTTTCTCCTAAACGCTTTACCAAATCCCGAACGAAAGAAAACGTAAAAAAGTAGCTACAAGACATAAGGTTCATTCGCAGCACAAATGACAGCAACAGATTAAATTAGCGAAACAACGAGTAACAAGCAGTTCATCTCTTGGCTGGAAACAGCTCAGACAATTCCAAGTAAATATGTCAAATGCACGAAGAAAAGAAATAAAATTGAGTCTTAAACGTCAATTGGACACAAAAAAATGCGCTGGTTTATATTTGACACTTGTAGACGTCAAAAATGTGTGCGGCCCAAAATAGCTCGAAGTTTAAACGTGTACTTTTTGGAGTATATTTTCCCTTTTTTTAAAAGAGAGTTTCGCTTAATTTTTTAGTTTTTTAGTTTGACAGGCTTTTATTGTTTGGCTCGGGAAAACACGCGAAGAGACCTAATTTTGTATCTTGCTCCCGGAGCTTATTTTTTGACGAATTAAAAATTGTTTTTTTTTTCACCACGATATTGGAACAACTAACATTTGTCACAATTCAAACATGACCTAAATTGAGAACAAACTAGCTTCCACCTGTCAAATTAATTCTCGCTGATAAAATGATGCCAATTCGAAGAACCATAGAAACCCACTCTTTTAATTTCCATCTAAGGGGAATAAAGGTATTTTTCTCTTTTTTAAATTCCGACATCAAACCTAACGGGCTTTAAAAAAAATATCGATGTGTCATCGGCTGGGAAAAAGCTTCAATTTCTGCCATACACAAAAGCAGCCTCCCACGTATCACATTACTCTCCCATCATCACCCATGTGATTCGGTAAACACACGTTTCGATTCCAATTTGGACGAGAGCCAAACCCCTAATCTGCGCCAATTTGCGGGCTGCAATCTAAGAAAGCAAATTGGACATGTAATAGCCTACTTGATCTCTGGACCAGCAGCCAAAGAGGTCAACCCATCGCTATGTTTCCCAACGTTTTTCGGTCGCCTAATTTGTGGTCGGCCATCACTAACGGCTCTTTAATGCATTGAGTTCTGAAGAAATTACCCAAGAAGGAAGGAGAAAACTCCCATAGAACCTAAGGGACCACGTCCAATAGAGATGTTTTCATATGTAACTGGCAAAGTGCGCTGCCCGGCTGTATGAGCAATTTTGTGAAAGCACCTTTCCTAAGCTGTTTGCCAAAGTATTTCCCAATGCATCCGATTATCTCAGCCGATACGCTGGACGTTCATTTATCTTGCAGTTATTGACCAATTTGCACTGTCAGTGCCTGGTTAGCCTATAGCTGCAACAAGGCGTTTTCTATTCGCTGTTTCTCTCTCTCTCAGTCGCCAGTAAATGGGGCTCCGTACCGTGGATCTTGTTTAGTAGGCGCGCAGGATAGAGTCAATTTTACCCATAAGTGTTCAATTCCGGGATAACAACGGGAAACGTTGATGCTCATGTCAGAGGTAGCAATTGAGAGGCAGTAACAACAACTGTAGCCCCAACCAAGTGGCTGATTGGCTTGGACTGTACTTGGCTCTGGGTTACGACGACCCAATTGACCATATTTGGGGAGCGCTTGTGCGCACAGTGCACCCATTGTTGGATTATCCTATTCGCCATTCCAAAACCGGCAACCGCCTGACTACGAGTAATTATTGAACGTCAATTAGGAGAATGTGCGCTTGTGCCCCCCGTCTCCCTGTCACCCACCACAGTGTGCATCAATCAGACCGTGTACGGCTTACATCACATTACCGATCGACGACGACGCATCTCAGATCTCACCCATCCAACTTCACCAAAGCGATTCTCATTAAATTGAAAATCGTCAATCAGTCTAAGCTGGCTCTAGCCCGCTGACGTGCACCATACACCGTGCACCATGCACCATGGACCATGCACCATGCACACTGTGGTCATGAGAAGAATATGAACGTGTATGCACTTTGATTGAATAAGGTGGAGTGAACGATGCGATACTCGATCGATGGACTAGGTTACCAAGTCGGAAGGAATCCCGTCTCGCGTCAATGGTGCTCCAGCGCACGTCAGATCGTCTGGCCTGATTTTCTTTCTCTATTTTGTGCTCGCTGCGGTTCGTCTCTGTACTCAAACGGTACACGGTGTAGATTCTTCCTCTCCCCTCTGCGTTGGCGCTGGCTTTTCACTTGGGTTGGGTACGCATTGTGAGTGAACACGCTGCATCTATTGGCTCTTGGGAGAGTTCTCAAATTGATGAATGTTTGAGATGATCCAGCGTCTTAAATTCTGTCCGACAGCGATTGAATGTGGGGATGTGCATTGTGCACCTTATGGGAATTTTTCGTTCAGACTTTTTCCCGCAACACAAACGATAGGGGAATAAGAGCGAGAGAGAGAGAGAGGTTTCCATCGAGCTAAGGCGGCTGGAAAAACTAAGGAGTAGCCATATAATAACCGTCTTCAGGCTAACACGGAGGGAATAAGACGAATGTGGGTCAAAAGAGATTTTGCACAGGTGCGCACACAGTGCACACACATCGCAGGCATGCCTTTTGAACAACCTAGGCTATTCAAAAGTGGAATGTGAGACAATCGTTTTTTCTTTTCCTCTATTTTTGTTGTTCTTTTCCTTTTTCATTTTCTTTGGTGTTTTTTTGTTGTTGTTTTTCTCTCAGTTTGTGCAACCACAATGGTTTGCAGTGATTGCCTATTTTCGCTGTCAGGCTTTAACTACATCTGACATGGAAATTTCTATTTTTAGTGTCTTGTTGAAGGTAACGCCTTGACCTGGGGACTTTTGTGTTACGGACTTTGAAGGTATTTTAAAATGTTTCTGAAGGCTTTCGAATTTTTTGTTTAAATAGCGTAGACGTTCGATGTTGCGTGTGGAAGGATATATTTCGAATTTAGGGCCGTCAATCAGGCACTTGTTGCCAGTGAGTGCTGTCAAAGCATCTAACGGGATCAATAAATGGTATAAAATGGCCTTCCCTGAAACGTCTTACCTTAAAAAAATCACTGCAAATGGGACCGGGAATCTTACAAAGTACTTTTTCGCTCAAAAAGACTGTGAAGAGTCTTCATTGTTTGGCAACTGGCAAAAATTGGTTTTTGGCGAGCGACTTTGATGGAAGTTGCGAGTATGGCTTCGATCAACACCGTTTTGAGATTGGTTGGGAATAGGTTATGACTGAATTTTCGAATGCGATGGACTCAATATTGGACCTAGTTTCGTATGAAAACCTGTCCAAGCTAAACTAGTGTAATTTTTAGGTTAAGCAAGGTTTATTTAATGGAGATCTGTTTTAATTTTGACAACTGTCTTTGAAAAGCTCGACCGACAATCTTGACGTCGTTGTTCTCGCACCAACAACACTTCTGCTTGAGAAAATCCTAGAACGCTTTCTCTAGTCTAGACGAGTCTTCATTCTCGTTGCCAAACAGCTCCCGAACTACACAAATTTCATAAATCTAAATTTCTGTACACCCAAGTTCGAAAATTAACAACTCCACTCTTTTTCCTTTACAGCCGCCCACCCGGGAGCCGTTTGCTACAGTCACGCCCACTGTCAGATGAACGACAAACGAAGCCATTGTGATTTCCTCATCCCTAACCTATTCGGACGTTGCCAGTGTACAGCGCCGGCTAAGCAATACGGTGGAACGTGTGTCGGACAAGACGCCAATGCCATTGAGAACGATGCTGTAGTCAGTCAGCCATCGACTTATAGCCCGATGATAACTCCACCACCAACTGTCTTCCGTCCAATTGATTTGATCTCCCACTACGAGTCCACAACTCAGGGTAAACCTGTGGTCATCATTGAAGAAGTTGTCTTGCCATCATCAACCGAAAAGCCGGTTGAGATTACAAATGCGCCTGAGCTGAGTACCAGTGCTTCCAATGAGCTTGCTGGCGGTGAAGATATGACAGGTGATACTGAAGGCTTTGACCAACTGAACAACTATCAGATTTCCAGTTCGACATCAGGACCGGTAGAGCTGTCGCCACAACCGGTGACAAGTGATGATTATCCGTACAAAATTGACAACGAAGATCAGTCGGGTGTCAGTGAAGATCAAGCTGAAGGAAGCAAGCCTGAAGTTCCCGCTGAGGCAGTCGCTGAAGAGGAAGCTGTGCAGAAAAACGAGGGACCGAAAATTGACAGCACAATTTTGGCTGAAGTTGAAGCAGAGCATCACGCAGCTGAAGCAGCGGGACATTCCGGAATAGCGCAGCAGCATGATGAGGAAGCAGAAGCAGAATCGTTCCCAGCTTCTACCGAAGGTATCGTGGCAGCAACGACTGTCCTGGAAAATGAAGAAACGCCGTTGGATATCGTTGAATCTTCATCGTCTATATCGGAAGAGCAAGAAGAGCAGCATCACATTGAAGAGCCATTGATCGCTGAGGTCGCAGCTGAGGCGACACAACCGGAAGGGCCAACTTATCACGATACTGTTTCTGAGACCGAAAGTGAAGAGCCGCAGAAGATGGAAGCCGTAACAGTTGAACCAACACCCGCTGAGCAACCGACTGTACCAGAAGTGCCAAGCACTGAAGATGAAGTTCAACCCCAAATAGCGGTGTCATTAGATGTCCACCTGCCTGAAGAAAACACTATCCCTCCAGCTGTTCACGACTCAGAACAGCCATTAGTGTCCGAAGAAGAAGAAGAAGAAGAAAAAGAAACATCCACTCTGGCCACCGATCAATCTGCCGGTGAGGAAAGTGTGGAACCAAGCAGATTAGTCGAACATGCAGAAGAACCCCCGAAAGCAACAGCTGTCGAACACCCAGAAAGTGAAGAAGAGGCCAGTGGAGGTCATATGGAAGAGTCCCACTATCGTCCCAGCTCCGATTTGCATGGCCAAGATGAGACCGCCATCATTGACGAAGAAGCCGAAGCACATATCGACATGTATGGAGAAGAAGGTACCGGCAACTCTCAGGAGAACAAGGATACTCCGTCTACCCTTGTTGAAGCAGAGCTTGGAAGTGGCGATAGTGCAGCTCCACTCGTTCCAGAGGCCGAGACAGTTAAACTTGATGAAGACATTGTAGAGCCACTGGAGGTGAACCTCCAAGCCGAAGAAATCCCTGAATTGACTGATGGTGAAGAACATGTTGTGGTAGACATCAATCTAGCCGAGGAGGCTGCAGAACAGCAGCCATCTCAAGAGGCTGCAATCCAAGAAACAGCTCAAGAACAGAACGTGGAAGACGCAGCTCCAGAGCTCGTGGAGCCCATCGTTCAAGAGGGAAGTTTGGAACAGGTACCTCAGGAGCTTAGCCCTGCATTTGGGGAAAATGTGAAGCAGATTGTCCAAGACCATGTTATAGCGGATGATAAGCTCGACGCTGTAGCTGAAGAATCACTTGCCTCGCCTGATGAAGCGCAGACTGCTCTAGATGAAGACAACAAGGTGACAGAGGAGTTGCTGCAACACCTGCTCGTAGAAAACAGCACTGACGAAGAGAAAGAAGAGAACATTCCCGAAAAACTGGAAGAAGAGTCACTTCAAGTTGTCCACCAGCCACAGGAAGCCGAAGAGAACACACTGAACGACGTGGATAGGGTGGAAGAGAATGCGTCACAGTCGGAGCTTGACCAGGCAGCAGCCGATGCACAACCAATCGAACTCAATAATAACAGCGAGGCACTTGAAAACCAGAACTTTGTCAACGAGGAAAATCATATTTCGGAACACATTGCTGAGCTGCCCGTGCAGGAACTAGTCCCGGAAACAGTTCAAGACGTGTCTCAAGAAGCAGTTCAAAAAATGAATTCACAAGTAGCTGAAGAGGTATCCCAAGAAGAAGCGTCTCAGGAGGCAGCTCAAGAAGCCGCTCAGGAGGTGTCCCAGGAAACAGTTGCAGAAACAACCCACGAAACAGCTCAGGAATTGGATCAGGACGTGCCCCAGGAAATAGTTGCAGCAACATCTCAGGAAGCAGCTCAAGAAATTGCTGAGGAAGTTCCCCAGGAACAAGTTGCAGAAACATCTCAGGAAACAGCTCAAGAATTGGCTCAGGGAGCATCTCAAGAAGCATCTCAAGAAACTGCCCAAGATATGGAACAACCATCAGCTCCAGAAGCACCTCAAGAAGAATCTTCTGATGTAACCCAAGAAGCAGTTCAAGAAGCAGCTCAAAATTCAGTTCAAGAGGAAGCTCAAGAGCCATCTCAGGAGGCAGCTCAAGAGGCAGCTCCAGAGGCTTCTCAGGAGGCAGTTCAAGAAGCATCTCAGGAGGCTTCTCAGGAGGCAGTTCAAGAAGCATCTCAGGAGGCTTCTCAGGAGGCAGCTCAAGAAGCTTCTCAGGAGGCAGCTCAAGAAGCATCTCAGGAGGCATCTCAGGAGGCATCTCAGAAAGACGACCTAGCTCAACCTGCAGTTGGAGCTTCAGTTTCAGAAGAAAAACTTGGTAAGTTGCAGGACACACTTCAAGAAGCACTTCCAGAGGCTCCTCAAGAGGCAGTTCAACAATTGACTCCAGACATAGAAGCCGAAGAAGAGGAACTCATCTCCCCTGTGACCTTGCAAGACGTCCTTCAGTCACAAGAGGAGTCACAAGAAGTCCAAGATCTAGTTACCAAAACAGTTCCAGAGCTGAACAATGTAGAAGATCAAAACCAGTCTCAAGAAAGTGTAGCAAGCCAGCCAGAAGAGTCCATACAAGAGAATGAACCGCAAAAGGAGTCCCAAGAAACTGTGTCGAATGAGGAAAACGTCGCACCGCCAGAAACACCGCAAAAAGAGTCCCAAGAAGCAGCAACACATGAAGAAGCTGTTGCCGCTCCTGAAGATGTTCCAAATGCACCACACGAACTTGATCAAGCCGTGGATGAATCCGTTGAGCCTACAGCGGAGGTTGTTGCAGAAACAGCTCCCGAAACAGAATCCGAGAACGAAACAGCACAAATAACTCTCAGCGATATTTTGCAAGAAGGCGCCGAAGACCAAACACAGAACTCAGTTGAAGAACAATCCACAGAAGTGGCAACCGAAGCATTGCCTTCCATAACACTGCAAGAGCTCTTGCAAGGCGAACTTCCCGCTCAATCTCAAGAGGAATCCCATGAGGCAATCAAAGCCGTTGCCCAACAGGCTGAACCAGAAGTCCCCAAGTCCGGTCAACTTGAACCCACCGACCCAGAGAGCCCCAGTCAAGTCAGCTCCACTGAAGCAGTATCTCAGGTAAATCAACCTCACGAATCCCAAGAAGCACTTGCGACATCCGTCAAAGCAGAAGAAAGCACTGAAAACGCAGCCGTAGAAAATGAAAGTTCCGACGAGGCCAACCAGAAGGCACATGACTTGGACAACATTATCGAAGGAGCCGAACCTGTGCACACTGCCAGCGACAATAACCCACTTACCACAGCTGACGCAGTGCCAAGTGAAACTCTCACGGCCATCAAAGGTGAAGAAACTTTGGCTTCCAACGAGAGACCAATTTCCAGCGAAGAAAACACCATCGGCGGCGTCGAGTCCGATGAGAAAATCGAAAGTGATGCAGAGCTTGGAAGCGCTCCAGACGCAAAACCAATCGAAGAGGGAGAGAACACGCATGCAGAGGAATTCCAAATCGACCCCCAAGCGGATAATTCAAATATGCACACCGAACTCGAAGCGAATGCAGATCACGAACCAATAACACCTGTCCACCCAACTTTCGAATTGGAAGACCCACTACCCGCTGCGAATATCGATGAGGCCTCGCACGATCAGACCGTATCACAACTTCAATTGAATGCCAATGAAAGTGAAGACGAACCTTCGGTGACAGAGAGCCAGACAGTGGCCGCGCCCGAATCTGATTACAGTGAAATCGAAAAGTTTGAACAGTTTGAAGATCACCATCTGGTCGATGAACCGGCTGAGGTGGCACCCCCTGTGGCGGACGAAGATAAGTCGCCCGTCAAAGCGGAGGAAGAACCTTTGATCACCACCGATAGACCAGTGGAAGCCGATGCGGTCAGTTCTACGGAGAATGAGGTGAAAACCGACGAGGATTTGAGCTTTTCCGAAGACGTACATTTCAATGAGAACGACTCCGTTCTGAGCATCCTCAGCGGCTTGATGGACGACGAGGAGAATAAGGAGGATTCAGTGACCACCTCACAGCCGGAGAACACCGATGACGACCTAAAAGCCGAGGGAACCGTACACAATGACCAAACACCGGCCGCAGGAATCTACTATCCAACTATTCTGTCCGAGCTGCTGATGGGCGCCGCCCACTCCGGCGAAGTAGACACACACGAAGCAACGACTCCCCTGCAGGTGTCTGCCGACGAACAGCCTTCATCACAAACCCTCTCGCCAGAGGATCTGCCGTTTGATCTGTCCTTCGTGTCTTCCAATGACCGCGAGGAGTTGATTTCGGACAACCTCGTCGTCGAGACAACACCAGGGTCGCTCTTGGAAAATAGTATCGACGTTACCACGGAAGTGCCGAATATTTTGGAGATCACCACACAGACAATGTTGGGCCTGGCCAGTCGGGTTACTCTGATGGAGCCAGCCGCTCCGGTTTCGACTACTCTGCGGCCGTACATGCCACTTGAGGATGACTTCTCCACAACTCCATCGTCGCATATGAGCACCGATTCGTTTTTGACCTCCAAGCCAGGTAAGTGGTGGGGGGAATTTTGAGCAGAATAGTGAGCTAGCAGGCGGGCACGTTATACCCACCAAAAGGAGTATTGAACGCCTTGCCAATTAAAAAAAAAATGTGGCTCCTAAGCGTGTTGAATTACTGAGCAAGGGATCTCCGGTTGATCCCCGAAAAAAAATAGTGCTCACTCTTACAGCTTTTTAAAACTGCCACACCTCCCCAGAATCTCTTTCAACTGTTTCTAGGCAATGTTCGCATTGCTTCCCACTTGAACTCGACCGAGAGGTCCAGGGTTGAGCCCCCTGAATGCGTTCGCATTCCCGTTTAGCATTCATATGGTCAGCTGTCAAAGTATGTTGTGCTCAGCTGTCAAAGTATTTTGTGCTCAGACTTTTAGGCCGACTATACTCAGTTAATTAATTCCGCTCCTAGAGTGCGTTCTGATCATGCTCAGTGCTTAAAAAGACACACCGCCCGTTCTTGACAGTCCGAGCTTAAAAAGAAAATCGCTTTGGCTACCCACCGAGCTTTCCGTCCAAGTTGCCTGCTGGCTCATGATTATGACCAACTATTGGAAGCAAAATCTCACCAAATCCCCTTCCGTTTACAGAGATCCGCAAGCGTGTAGAACTTGGCAACGGTCCGGTTTCTCTAGGCCTGAAATGCAGCAACGACAGACAGTGCCAGCTAGCTGACCCATATACCGTGTGCAATGGCCAGGGAATATGTGACTGCGCCTCCAAGAGACAAGCTGACAAACAATGCAGCGCCGCACGTACTGGTTGCAGTCCAGGAACATTCCAGGTAAGTCCCTCTGCTTACACACACACACACACACACACATAGTACAGCAACTCGCGTACACTGTCTCCGCTGCTCATTTGGCAAATTATAAATAAATGGTTTTAATTTCGAACAGTGCCGCTCGAGTGGAGTCTGCATCTCATGGTTCTTCGTATGCGACGGCCGCCCAGACTGCACAGATGCCTCCGACGAGGAATGCACTTTTAATGCACGACTTAACCAAACATGCCCACAGGAATCATTCCGCTGCGAGCACAGTGGACGCTGCATAAGTCGTGCCGCACTCTGCGACGGTAGGAAACAATGCCCACACGGTGAGGACGAAATCGGATGTAATTCCTTGAGGACCGAAGGTGGCCAATGCCCACCGAACACGTTCCGTTGCAACAGTGGCGAATGCCTGCCGGAATATGAGTACTGTAATGCAATTATCTCGTGTAAGGATGGCAGTGACGAGCCGCCACATCTCTGTGGATCACGATCTGTGCCGAATATCTTCCTGAGAATGCTAACCGCTGCAGTCGTTGATGGCGGCGGCGGCAGCAGCAGCAGCAGGAGCAACAGTGGAGGCATCAATGCATATTGCCCGCACAGGTGCAGCAACGGACGATGCAGATCGACAGCTATTGTTTGTTCGGGTCGTGACGGCTGCGGGGATGGTACGGACGAGGAGACGTGTTCTGTCTGCCGTAAGTTATTGCATAGGGATGCCATGATTTGGTTTTTACTTTTGTCTGTCTTTTTTTGCCAGGTTGCCCGGCCCCAGCCTATATCACTGCTCCAGCTGACTTACCAGCACAGCAGCCACCAATGCCATTGTGGAAGTGAGGGGAATGTTTCGAACGAACAGTCAACAGTGAATGTCAGTTCGTTGTTTTATTGAATTTTTCTTCTTCGAATTTAGTTTAAACGTCAATAGTTCGTTGGTAAAACTTGAGAGTATATCTAAATGTAATTGTTAATTGGCGCCTTGCTAGCAAAGGATAATCATTGTTTCTTTACTGCGAGAGAGAGAGAGTGATGTATTATTTTATTAAATTATTGAAACCCCCTATTTAAAAATTATTAAAATTCGACTTCGAATTCTAACCGGATACCTGCGACGATCGCGAGTATATGGGAGATTTTTCCAAGTCGAATTTTCTTCTCTATCCTCTGAACTAGTGATGCTGTCAATTGCAATTTAGTAACCTTATTTAATACAGAACAAAAAATTGCTATACCATAATTTATAAACGAAAAAGTATTATTCGTTTTGGCTTTTTCTTTTTCCAGACATTTTCAAATGTTATTTCGTATTTAATGTTGTATTTTATTTTTATTCTTATTATGTAAATACGTTTTAAATTGCACTTATAATATTAATTTTTATTTTTTTTAATTTGAATTTATTTTCGAATATTTATAAATAGAATTTAACAAATTGAGTATGTGCTAGCTAAAGCATGAGAAAAAGCAAGAGTGGAAAGACATTTAACTTGAATTTATACATTTAATGATATAAGTAAACGAATAAAATCATCTTAATCAAAATTCGTTGTTTGTGGTTGTTCATTTTTGACATTTGACATTTGTAAGGGTCAGTTCGGCTTTGGTAAACTAAGGCGGGATGTTTTCAGGCGAGCAAAGCTTCCTAAAAACGTCTGTTTAAAAGGGTTTCACGACAACTGAGTAGTAGTATAAGTAAATCTGGAGCAACTCTAAAATCAAATTGAGACTTTGAAAAAGTAGGTTTAAAATGTGATCTAGATCAAGAAAAAGTGTCTCTTCTGCGCAAATAAATATCACATAAAAGATGAACATAAAATGCGACTATTGCTGCACAATATTTGGAGCAGTGTTGGTATGTCATTGAGATGGTTTTCCCACGGAAAGCTAATTTTTTCCCCATTTTTCCCTTTGGACCTAGTCAAAATTCCCACAAATTGCCCACTTGGTTAATTTAAAAAAAAAACAGTTAATTTTCAATACTTTTATTAACAAAAAAAAAATATTCTATATTAGGGAATTTAATTGGAAGAATAAGATAAAAAATCACATTGGTACAATTCATGAAAAAAAAACAACATAATTTATTATAATATCATATTGTTTGTGTATAGCGCAAATCATCATATAAATAAAATTGGTGTAGTTCTGTTCGACTAAGATTGAATTTGACTGCATGTCTTTAAATGCAAAAATCTTAGAAACTGCTGAATATATTCTGATGCATTTTTCTCAGTCCTATAGAGGATAAATAGGCCTACAATATCCACTTTATTTCAACTCTATATCTTTACAAATTCCGGAAAAAATTGGACAAGAGTAATTAATTTTTTCGTTTCATTTCGCTTTTTTCTTTGTCACGCTTTCCGTTCGAAAATAGTGGGAGCATTTAAATATAGTAAACACCAGCTTATAGAGGACATCTGCGGTTACATTTTAGGATATCCATGAATTCAATAACTTAAAAAGTTTTTAAATAAATAAGCAAAATTTGAAACATTTGTACTATTTTCACCTGGGTGAGTGGAAATTGCATTTCATTCTCAAATCAAACACACTAACCGCGCAATATATTCACATCTCTTTTAACCTTATTTTATTCCTGTGGCGGAGAGGGAGACAGACAGAGGCAGTATGCTGTTTGGTTTGCTAAGAAAAAAAAAAACCATAAAAGAAATGTCAAATATGTAGGAAAAATATGTTTACCTCTCTTTTGCTTACAAAAAAAAAAATAGAAATATCAGATAGGTATAGCTTTCAGTGATACCAGATCGTGGGTAATTACCCATTTCGTTTTTTATAGAGTAGAGTTTTTAAATAGCGTTTTTAACAGCCCATGGCCTCAATGCTCATAAAATGGTATTAAAAGTTGGAGTTCCCATAACATAAGCAACATAATGCTTGACATGAGGCTTTAATTTTAACTGGGTGTGGTAAAGGAGATGCGGTGTTTATACCAAGAATACAAATAATTCACAGTAATTATTCATTTCAGTTTAAACCGATTCGATTGCCTATTAATGTTTGTTTTGAAATGACAATCCATAAGTCACAGGATCAAACTTTAAGAAATGCGGGAGTTGATTTAAGCAAGAATTGCTTCAAGCACGGGCAGTTATATGTAAAGTGCTCCAGGGTAAGTAATGCAGCAAATATCACTATCTTAGTCGATAGAAACAAAACAGCCAAAAAAATTTGTCCCCAACAAGACAGCAAATTTCTTAATTTTGTTTCCATCAACTGTTCTGAAACCACATTTTACACGGGCGAAGCCGGGTGGGTACAGCTAGTAATCTCTATAATAAGAAACTTTTCGATAATGAAGAAACCAAAAATGTGATTATTTTTTGTAAGTTGACCAAATTTCCCACAAAACCTTACCGAAATCTTATTTTTTCCCTTTTTCCGACGAGACGGTTTCTTACCATCGAAATTCCCACGAAAAGGTAAATTTCCCACGAGTTACTAACACTGATTTGGAGTTATGAAAGCGCGCTAAATAATAGAAGGTGTTTTACTTTTGCATATAACTAACCGACTTCGTGCGTACATTTTTGCCTTTTGCCATCGCTCTGACGTACAAATGGAAACAATAACTTAGGCGCGGCTGTTTCGCTGCGATTTCAAGAGTATCACAGTTGCGTTAAAAGTCGCGGCCATTCATGTTTTGTGATTGCAACATGCTGATATTTTCCCAATCAAACACAGCCAGGAATAACGAAAAGTGAACACAGAACAGTTACTCGTATATGCGACTATAGGCGTTTTTCTTTCTTAGTTCTGAGGTAAGCACAAAACTGAACTCGAGCATTATTAGCGCGAATTAAAACACTTGGTTCTTACTTTTAAAATTAAACAATATTTATTTGGAACTATGTCCTTTATTATTGAAATACTTTTTACTAATTCTAAAAGGAGCTTAAGGCTACTATGTAGTTACAATAAGACTATCGATAAATTCATCATACAGTCGTATTTATATACTTTTCTTATCTATCTACAAGGAGACCCAAGCGTACAATCGTCTTGCTTGATAATGAAGAAGAGATAATATTCCAACATTGTATACAAACGATATTATCTCTTTTACATATGTTATCATTGTAGCGTTGTGTGCAAGACTGTACTAGAGACTAAAGATATCATTGAATACAAATAATGTTATCTTTTTTCTCAATATGTTTTGCTATGGATACTTAACTCCCCCCCTTGTTAAACGAAATCGTCCCGATTTTTCGACGCTATTTTTAACATCTCTCTTTCATAAGTTTTGTTATATGCGTCAATCTTTTTTTGTTTTTGACGATCTGTTATACATTGTATAGTTTTTATCATTACGTACGTAAATGCTAAAATAACAATCAGTGTTACAATTGTGTATATAGTTGATAATATCGGTTTTTCTTCAAAAGGAATAATTAGTTTTTTTAAAGTATCTATGTTATCGAATTTGTATATTGTATCTTCTTTAATTATTTGGTCGATGTAAGACTCTGAATTATGATTTCTTAATATAACTTCTTTAATTTGCTTATGCATGTTTTTGTATATTTTATCATCTAGATTTATAGTATTTTCATAAGTAACTAAGTTTATACCATTAATTGTTTGATTATTTAGCTTATGCTTACCGCTTAATAACATAACACCGGATTCAATTTCTAAGTCGTAATCGTATTCTTGTTTAATGTTGCATTTTGAAGTTATATTCTTTAAAAGTGGAATAAGACAATTTTCTTCTTCAAAGTTAATTTCACAAATGTTTTTACTTAGATGATTTTGACAATTTCTTGTTCTTAAATAAGTTTGGTTACATAAGGCAATTGTTTTATCTGTAATGATTTTTCCATGTTTTGAATTTAAGGGTGTTACTTTATACAATTTACATGATTTAATTAGAACTGGATATTTATATATTGTGATGAAGAATTCATCAGTTCTAGCTAATAATATTTTAGAGTACTCAAGTATATTTATTATGGGTCTTATTTTGTTACCAAAATAGATTTGTGTTTCGATATTATTTGTTATATCTTCAATAAGTTCGAACTGTGCAGTGTATGCATTAAAAGGCTGATTCACAGTTTTTATTATATCATTAGAAGAACTTTCAGCTGAATGTGCTGTTTCTATGGTAGAAGTATTTATGCGTTGACGTGATAATGCGTCAGCTACAAGATTTAGGTTTCCTGGTTTATAAACTAATTTTGCTCCAAAGTCTTCAATGATTCCCTTCCAACGTTTCAGCTTTGTGTTGGGATTTTTTCTGATACCGAATATATAAGGCTCTGGTGATCGGTATATATGGTTAAGTCTGCTATACCATATATGTAGTTTCTGAGTTTTTGTAAGGACCATATGATCGCTAATAGCTCTTTCTCGTTTGTGCTATAGTTCTCTTCTGTCTTACTCAGTGTTCTTGACAAGAAGTGTATAGGTTGCTTATTCTGACTTAGTACGGCTCCAATAGCTATGTTGGATGCATCTGTAGTAAGCTCGAATGGTTTACTATAATCCGGTTGAAAAAGTTCGACTTGTTCTTTCAAATAATTTTTTAAAATTCTAATCGCTTCTAATGCTGAATCATTCAGATTTAACTTAATATTTTTACTTTGTTTTTTGTTTACTTTACCGTTATCTCCTCGTAAATATAATGTCAGGGGCTTGGCTATGCTTGCGTATCCTTTTATAAACTTACGATAGTAACCTGTAAGACCTAAAAATCCTCTCAAATCCTTTACCGTTTGTGGGACTGGAAAATTTTCTATAGCTGCTATTTTCTCAGGGTTCGTAGTGATTCTACCATGTCTGATTATGTGACCTAAGTATTCTACTTCTTCTTGAAAAAACTTACTTTTCTCATCAGATATTTTTAATGTGGCTTTATTGAGTACGTCGAATACTTGACTTATGTGCTGTATATGTTCTTCCTCAGATGAAGAATATATCAATACGTCATCAATGTAAACGTGTACGAATTTACCTACAAAGTCTCTCAAAATGTCGTCCACGCATCTCTGAAATATGCTTGGTGCATTTTTGAGCCCGAAAGGCATTCGTTTAAAATGATATTTTGCGCCATTTATAGCAAAAGCTGTTTTTTCTTTATCATCTGTTTTGATTTTAATTTGGTGGAAACCTGACTCCAAATCTAACGTTGTAAAGTACTTGGCTTTACCTAAATTTTGAATTGTCATGTTGACATCCGGAATGGGGTATCTGTCTGTTACAGTGTGAGCGTTAAGTTTTTGGAAATCAACAACCATGCGCCGTTTTGGTTTTCCTTTTTCGTCCAAACCTTTTTTAGGTACTGTCCATATGGGACTGTTATAAGGACTATGGCTTTTTTCTATTATATTGTCATGTAAGAGTTTCTGTATTTCTTTGTTTACGAATTCGTTATCTGCTATGGGATATGGATATTGTTTAACATAAACCGGATTATCATTGGTCGTCCTAATGCTTGCTTCTATAGTATCTGTAAAGGGTAACGGTCCTATGCTGTTATTAATCTTCATCAGTCTATCTATGTCTGCTTTATAAATATTATTTTCCCCAATTATGTAATTAATTTTCTGAATAGATTCGACACTGCTTATGGTAGTTAGAGTCATATTACTGAAATTTATTTCCGCGTTTAGAACTTTAAGTCCTTCATATCCTAATATCATATCAAAAGACTGAATATCCTCTAATTCAAAAAATGTTATATTTTTCTTTAATATCCTAACTACTTTCTTTGTATCTACCATAGAATAACCATGCATTGTTTTTATTTTTATAGGTTTAATTTTAATTTTTTCGCTAGAATCGCATTTTCTATTAATGTAATTATGGGTTGCACCAGTATCAATAAGAATTTTATAAATTTTCTTAGAAATAGTACTAGTTAAATTTAAGCAGGGCAACCCGTCTACTAGTTTAAATGATCTATTCTTATGTTATTATTTACCATACATTCCGTTTCATCTGCTTCTGCATATGTACTGCTGACATCGTCTCTGCGTTGTTGTCGGGAGTTATTTACTCTCTGCTGCTTGAAGTTCTGCTGATAAGATCGTTGCGGTCTGTTGTGTGTGTTGAAACTCCCGCTGTGTTCACGTTTCGCTGGTGGATTATATACATCGGGTTTGTATTGATTCCAATTTTGTCGCTGTGCATGTACAATTTGTCTCGAGTTTATCTCCATCGGCTGTGGTCCGTCATTTCTCTTGGAAGGGTTTAGGCGTGGTCCTTGATTGTGTTGCTGCATATTATCGTATTGCTTCTGGGGTTGATAATTCGTTGTTTGGCTCGAATAGTTTGGTCTTCTTTCGTTTCTGTGTTCATGTGGCATATTTTTGTGGTGCTTATCTTGAGTGAGATGTAAATGCCTGTGCACATTATCATGTTCTATTCTGCGAGCAATTGCGAATGCGTGTTCTAGATCATTTATTGTAGCTGAATATAATGATCCTCTTGTAAAGTTGTCACTCATACCATCAATGAATATACGAACTGCGTCGTCGTTAGCATTTTTAATTAGTCTGTCGATTATATTCGGCGGATCACCTGACATAGTGATTTTTGATATTATTAAATTGAGATTTTTATTTATCTCGTCGTGGTATTCAGACAGTGTGCTTCTTTTTTGCGTGATGGCTTTCATCATGTCTTGTAGCACGTATAGAGGTTCTTGATTAGAGTACGTATAATCTAATCTGTTACGTATCGCCTCAAAATTAAAAATTGTGTTATAATTAGTTAACACATTCGCGGCTGCTCCCTGTATTTTACTTTTCACTATAGTCAATGCTGCTGCGTACTTACTGTGTGTTTTGAGGTTTTTAATGCTGTCCATTAATCTGGATGCTTCTTCGCGCCACGACCGATAATTTGATTGATCGCCGTTGAAAATAGGTAGGCTTTTAAATGCGTCTAACTGTATTTCACTACCATCTGTATATGTGGTTCTTATTTCCTCTAGCACAGGTATGTTTGGTACTATGCCTAATCCAGATTTTACTTCATTTAGTTTTGTTTCTAAATTAGTGTTTATTTGATTTTGGTTAGTTATTATTGCTGCTAACCTTGCATTCTCTGTGCGTGTGTGCTCTAGGGTTTGTGTTACTGTGTTGCACCTGGTTTCTAAAGCTTCTAATCTTGCCATTAATACTGCGAGTTGTTCCATTTTGAACTCGTGTCTGTTGTCGTCGAATTTGTGTGTTTTTTTTTTTTTTTTTTTTTTTTTCCACATATACACTTTCACTGAATTGCTTTGCTGCTTCGTACGAAGGAGCTATATTTGTACCTGCTATGCTAGGTAATTCTTGTAACCGGTAACGCGAGTGTTCTGTTTATACTAGATTTCACTACTTGTTCCCGAGGTCCGCTCGATTGAAGTTAAAAAGTATATTTAACCTCCTGGCAGGATCGCCAATTAAAACACTTGGTTCTTACTTTTAAAATTAAACAATATTTATTTGGAACTATGTCCTTTATTATTGAAATACTTTTTACTAATTCTAAAAGGAGCTTAAGGCTACTATGTAGTTACAATAAGACTATCGATAAATTCATCATACAGTCGTATTTATATACTTTTCTTATCTATCTACAAGGAGACCCAAGCGTACAATCGTCTTGCTTGATAATGAAGAAGAGATAATATTCCAACATTGTATACAAACGATATTATCTCTTTTACATATGTTATCATTGTAGCGTTGTGTGCAAGACTGTACTAGAGACTAAAGATATCATTGAATACAAATAATGTTATCTTTTTTCTCAATATGTTTTGCTATGGATACTTAACTCGCGCTCTAAAGCGAGCGTGCTCAGATAGTTCTGAGGTATTTATGAAACACACTTGAGCACATAGCTGTCATTTGTAATAAAGTATATGTACAAGTTGAATATTTATTAATTGTTATTTATTAAATTGGTTAACCTTCAGTTCCAGAACAACAAAGTTCATCCGCCATATCAACTTTTTTGCTAATCCTGTTTTTTTTTTTTTTTTGTCAAATGTGACTGGAAGTGTGTAGTCAGCTTACTCAGTCTGCTCAGTCAATTTATTCTGAGTTCATAGAGCGCGCTCTGATGATGGTCTGAACGAAAAAAGAAACACTAATTCTGAGCCCTGATGTGTATGAGCTAATAATAAACGATCTTTTTGTACAACAGTTCTGGTTCTGCTGTGAACTAAAAAAGAAAAACGCCTTATAGAATGCCGAAACTTATATTTATAAGCAACTATCTAGTGATCTGATCTCGATTAGGTTTAAGATAAACTCACAACAAATTCCGTCTGCGTCAATTATGAACATTCGTCTTCTAACCTCCTCTTGTTGACTGCACTTGAATGGTAAGGCAGTGTGCTGAACAATGGTGAAATAGATAAAAAATGTAACATCCCTAATCGTAGTTTACTACTTTTAATTTCTGATCTGGATCCTGTTATTAAAAATAAAAAGAATATAATAGGTCCCGACAACGTCAGTGTCAAATGAAAAAATTAAAACACTAAAGGTAGGTATGTCTACAATTTTACGAGATTTCACGAATTTTTACTCAAATCCGTTCCTGAACTCGAAGAATTCGTAAAAGAGAGCGTCATCGAGATAGGCAGATGTTACTCCTTCACTGAGAATCTTACGAGTTTTTACTCGACAAACTTCTTGGTGTAAGAATTGGAAAAGCTGTCAGGCAGCTGACTTTTGACAGATCATTTTCATAATTTTTAATGTTTGTCTTTCTAGAAAAATGGTCGTCGGTGTTAAGTGCCATTTCTATTTTTTTAGAAAATTTATATACATACAAACATACAATTAAATTGCATTATTCTTTAAAAGGGCGTTCGTCGAGTGGCTTTTTTTAACTTTCAACCAAATTTCTATCTTAGCGTGTTTTATTTTCTTGTTATGAATATTGTCAGTTGGGCAATCAAAGATTATGCTGAAAGTCAATAAACTGCATGCACAAATTGTTAATATTATTAATATTATTATTTCCCGCCCACTCATTTGTCGACAACACATTTAAATGTTAGGGAGCATAAAAAACTTAACCAGGCAGTTTTGAAGCCGGTTGGTTTGTCAAAATGTGGGCTTAAAGATTATTTTTTAATGGCTGCATATTCCGCACAAAAAGTTTACTGCTTCAAATAGAATCAAACAGTCAGAAAAACAAAATCAAGCAACTGCAAACATCTGGTTCGAGGTGTCTTTTTACGCCGCTAGTCGCAGCTTATCTTCTGAATGCGAGAAATAAAAAAACATTTGACACTGCCACTGGGGACATGCTACACACGCCATTCTTTCAAGGTTACCAACTGACAGCTAGAAGAAATTACTCCGAAAATTGATTGTTCGTAAATTGTCCGATTATTCATTTGCCCAAATACAAACTTAATGTCATTTTCGATTTGGCTTTTCAGATTTTGATCTGAGATTTCAGATTTCTGCTGCCAAATCGAACATAAAATCCGAATTTTTTTTGGTGCTTGTGTGTTGGTCGCAAAAATTTTTTTTTTTCCACTTGCACTGGAAATCTATTTCAATTGAGTTTTACACATTTAGAGCAACGCATTTCGAAATAATTTAATATAAACAATCGTTTCCATACTCGAAAAATTTATAATTCAGTTGAAAAAGCATTCTTTCCAACGATAAACCATTAGTAACCGCCAGCTGTGTGTCATACACATTGGTATTGGTGAAAGTATGTATGAAATCTGAGAAAAAATCGAGATTTCTCTAGATCAAAAAAAAAAGATTGATTTTTTTGGCAAATCGAATATGAAAAGCACTCTCAATCAAAAACAAAATTGATTTTTTTCTCAAACAAACTGATCTTTTCGCCGAATCGAAAACGACATAAGTTTCTTTATTTTTTTTTGTTTTTCTTGTTATAACTATTACCTATGAGTAATACTTGGATGTAGGTCTGGCATTTCCGGAGTTCTTCTGTCCAATAATGAACAAGTTCTTTTGGATGTACCTGATGCGGTTTGACGTATAGATAAATGCTACTGTGCGGCGTTGGCGTATGTATAACCTGAGCATCAGCGGACGGCGCAGACATTTTGAATGTTTCTTAACGTTTATTTTTAATCGGTATCTCATTTCGATACAATTTAAGCCATTATTTGGCACATCACCGAGCGTTTAAAAAACTTAAAAAGATACCCCTTTTTATTGAATAGACATTTTTAATCCAAGCATTTCCGGTCATTGTTTTGAAAGTTGTAAAAAAAAGACTGCTTCCACTCCATTCCACTCCAGCTTAATGCTTTCCACGACTTGTTGTTTAGGTAAATAACCGAACAATGCACTGATTTTCTGTCATAAATAACTTAACGTGGGAAATTTCAAATCATTACAGGTTCTTTTCGGTGGGAATGTGCTAGATATGATTATTTAAATTTTGCCAGAGCCTTCTTCAAGGTCAATATCAAAGCGCGGTTAGCATAACTAATTAGGTAGAGAAATGGGTAGGGACAAGAACACGTTTCTTTTGATCTGGTTTTAATTTGCAAATCGTCATCTCTTACATTTGGGACTTCTTGGACATTTGTATTACTTTTATTTTGTTTTATAACAAACTGAATATGAGTAAAGGAAGGCACGTTTAACTTGTTATGTTGAACGTAAACTTGAGTCCACCCGGACTCGGTCAAATATAGCCTTGGTTTACTTAACTTTTAGCATTGGCTAGTGGCGGACGGTTTTAGTGAACTCTTTATTCGTGGTTAGTTCTAAAGAAATTACAAATAAATCAGCCGGGTGTTAATTAGCTTCGAACAACAAACTATTTTCTTTTGAATTCATTTGAATATTAAGCACCTGTTAGTTGTTTTATTTTGTCATATTCGTGCAAATTCGAGACTTGCATAAGTGGAGAATTTTGCAAATAGTTAGCCAGCAAACGCCAAGTGGCTTATAGTAGTGCTTTTAGTAACTAAAGTGACTAATAAAATTGGATACGGGAAATACAGAATAGCCAATAATGGCCTGTGAATTGTGAACTCGGCTTTATAGTGCCACAAAAAGGCAAATAATATGAGCAGAGTTTTCGGAAGAAACTCCTTCCAGAAACTGTTCAAAGTTGTGCTTGTCTTCATCGTTACAATCGTAGTGATCAAATATAATGTCCTGCTACTTTCGACATCCCTGTACTCTGGAGAAAATGATGTAACTCAAATTGACGCCGGTAAATATTTTTAGAGTACAACTTGGACTGATTGGTGTAAAATGAAAAAAGTGACTTTTTTATTGGAATATTCCTACATCTAAACATGATCTACGGAAAAAGTCACTAATTTTAGAAACAGTCAGTCCAAGTTTGACCCACTTCGAAGACAAAATTTGTTGAGACTCCTCTTCCACCAGCAGATGCAGACATCAAAGATTTGAGTAGTGCTGATACCCACATGACAGGAAATGTCCCACCGGCAGGTTATCTTGTATGGACCGACCACTGCCGGATGCCAGATGTCGATCCCTTCACCCCAGACGCAATGGCCATTTTCGAGAAGAAGAAGTACTCTTCGTGTTCAAATCAGCTACCCCTCATAAAGGTGACCTTTAACATTAACTCGCGAGCCTACAGCCTGCACATAGACCAAGTTGCCAAACAGACGCTAGTTGACAGCGACGATGATGTGACGTGCTGTTATGAAACTGTCATACGTACTGGAACGGGCTTTCGCATTGACAAGGATTACAAGTAGGAAATAATTTCTAAAAGCATTGCAACCCTGTAAGTCATACAAAATAGTTCTCCCCTATAGCTTAACCGAATGTGAGCCTTTCGGCGATGGTTATGTGGTGCCGCCGGATATAGAAAGTTTGATCATAACTTGTATGTCGGTGAGGGAGAATCCCATACAAGTTCAAAAGGATGCACATTTTATTGTGCGCGAAAAGCCAGAAGTGCGCGAGCGGCTTAGGACATTTGCCATGGGGAATGGTAAGGAACGGCCGGTTAGTGTGCTCCTGATGGGAATCGACAGCATGTCAAGATTTAATTTGCGGCGGACAATGCCGGAGACAGCTGCTAAGTTGCTGAACAATAGCTGGTTCGAATTGAGTGGGTACAATAAGGTGAGTTTTAGTTTGGTTGGCTACTCGCTCCATTGTTCAGGTAAACCAACTCATTGAAGTTGATTTGATGTCAGTTCTTTGAAAAAGAGTTTGGCATGTCGGTAATCTGCTAGAGCCGAAAAGAAAGGCGGCACTTCTTTTAAGATTCAAGGCAAAAATCACTCGCTACTCGTTACTTTCATATTTCCCCTTTTTCTGTCTTTTTTGATGAGGAGGGGTGTTTAATTGCGATTTTGGATACCGTTGAACGTCGACCAAGAATATTCCCGATAAAAATAAAACGAAAAACTTTACTATCGTTGCGGTATAATTTTTTTTTTTTTGTTTTGTTTGGGCGGTCTGACTTGTGTCGATGATGGTGGAAGCGAGAATGAAATTACAATGCAGTTGACAAAAATACCAGGAAGTGTGTCCCAGGAAAATCGAATGCACGCAGCTTAGACAAATAGTACTAGATTATGTCAAATTGTACCAAATATGGCCTGAGGGGCAGTTTACATTAGGCATTAGTTTTATAGTAAGACTTGAAAAGCAAGTTTAATTAATAATTATTATAGCATGACTTGGGAAGCAAGTTGCTAAACAAGGGGCATAAAGGGACTTTGCGATCGATTTAATTGATGCAACTTCCTTGTACTTAAATTTAAACGTTTTTTGCACTGCGCTACCTCTCGCCAACTTTTGACAATCATCTAAAAGTGAAAGAGCAACTCAATTCGACTCGGTATAAAATTCCATTTGTCCAAAAATAAAAACCCACACAAACGAATGGTTAGGAGAAGCTGTTAGGCCTGCAATTTATTTTCAAGTTCCTTCTAAATTTAAACGACTTATTTTCTATTTCCTTTTCCGCAGATCGCCGACAATACACTACCCAACTTGATGGCCATCCTCAACGGGTACAACTTGACAACAGCCTTCGCTAAATGCAATCTGCCAAACTACATGGGCGGCCTGGACGATTGCAACTTCATTTGGGACCTATTTCGCCAGAGTGGCTATGTAACCGGCTACCTAGAAGACGAGACCTGGATGAGCACCTTTAACTTTGCTGTGCCGGGATTTGTAAAAGTTCCGGTCGACTATTACCCTCGGCCATTTCTGATGGCCATCGAGGATAATCTAGACGTGACAAAACTGTCAGGCATGAAATTTTGCGTTGGGCTACGTCACTCGGCGGAGTATGTGTACGATTTTGCGCTCGATCTTGCAACCCGATATAAGGGTGAACCATACTTTGGACTATTTTGGACGAACAGCTTTACTCACGAGTCCTTTGACGATGCATCCATCATGGATACCAGAATAGTTAGGTATATCGAGGAAATGGAAGAACGCGGTATCTTGGAAGACTCGATTGTGATCCTATTCAGTGACCATGGCTCGAGATATGGTCTCAAGCAGGGATTTCTTGAAGAGCGGCTGCCATTTGTTTTCATATGGCTGCCACTTTGGTTCCAAGCCAAACATCCAGACTTTGCACATGCGCTCAGAGTGAATCGACACCGGCTGACAAATCCCTTTGACATTCACATGACCTTGAAGCATATCATTGAACTGAGTGGCCGAACGGGCAAATTGCCTCAGGCAGTCGACTGTCCCAATTGTCAGAGTTTGTTTGTGCCTGTGCCCGAAGAAAGGTCGTGCAAGGATATCGCGATTGACGATCATTGGTGCACGTGTATTCCATACACAAATGTCGAAGTAACCGACGAGAGAATTGTGAATGCAACCAACGCTGTGCTGGCTCATCTGAACGCTTACTTGGAGAGTGGCGAACTCTTTCCGCGGTGTATACCCCTAGAGCTTAAGTTTGTGGAGGAGGGTCAGATAAAAGTGGGAGATACAGACATATATCGCATACGATTCGTTGTCCAGTCAGACGGTGCAGCTGAATTCGAAGCTAGCGTAGCCTATGCAAGGACATCGAAGTCATATGAGATTATTGGCAAGGTAAGTCGCCTGGATTCGTATGAGAAGAGCTCAAATTGCATAAACGACAAGAGTGCGAAGCTGTACTGCATTTGTGGTAAAAAGGCCGCCAAAGGACTGTCAACAGAATCGGTGCCAATTATTTTATAGGGAATAAAGAAAATCGGTTATGAGCCTAATGGTTTGTTTTCAATTTTTACTGGCGTCTCCAAATGGACATCGAAAAGTCTTCGAAAAGGTAAATTATTTGTGGAGAGTTCAATCAGCTGCTACACATTAGTAGCAGCGTTACCAGCTCTGGCTATTTATCTCCGATTTGGCTACTCGAACTTTTCACTGGCTCCTTAAAATTGCCATTTCATTCATCCTGATTTAGGCTATCACTATCACTTCAAAAGAGATTGACGATTTTTGGGCTCCTTAGGAATTTATAAAATAATGCGTACTCCTTTCGTATAGCTAAAACTTTCGAAAGAGGTGCGAATGAACTCCATTTTCCTACAGTTTTTGAACAGACTCTAACATCTCAGCTATAAAATCACCTCACAAGATATTTGTATGAATATGAAAAGACACTATCCCAGTATGCAGGCACGCCCCTTCCAGAAAAATGCTTTTTCGGTTTGTTAATATTGGAAAATGGAAACTAGAAAAGTCTGTCAATTAGGAGCAGCGTTACCACTTGTACTACATATGTAGTACTATGCTACATATTTACTGGATTTTTTAATGCCGTACTACATACTACATCGTAAACCTAAAGTACTACATTTCTTAAGATCCGTCTAACCATTTTACTTTTTTACGAACAACATTTCGAATTTACCCCTTTTGCTTTTATAATTAAATAAATAGATTTAAAAACTTGGCATCACTCTAAAGTAAGTGCAAATCTTCAGCTCGCACACAAAGATATTGCAAGGAATGGGAAAACCAATTTTCGTGGGTCGAATGTAGGTCTGGCAAACCCTTTTGTTGCGCTTGTCAGAAGTCATTTGTTTGCAATATGACTTTGCTTGTTAGACATGAACTCTTACCCATACACATTTCCAATTACAATAGTGCAAAAAAAATTCCAAGTGTGTCCGACTGTTCTAGAAACATAACAAATAAAAACAGCATCATATCAACTGCGTTCTGGAATTGTTTATATTGTTTGTTAATAGAAAAAAAACAGGTACTACATTTTGTTTGAAAATGCTACATTTTGTTGGCTAACGTACTGCATTTGCTAAAGATTTTAGTGCCAACGCTGATTAGGAGTTACTGTAGTGTTGTTGTATATGCGGCTGTCAAACTTTTACAGTCGACTGACTTGCAGTGCTACCAGAATCACAAACTTATAAATCAATAATAATATTAATACTGATCGTTTACCAAATACAGTTTCTAAGGAGCTGATAACTTTCAACCCTTTATCGATATTGCGCGATACTGATAATCTTGTCTCTGACTGCGACCACCAACATCGGCCGATTTCCCGTTACTTGCCTACAAGCTATATTTTTATGGGGTGGCAAATGCTAAGTGTGCTGGTATTGCTACAAAGAAATTCGTATTAAAAATTGTCACGTAAGTTCAAAAATTTCGGCTAACCAACACACTCGCACCTTGCATATGCCACTTCCGCTTTGGGCAAAGTTGCTGGCAGCGTTCATAGAATTTTATCCGTTTAATTTGAAATTGTACGTTACATGTGAATAAAATTTTTTTTCGGAATAAGTGTTCATTTGCTTAATTTGCTTAATTCACTTAAACGCGTAGGAGCCTTATAAGCTACGTAAACTGCAGAAATTTATCACCTCGTAAATTAACTGTCAGATTTTGTATGGAGAATAGTTTACGCAGACCTCATAATTTTCCACGACGATTTATGGCGTTTTCGATTGAAGATCCGAGAGAATTGCCCCAAATTCAGAATTGCTCTTTTCAATGAAATTCGTTGGAGCACTTTTGTAATAGTGGTGAGATTTGGTTTTCTGTTGCTACTTTTTTTTTGTTCTCTGCAGTAACAAATACAACCAAATCAATATATTTCAATTTAAGTTTACATAATTTTATATTTTCGGATCACATAGCGAAAAATTTGTTTCTAATAACACAACAAACACTTCAATCTGACATTTTGTTAGTATGTGTTGGTGGTCTCTAAAAATATTCCGGACACTTCTGTCGTCTTAAGAATTGACCTGGAAGTGCACTTTTTTTTTTCAATGAAACATAGAATACATTGAAAGAGCACTAGATTTTCTGTTTTCATAGAAAAGGCAATTCTTTGCGCAAATCACAAATGTCAAACTTTGACAGACAGCCGTCTGTTGTTTGTTTTGTTCCCGAGTTTTTTTTAGGAAGATTTCAAAATGTTAAGAATTCAAGTAAAAAAATAATTTTGACTAGGTACTTAGAAATGAAAATGTTTATGATTTTCAGCAAAACGAAAAAAATAAATTCAAACGCATTCGCTTGAACTCCACACATCGTTGGTCAGAAGCAGAGACATTTTTATAATTTGGAAATATTTTGAACAGCTGAGTTTGACAGTCGAATTACGCGATCTACGCAATGACATTTCCGAGGGGCGTTCACATAAAGCAACGCAGAAATTTATACATTTACGAGCTGCATAAATTTATCAGGTTAAGTGAATACCCTTAATGTAGTTTGGTTGAGGGAAAATAAAAACATTTTGAGCAAATTTTCTTCATTATTTAAGAAAAATTTACACATGAAATCGAAGTTAATGATATCCAAATGCGGAATATACCCAACCACGTTTGTCTTAATATATAAAAGATATACTTTAGATAGTTTTACTAACCAAACAAATCAAATATTTCCGTACGGTTGCCGCGGTTGGCAGCATTTTTTTTTTTAATTTTTGTATGTTTTTACATGTCACACGGATTCTTAATTGACATAACACCGATAGGAAAACGAGCTGGCGAATTTGAAAAAAAATTAAGGGTGCCAGCGGCTTGTGAGTTGGGGGTCTCAGTATGGTTTGTCTCTGCTAACAATCATGTTTAAAGTCCAGGCTAGATTTTACGAACGTACAAAATTACCTATTGTGACCTACAAAATATTTAGCGTGAAGGTTAAAAATGACTACGAGTATAAGCCCCATTGTGTTAGAGAATGCCAAAGACGTCGCTTCTACCCGTCGCTTTTAAGATCCTAAGACCAAATTCTATCGGGTCAAAGATGGTTTGGAACTGTTCCAATCTTATAAAAAAAATCAAACTTAACAGGATACCTGGTCAAAAATGTGTAAACACTCTGATTTTCTGACTAGAAGAGGTTCCTTCAGTCTGCGTACCGGCCCCGAACCTACCTTTGGGGTACCTTTGCGTTCCAATCACTCAAAAATCAGATGACAGTCTTGCTGAGATCCAAGGATCAGACTCCTCAGAGATGTATAAGCTTATTTCGTTCGAAATAGGTCTGATCCTTGGCTTTCAGCAAGATTGTCATCTGATTTTGGAGTGTAACGCAAAGCTAACAAAATTAATTGATCTCAATAAAGAATAAAGAAGACATAAGTGTCCTTGGCACTGGCCACAAAGATACCATCTTACGAAAATTGTGGATAGTCCCACGAAAACTTCTGCCAGTTCTATAAGATGAAGAGAAGGTGACATAAAAACGTACTCTGTGTCTTAAGGAAGATATGGAACATGGAAACACAACAAATCACCTTTATGAGGCCAAAAAGAACCTCCTCCCTGGTCGCAAAGTATCATATAATTTGCTGCTGACTAAATAGGCTAATTAGCTGTAGCCCCCAAACTGCAGCGCCATCAAAAGTACCGCAAAACATAAGAATGGGTCAACGTTTTTCTGATAAAACCTACAGACACTTCAAAAGCGTTTTTTACGACTTTCTGTCCATAATCACTTCCATTCAACTACAAATCGAACCTAAATAGCCGCTTTTGTTGATCTATATTACTATTGGCACACATGCAACCAAATTATTCCAAATAAATCGCACATGCTATTCAAAATGCGCTCTCGAATTTATCGGAAACGGTAAAAGGGCAAAATACACCCCCAAACGTCAACACCTCCAATCCCGCACTCTAGTTGAAGCATATAAAATCACGTCACCGCTGATAACAAATTCAAAAGTGAAATTAATCCACAAAACTAGTTATCAAGTGAATGATAAAAAAGCACACATACACAATTTACCAGGCTGTGAATTTCTGTCAGTCAAGAGTTGGCCGCATTTTCCGCAGCAGATCAGATCGCCTTTGCTGGTGTTGTGCACAACCATTTCGCAAAAAGCCGCAGACCATGAGCAACGTTTTTAGAAAGCATCACTTTCGGCATCTGTTCAAAGTGGTTATAGTTTTAATTGTTGCGGCTATAGTGATCGAGTACAACTACTCGATCCTGTCGACGTCTTTCAACGTGATGATTAACAAAACTAAATATATCAACAGCGGTAAGTCAAATCGCCAATAAAAGTGTGCCACTCAGCAGTGATTGAATAAATCCCCGACAAACAGACGACCCTGTGAACAAGCTCAAAACGACTCCGGCGGGTCCTGACGCCGACTATGTACCACCGCCGGGATATCTGGTCTGGAACGATCACTGCCGGATGCCGGATGTGTATCCATTCACGCCGGATGTAATGGCGATATTCAAAAAGAAAAACTATTCCTCGTGCTCGAACGAGCTGCCGCTTACGAAGGTCCTTTTTGATATTAATTCGCAAGCCTATAGTCTGCACATAGACGAGGCTGCAAAGCGAACATTAGTCGACAGAGACGACGATGTGTTTTGCTGCTATCAGTCGGTCGTCCGGTCGGGAACGGGACAACGCGTCGACAAGGACTTCAAGTACGAAATATTTTGTGATTGTGTGTATAAAATATACTTTACGAGAGCACTTTTTGTTTGGACAGGCTAAGCGTGTGTATTTTTTTCAACCACGGTTATGTGTTGCCTGCAGATGTCGAAGGACTGATTACAACGTGTTCGTCAATGAAAAGGAATAAAACCGTCCAAAAGGACGCTCACTTTGTTGTACAGGAAAAGCCAGATGTGCGCGAGAGGCTGAAAACCTTCGGCAGCCGCAGTGACAAAAGCCGCGCTGCGAGTGTGCTCCTGATGGGAATCGACAGTATGTCTAGGTTTAATTTGCGACGCACGATGCCGGAGACTGCAGCCAAGTTCCTGAACAACGGTTGGTTCGAAATGAGCGGATACAACAAGGTTAGTTCGGGAATTTGGCAGACAATTATTTTTTTTTTTATTTTTTCACTTTGAACTGAGACACAATTAAATTAGTTTCTGGTGTTGATAACCGTTGGCAGTGCGCGGGATTATAACTCCTAGCATCGGCGAGCGATCAATCACTAATAAGCTTTGTTGGCCATGTTTCACAGAGAAAATGTGTAGGTAATCGCATCTCGTTGGTCATGCGCAGTGCTTGTGTGCACGCTGATAGCTTTATCTATGCAGCGCGAACTGGACATGTGCAAATCGATATTCTGGTTTTAGATGACACAGATGTGCAGCGTTTTGGTAACCTCGGCTGAGTAAACAAACAACCTCTGATTTGATTAAATGCTGCACGCGCAGAGTAAAGATAACCCCAACCAATCGCTGCCTCTTTCAGGAGGTAGCTGATGGTTGGTTGGGTAAAGCCACTTGCTATCTGGTTGCACTGTTGCCACTTTGGTAATTTTTTACCAAATTTGATAATTTTTTTTTGCTTCATTTAGTAATTTTTATTTGGTTTTGGTAACTTTTTGAGCAGGAGCACCAAAAAATACGAACTCGATATCTGAGTGAACGTATTGCATTTGCATGTGCGTCAGCACCACCCATGTAAACCCATTTTGTTAAAAAAATTTACTGAATGCACTCATTTTCTTCTTTTGACAGATAGTGAACTTCGAAATATTATCTGTTTATAATTAAGTTTAAATAATGGATAGGTTAGTTAATCATAAACAAGCAATTTTGAAGATCAAATAAAATAATTTGAGTTTAGAAAATCATGGTTTTGGTCAGCAAAAGTATTTAAAGTAGATATGTATTACTATACGTATTAGGTAGGCGCAGTGGCTTAGTGGTTAGCCCAGGTTCGAATCCCGAAAAAACCCAAATTCCAACTTAAGGTTTTTCCGGCGCCCCCTCTCGCGAACGTCTGACAAACATCATTAGAAAAAAACAAACAAAAACAACATATTTTTTTTTATTAAATATTTTTTCTCTTATGTTAGGAGTTTTTTTTTGTTTTTTTTTAAATTATGTATCTATATAGTCTGTAAATTGTAAAATGGTAGACTTAAATAAATAAACAAACAAATAAACAAATAAACTATTACATTAGTAAGTTAAATCTTATTTTCTTTATTTTATAAAGTAGTCGTTGTTTAACTACTTAAAGGCTGACTAAGTTCCTACAAACCTAATGTACCAAATTGAATATCTTAAAAGCGTTATGTTTAATTTTATGTTTTATAAACGTCTCCAGATTTTTGGTAAATTATATCTTGGTTTGGTAACATTTTTTTTTCCAATTGTGGTAGCTAAATTTTTTTGCAAGTGGCAACCGTGCCTGGGTTGTGCGAACTCTTAAATCGCTGCCCCCCCACTCACTCTAATTTTTATTTCACAAGATTGACCAACTTTCCCTATTATTTTCTTCACCACAGGTCGCGGAGAACACTCTGCCCAATTTGATGGCCCTGCTAAGCGGGTACAACTTGACGACAGCCTACTCCAGGTGCAAGCTACCGGAGCCGGGCGGACTAGACAACTGCAATATCATTTGGGACCTCTTTCGAAAGAACGGATACGTGACCGGCTATCTAGAAGACGAAACCTGGATGAGCACCTTCGATTATGTGGTGAAGGGATTTGTAAACGTGCCGGTTGACTACTATCCACGACCATTTATGATGGCCATCGAGGAGAATCTAGACGTGACAAAACTGTCAGGTATGAAATTTTGTATTGGTCTCCGCCACTCAACGGAGTATGTGTACGATTTCGCCCTTGAACTGGCCACCCGATTCAAGAGTGAACCATACTTCGGCCTCTTCTGGACCAACACCTTCACTCACAACTCCTTCGATGACGCATCCATTATGGACACCCGCATAGCTCGATATATAGACGACATGGCAGAGCGCGGCATATTGGACGAATCCATTGTGATATTCTTCAGTGACCATGGAACGAGATTCGGGGCCTTGAGGGCGCTTAAGCAGGGTTTTCTCGACGAGCGACTGCCGTTTGTTTTCATATGGCTGCCAAATTGGTTCCAGGCAAAGCATCCCGATTTCGCGGAAGCTCTACGAGTGAATCGATATCGATTGACAAATCCGTATGACATCCACATGACCATGAAGCACATCATCGAGCTGTCAGGCCGAACGAGCAAGCTACCCCAAGCAGTGGACTGTCCCAATTGTCAGAGTCTGTTCTATCCCGTTCCCGAGCAGAGATCGTGCAAAGATATCGCCATTGACGATCACTGGTGTACGTGTGTTCCCTATGAAAACATCGACCCCAAAGAGAGCGTTATTGTCGACGGAGTCAAAGCTGTTCTGGCCCACTTGAATGCGTATTTGAAAAATGGAAAATTCATTTCGCGTTGCGTGCCCTTAAGGCTGCAATCAATTGAAGAAGCCCAGGTGAAGATTCACTTGGCCGGGGAGCATGGTTGGAATACGGACATCTATCGCATTCGATTCGTTGTCGGGCCCGCAGGTGAGGCCAAATTTGAAGCTAGCGTTGCTTATTCAAAAACAGCGCAGACATACACGATTATCGACAACGTCAGTCGGCTGGATTCGTATGAGAAGGACTCGAGGTGCATCAATGACAAGAGTGCAAAGATGTACTGTATCTGCGATAAGGATTACATGAAAAGACCGATGGCAGCATCGGTACTACCGGGAGTTCCCTAGAAAATACAAAAATTCACACCAACGAATATTTGTTTGCTTCTGTGTGACAGATACGCTATAATTTTGGTTAGAAACTTGACACATGTTTTAAATGGCCCAACCCATAAAATCCGTCGCATCCGTTGCGGCAACGTATTCGACTGACCCATAAGCACCGCACGTGCCGGATGCGACGGATAAAGTAGGTTTACTTTCTACTTTTCTGTCAGTTGCATCCAGCGTTGCCACTAAAATCTTTAGCAAATGTAGTAGGTACGTTAGCCAACAAAATGCAGCATTTTCAAAAAAAATGTAGTAGCTGTTTTTTTTCTATTGAAATTTAAATTAAGTAGTATAACAAACAAAATATGTTATGTTTCTAAAACAGTCGGACACACTTGGAGTTGTTTTGCACGATTATAATTGGAAATGTGTATGGGTAAGAGTTCTTGTCTGACAAGCAAAGTCATATTGCAAACAAATGACTTCTGACAAGCGCGACAAAAGGGTTTGCCAGACCTACATTCGACCCACGAAAATTGGTTTTCCCATTCCTTGCGATATCTTTGTGTGCGAGCTGATTTGCACTTACTTTAGAGTGATGCCAAGTTTTTAAATCTATTTATTTAGTTATAAAAGCAAAAGGGGCAAAATTCGAACTGTTGTTCGTAAAAAGGTAAAATGGTTAGACGGAACTTAAGAAATGTAGTACATTAGGGTAACGATGTAGTATGTAGTACAAGTGGTAACGCTGGTTGCATCCGTTGACGGTTCTCACAGCGAGAGAGGCAGCACTTTCATTGGTGGAAATATGGAAAGAAACTGTCATTGGCTGTCGACAGTGTTCTTATATGGTGGGATTTTTTCCTTTTTGTGGGAATTTCGATTTCTGAAAAGCCTTCCCATGGGAAAAAATAAAAAGCTGCAAAAAATACTAAATTTTTGCTGAAATTTCATCAAAATGGATATCTGCATTTCACCACGACTATTAACACACTGATTGTACATAAAAAGAGCTTATGTAAATCAAATTTTAGGAAGATTTTCTCTTATCAAAATTTTGGAGTACAAAGAGGTAATCATTATAAATATTAACAAACTGCGATTTTTTTAAAAAAGATAATTTCATGTGATTATATTTCCGTATAATATATATTTTACTTTTAAAAGAAAGTCTTATTCACAAAAAGTACCTTTCAATGTAATTATTTAATATATTAATTTGAGTACGGTGAATAGGGAAATATTATTACGTTTCGTGGGAAATATTAGGACAGAGTACTTAAACCACTGGCTGTCACCGTATGCGACGGATTCTATGGGACTGCTCGGATGCGACGGATTCTATGGGCTGCGCCCTTTAGTTTTTATGGAATTCTGTTCAAAAACTGTCAAATTCGATTGGCACTATGCACTTGACAAGATATGCGGTATTGGCAGTTCTGTCATTTGAATGTGACGTCTTGCTGGGCTATCGTGTGACATCCGGCGTTCTGTCTACTGCGGATGTGATGTGATTGATAAGGGGGTGTGCAACGGATGCGACGGATTCTATGGGCTGCGCCCTTTAGTTTTTATCGAATTCTGTTCAAAAACTGTCAAATTCGATTGGCACTATGCACTTGACAAGATATGCGGTATTGGCAGTTCTGTCATTTGAATGTGACGTCTTGCTGGGCTATCGTGTGACATCCGGCGTTCTGTCTACTGCGGATGTGATGTGATTGATAAGGGGGTGTGCCTCTGATGTAGATAAAAGCCCAAGAAATGTTCTCACCAATTCCTGATAACAGATGTACGTTATTTTTGCTGGTATGTCGCATGTGCATTTGCAACGGAAAGGCGCAGTTTCGCTGTCGTAACTGTTTCCTTCATAAAAAAACGGAAATTTACTACACAGATTACATTTTAATTATTTTCCTTCACTGAGCCGCGTATACCAAGCATCCGGGAGTGAAACTCGATTTAACTGCTTCGAATCGGTATAAAATTGTAGGTCCCTTCCAGTCAGCCCAAAAAGGGAAAAGAGTAGTAGTAGAGTAAACATTACCTAAATAGATTCGGGATAAAGCATTTTGGTGCCAGGTTTTAATCGAAGGGATTTATAGTTGGGCAACAGGTTGAGAAATGTCCTCGCATGAACAGAAAAATACACCAGAAATCATTAATCGATTTAAGAACTCCAAGTGCACTCAGTCGCACGAATTATGGAACACGTGGGTCATGGTTTACAGTAGTAGTTTATTAATAAACAAGATTTACGTATGCGTATGTATATTGCATACCCAACTGCCAACTGTGTAGCTCCCACCACCACCAGCCCATCAGCTAGTTAGCGATTATCCTTGTTATCATTGTTTCCATGACCACCCACAAAGCCTTGGCCTCAAATACAGCATACGGGACTGCCTTCGAAAACATTGCAATTTTGTGCTGATTTTACTTTGTATGACAATTGACAACACCAGCTACGACCACACACTGCTGCAGTAAGAAGTAACTCATTTTGAAAGTAGTGAGTTTCAGCTCTGTGCGCAGAATCCTAATTCTCTCATAAATGTGTTGTAATTTGTGTCCTGCGAAAAAGGGGGAAACACTTTGTTACAATTATAAATATTCCGCTGTTCAGATATTCTACAACCACTCCACTTGGAACTCAAAATGTGTGAAGCTGGTGATGCACACACAGCTGTTGGCAGTGCAGTCACTTAATTGCAATAATTTGTAGTCGATTGAATTTGTGCTTATTCGTTGTTAAATAGTGTTACCATAGTTAAATTTGTTACCCCAATATAGGGCCTTCTGTAAAAAACTAATTTAGAAGGACATCATAGAGAGATTGAATTCAAAGCCCTCTTTCCAGTGATTCTTTAAATTTATGGAGTGCATATCAAAGCTTGGGCGAGCTAGCTCAAATACTACCTGAAATATTGAATTTTTTTCATCCGTTTGTGACAGCTGCGAATACGTATTTTCAGAGCCATTTGCATCAGATATATTTTTTAAATCCTAAATACAAAACTATAGGGTACACGGTTTTTTCGGAATAAGAAAAATCATGACTGAAGAAATGTCCCAACCGCCATTTCCGTTTCAACGGAAGAAAAATAGTCCCCTGAAATCCGTCGCTCAAGTGATGCACACAACAGTTTTTTTCAGAATAATTCCACAGGCAAATTGTTTATCATTGAACTGTCATTGGCGTTTCAAAATGTCCGCCACCTACTGCGCACTATCTAAATTCATTCAATGACCATGACAGTTTTTCTTATTCCCTCTTTTTTTTCGACCAATGAATATTGGCCGCATTCAAGAATCTAGTCATCTTAAGTCGACTAGATTGGTCTGGATAAGATGTAACCTGAACGCAAAAACTAGATTGGTCGGGAACGTCACGTTTTCTACGTCAGCCACATATGAGAACTGTCAACTTAGTACTCAGTCACGAATTTCTCGACTAGATTCGTCGGCTACCCCTCCATAAACGTCAACTGAAACATCTGCTCTCACGACCGATTTCCCCCAATCAGAGCCGAGTTTCATCTAGTGAGAGAGCTGTCAGACTTACTAAACTAGATACTTGAACGTCCCCATTGTCTCAATTTGTGGAAACAAACTGTCAACGGATTCAACGAATAGGAAAGCAGAAAGATAACATAACCTACGTACTTCTTTATCCGGCATTTGAGATGTTTTTGATCACGTTTCATAAGTTGATTTTTTTTTCATCCGTCAGTTAAATGTGTCGCAATTCAATCGTTTAGACTACTCTGAAAATATTTTCTTTCGAAGATGCGGAGCACATTTCAAAGAATATAAAAAAAAGCAGTTTGTTGTAATAATCACTATTTCAGTCACTTAACATTTACAGCACGGTAACCCTACCGTGAGCAACAAAAATTAGGGGTAAAACTCCCCGTGAGTCCTTCGTAATTCCACACAACTAACTCATATGTCTCTCTATAGTAAAACGGTAGTATTCATTTTGAGTGTCCTGTCAGAAAATAAACACACACGGACGGAAGAGGATGTGGCTCATTTAATAACATTTTTCGCTGTCAGAAAGGGAAACATAAAAACACAGTTCATATTTGTTTGCAAAAATCTGGACAGAAAAACAATACTAAACAATTCGAAAGATGACTTAAGCTACTGGTGAGTACAAAGAATTCAAATTTGCGTGCCCATATGCCAAGTTTGGGGTGAAAAAGTGAACAAATCTCGAGTTTATCTGTGACATTTGTGTTTTGCGAATTGAGAAGAATTTTACTACAGAAAATTAGTCCACCATTGACGTTTTGATGATACATTTCATTCAGTACCTAGTGATGATTTAATTCGATGCAGTGCAATCCAGGAGTATTGAAAACCATTAAAAATACAAATTACTGTCTGTAAGGCAAGTTGAATAGTTTCAAAGTACATATTTACATTATATACACATAGAGACTTTGAAGTGAAAAGGACACTGTGTAAATTGATTACTTCATTTAAGATATAGATAGACGTCCCAGATCTTGGGATTACCCATAGAAAGGAAAATATTTACTAATTGGCTTCAATTTTGAAACACATGTTATAAATGGGTAGGCGGAAGGATACTTTCGGTATTATTAATACCAGTCAATCAGTTTGAAACATATTTATTTATACAGAAACCAAATCCGACTATCGACTATCGACTTTGTAAACATTTGTGAATCATCCAAATATATTTTTGCAATGTTATGACCCTTATGGAGGGTCGTCAACTCGAAATACATACATACCTAAATGTATTCACACACGTCGTGCAAAATTTGTTGCCGTCCATAGAATAATGTAGGTATTATGCAGGCGTTCAGTTAAATACATTGCACACTGCAGCGCGATTCAAAATAACGACATGGCAATAAGGTACACGGATACTTGCTGGTTGGTAATTAAATTGAACTTTGGCGTGGTCGAGTTATAGTCGTTGGAACAATAAGTGGATGGTTGCGTGTTAAACTCCCCACCGTGACCGTGAAACTAGTTCTTGTAACGAAATAAAAATGCATTAATTGAAGGTTGTCAACCATTTTATTGAATTCGTGATGAAAACGGAAGATTCTTACCAACATTTAAACAGAATGAAAAGCAAACGAATATTTGTACATTGCCTGATTATAGGGCTACTTGGAGACTGATATTTTTTATTTCCATATCAGCCTACGACTATGCAATGGAAATGGAAGATGTTCATGTGCAGTATTGCCGTGGCGTAACTACCTATTTATTGGAACATTTTTGGATTGTGAATGCTAAGGAAAAATTGCAAATAAAATGCCGATTCGCCAGGATTTACACGATTTTCCTGGTGAATTTCGAAAAAATTATGTTAATCCGGAGTTTTTGGAGTTTTTTTTTGGGTTTTTATTTGTGTCGGATGCCCCGGGTTTTTCCTCTTTGGTCCATGCAAATATTAAGACTCCAACTCCTAGACCGACGGAGGTAGGAATTCTTAAAAATGGTCCATTTTCGTTTGTTTTTTTTGCGCGGCTCAAATCAAACGTCATATCTCAGCCAAAGTGAAGTAAAATAATCAATCTCAATTGATTGATATTTTATTTATTATCGCGTAATTATCGCGGCCCGATTCTGGAGTGAAAATCCGCGATGCATTGCGTTTCGGGACTTCGAATTTTGCGGTGGATGTTTCGGCTATAAGCGGTTGCGCCTGTGTTGATTGGGATGTTACTAAACTGAGTGGACGTATGCATACAATTGTATTTATTATAGTCGATTTGTTTTATGTGTGCAACAGAGTATTAGCGCCACCAGTGACTGTTCTCAGTACTCATATACAAATTGTTTAGTCACGCACGCGTTTGCGCTTTCACTTTAATTCCTTAAATGTTAATCGTGCTTATGCTGTTTCTTTAATATAACGATAGTAAAGCCAACTTTTTATTTCAAAATCTTCTCACTTACAGCTGGGGCAGTAAATTCACTGCAACTAAAAATCTGTACTTGTGTGTTGTGTCTGACTTATAATAATAATTCCTAACCTCAAATATTTCTTCGGTCAACGAGTCTTGTACAACAGGTGAATTTTATCAATGAACCATAGGTTTTGTACCACAAAACTACAAGTGAACTTGAAACTTGTACAAGCAAACCCTTAAAAGGGAGAAATTCGAAATTTCCCTACATCCTGCTACAACATAATATAGGCAGCACTTAATTGCGATCCTATGTTTTTATGTTGTTTTGACATCTGGATGTGCAAAAGAAAAAGCAGAAATTCTATGTATTGGGGACATTTAAGCCTCTAGTTAATGTCGTTTTCCATTGGGACCACTTAAAATCTTTTTCAGGTCTCAGATTTAACGCGGCTCATGGAACATGCAACGACATTGATCTGCTTTTGTAAATGGATTAGTGCGTTATTTGACAGCACAATCAGCTGTTCAAATTGCATTCGTTTTTGGAAAAATCAACTATGGATATCGACTTGAAGAATGTTTCTCCTGTTGTAGATACAAATGGAGTAGTTTCGGTGATTCGTAGTTTCCAGATGATGAGGAAGGCAATGAAGATAATAATTCCTACAAAATTATATCCATTGCTATTTTTGTTTATCTTTATTTTACTTTTCACGAAACATTGCTCTTTTTTTTTGAAAGCAAACTTCTTAAGATGACGCAAAACAGCTGAGTGTGACGTATTGGTATTTATGGTGGTATGTGTAAATCTGAAAAAATATTGAGATCTGCAAAAAGTGCTCCGAATCAAAAAAAAGATTGATTTTTTGCCCAATGGAACATGAAAAGTTATTTAGATCAAGAAAAAGATTGATTTTTTGTCCCAATGGGAAACGACATTAATTTAATCAGTCTGACATCTAGCTGACTTGTTGTGTCTCAGTTTTGATTGGCCTAGATCGAACACAGGAACTGTTTTTTCAGTTGACCTTCATAGAGGGGTGGCCGACGAACCTAGTCAAGAATTTTATGACTGAGTTGAGAGTTCGTATATGTGGCTGATGTAGGAAAAGTGGCCTTACCGACCAATTGAGTCGACTTAAGATAACTAGATTTGTTTGCCCGTTAGCATCGGCGCATATGCATATAAGTAATAAATACCTTTTCCAAAGAATCACAATATTCAATGAGTTCGATAACAGCCTTCGGGTGAGGATGCATTAACGAATCATAGGGAAAACAAGCCAACGCAACGACAAAGGTTTTCCACTTTTTGTTTGTTTTGTAGCTTATAGTTTCAGCAACCAAATCATGGCCACAGAATTCTTCAATCTTGGTCGCTAAAAGAATGTCAAACTCTCGGTCTCACAGATCGCTCGCAACATCACGTATCCCTTACACATCCCAAGGCACAAACGTCCACACCCACGGTTCTTGTAAAACTATTTAAGAGACGAAAAACATTACTTCTTGGGTCTTTTAACGACGGTATGTTTGTGGCCGTTGTATGTACTTGCGCCTTGATGTGTTCGAATGCATTATCGTTATGGAATAGAACTATTGTGAATTATGTTTAGCCATTTGGTTACCAGTACCCAACTGTCCAGAGGGCCTGTCAAACGCTCTTATTTGAATGCAATGGGCCTTAATAAATCATTTTATTATTATTTTTTTTCTTACAATATGCAATTTTGTATCGAAAATTTCGCCATTGTGAGTTTGAAGAATTTAGCCTGGACACAATAAATTTCTCGCGGCATGTTTCTTATTTTTTATACCACCAGAAAGAGGATTTGTGACAGTCGGAATCCTTTTCCAACTCCCTGTCGCATGCATCGAAATAGGCGGTGAGCCATTCAAAATAACAAAGGCCAATACCGCTCGCCACCAGTCAATAATATGAACTCATTTCTGAATGGAAAACATTTAAATGTACAGCTATTTGTGTGTTTAGATAAATACGTCTCCCATTATTATCTGTATATATTTTTGTTTTTGTCGCTCGGGTTACGCGCATGTCACCCGGTCAAATAACCAGTGCATCGATCAGCAATTTAGTCTGTACAATTACGGGCAGTTGGATAATTAAGCCGCAGTCAGCAATACGAATTGTGAAAACAAACGTTAACCGAAACAATGACACCAAATAGATACATATGCGTCATTTTAATTAAATTTCTGCCGCGAGTACGCCTCTCAATATAAACCTCTGCAACCAGGCGCAATTGTATTCACTCGTTATCAGAGTTTTAAATCCACTGTTGAAACCCCAGTGTAGCGTACAAACCTATGGGTAACCATTCTAATTCTAGAAAGGTTATAATCAAAGTCGTGATCAAGATAGGTTTCAAGCACAAGGCCAGAGATAACTGCTTAATAACTCATCCGCTCCCATCATGCACCTAGCGCTAAAGGCTAAACTTATTTTGCGTGCAAGCAAAATCACCTGCCCAAGACGAATTGGTCGCACATAATGCTCAGGGTTCTTCTAACACATCGGCCACTAGAGACTCATTAATCACACCGATGATTAGCACATCTTGTGCTCATTAGCGTCTTTCTATGATAAATTTAACAAAAGCAAACAAACCCGCGGTACTCATACTCTTACACAATGACTGGGGGCATTGGGAAGTGCATAAAACATATCAAATATTGGAGTCGAAGCTTAATTTGTTTTATCATTATTTACCCACTTCCCCCTTTGACACTGCAGCTGCATAAACATAGACGGCCGCTTTTTGCGACAGCGACACAAAACAGCAGCTGATACTCGCATATCGCCTGAATATTTTTTGTTTATAATTTTAAACATAAATTGTTCTCTGTTCTCTCCCTTGAATAGAGAGCGAAAACGAGAGAAATCGTCCCTCCAACAAAGCGAAAGCACACTATTTTTGGTTAAATCAAATCAGTTTCAGTATACGACTCTAGCGTCAAATCAACCTGAATGACTCTTAAGGTTGCTCCCCGTCCCTGCCGCGAGTCCCATCCCATCATCAGTCACAGTCCAAGTCCCGGCGGCGCGCTGCGCTTTATTAGCAAAAATTCATTTTTAACATACTTACTCGTGAGCACTAGCGTTAGCATCCATTCAGTCGGTCTGCTTCCACCCTGTCGGTTTGTATTTGTAGTAAATTTAAATAGACGCGATTTGTTGTGCGCCAGAGTAACACATGCCGGCGCGGGTTCTTGTGATAATTCCGACATCTTGTCATGCGTAGTTTTTTTTCTTCTGGTTTTGAAAAAAATTGAAAGTGTTTTCTGCGACAAGATCAATTAACGACCTTGTCTTAGTTTCTTGGCGTTTCCATTAGACTGGGCAGAACTTCACTATGCAAAGTGAGGGAAAACTGAACAACGGAAAGCACAAGGGTTAGGTAATCAAAATTAGGAAAAGATGACATTGCATTGATGTTTTGTCGGCGTCAATGTCAGCGAATACAAAAAGTGTAAACAAATAAAATCGTGAGTGAGCATCTCTATCCCATGTGCATCAGTGTGCTCTGTGCAGTATTTTTAAAACTAAAAAATCGGCAGTGATCACATTTAGTGAGATAATTTTTTGTAGTTTTTTTTTTTGTGTTGATTGGACATCCGTGTTCACTTCAGTCGTGTCTTCAAATGGCATGAAAATGTGTACTAACCTATTTGTAGCAATTTTTCAATTAACGATAGATAATACCCTTCGAATCAGTTACACAAAATGTTTGCACTTTATATCGGAAACGTAGTAACAACATCTGACGTGGTATTGTTGTTTTTTTAGTAAATATATTATGAGCCTTGTCTATTTATTCTGTATATTCGCACATCGTTTCAGCTATAGGTTTGTGCATGACATGCAGGGGCGTTGAGTGTTAGCCTTGTTTAGGTCTAGTTTCCAATCGGGGTTTGTGACCACCTACGGAAATTTGTTGAAGAAAGCAGTTTAAGTGTTGTAGGCTTAAAAAAAAAAAAAAACTGGGGGCACCAGGTCAGTAAGGGAGCTTCTCAGAGCCATTCGTGTTGTGTGAATTTTTACCATTTTTGGGACGAATACAAGGGATCTACAATTTTGTGCCGAGTCCAAACGGCTAATTGAGAAACTTTCTTATTACAGTTATACTTAGTCGGACGATAACGAGAGGTGGCACAGTGGAAAGAACCTTAAGATGTCATATGTGTTGTTCGGTGATCTAATCTCGGGAACAGTTCTGTGTTTACTGTCAAATTATTCACTCAATTTAAGTCCAAATCAAGGTTTAAACTGGTCGGCGTCAGTTACATATGTAAAAATGGAAATGTAAACCTGTTAAATTTCCATATTTTACTTGTCATAAATTCGTTATAAATGTCATCATAAAAAGTTACTTGAATGTCACATAAAATCCATGAATGGTAGAGGGGGCAAATTTGGCACCAAAAATTCAAAGCTTTATTGTAATTAAATCCAGCTGCAAAGAAGTTTAAGCCCTATAAATTTGAAATAAAATAGAAAACTTTTTCAACTTACGATATATATATAATGAATCTACAATTTTGTGCCGAGTCCAAACGGCTAATTGAGAAACTTTCTTATGACAGTTATACTTAGTCGGACGATAACGAGAGGTGGCACAGTGGAAAGAACCTTAAGATGTCATATGTGTTGTTCGGTGATCTAATCTCGGGAACAGTTCTGTGTTTACTGTCAAATTATTCACTCAATTTAAGTCCAAATCAAGGTTGAAACTGGTCGGCGTCAGTTACATATATAAAAATGGAAATGTAAACCTGTTAAATTTCCATATTTTACTTGTCATAAATTCGTTATAAATGTCATCATAAAAAGTTACTTGAATGTCACATAAAATCCATGAATGGTAGAGGGGGCAAATTTGGCACCAAAAATTCAAAGCTTTATTGTAATTAAATCCATCTGCAAAGAAGTTTAAGCCCTAAAAATTTGAAAGAAAATAGAAAACTTTTTCAACTTACGAAATATTTATGTATATTGAACACAAAAGTGAGACTTCAGGCGATCATTTTCGTAACGATTGACCCCGAGAGCTAGCAAATGTAAAGAAATTTGCCGATAACCGAAAAGAGTTCTTTTAGAAAATATGTTAGGTGACTGTATCGAAAGACACACTTAGACCATATTGATGTAGGTCCTTTGTGATACCGCACAATTGAAGCCAAAAGGCGGGAAGTGGCCATGGCCAGGCCTTAGTAGTATCCAGACCGGAAAGTAAGTTATTATGGTCGTTTTTAATTTGAAAACGATTATCGTAATATACGTGATGCGTCTCCAGTTAAACTTTAAAGAGACTTTTATGGATGTCGGATTCATAGAATAAATCAGAGTTACCGAATAAGTTCCTTTCACAAGTTCCGAGTATAAATATTTTCGAAAACAATTTTCCTTTAGTGTATTTAACAAAAATTTATAGAATGGAAAATGTGAATAGTTTAACTCAATGCTCAACAGCTCTATTTTACAAAATTTCGATTTTATTTACACAAAGCTAAGCTAGGCCCAGGTTGCTTTACTTACCAGTTGCGCCATCATTTTAGTATGAAAAGTTACTTTAAGAGATTAATCACTTGGACAACGATCGCCCTAAAGGTTAAATGATGTTTCCACAGTTCAGCTTAAAACCTAGCATTTCAGACGCGATATTTCTGATTGTTTCTATGAGATTTGTCTTTTAATTTCTTCTGTGGGGCTTCACTGGATGTCTAGGAGCCATCAACCTGGGGTAGTTCATTTATAATTTAAGTTCATTTGATTGGCCACATATTGTTCGGTCAAGGATAACGCGATTAGGCCACAGATGACCTCAAAGTTACCTTGTGTACGTTTACATTTTGCAACTTTAACTGAATTTACCACAATTCGCCCAGTTTTAAATTCGATAACCCAATAAAACCTATCGCAGTTGGTTCTGCATTTAAGACTGCAAATGCATTCTCTCTTTCATATATTGTATAAGTTCTCTTTGTATGTTTAATAGGTTAGCTATCTAATCAATTCTAACCAGCGCTTCACGCGTATGAATAGTTATTACAGAGCTAAATAAATACTTTGTATGACCATAAAACACTTAAGGCAACAACCAGTCGGTTGCATACGTTTTATTTTTGAGACAAATGCAGTATTCGAAATTGATAAACCTTGCTATGACTGTTACACCCGTAGTCAAGCACACCAACCTCTGTCACCTTAAATACTTTGTGATAAATAATTTTAAATGGAAAATGTATCTATAAATGATTAAAAGCACCGCGCAACGAGACCATATAAATAATCAGATGAATATAGCAGACAGCAGCTGAAAAAAAGTTTGAAGCTTGCATCCACTGCAAGTATACAAAGTTGATGGACATGATTTGCTTGGATGTTGCTCGTATTTCGAAGAATTTCGCAATCAAATCAATTATACGCTATAAAAAGAATCATTCGCAAATAGAAACAACCAAACAGTACGATCGGTACACCCCATCTCTTATGGCATTTTCGAATGAAGATCCGAGAGAATTGCCCCGAAATTCAGAATTGCTCTTTTGAATGAAACTGTTGGACCACTTTTGTAATAGTGGTAGACACCATATGAGAGATTTGGTTTTCTGTTGCTTCTTTTTTTTTTGTTTTCTGCAATAATAAATATAGCCAAATTAATATATTTCAATTTAAATTTACATTTTGCACGCATAATTGTATATTTTCGGATCACATAGCGAAAAATTTGTTTCTAATAACACAACAAACACTTCAATTTGACCTTTTTTTAGTATGTGTTGGTGAGTTAAGGCAATTCTCTAAAAATATTCCGGGCACTTCTGTCGTGCTAAGAATTGACCTGGAAGTGCACTTTTTTTTTTCAATAAAACATAGAATACATCGAAATAGCACTTCTAGATTTGCTCTTTTCATAGAAAGGGCGATTCTTTTCTTCAATCGAAAACACCATTAGTGAACAGAAACCAAAAACAAAACGTCAGCGTCAGCGACTCTGGACCAGGTTCATAATGTTGCTGGACTTCCGACAATTGTTTTGTACTCCCTGTATATTTGTGCAGTAGGATCGAAATAGACCCTGGAAATACGTAGCAAGTAACGTTATCGGTGAACAACAATGGTTGTTGCCAAAAAGTCTGCTTGGCCATTAAAAATTGATTGGGAGCAATTTGTGGGGTGAAAACTGAAAGCCATTGAAAGGTACTCTAGGTTTTAAAATTAAGCGTGCGAAATTTAATCCTATACCAATTTTTCACAACGTATAGGTACCTTTGTTTTTAGTTTGAGCTTCCTCGGAGAAATACGCTCCAAGTTATTCATCTGACTAGTCATAATTATAGAGGGATATGCCTAATAAATCAGACATATTTACAAGTCAGTAAAAGGCAATCTCTCATCCTTGTTCAAGTCGTAGAGGTACCGACACCTTTTTATAAACATTAAAATCCATCTGCATTGGTAATGGAAGTGGCCTATCAATATACCTACTCAAGTTCCAGAAGATTTTTTGCGTTTAAGAATTTATAACTTTTCCTTGACTCGTTTCCCTCACTTGAACGGAAGGAGATAAAGTAAAACTATGTGGTTTTGTAATAATATCAACCCTCTAGCTTATCTGACATGGGAGGCTGTAGTTTATGCGAGCATGTGTGGTCTATCCGTACATACTATGCGAATGTGTAAATATGGATAAAGCTATCACAACGGAGAACCGAGCTATCACGGAACGGAACTCAGAAATATTAGTTTCAGATTACAAAAAAAAGGAAATAGAAATATTGATAAAAAAAGAAAAATTTGCAACTATGTAACAGTTGCTGAGACCCTCCACCCCTTCCCTGAGTATTAAACCATTTTCTAATATAAACAAATATTGACAGGGGAATCGCATGGTTACACCATATATTTATGGCTGTATAAACATTGAGGCTATAGTCAGTCACGGCGTAGTTGACTCGCAGAAAATTGTATCACTTTGATCAATTTGCAACGTGCACGTGCACGTACCTACGTGCACTGCCTTGCGAAGCTAGATTGTGTGTTTATAATACACTTTGCAATGGTTGGCAGACACAAGCGTTCTCAATTTGTTTATTTTATATTCCCTTCATCATTTTTTTCTGAGAATTTAATCGATGAATATGGATCGCTTGTTGTTTAAATTTTTGTTGGCAATTATACCTAAACAGTTTGAAGCTGCATTTAATAGACTTATTAGGCTTTTTTTATTATGCTCACATGATCTATATAGATCATTGATTTCCACGGTTTACAACAATAGTACGAGATCCAACTTTTATTGTAAACATAATAAAAAGGATTCTTTTTTTTTAATTATAATTTAAAGCGCTGAGAAAAGTTAGTATTTCTGAAAAGTTAATCATTCCGAGGAAACTTTGATTAACTTTTCCAAGATTCAACTGAATAGACACAAAATAGGAACATTTTTTATGTACCTACTTGTTCAAGAACTGCACTCAGAAAAAAAAGAAGATTGTTAAGCGCAGAATTTTGAGATTTTTAAAAAATTGTAAGTTAAAAGTTCTTGGTTAAAATATTATTTTTGTTAACCAGAACAGGTTTTTAAGTTTTCAAGAATCAGGTAATCAGAGTAAGAATAATAAACAGTCCATAAGTATTTTATTACAACATTGCCAACAATTTCATTCTTAAATCAATGATTTTCATATTTGGGATCATTATAACCACCGAACATTTTTGGCATTACATTTTTTTTTCTGAGTGCAGTACATATATTTTATAAAGGGGAAGTCTTTTTACAGCTGCTGAGAAATTCTATAGTAATATGAATTTTAAGGAAAACTTTCGTGAACCGCCAACGCATTACTGCAAAGCGTTTAATTAGTCCAAGTGTCGTAATTTTACATTGCCGCCAAGCGAAAAGTTAATTTTAATGGAAAGCTTTAAATTCACTCCACTATAGTCCGTAGTCCCTAATAACCAGTGTGAACTTGGCCACCAAACAGTCGGTTTATATTATTTCGGATAGCGTAGTTCCCGACAACGTCGCAATAGGGCTGTGTTTTTGAGCTTCAATCTCAGGCAAAGCAAAGTAAAGTAGAATTTTCAGCAAGCAATAACCATAACTACTCCTACTTTACACTTCGAGGACTGACAATAGTCGTGTAATTGCGTGCTGAAAATACTACTTTACTTTGCTTTGCTAATATCGAATCTCAAAAGAACACGCCTAATGTCAAAGAAGAAACAAACGAGCAACAAATTGACAACTGTAAATGTTGTGAAAAGCAAAGCGCATTTTAAAAGTTGTTTTTGACGTTTAGAAGAAAAATAAAGGACGTCAAAATGAATACCTATAGGTTTGTTTTACGTGTCTAGCACTAGTGCCCACTAACGCGCACTAAGAAGTGTCTGCTAATTTTCACGCCTGTCAAAAACCCGGCACAGCCCCGAAAATTCGGCTTCTATATCGAACGTCTGTCAGTTTTTTAAATAAAAAAACGAGTGTGCTTTAGTTTAGACCACACGACTGAAGTAAAGCTTCTTTAGCTCCATCTATATTGTACGTACTCGCAAACGAAATACTGACTGAGATAATATTATATATTTCATGCACTGGCTATGAGAGGAAGCATTCACCAGCTTACCCCCCAAGTCAAGCGTGCCTAAAGAAGTTTTACTTCAATAAATATTTATCTTTCGGCAACACTTTTTTCCGTGTATTGTTAAAAATGAGTGAACTCAATTCTAATTTGCCATAATGTTGCATTTACACCATCACGCACGCGCATTTTTGCACGAGACGTCACAGAGAGATCCGTTTGTCCGCAGTCAATGCTAATAAAGGCGTAAGAATGAGATCACAAATCAGACACCTTAAAGTGTCATGGATGTTCTACCCATAATTATAGATACGTAAAACGGAAACAAACACAAGTTCCGGCGAACAGCATCTCTACAATGACTTGAAAACATTTATTTCTGATTTAAAACATGTGAAATAAGAGTGGTTATTAGTTTCAGTAAATTAAACCAACAATACATAAATCACTTATACGAAATAAATATCTGTTCATCACTTCCGGAAGCCATTTTGTTTTATAGGAAAGCGAAATTTCGTAAGCCATCGCTATAAAAATATCAACATGCATAGCTTTCCTAACAAAACAACGTGTCACGTTTTTTTGCGTGTTAGGTAATGCCGTCCCCTTCCGTGTTAGGAATGTGTGACCGTGTAAATGAAACATAATGCAAATAGTTGATAAAAGTGTTCGCAATATAGATGATGAGTTTGAAAATGAATGACAGCAAGCGAAATGATAGCAAAACTCAGCACTGAATTCTTGCATTAGGGTTAACCTAACCCACTTTTTATAAGCCGCCTTTAAGACTTGGAAAAAACAACTACACCCTCTAGTACTTAAGTAAACAATGCGTACTGTTCGGTTAATTATTTTATTTACTCCCATTTAGACATTTCAAATTATGACCAGCGAATATGAGCACCGTAAAATCCAGTGACAGTGACGATAATCTCCTCGAGCCGTTACTCCAACAACGAAACGATGATGACGGCAATGACAATGACAATGCCACAATCAAGGAGAATTGGACGTCACAGTATGCAAACGGAAAGAATAATAAATCTGAAGACCCAGCCACTAGTGGAAAATACAATAGAAATGCACCCGGCCGTTACAAAAAGCCAGCCCACACCAGTTCAACCAATAACCTATTCAATCGACGAAAACGGGCTGTCGTCATCATAGTTGTGGCATTCCTGTTCCTCTTCTACATGAACTCCATGCTGACGAACAGGAACTCAGACGAAAGGATACCAGTGACTCACCACTCGCATGTGCCTGGGATGAAAGGTGAGTACCGAAGTAGTTGTGCCAATGGAGGTTTATTGTTTTATACGATTGTTTACATTACCTTCATGTAATATTTTCGAACGTAGCTGGGGGACAACTGTAGCTGGTTTCATGGATAAAAAAAAAAACTTTATACAAAACAAAAAAAAAAATTAATAATATTACTAACTTTGCTGACATCATAAGTACTAATCTCTTTGGTTTTGAATATATTATTTCTTTTAATTTACATTGTTTCGCCAACTGACCACATATATCGACTACAGTGTAATTGAGGTATTTAAATATTATTTTTGCTTAAACTGATTGGATAATTATTTTTGGTCGTTCTCTGTCTGATCGACATCGACGCGAAGTCGTGCCAGGCTGCAAGCGATCGATGAGTGTTGTTTTTTGTTCTCCATTGTTATTAGCACTATGAATTCGTTGGTTTTCTAAGTTGCATCTTTGTGTGGTAGTTCGTAACGTGAATATTTTTCAGTTGATTGCATCACTATAAAGAACGAATTCAACACAGACACCTTATGTTTGGGAATTTTCTCGACTACGTAGTAAGAGAAAGATATTGCATTTGTACTAAATTTCGAACTCGAGATATTAATCAATTCTGACATTACAAATGATAGAGGAACTCAAAAAGGTGGGTCGCAAAAATCCGTCCCTCTGTCTGTGTGTCTGTATGTCCCGAGGCCTGTCCGGATTTCGTTCAAACTTCGGATTCAAATTTTGTTGAACGAGAATGTTACGTTGGACCCAGTCGTGCACTTTATTTTTTTATGTTTTTTAACCCTTCCAAAAACTGTTCATGTGACCGATCTAGGCCAATCAAAACTGAGGCACAGCAAGCTAGCCACCTGTCAGAATTACTTAACTAGATACTTGAACGTCCCCAATTTATGCACAGTAAATTGGATTCGATTGAGCGCTCTCGAGCACTTTTTATGTTCCATTGGTACAATGAAAAATCAATCTTTTTCAGATTTCAGAGCACTTTTTCGAATCTGGAGTTTTCTCAGAGATGCTTCAGATTTACCAATCCAAGTGCGTCTGGGTTTTGACAAATAGTGGAGTTAATTATTTATTTGTTAATTATTTATGTAGAAATGTTTAGCAATCAATTTAGGTCCAAATTTCGAATGTTTTAATATAAAATTTAACCAGTGAATGAAAATCGATTAAAAAGGTACACAGTAGGTACACATATTCCAATCGCACAAATATCAACAAAAAAAAAAGAGCAAGTGACGTTTTCATGTTCGATCGCTGAAAAGTTTATAAGACTAAAAAAAATACAACAAATACTGTACACAATCATGTGACAGCTAGTGTTTCAAAAATATAAATCAGATTGTATTAGCAAGCTCGGTGCAGAGCATAATCGAGCTCCGTTCTAAACGAGAAAAGGATAACATCTCGGCTTGCCTTTGCCGAGGATTCTTACACCTAGAACTAGACTAGACCCTATTAGGTACGAAAAAAAGAGGATTCATGCGCTTTTAGTAAGTTAAAAACATTAACAACTATTAATACCTTCTTCGCTTAAAAAAAAAAGTGAAGCAAACCACAGAATTTAATTTACGAAAAGAAAGTTGTGCCCACACTACTAGTTAAAATAAATGAATGAGGTATTGAGAAGCTTAAGCTACGTTGACTACAAGACTAGACCGGAACTACCAATCCATACGTTACAGACATTTAACTCCCTGTATTGATGCAGTCCTAGAAATTCAAATGACAGGAATGAAAAGTGCTTCGTCTTGTTTTAACTTCATTCCAGCAAAAATATAATCAAAATGATTTTTTTCGGTCGAATACTCTATTAAAAAATCTCTACAGCCGTACTACTTGCGACACTTCAAAGCCTTTCTGCTTTCTTATGGAAACAAACTGCAACTTTGCGGAATCAAATGATTTTTAAATATTTAATTCAAGAAATTCATTGCAATTAGCTAGATTTAATATACTTCTGTAAACAATAGTTTGGCACTTCTTTATTGACCTCTTTGCACTTGTTTAGTTGAAGGCAATTTTTTTCCACAGCAGTGACTTCATCGTGAACGAATACTCTCCATTATGATCAATCATGGTTCATGTTTGAATTCTTTTTCTAACATTTTAGACTCATAAAAAAGAATGTCGGACTTTTTATTTTTTTATTTTGTATGTATGCCTCGTCTACTGGAAATCAAAATCACCCCTCACAACATTATAATCTTCGCACAAAACATGCCATGCTTAAACGCTTTTAGTTGCTTAAATCACATCAGCACAATACTCGTATGTAAATATTGGACCACCTCATATTTTAATTTTTGTTGGTATAAGAGAGATGAAAATTCCAAATTTTGTCTCACTCTTGCAATTTTTTTATAACTTAGTTTTTCTTTATTGTTTTTTGCATGTGTGCTTTGAATTTATGTTGCAATGGAAATCTTTGAAAAAAAAAAAAAATGTAAACAAAAAATGTTTTTCCAAAATTCGATTAATTGCAACTGCGGTTCAATGTGATCGTAACAGCATTAAGAAATTTCGCGCAAATTGCAACAGCAGAACAACGACAATCGACTACAGTGGCGGTGACTTTGAAACGGGAGAAGATCCCCCGAACGACCCGATCGACAGATGGTGGACAATTGATTCCACTGCGATCGACGGCGATGCCTAGGTTAGCTACTGCGACTGCTCCTCGTACTCCTACGGTTGTGAATACCACTACAATTGCTTCCACACAAATCACCACCTCTAGCAACTTAAGTACAACTATTTCGACTAATTCAACCATTCTACCTCCTCCATCAGGATACCTGGTATGGAGCGATAAGTGCAAAATGCCCAGCATCGATCCATATACTTCGGAAGTTATGCAGTTCTTTAAGCGGGAAAAGTACGAACCCTGTTCGACGAGCAAGCCCCTCACACGGGTTGTGTTCAATTCCACAGCGAAGAAGTACGCGCTTCTCATCAACGAAGACCAAGTTAAGTATTACACGAAATCGGGAGGATTGCTGGACTGTTGTTACCAAGTGATCGAGCGAAAGTCCAGCGGGAAAAAGGCGGACCAGGAAGTGGGGTAATAAAAAATGATGTCTTTAACATTTAATCTCCATCTAACTTGTGTGTTATTAGTTTAAGCGAATGTATGAGCTTCCGAAGTTCGGTACTTCTGCCAAGCACCGCGTACAACATTTTGGTCAAGTGTAAAAGTAAAAAGAAGCAAACCTACAGCAATGGTCATCCCATGATGCCGGAGCGACCGGAAATTCGGAAACGCCTAAACAATTGGAAGGATAAGGGGACCGAGAAACCCGTCAGTGTCCTTATGGTGGGCATCGATAGCATTTCCAGGGTGAATCTAATACGAGCGATGCCCAAGACTGCGCAGTACCTGTACGATAATGAGTGGTTCGAAATGAGCGGCTACAATAAGGTAATTTGGATTTAACAACATTTTGGAGTTGAATAATATTTCCTTTCTGAATTGAACTTTGCAACTATTCTAAGCGAAATTGGTATCAGAGTAGATTTCCACATCAGTTCTTAATTCGGCTGAACTTTCTCTCTCTCGAGATGTTCGCAATTTATTATTTCGCATTTATTTTTCGGCAAACCGCCTTCGATTTTTCACTGGGGATTCGGAGCGATATCAACCGTTAAGCGACAAATGTATCGCCTTAGATTCCCGGATGAACTCGCCGGCGAACGAAATCTTCTCCAAGAGAACGTGAAGAGAGCAAATTGCGAATCAGGGGGTTTGATGCAGTCAACAAATTTTGGTTCCCCCAATATTTTTATAATTTTAAAAATGTTACAACCATTGCATCAGAAAGACATAAAACCGATGAAGATTTTTCAATAAAATGCTGCCAACAATGTGTTTTGTATATATAAAGACTTTCTGTCGGGTGCCAGTTCTTGCAGCAAGAGTCGGACGCCTAGGTGTTATTTATTTTTATCACTAAAATCGGTTTGAAAGCTTCAAAGTACAGTAGTTATGAATGAAGGGTTTAGAAGGCTTTAGGGGGCTCTACGAATTAACTGCAAATGAAATATTTCCTAACGAAGGAACTTCTAATAATAAATGCAATAACTCCAAACTTTTTTAATGAAACAAGTCCTATAGCAAATTGAAATAAGTCCCAATCCAAAGTGGAAGTAAGTCCAAACATTTAGGAGTTAATTCATTATGAATTAATTTCTAATAAGAAAAGATGAAAAAAGTCCCAAAGCTATCATTTCGAACTCCATTTTTTTTTCTTATTGACGGATCAACGCACTACGAGTATTTTCTACCAACTGATTTTCTAAGCGGCTTTTAAATGATGTCAACCACGAAAAATATTAAAGTGCGACGGTTTAATAAAAAAAAATACAGTTAAGAAGGCAAAATGTTCTTACAAATTGCTATTTTAAGACAAATGAAATAACTCCAAACATAGATGAAATAACTCCCAAAGCCGTGCTGATGAAATAAGTCCTAATTTGCACTTATTTCATCTGCATGGCTTTGGGAGTTATTTCTTTATGAAATAATTCCTAACACTAAAAAGTGTTATAAATCCAAAACTTGATGAAAATAGTCCCAACACTTTGGAGTTCTTTCACCTGCAATAACTCCTAAATTTATATGGAAATTCTTGGGACTTATTTCATTTATTTATTTTTGAGTTAATTCCTTTGCAGTTAATTCGTAGAGCGGCTTTAGGGCTCTTACATTTCGTCAATATTAATGTCGTTTTCCATTGGGCAAAAAGAAGCGTCCGGGAGAGTCCGGAATCGAAAAAATCACTTCTGAAACCGTTCCATTGGCACAAAAAATACTCTTCTGGTTATTCTGAGAAGAGAATTTCGCTTCTCGATTTGAAGTCAGATCAGAATCCACTCGAGAAGCACTCACACAAGTGCAATTTGTGTATTTTATACAAGTCAGCTGACAGCAGTCGTAGATTATTTCTTGGCATTCCACCAATACTTTTGTGGATTCTTTCAGTAGCAGTTTTGTTGTTCCACTGGATTTCAGAATGAGTGGATCCCCGAGTGAAACCAATAGAAAACGGCATAAATTTGTGAACACAGCTATGGAGTAGTAATCACCATCTTTTTAACTCATCTTACATTTCAACTGCTCGCATTTCCTTTACTTTTTTTAGATGGACGATAATACGTTTCCCAATTTGATGGCGATATTAACTGGCTTCAATCAGACGACCGCGTTTCGCGCCTGCACACCGACAAAGCTGGGAGCTCTGGATCGTTGCCCTTTCATATGGAAGAGCTTTCGCGAGCACGGCTATGTGACAGCTTACGCAGAAGATGAATCCTCGATCAACACCTTCAACTACCTTAAGCTGGGCTTCGAGAAGCCACCTGTCGACTATTATTTTCGACCGTTCCTGATTAGTGCGGAGCACAATCTGACAATCAAGCGAAAATCAAATTTAATATTTTGCCTTGGCCATCAGCACTCGGCTGATTACATTTATGACTATGCCATCGAATTGGCCACTCGCTACCGCGACGAGCCCTATTTCGGTCTCTTCTGGGCAAACACTTTCAGCCACAATGCCATTAGCGATTGTTCGTCAATGGACGAGAAAATGGAGGACTATTTAAAAAAATTTGCAAAGCGTGGCATCCTTGACCGATCCATTGTGATATTCTTCAGTGATCATGGAATGCGGTTCGGTCCGACTAGGAAATTCCTCTCTGGCCATTTGGAAGAGCGCCTGCCCTTTATGTTCATATGGTTGCCACCTGCTCTGAAAAATTCTCATCCAGAGTTTGTCAACGCTCTAAGTGTGAACAAAAATCGCCTGACGAATCCGTACGACCTGCACATGACCCTGAAACATATTCTGGAACTGTCAGGCCGAACAAAGAAATTAGGACCCGCCCCTGATTGCCCCAAGTGCCAAACTTTACTGCAACCAGTGCCACACAGCCGCTCATGTGATGATGCTGCAATCGAGGATCATTGGTGCACATGCATACCTTACAGTAGTATTTACAAGGGCTCGAGTATGGTGAAGAAAATTGCTAAATTTACCATCAACTACATCAACGACTATGTAGCTGAGTACAAAAACGGTACCGTAGCTGACAAGTGCGTTGTTCTTAGTTTGCACGAAATACAAAGCGCCTATCGTGCCCTACACGCTTCCGACAATGGTTCGAATGCGACTATTGAAACGTACAGGATAATTTTCATAACAAAGCCAAATGAGGGATTGTTCGAGGCAACTGTACGCTATACAGTGGAGACGGACAGCATGGAAGTTACCGGAAATATAAGTCGCTTGAATATGTACGCCTCAGATTCGCATTGCATTTCTGACGGTGGTGCGAAGAAGTACTGCTCATGCGGCAAGGGCAATCACCATGCAGCTGCACGAGCACCTGCCGGCTAGGTGGCGGTTACACTGGATGGCGTTATTTTAGTCAGCTTAGCACTAAATTGTGCACAATGTAAGGGACATTTCTCGAATAAAAAAGAAATTCTTTGTCGATATGAAAATTTAACTAAATACACCTGACAGTGACAATGTAACGCCATCGCAGTACTAGAACTTTACCGCCACCTCCCGTTTAACCAGTAAATCAGTGGTCCAATAAGTTTATGAGAAAACAAATACAAAGCTTGCCAAAATACACACCAAATTGTACAGTAAGATTTAAAGAATAAGACAAATTAGTTTTAGAAACTGTTAAGGTCAGGTACTAACATACTGAAGCCGGGTTAACTTACCACACAATATAGATGATTAGTGTCCTTGAAGAAAATCAATACCTGCCAGCCGCAAAGGTTCAACGGTTGCGTCTAGTTATGGGTAACATGTTGTCAAACATTTAAAATGCTGATTTCAACTCAGTAGAGGTAGAATTTTGGATTACCATGTTACAACCTGGTTTTCTTGAAGCATATTGTCAATTGTATTCTTGGTATATCCAGAGCCTTAAAGAAGACGCCATTGAAGCAAGCAGGTTGCTTGCGTAATCTGTGATTACCATTAAAAAAAAAATTAAAAAACTCTTCGCTCTCTATTTCTCTTCTCTTTATAACATTTCTCATGTTAACAACTCAAAATTTAATACTGATATTAAGTAAACGGATATATTGTTTATTGTATTAAAGTTTTGTGTGCCTTCGTAGACTGGAGATATCCTTCCGAAATTGGCAAAAGTAACTGGATTACTTATAGTGAAATGTATATGTAACTGAACAACCTAATTGTAACATGAGTGCTTTAAGCAAATTAATTGAAATAAAAATTATACAAATGTCATTATTTTAAATATGAAAGAATGTCTTTAAATGTCTCTTGACAGGATAGGGTGTAAGGACGAGCAAGGAAGCCTTTGTAGAGTATTCAAGTCATAGTCTCAGTCAGAAAGACTCTCACGGCACGGGGGCTCGTGAACTATCTAAGTAAGCAGGTAAGTACATCTTCGCGGTTGACCATTTCGAGAATACAAGTTTAGCAGCCGAAGCTACTACTCGTTCACTTTTCTAAATAATAAAACGACTTCCTTTCAATGCCATGTTATAAATTATTTATTTACTAAAATTGATGTGATGTCCGTCACCGGTTTAACGTAAAACCAGAGTTCGTCACTGCATCATTACAAACAAACAGGAATTCCTCAATACTTTTAGAATGTTCCGAAATTTAAAACGATCTATTTAAAAAACCTACTTGTATTGCTGATACAAAGTATTTTAGATTTAAAATATCTTTCTTCACTTTACTGATTGTTTCTGTGCCGCTGACTCTTTTTCCAGCTGATGGATTCTCTGTTTTAGGTTATAGTTCTGCATACTGCACTTTAGCGCGCTGAAAAACTTTCTCAGGGGGTCCTTTTTACACAGCTGTTCGGTGCTGCTCAACTCCACATGCAGAACACTATAGTTCTTGATAATACTTATCGTCAAGTATCCCTTGAATTGAACTGCAAAGTTAGAGTTCTGACGACGTTTAATGCTTAGCGCTTCAGTTTGTTCCAATTGGTATTCCATAAACGAAGCAGTAGTATTATTTTTCTGCATCTGTCGTCCTGACCACAAGTCCACTTGGCAGCTGACAGCCCACTTCCACGGAAGTGGTGTCGCACTGCGGTCGGTTTCATCAATTTTTTTACACTTATTGTTTCGCGTCGGCGATAACAGTGTCATATCGATTCTGTAGACGTCGGTGATAATCTTTTCAACGGCGTTAATGTATTCTTTGGCCCAGAGTTTTTGCAACTCCAATGGGTCGGTTGCGAATTTCGCAAGAGATTTGACCTCATTTTTGCGCGGAATTATATCGAAGGACATGGTACCGCCTAAGGTGTTGGTGGGGTCTAGTTCATGCGCTGGGAACATGTGCGTGATCTCTTCGATAATCTCCACTAGCAGTGATTTGTAGAGATTTTTCATTGATATTTCTGGCTCACAACATTTGCGATGGGCTAGCGTGATACACTTCTTGAAATATTGCATATTCGGCTCGGTGAGACATTTGCCAACGTTTATGTTCAGACGAAACATATCTTGCACGCACACTGGCCGGTCCAGTTGCAGTTCCTCGAGTTCGCCCATCGTTGCTAACATATTGAGTTGCGCTTCATATTCTGGATACCTGTACTTTTTGTTCTTGAAGTCCGATCGCTTGATTACCTTTCCCAAGTAGGGAGAGATCACCAGATTCTGGAAGTCAAAGTTACTGTAGAATGCGAAGAATCCCTTTATAAGCTGATGAACGTTTTGGCTCGTATCAAACGGAATACCTCGTATGTTTAGTCCGAAATTCACACCGTTAACGTAGTGCTTCTTTGCGCTACGCTGGAGAATTTTCACAGAGGGTAGGACAGGTGGTGTGCTGTGTTGAAGGTAAAATATAACTAGAGTAATGAGACAGTAGTTCGTCATGTTGAATGCTCCATGGATGTGCATGCTGTGTGACCAAATCTTCATGAACTTCATGAGCTTTCGTATTCTCGTATCGCACTTAATGAGATCCGCAATAAATCCACTGTTGTGTACGCCAAAGGGCTCGGATGTGTTGATGTCTAGACTAAAGCCCGTGCTCTTGTGTACGCACTTGATAATCGGAACTCGAGCCTTTCGAATGGGATGGACGTCAGAGAAGCATTTGCTTCGAAATAGCATTTTTGTGATGATGTTGTATGAGTGGTTTGGGTCTGCATCTGGTAGACGACTAGAGATATGCAGATCGATGTCACTTGCTGTAAATATGAGACTCTGTTGCCGTTAATCTTTTATTGATTTTAGAAAAAAACTACAAAATATGCAATTCGGGGAGAGGCTGGCTTTCGACTAGGTAATAAGGTCGGGTGCTTTGTGCCTGGTCCTAACAAATCGTAAAAGTGTGCGAAAAAATATTAGTTCGGGCATAACCTAGTCAAAATAGAGGAGTTACCAGTCACCAGTTTAGTTAGGAATGGTCAAACAAATATTAATACGAAGGAGGTCGTACAGAAAACGGAACCGGCACGGATGAGACATTGCGATTGGATACTGAAAACCATAGACAAACCATACAGTATTGTCTCTGCTGAAAACATGGAGATTATCTCAATATGGGCTTCCTAAAAAAAGAAGTCTTAATGTTCCTTAATAGGTAAAGAATTTATAGATGGAATAGGCGCTCACTGAACAAACAGTGGCGGGCTCCCCTTTGTAAACGACCAATATTTGAACACTGTCTCGTTTATTGTTAATCAACTACTACAACGAATAAACTACAATAGCTAAAAAAAAAAGGACTGCGATTGCAGAGTATCAGTTGTGCAAACAAAAAATCCTCCACCATAACCAAGCTTCCCTCTACTTCACACTACAGCACTTACTTTTCAACGCTAGTCCAGTTGTGACAGATCCAAAAGGATCTATGGAAAAAGATCCTATCTTATCCAATTCCGCCTGCAAGCAAGTGTGCACCCGCGAAAATATGAATGCCAGATCTTCTTCGTTCATTAAATACTTCTTAAATATAACATTCAGCTCTGTACCATGGGCGCAGTCTATTATTGACTCGACGAGTCCTTGACGAAATTTCTTTTCGTCTTCGCCATTGATGGTTTTCAAAACGGCATTCACCCTACGCTTTAGTTTGTTGGCTGGCAATCTTTTCACATTTTTACTCCCAGAATGTGTGACTAGCTCATGTTTAAGAACATCTTGCAGACTCTCGTACTTTTCGTGACATATTTTGCATTCGTGACTTGTGGATGCATTTCCGTTTTCTTCGAGTTTCACAACAACGATTTCCTCTTGCGATTCGCCCATAGGGTTGCTAAAATGAGAAAGGAAACGATGTGACATGAAGCCAATGGATACCAAGTGCATTATCTTAGTTGCTATTAAGTGCTTAAGTTGGGTAATGCTGTGTAGAAATAGAACAAAATAGTTTGTTTTTTTAAAGATCCAAAACGTCAGCCTTTGTGCAATTGCAGTCTATTTGGCGATAGATACATACCGTTCACAAAAATGCATATTCCTATTTCGTTGACAATGCACATGCGCACTTCACACAATACCCTTGAAACTGCGGGTATTCCCCTCCATAAAAATTACAAAAATGTGCGAGTGCTGGACTGAATAAATAAAGAAAACAATAAATGAGTGCTCCCTCTTGAAGAGGTATACAATTTTTATTTGGTTTTCATACAATTGTCTGTCAACGTAATTATTTATGTTGTTGAGTGTCCATCGGTATAGCCTTGCCACTTCTCCTGTCGATAAATTTCGTGAAAAACTCTGGACTTATGACACCATTTATGCCTGAACTGAGAATTACATTGTTTTCCGACCGAAAAAATTCAATGCCCTTACTTAGCGCAAGTTCGCCGTTTATATAGATAAGAACCTCACAGTTATGCCGAATGCCACTGATTCTATCGTTTCCTGGTAACAACTTATCTGAAGCCGAGAAGTGTATGTGATTTCGATTCATTCGTTTTAGACCTTGCCTTTGAATAGCTGGCAAATTTTTGTAAAACGTTCCGTGCACAATCAATGGCATTTCGGAAGCACATCTAATTTTTGTCAAATTCAATTCAGATACCTCACCCATTGAGTGCCCCTGGTTGGCTTTAATCAGTAACTTTTTGGTGTTGGGACATGTAATGACCGAGTATCGGTTCTTTGAGTCGGCTTCGACGATTCGCATTACATCTTCGGCAGTATAGCGGCGATTGAAGCTTGAATGCGATAAAATGGATTCTAATGCGATATATCCATTGGAGGCAATGGGTAATCCTTCCTTGATAGCACCATGCCGAAGCAACCAAGACAACGTTTTGCCAAGTTGAGTATCAAAATTACGCGGATAGCTCATAGTACATTAACGCGACTTAAACTCGGCAAACACACTTTATTTCTAGATAATTTCTGCCAAATGTATTTCAAGCGTATTTGGAGCAAATTTATGGCAAATGACAATCTTTGGCTTACCTTTTAATTAACTTCAGTGAAATATGGTACGCACGACATATATACACTTTTCAATACACAATTGACAACTACGATGTTTGATTTTACTGGCAGTAGCAGTGATACCAGACCTAAAGACAAAATCTCTTGGTAGTAAAAATAATTTATATATATTTTTGTAATTAGGTAAAAAAAGCTAAGTAGAAACTGCAAGAAGTAATTGGGCATCTAGTTACGAGAGTCTGGCAGCTATCTGACTTGATACATCTCAGTGAAGATTGGCTTAGATCGGCCATTTGAACAGTTGTTTTAGTTGTTCTTTGGAAAGTTTTTATGAGCTTGGATCTCAGCAAAGCAAAGTAAAGTTCGATTTTCAGCCCGCAATTACAACAACTACGTTCTACTTGACACTTCGAGGACTCAGAGTAGGTGTTTCTAAGTATGTCGAATTTTAAAGAGGTGTACTCAAACTGCACAGCTAAAAACAGAGACCAAATTCATTGCAAAATTCCATAAAAAAAAAATCTGAAGTAGGTAGGTAGCTGGGTACATGTTTCATTCATGAGCTGAACACACCTTTCTTCAAATTGAGATTGGCATCACTCATTGGTAACTGCGGTTTTCGATTTCTCAAAACAAACAGTTCCAGTTCTGACATTTTGCAGTAAGCGTTGAATTCAACGTTTATTTTGTTTACTGAAGGGAATACAATCGCAAATAAACAATAAATCAAAATTTCAATGGAAAATCCTGAATCAAAGTTTCAAGACCTTTTTAAAACCAAGAACAAAATTGATTTGCAAAGAGAACGACGTCAGGCACTTTTAAAGGTGCAGAAACTGCAGCGTTCTCTCCATCAAGACGAGTCTAGAAATCTTGAAAGATTCCTGAAACAAGGACACAAAGCTGGCAAATTCAAACCAAAGGCGAGAAGTTTTAAATGTAAGTACCAGACCGATCACAGGCTGCAACTTTCCGAATGGCTTAAGGAAAAACCAGAAGATGTCAACGATTGGTTTTTGGTTCCTTGTCCTAAGGGTCAGCGCTGCATGGTTATCGCGTGCAATGGGTACACAGAAATGTACAGCAAAACTGGGAAGTTGTACGATACATTCGAGTCGTTGTTACCAGGGAATGTCGGCTCAAAGAAAGACGTAACAATATTGGACTGCGTCTACGTGGAAAGCAGGTCTACATTCTATGTACTGGACGCTCTGGCCTACGGAAATCAAGATATGCTGAATTGCGAAGCACAATTCAGATTCTTTTGGCTGATATCTAAATTTTGCGAAAACAGTTTGAATGAGATCAGTTCGCGAAATGAATACGCGTTCGAGTGTTTGAAATTTTACGATTTCGAAAACACCGAACGGGTGTCTATGGGACTGCAGCAATATCCCCTGTGGGAGGATAATTGTCCAGAGTTGGATGGATTTCTGTTCTATCACAAGGAAGCCAGTTATACATGTGGAACCACTCCGTTGGTTGGTTGGCTGTTTGCGTTTATGGTTCCAGAGGTACTTGGACTTGCAGTGAACACAGCGTATATGGATCAGAAGCCCGAGGACTATACCGATTATATTCGGTACATTGTAAATTTTGACGAAGAAATGACAAAGAAACGACAGAAATACCAGAATAAACAGAACTTGAATGGGGCGGCAATGGACGAAGATATTTCAAAGGAAGATGAAGATAATGCTGCTCTAAAGGCTCTTCTTAAGGCTGAGCGGGACTTAGAACTAGAAGACGAGGCAGTGGATTTGCCCGAAAATTATTAAGTAGAATATTTATGTATACTTTTAAATATATGGACGTATAAATTTAAGTTTCCTTTGTTTGGATTTGTATAGACAAAGTTCTTTGTATCGCTTATTGGGGAAGTTAATTATTTCAGGTACTGAGTGATGACAATCGTAACCATTTCGATAATGTGGTTTGTGAGGGCACCATTCGCTGAAAGTAAACAGCGCAGTTCCCGGAGTTTTATTAGTATGCTTGAATACATTACTGTAGTTGCAGTTTTAGTGAGACCACGATAGATGTGTCTCTGCATTTGACAAAGATGGTTGATACCATTGTTAAACAATTTATTGAGGTAAAGGTACACGATAGATGTGTAGATGGGAATATCATGGACGAATGTTCATATAAATCATTACATAAACACGGTCCGAAAATGTCCGAATGTCTATGTTATGTTTGTTTAACAATTTACTGATGACATTAAGATGCATAATAGTGTATTTATCTCTAAAGGATTGTTTTTTTTTTTTTCTATTAAGACAGTTTCTTAATAAAACTGGACGGAGCGAATACCGGCACCAATATTTTTATACCGCCATGATTTAAATTAATTCATCAACGAATATCGTACGCATGCTTTAGAAATTATATACACCAATTCTTTTCTGGAAAGAAATCAATATTTTCACTTTCACAAGTGGATGGATGTTAGTAAACAAGAATCATTGTTAACTTTTATTTCCGCAAATAAATATTCACCCATATATAAACCAAATTAGAATATTTTGTAAAAGCGAAAACAGGAAAAAAATGGTGATCCAGCGAAGTTGGAAAATACAAAACGAAACGGGAACAAGTACAAATATTCTTCAAATGAGTGCGACATCCTCATCCGAAGACTCAAATGGATCCAATCAAACAATTAATTCAGTAGCTACAAATAATTCCGCATCAAAAATGGATTCAGTTGTGGGTATTATTGAACTACATATAATATTTTTGTCAAATTAAAGAGCCATCAAAAATAGACTTCTACCATAAGTGAAATAGAACAACTAAGAAAGAATTTGGTTAGTGGTATAGGAATTCTGTTCTAGAAAAAAAACTACGAAAGACCATTGGTACCGTGACGGTGTTCCTAAAACTATAGAGTAGCCAGACTTCTACACTCCACCTTTTTCCCACTTCAAGCTGTAATTTACTTTCACTTTAAGATGTCCAGTCATATGATGTGCAGTTTAATGCTCGTCTCTGTACGCAACCTGATAACCACTCGTCGGAGAAACTCGACTACTGCGCTACTGCATCATACATTCCACCAAGGAATCGGTATACATTTTTACCTAGCGCTGTAGATGACGTCATTACGATCCCAGTTCTAGGTCTAGTTTCTTGGTTGCGTGCCTTTTTCTTTTCAGAGAAAATGCCACTTAACGAACTTTGCCTCGTGCATTTCTAATATCTTTTCACTCGATAAAATTGGAACGAGGTGCTTAATGATTATCAATGTTTTTCTTTCAGAAGTATGTAACGACCCCTCAGATGGCCGAAAACGTGCTCGGCAGACTGAAGCAACGTTTTGGAAGTCAAGTAAGCGGTCGTAAATCATCTTCAGATGCCGCAATGCGATCTTTGGAACTTCTACGTATCACTATTCAAACTGCATTTGACAAAGATGTTGATACCATTGTAAAACAATTTATTGAGGTAACCTTATAAATAAATTCACGAAAATACGAGTACAAGCTCCAACCTGCTTCTTATTTCTAGGTATACTTCAAGCCAGCAATTAAAAATATAAAGGAGAACCTTGGAGACAACATTGTAACTGAAGAAATGGTAAAAACCTACAGCTCATCAAATAAACCCAATTTGTATGTTTGTTTCTATTTTTAGTTGCAAAAAATGATGTGTGCTCTGCTGGAGAACTCAAAGTCCCAGTACAACTTGCATCGCACAAAGCCAGCCCTTGCACCAGTACCAGTATCAGCACCACCAACAACCCCAATAGCTATCCCAGAGCAAATCACCATAAAACCAGAAACGTCAACACAAACAAACTTTGCAGTCAAGAGGCCCGCGCCGAGGACTTTCACGGCAGAAATATCAACTCAAGCTTCGAAGAAACTTAGTCTTGCTGTTTCCCAACAGCAAGAAACACCTCCACTTCCAGCGCCAACACCACCACCGCCACCGCAAACACAACAACAGCAATCCACTCGCCCCACTGTAATGCCACCGAGGCGACAAATTTTCTGGAACACAGCCTCCATATCGACGGAAACAAATTTTGTTCTCGATGTCCAGGCAAACCAGGCGTTTGGTTTCGGAACAGATGGTAAGGAGCGCCTGGCCAGTAAGCACCCAGAACTCATTCGATACCTTCCAGACGGGCAAGACCGAGACTGGTTGGTGGATCGGAAAATAATTCCATCACAAAATCGTAATTCGCGTTTTCTATTCCTAATCTACGATGAAGTCAAGAAGCTTGGTCAAACCGATCTCTACAAGGATCGTGACAATTTGAATCTATCAATCTTGCATATCTTCAAAATTCCGAATTTTATAATTCAGAAAATGAAACTTTTCTTCATAGATTTGAATATTAAGAGTCGAGGGCTCATCACGAACTCATACTCGGCAATGGCGAACAGCAGTCACTTACGAAATGCCTTGCTTCAAGGTACTAGCCAAGCGACAACGCCATCTATATCTACCACTTCCACAACTGTAGCCAATACTTCGGTGAATAGTGTCTCAACATCCACTGATGCTGTGCCCAGTCCACCGAAAGTCAAAAGTTCGCTGAGCTCCTCGCATGCTACTCTGACAGCTTTACTCACAAACAATAGTGGGACAAACGGAAGCTCAAAAATGGGGGCGCCCAATGACAAACGAGCAAGTGACAATAGCCAGAGTCGTTCTACTCCGGAAGTATTGAGTATTAAAACCGAAAATCCTACGAAGGAAGTTTAAAAATCATAATAACAGTGATAATAGTCAATTTCGATCTCGTAGCAAATAAAAGTATTACTAGATTATTTTTTTGTTAAGAAGAAAATCCGAGCGTTCAAATTTCGAAATATACATAAATGTAAATGTACGATGCTCACAATTGTCGTCATCCTTCAATTCGAAGTCGAGACCAAAAACAGTTATGAATAGGGCCCTTAAAACAAAAATATAAATCTAGTTTGCCAAAAGGAATACAAAGTTGTTTTTCATTTTTGTATGCATTTACCTTGATTGTGGTTCCCGCTTTACACCTGGGGGGTATTTTTCGAAGTTCGGAATACTGTGAGTTTTTCGTTCCACATGAAGTTGCTATAGTTTCGTCTAGGCATATAAAATCGTATTCCTCAGAACTGGAACCAAACGAAATGACAGTCAGATTCTGCGACACAATTTCATACATACGTCACGTCACTCAAATCCCAGTTTTACAACATGATCATGTCTCTCTGCTCATACCAAGTTTCGTGCCGAGGACTGCTCTGCTCACGCTGATAGTAGGAAGAATTACAAAATGAAAATATTTCACTCTGGTCGATTTCGTGTCACTTTCATTTCATTGGGCCATTTAACCATTCTACCCACTTCAGGAAGAACCAGAAACAAAACAGAACTACCTTTAAAACGCATTTGCATTAAATATTTATTTCAATTTACACATAAGACTTTTAAAAGAACATTTACTTTTTTTTTTTTTTTAATAAAATGTTAAATCTTATTTTAAGAAATGCACATTCATATTGAACAACTAAGAACTATATCGTTATTTTAACATTTTCATTACATTTTGTTTAACCTTAATTCTATTCTCGTTTGTTGTTCCTTAAATGTTGGTGAGGACAAATTGGGCCCACATGAAACCTGCCTTTATTTACAGTTTATTTCCTTTCCTTATTCTACCATGAATATAAAAAAACATTTTCATTTGGTGACATTTCAATGTATTCTTAATAAAATATATAAATAAATACAATCCTTCTCTATATAAAAATAATTAAATAAATACACGAAATAAACGTTAACTTATAAGGCACTGTATCATACGAATTCAATTTAGAAAATAAACGTTTAAGAAAACATATATAAAACGAAATCGATTAAAATTGTTGCCTTTACTAGAACTATACACCTTCACGGTTTTGATGTTCTTTGACACACTGTTAAATATTAATATGTAACAACATTTGGTTTTTAAATTCCTTAAAATTACTTTTCCTCTTCTTTGTTTTATAAATAAACTCTGACTCTGTTTATTTCTAAAAGAAAATGGCACAATCGCACAATATATTTATTTTATTTATTCATTTTTGTAAAGATATAACATCTTAACAACATTAAAATAATTATCTGCAACTACAAAAATTATTTTGGTTATTTTTAATATTTTTTTATTTGTGCCTATTATGATCAGAGGTAATGTATTCTGCATTGATATGATTTGCACTTAATAACTGAAAAATTAAGGTTGACTGACTGTGGGGTTCTATTTATTTTATTCCAATTTGGCGACGATTACAGCGCCATCTTTATAATATGTCGAAAAGATTACTTATTCTCGAAAGGGGATTGAAAAAAAGACGAAGTAGGTACGTAATCTTTATATAAAAACGAACACATTACCTCTGATTTTATTAGACAAATTTGATTTTTGTTTAACATTTTGTATTTCTTTGTTTTTCAAATATAAATATGTATTTAAATATGTATACGCATGTTCTTAACATAGCTCTACGAATATGTATAGTAAATATGGTCTTGTACTTTCACTTATTTTATTTATATTTTTAAACACGGCTTTTAATGGTCAATTTAGAGTGCCGCTACCGATACATAAAAAAAAAGATTACAAGCAGGGTTTGGTACAATTGCGAGAAAAACTAAAGCATGCTTTGTGGAACTTAGGTAATACGTTTGCCCCCGTCCTCGTTCTGTTCAGGAGACAGTGTTCGAAATCACTTTTTTGTAAAAATGGGTAATAAAGAAATTCCATTCTTTATGATTTTGGAAGAATGAACTACCTAACCCATTTTTGAAGTTTTTAGATTTCATAATCTTTCTCACTTCAGTTGGACTTTGTGTAACTCCAACACTCCAACACAACGCGCCGTACTTATAAGAAATTTTAGTCTCGACTTTAAATTTACGGAAGCTCACAATTGCGAAATTTGTATGGAAATTATAGCAACCGTGAACTACTCAAATTTAGAGTCGAAACTAAAAATGGTTATTGGTAAAGCCCATTGACTTATTATAAATGGACTGCTAGTAGACAACTTCGCGTTGGTTCCAACATAAGCGCTAGCTCTCGTGGTTCGGAGCGGAATAAATTGGAAACTCACATCTGACGTTTCCATTTCGTTGCAGATAGATTTGCATAAGACTGTGTTATTGCGATTAATTTAATAAAGATTTCAAATTAAAAAATGAAGTGTTGTATAATTGGTTTCAATTTGCAATATGTTTCAAGTTTCTCTGAAAAGGGACAAATCTGTTTCCATAGGTAAGATTTTCAATCAAAATGCATGAGGCAGAAAACTCATTTTGTTTTATTTAGATTGCGTTAAAAAAAATGGGATTTAACAAGGATTGTCTTGAGGCGATACGTTTTCTTAATGACGAGTACATTGACACGAAATCAGCTGATAATAAAAGAATTTGCTCCAAACATTTCGAAGCAAATTACTACAAAAAAATTCGCTTTGGAATGCAATTGTTTCCCGGTTCAGTGCCGACAATTTTTCCTAAATTAACAGAAGATTTATAGCCTGATAATTATAAGTATGTACTTCAAGAAATATAGATGTTAGCAATTTATATGATGAATTAAATTCTGTGATATTCTTGACAGTATTTATTGATCTGAAATAGGATTGATATAATATACGCTAAAGTGTTATTACATCATATTTCTAAAATTAATAATGAAAAACAACATAAAAAACTAATTCGCAATAAATATACGAAAATTGTGCAATTTATGGGACAATGAAAAACGATTTTTATTCAAATTTTGTTGGTTCCATCTATTATTAATTATTTAAACTAGCACAATTTCGAGATGACATCTATTGTAAACAATGCCGCAACAATTTGAATTTCAACCGTTTCACTTGGCAAATCCACTCACGCCCAAATGGTTGTCATTTTGTTTCACTTATTTTTCGCATAGAACTACAAGCGCTAGTTATGTTGGCGTCATTTTCTGGGTAGAGATTGTATGGAAGTGACATTTCACTAGCAGTCCATATATAATAAGTCAATGGTAAAGCCCAACATTTTTATTATTTTTTTCAAAGTTAACGTGAGACGAAGTCTTGTCAAAAATGGACGTATGAACGACAGTTGACGCGATAAAGCACAAAGCTTCAGTTTTTAAATAAAATGTGTAAATGTAAACATTGAAAAGAGTAGTTTACGAAGTCGGCCTTGTTTTTATTGGTATATTGATCGCGTGAACAGTTTTTCCAGTTGACGTTTACAGAGCGGTAGACGACAAATCTAATCAAGAATTTATTGACTGCGTGCTCAGTTGACGGTCCAATTATGTGCCTGAGGTAATAAAAGCGTCAACGACAAATGAAGACAAAGTGACATTTGAGAGACATGAGAACAATTTGACCGCTGTTACAACTAGCCCAATTAATTATACTAAAATTAAAGACATTATGGAGATAAATTCAAGTGCTAATAGAGGGTGCGTAAAAGTCATCAACTGGTTAAACAGCAGTTATGTCCAACTTTTGTATGCTAATTGACGTATGCCAGCATAGCAAACTGACTTGCAAATTATTAATACGGCCGAAAATGTTTTGCAGTCTCTTTGTGTCTTTTATCCGCCCAACTTCATATACACGCTTTTTCGAAAATTGTATTACACGAGAACAGACCTAGGGATTCTATGCTTGCATCTATGCTCTCTTTGCCTATTAATGATTCTACTCCAAGTGGGAAGTTAGAGGAAGACATAAAAAAAAGTTTGTTTTACTTAATTCCTGCTTAAGAACTGAACTATATCACTGTATCGTTGAAATTGTTCAAAGAACACTAATTTTTGTTTGGAAGTAGTTTGGGGACTCTGAATTTGGTGGTAGGACTTGAAACAATTTTTTCTTTCATAAATAACTATTGCCCTATTTCTGGCCTTAAACTGAAACGTTGTGTGCACGAAGATTAGATTTTAAAAAAATACTTAACATTTGCATTTTATATCGGATACAAATAAATACTTCATAAATGTTGTCCAAAAAGGCACGTACTATACAAAGGATAATTTATAGACAATCTCCTTAAATGCTGAAAGTTTTGAGTGTCTTTTTTTTTGAAAGTTTAAAGTACATTTATGTAGCTACTTAAATTTAAAAACGTACCAAAATGTTATCTGTGTTCAACAACTTAAACTTAATGCAATGTTTGTTTTTTGGCATAACTGCTTACTATAGAAAAATTTTGATTTTGATTTGCCAGTTGGAGGAGTTCGCATAGTTCTAATACCCATTGCAACGAATCCCATTTAAATAGTTCTTGTCTGCTATCGAACTTTTGTACACTGACTGCAATGAGGCGCTAATTTGCACATCAAACTGTGCCCCATCAACGGAATTCTCAATTTCCCAAGGTTGTGGACTCAAAGTATCAGCTTCGGATTCATAGTTGTAGACGGAATCGTAGGGACTTGAGGGAATGTTCAAAAATGTCTCGAAGAAACGCCCAATCTCTGTTGAGCCGAATGCTTGCTGAAATCCTGGCAAGGGCTTGATATCCTGTAAATAGAAATATTACATCATCAATCAAATTTGTCATGCTAAGGTTATATTTACCTTGATTTCCTCACGAATTTCCATAGCTTGAGGCGGTTCCGAGCTCCGTTTGGACTTTTTGCTTCGTATGAGGTCGCATTCTACGACGCGATTCTTTTTCGCCTCAAACGTAGACTGTGTACAAACGGGGGAGAATATTCGTTTCTTCCGTGGATTGGGGCTAAACGGTTTAGGACTGAAGGGTTTCGGGCTGAATGACGAATTTTCACTTGTCTCACAGTCACTGGGAGACCATTTGTTGTGCGCAGATTGATATCGATGTGGCGACTGGAAGCTTGATGGTGGGCGGGTATTGGCGATAAATGGAGTACCACAACGCTCGGGGGTAGGAATCTAAAAAAAAAAAACATTCATCAGTCAAAAGGTTATTTGAATTATTTTCATCAATCAAACCAACAAGTACAGTTTTTTTCTTCCTGGCAATGCCCCTTTTTTGCTCTGAACTAGCGCTCAATTCATTCGAACGTTGGGATACCTAGTTCATGTAAAACGTCAACTACAATTGCCTGGACTAGGAATACGAGCACACTGATTAGTCAACTTGAATCGTTTTTATCTTTTCGTGATTTTTTTCGAATTTTGACATTAAAATGTTAACTGAGAATGTAGACGCGATTGTCTTAACTAGATTTAACTATGTAAACCCTCCATACACGTCAACTGAAAAAACTATTCATGTGACCACTCTAGGCCAATAAAAACTGAAATACCATTTTTAGTTTCGATCTAAATTTTAGTAGTTCAAGTGGCTATATTTTCCGTACAAATTTCGCAATTATGAGCTTCCGTAAATTTAAAGTCGAGACTAAAATTTGTTATTAGTACGGCGCATCAAGTCAACTGTCAGACTGACTGCACTACAAATCCAAACGTTAAAAGTTTGTGCATAGCCTATACACTCAGTAAACAAAAACTAAAAATTATAAGTCAATGTCGCATCCACTTGAGAGGCAGATTTTGCTCTACAATGAAAGCTTTCTATTACACCTAACCTTAATTAATGAAAATCAATAAGCACTTCATCGCTCATTTTTGACACATCGCAAAAGATTTAAAAAAATGATCCACCGGCATCTGCATCTGAAAGCTTTCTCAGTGCCATATTCACCAGAGTTATGCTTGCGTTAAAAGTCAAAGACAAATGCCGGTCGATGAATGTGGGTGTTAACCTGGTGTCACCATCACCACCCGTCCTAGTTTACAGCGCTCATGCGTTATTATTTTCTCTTCGATATTTCATACGAAATCGCGAATAACTGGTCATTCAGTGTTGGCGGCGGTCGATGAAGCGAATATTTTCTGCAGATGGATTGCAATATGCGCGGCAAATGGGCACCCAGAAATGTCAGACAAAGGGGATATTAACAAAAAGCTCTCATTTTGGAAGGGGTCATTGCTTTGGAAATTAAAAACGGACTTTGGTTGAGTAAACATTTTTTATAATAGTTTCTTTGCACAATGTTTGCGAAATAAAAAATCGAATCTAGAAGTGCAATTCGAAATAATTCGAGTCATGCTTGTATCTCTTAGGCTGTGAAAAGTTTAAATTGTCTATCACGATAGAGGTCCTGATATAATAACTAGAGCAATGGGCACAAGGTAGCTATTTTTATATATAAAAAAATATTAACGTATTGATTGTTAAACAAATTTATCAAACAAAAAATCTAGACAACAATAAACGATTAAAGTTTTGAACGCGTTCTGTTTCTTTCTTTAGGCTGGATGTGAAAGCAATCGCACCAAAAATATAACAGCTGTCACGGAACAGCTGTGTGTCAAAGTGCATCGATGGGATTCTATTTAAATCGTGTAAAACAAATGAAAAATGAATTAGCTTACGGAATGTCAACATTTTATTTTTGCTAAATTTTATTTTTTTACTTTTTAGTGATTTTACAAGAAAAATCACAGAAATTGAAACTGAACGTCAGATAGTTTTCGCTTTTAAAACATGATAAAAGGCGGTGAACGCACCCGATTCGTTCTTTTAAAAATTTTATTTTCAATTCTAAAGATTCTACAAGTGTCCTTGATAAGTTGCCCTAGATATGAGATATTTTAAATTGTTTTATTATCTGTTTTAATTTGCATAAGAGTCCCAAATCTCCCAATCTCCCAACTTTTTATTTTAACTTTTCCATTTTTTAGTACCTATTTGTATTTGAAATTGCATTTCTCACAAGCTGCTAAAGTCAGCGGTGTGTAAAAGAGACTAAAAGTGTGCTACGAAAGGGGTAGCAATTGTTTGCAAAGCAACCGCAAATTTTCAATCGAATTTGTTTTCAAATAATCTTGAAATGTAAAAAAAACTCACTCATATCGGGAATTTTCGTTCTAATTTTTCGTACTGTCTGGTTTCATTTTAAAAGCAGAAAAAAAGCAAAGAAAAATGTTGTGGCTTAAGTTTTTTTTTTATATCTTTTCCGACAGATAAATGTAATAGATTTCTGATTTTCAGTACCTTTTCTGACGCAAGCCCTGTATAACTAGTACGCACGGGAAAATGTTTTATAAATAATAATTTTTGGGAGGGTGTATTAAGGCTGTACAAATACTGCAAGGCTGCATAGCTATACAGGTATTTAGGCGCCAACTTCTAATAAATAAGGCTGTTTGTTTTTTATCGACTTTAGTTGTACTTTTTGGATGTCAATAATTTTTTTATTTACAAAAACACTAAATAAAAAAATTAGTCTGGTAGGTTCGAACGGACAAAAGAGAAACTAATAAGGTTCCGTTCTTTCCCTTCGGGTACGGAACTTTAAAAAGGGTGTAACTTTCGTTTTAGTGACGAGTGTAGCTAACCTACTTGTACTTGCTTTAGGTAATTGAACTCTAAAACTCAATTCGGTTATAATTGGAGAATTTCCAGGAAGTTTGCAAAACGTTATAGCGATTAATTTCGTTAAATGGTTCACACGTTCCGATTGTCGACTGAACAAAGTTCAATACGCCAATATGGTAGCCAATTAAAATTCGCAAACTTTTCCGAGGCGCATTCCAATGGACCACGGTAGACCAAGATGGCTTACCGTTTATCCCCTTCAACCAATTACCTACTGAGCAAAGGTTCTTTTAACTTCTATCCTGCCATTTAATTGAACTTAATTAGCGAATAAATTCCATGTGACTGAAATGCGTCCTACCCGATTCGAGGCTTTTACGTTTGCTGCCGCACTCAGGCTACGAAAATAGAATTTAACTAACGAACCAGAAACTGTCTGTTTGGGCTATTTAATTAGTGTCTGCTATGGGAGTCCATAGTTGACTGTAATTAAATGTTGAATGCATTTCATGGTGAGTGCCAGTTCGAAGTAAAAACCCCCAATTCATTCACAAATTCTGTCAAAGTACTTACCATAGGAGTTGAACAGTCTATCCTTTGACTGGAAGCACATAGTTTCCCACTGAACGCTCTTTCGCTTTCATTCGGGGATGGCGATGACTTGATGCATGCTGGCTTTGGGCTAAATTGATGAGCTGGAAAACAAGAAAAGGTCAAGTCAAGCATAAATAACAACTTTAGGCCTGAACAGCTTATCATAGTGGGTAATCGAGATATCCTTCAAATTTCCGAATTCATAATACATAAGTCCGGCAGTTGCGTTGCCTTTCTTTTGCCAGATAGTACTAGTACATCTTTTGTGTGTGCGTGTACGACATCGGTTCATTTTGCACACAAATGATAGGGAAATGCTGATGGGATTTCGTTTGCGTTTTCTTTGTACGGTTAATAGTTCCAGGAGCGCCATGAATATACATGAGGCCATGCTGTTGGGTGGTTGGCTATAGTTTGTGTTGTATCTGGTGAATCGATATTTATGGTTTACCGTGTTCGGAGGTATATATTCCAGAGCAGGAATCTCAAAAAGAGAAGAAAAAGGATAAAAGCGGCACCTTTTTGTATTTCGGTCAGGGGTTTTCACAAAAAAAAAAGCCTGAGGATTTCTGCCGATATGCGTCGTTGCATAAATTCTTCGAAGCTTGACAAATGCGAAAGATCTTAGATGTAGGCGGCAGCGATGATACAGGAAGGAGAACGAAGTGTTTCGAGGCGAAATGATAAAAAGCGGGATTAATTTATATACACATGGTAGTGAGCAGAAAATCAATAAGAGACGTTGGCTTCGGTGTGATGGTGTCCTGGTGGTGATAAAAACGTTGATAAGAATTTGTTAAAGGGAATTATTAAATTTGAGGTTGATCACGAGTGCAAACGATAATTTTATTCGTTTATTTTCTGGCCACCGCATTTGTGTTAGTTTATGGTTAAAGTGTTTGGAAAGGCAGGGAACTGTTGCCAGATAGATTGAGAGTTTTCGATTCTCGTCAAACACTTACAGAAGAACAATCTTTTTATAATATGGAACAGAGTGAAATTAAATATTACACTTTTGAGTGAGAGTGCTTAACAAAGAATAGAAACATTTTATTTTAATCAGATATCCTATTTTTGTAATCGGAAGGTTTTTGAAGGAAAACTTTTTCTTCATCTTACGGCAGTAATTTCGAACCTTCATGAAACGAAAGCACGACAGGACATTCGGGAGTACGAGTAATTCGGAAATCTAATGAATCAGAGAAGCGACAGAAAACGGGAAGAGACAGCGCGTAGGTAGCTCGGGCAAATGTATGGTTCTAACCCAGTAATTCTGAAATCTGATGAATCGAAAAAACGGCATGAAGGGGGTTGGGTATATTGCGTGGCTAAGCAGTTAAGTTAGTTGTCGACAGAATACAGTAATTGCTTGTGATCCAGGGTGAGTATACCCATTTTACCTATTTATAGCTTCACGATGTTTCACTTCTATCCCCCAAATGTTTAGGCTCAAAACTAATTTTCTACGATTTTCTATTCTATTCCGACGCTGGATTATTTTCAGTTTCCTTGTAATTGATCTTAGTCATAGTTAATAAATAATAAATAGTTGGCGCAACAGGTCTGTAGGGACCCTAGGTCTAGCTTCTCACAACCATTCGTTTGTGTGAGTTTTTTAATTTTTGGGACGAATGGAAGGGATCTACAATTTTATGCCGGGTCCAAACGGCTAATTGAGCAGCTCCTTCATGGCAGTTATACTCTCGGATGTTTGTCAGACGTTCGCGAGAGGTGGCGCAGCGGAAAAAAACCATAAGTTGGAATTTGGGTTTTTTCGGGATTCGAACCTGGGACCCCTCGCTTAGTAGTCCAACACACTAACCACTGAGCCACTGCGCCTACCTTAGTCATAGTTGCCACGTAATAAATATGAAACATGACTTTTTGTTTACCTGTTCAACGTAGGCAAGTAATTCTAGTATTGTCAAAACTCATAACCCAGTTGACGGCTTTAGTAAATTAGCGTTGGAAACCTTTGTAGTTGTTTTGATGATTTGGAATCTATGAAGCTCCGCCCATTTAATTATGGCTTTTTTCATTTTTGAATTAGCACATCCGGTTAACGTTGACAGCTTAAAAGTGTGTTTCAAGAACTAATGTCAACCAGACGATCATTTTTAAAAAGATATTGGCCGCGGTCCGTTAAACTTTCAATAACTAGTGGCATGTCAAACACTTTCCATGTAATAAGAACTGACATTTAACCACTTGCGGAGGTCTCAAAAAAAAGTCCATAACTGCAACTACAGTTTATATTAACCAATAACTTCTCAGACAAAGTAAGTACGTTATGCCGACGCTGAATGTACGCAGCTTAGATAGCCGTTTCAATTTAAAAGCCACTACTGAAATCACTGCCAAGATAAAAGCGTCTTTAGTAGACCTGATTACATTTTACACCTGGTTACTACACAAACGCACTAAAAATACTTTGGAACTAAAAAAAAAGGAAAGCAAAGCTGGTGTAACGGCCTTCGATCGATCTTAATCGGGCGTGGTATAATCTGCTGAAGAAAATAATTCCCATTTCACGCAAAATGCCAACTCTCTCCGATTACTCTTTTCTCGCTGCGAAAAAAAAAACACGCGGTAAATGCCATTCCATCAGGAACCAATTACTCATGAAAAAGTCCCTTATCAGTTGACAATTCACTTTGCTAAATAACAAGCGAAAAGCTTGCTGTAGGTCCACGCATTCCGCCCCAGTATATACTCCCCCACATTGCCGTACACACTGGCGCTCTCTTGCTAAGGGTTAATATACCGATGGCGATGGTGCGGGTGGCAGCTGTCAGGTGCGGGCATTACACACTCGATCTCTCTCCCAGAGAGGATATTGTGAAATAAAATGCACATTCGCTTTTCATGTACCGAAAACAAAGCTCATCCTTTACAAAGGAAAAAGGAAAACCCACCAAGTTGAATGAGTATCAAATTAACCCCTAAAACGCTCTCTTTCATAGAGCTCCTCACTGTATGTACATGTACAGCAGAGAAATCACACTCACGCGAATTATAACACAACTGAAACATGCAAGAAATAATAAATAAGGGAAGAAGGAAAAACGTTGAAACTACCCTAACGACGCAACTTGTTGATTGCCCGTCCATCGCGCAATCAGCCATTCAACTTATCAACACACAGACACAACAACTGTGATGCAATGGAATGTCTTAAAAACTTTCACAGCAAACAATCGTAGGAGCCGGGCCGCCACCCCCGCCACCCCCGCCACCCACTGTCAGACTTTAAGGACAAGAAAGCTTCTTTATATTCGTAACTTATTTTGTTGACGTGTAATAAGAGTGTTTGGCATTCTTCGCTCTCTGTCAATTGGCAGCAACAAAAACAACAACAACTTGCAATGCAAAGTCGAAGCAAAGCTTATTTCCTTGTCGATTTCGTTTGAGAGATACTTGTTGAAGATAAAGTTATTAAATTTCGCTTATAATGCATATATGAGCAGGCTCACCCCCTCTATTAGCCCCCGCCGCAAACAATACACACTGGTGTTCGTTTATTGACAAGAGAGGGTGGTTGCACCTTCTCTCATTGGACGGATTTATGCCACGTCAAGTTATTGATTACGTTTGTGCGATGCGCTGAAATAATTATTGACGAAAATTAATCGAATATAGGTGTGTGTATGAATATATTGACTCGTCGACTTGTCAGCGATTTGAAAATGATTTCGACTTTAATCCAATTAAATGCTGTTAGAATTTATTATAACAATATGGCTTGGAGTGAAATGGGGAAATCAGGTCAACCTAGAGTGACATTTCATATAGCTATTCAAATAATAAAGTTATACCGGTGCAACTGGGGTGGTTCGATAAGTCAGTGACTCGAAGGAAGTCCTCATTTAAACAAAACAATAAATTGTTGTGGAGCTTATTTTGGGGTTTCAATGCACTCTGGACAGTCGGAAATAAACACAAGCTTGCTTAAAAAATGTTGGCCTCAGTGTTTTAGCACTCTCTCTTCATTTATCCCACGAAGCGTGGTAAGTTTTCCCTTTTTTCCCTTTTCACCAAACTCGAATTCCCTTGTAAAATCCCACAATACTTTTTTGCGTCAAAATCCTGTTTTTAAAAGCAAAATTTGTATTACAAGGAAAGAAAATCATGTGAAATTAACCTTTAGTATAAAAACCGCAGCTTGTAAAACTGCTTTGATTATTTTTTGGTACTAGAAAAATTTGAAAAAAGACGATTGAGCTGTTTTTTTATGGACATTCAGTGTGTTGATAATCATGGTGAAATACAGGTTTTTTGATAGAATTTCACCAAAAATTCATAGTTTGAATGGTTTTTGACAGATTTCTGAAATTCCCACGATTTGCTGCTTTATCCCTTTATCCCACGGAAGGCTTTTCGGATATCGAAATTCCCACAAAAAGGTATAAATCCCACGATATAACACACTGGTTGGCTTTGTTGAATTGTTTTTAATTTTTTTTTTGAAAATTACTTTCTCTGTTGAGGAGATAAAACAGTCCATCTTTTTGTTTTTGAAAAAAGTTCAATTCCAATGGGTAGAAGTTTAAAGATTCGGGCTTTTTTCCGGTGCTAAAGTGCTTGAATCGTTTCGAGCGTCGAATCGCGTTGAACGCCCAAGCAATATAACCCTAACGCCGCAACACGATTGTTGGCCTGAAGATCTATTAGTGAATGGTAATTTTTCTCAAAATGAGAGCCGCACACGAAACGGTGTTCATTTTGATTCTATTCCTGAGTCAGCTGAGTCTGTTTTTAGTACATCATGACGTTTCGTCACATGCAGTTCTCAACGTGTTGGGTTCACTATTTTTGTTATCAAATTGTTGCTCTAAATATTTTATCAAATTTTGTCTCAATCTATAAAACCAATACAACACAGCACCAAAGAATGAACGCGCTTTGGATATGCTATATATTTCTGTACTGCGGTTCGGACCGGGGTGGCCATTATTTCGACCGACATTTCTGTTTAAATAAGCACAGTTTCCCCAAGGAATTTTTAGCATGAAAGACAACATTTAGGGGGAGTAGAATATTGGGAGTCAAGCTCCATGAGAACATTTTTACAAATATACAATTTAGCGCAGCAGTTTAAGGATTACTAGAGTTCGGCCAGTGGTAGAAATTCTACCATTAGACCTACAGCGTTTCATATCAATAAATATCAAATATCAAATATTGACCTGGCACACAACAAATTGGAAAATAAATTACGCTATCTTTCCAACGAAATAAAATTCACGCGAATATGTTGAGATTAAGGCAGTGAGAGTGGTTCTTAACTATTTCCCTTCGCCACTTCCACTCGAACGAAATCCACATATCGTGTCCCACAGCTGTGATGGCTTCCACAATAGGTTTTCAAAGGTCACTGACAGAGACAATACTGAGACCACCAACTTCGGCCGATTTCCCGTAACTTAGCCAACAAGCCAGAGACAATATTGAGACCACCAACTTCGGCTGAATTCCCGTTACTTGCCTACAAGCTATATTTTTACGGAGTGGTCACGATTTGGTGCGCTAGTATTGTTACACAGAAATTCGTATTGACAAATGTCACGAAACTTCAAAAATTCCGGCTCACCAACACACTACCAAAAAATATGAGCCACTTCCGCTTTGGGCAAAGTTGCTGCCAGCGTTCATAGAATTTTATCCGTTTAATTTGGATAATATTTTTATTTAGGAATAAGTGCAAATTGGCTTAAAATATTCATGAAAAATTAACAATCTAGATTAGTTGAGGAAAAATAAAAACATTTTGAGCAAATTTTCTTCATTATTTAAGAAAAATTTACACACGAATTCGAAGAAAAGCGGAAAATACAAAACCATGTCTCTAGTATATAAAACATATATTTTACATAGTTTTGCTAACCAAACAAATCAAATAATTCGCCTTTTAACAATTTATAATAACTAACCAATGGCATTCAGTAATATAAAAATGTGGTATTCCCGAACTCTTTCACATTTCCCCACGGTTGCCGCAGTTGGCAGCATTTATTTTTCTCTTTTTTGTATGTTTTTGCATGCCACATGGATTCTTAATTCACATAACACCGAAAGGAATACAAAATGGAGAATTTGAAAAAAAACTGAGGGGGCGAGCGGCAAGAGGATTGCGAGTTGGGTGTCTCAATTTGGTTTGTCTATGGTCACTGAAGCCGTCCGACATATTTTTTAAGCTCTACTATGGCCGTCTGGCCGTGTTGGAAAAGTAATTCGGAGCCCAGTATTTTCCAGCCTGCTTGACTAATTTTTTCTGCTATTCATCGAAACTGCCCTTTATGGACGCTAGAAAAAGAGAAAGAGATATCTGTGACGGTTGACGTTCCAAAAAACCAGAGGATGACTGTTTTCGGTAAATCGCTAATAAGTCTGTAAAGTCCGATGGGATTGTGTTTACTTTACACGGTCGTTTGGCGAAGTTCGACTTGTTTGAAGATCCAAAGAAGTAGTTGCTGAAATATATGTATTTTTTTTAATAAATAACGAAATAAATTTACCGCGTTAACATCACAGATTATACTAAACTTTGAATCACCGGTGAAATGTAAAATTTTGATCATATATATATCATGAAGCTTTTCGTGTTGTGTTAATTTGACCTGCAATAAATTGAGCTGCATCTACAAGTCCGAAAAATCATTCTTTGCCGAATCCCATTCAACATTTATAAAGAATGTTAACCAGAAGCTGAAATCTGCAACCTTTCCAACTGCACTGACCACAAATCAGAGAAATTGCCCTCGCATTTCATTTCCATCTTCAAATCGAAGTCCATAAGTTATCTGATCAAAAGCATTTGCCTGTGGTAACCACTCATGCATATGTGGTTGCGTGAAGTGAATTTAACTTTGGAGGCGAATCATTTGCGGTTGGTTGGGTTTACATTTAAGACTCTTCCGTAAAGTGCTGCCAACATGCTTAACTCCATTGCAATTATTTCTTTTTACTATCAATTATTTACATCGTGAAAATGTGAATAAATTTCGAACTACCATATAATTTATAGCTTCGTATACGGTATATATCGAATCAAATTTACACAAGCGAACATCCGGGCAGACGGTAGTCGGCAGACTATCCGCAACGCAAAACCCATTTCCGATGATTATTCATTTAAAATGTAGATTTATGCTGCGCCGTTCATTTAATAATAATTTGCCATCATGTCGACACGACGACACCGAATAGAATCAACAGCCGGTGGTTAATTGAGTTGACAGATTTATCAATAAATTTATAGGTTACTGTGTTAGATCAATGATTTAAGATTCACGGGCGATGAGAGGTAATGATGTTGGGAGACTTTCGCTTCGCGTAATATTTTTCGGGCGGTTTCTGTGGTTATTTATGAGAACTCAGTACACACGGTTGAATTAACTTGAGCATTAAATGGCGACGAAGCATGGTGGCTGAGGGCTCTTTTACGTCTTCAGAGTGAGTCAATGTGGCATTTTAGAACATGAAGGTTATCCATTTGTGAAAATATGAGTCCCTGATTAGTTTGGAACTAATTTATAGCACTTTGAATATTTTGAAAGAGGTTTAAACCTCATTTTCCCCGCAAGGATGAAGGTGGATTGTAGAGAGCATTAAAAATGAAAGATTGCGTTCATAAGGTAACCCCTTTTGTTAGTTTTTACGTGGATATTTAAATAAAACTCGACCCCATTAATGTGTAAAGAATTTCACAAGAGCTGGTAGTACAGCACAGCACAGCTTCGATTGGACCTAAAGGCTTTTAAAAACAAGCTGAACAGCTCTTTCTAAGTCAGCAATGCAATCATTTCCTTGATTGCAATCCTGTCAAAAAGGTAAAAAAGGAAAGGAATTTTATGATATATGGGAATATGCCAAATGTATTGAGCAAGGTGGAATCCCAATTTGGGATTTTCAAAAAGGGAATCAAATATAATCAAGTAATTACCTTTTGTACTGGCCCTGCCTTCGTCGACCATCTCCGGTGTTGCTGGAAGACTCCGTTGAGCGTCTTTAGCCGCACTTCCGTCTTCGGAAGCCGCCCCGCTGGAAGCGGCCAATGAATATTCCCCAGAATAGCCCGCACTCGTTGTGACCGTACTGATTGGTGTGCTGCCACAGCGTGAGCTTCCACTTATCCCACTATCGGTGGTCGTGCTTCCGCTCGCCATCGGAGATGCAATCATTGTTACGCCCACAGACGACGATGCTGCTGGTAAAGTCTGTGACTGATGTGCATAAGATGCTTCCTCATCGGTCGTGATATGCTGGCCATCGCCATTTGGCCGTCCGTCGTCCCTTAAGCTTGCAGTTTGGCGTCCATTAACTGAATGCAGATTATGTTGGCCGTAACGTGGCTCCGATGTGAACGGGTGGTAGGGGTAATAGTGCAGATATTCCCGTTGCTGGGCGGAAGAAGATGCGGAAGACAAGTGATGTCCATACTGGAATGCACTGCTCCTTGCCGCTGCTGCCGCCGCCGTGTAATGCAACACACTTGACGGCGTTCCTGGCTGGTGTTCATAAAGTTCTCGATAAGGGTGATATGCTCCAACGCCACCAGCGCCGCCAATCATTCGCCCGTTGTACGTGCTGTCGTAATGCGGCGGATGATAGAGATGGTGTGAATGTTGTGCATGATGTGTGTGATGATTCAGATATGGCGCCGACTCCCGCCTTCCTAGATTGGCATAACTAAGTCCGGCAGCGCCGTACGACGCCGGATGGTAGCCAGCATAACTCACTGGCGGCAGATACCTTTCAAATCCATGCTGTTGCTGAGGATAGAGCCTTTCGGAAGAGTGCAGTGCTGCCAGTCTATGCTGCTGTTCTTGGTATCTCAGCGCTTGCTGGTGCCTGTGGCCAGCCACCAGTGTAACGTTGGGCGCCAGCCGATTGGGAGGCCCACCTGAAAGTACCGCATCACCAACACGACTCGCCATGGGATGAGTTCCACTATAGTCCGAGTACTTACTGCAGCAGTCCATGCACTCAAGGGGGCTTTAATATATTTACGAGAATTGATTTTTCCGTTTCGTTCGTTCGTCCTGGCACTCGTGCCACCACCACCACCACCACTACCACCAGGCAACACCAAATTGGCCTCGTATTCGAGTCCGAGCTTGGAATGCAGAAATTTTGGGCAAAAGTCCTTCGCAGGCGGCCACACACAGAGTGTGTGGGCTATGTGTGTTGTGTGCGCGCCGTGACACTCCCGTTTTACACATTCATTCCACTCATTCTTTATTGATTTTTCACCCTTTCTCCTGCCCCTGCCGGCCTGCCGGGGAGTAACTATGCGACACGAGGTGAGAGAGTGCGGTGACAACTTTTCGCAAAAGTGGGAAATGGAAATTGATTTTCTTTCTGTGGGCGTTTGCTAAGAGAGGCCCTTTCTTTTCGGGTAGATATCTATACCGTCCCGATGCCAGTCGTAGAACGTGTATTTGAATTCTTTTTTAATTTTCCCGATTGACTTTGTCCAATTGGATGGATGGGAGAGCTGATGGAAATTTCAAATTAAGTTGCTCTCCGGCTCATGTTGATTCGCCTGTTCGCCCTTTGCCCTGCCTGCCTGCAAATAAACCAAAAACAAGAAACTAAAAGTTACATTTCAGCTTGATAGGAGTCCTTCATACAGGTATAAATATTTCAGTGATGAGTTGCCAAGGAGCCGAGCCAGATTTGATTACAATCATCAGGGTATGTGTGCTATGGAGGGGAAACTAAATATTATCCTCATGCAAATATTTGTTGACATGGAATTCCGATTGCGATCGGGGCCAATTGGTGTATAAATGCTGCGATTGACTTTCTGATTGGATTGGACGTCTCTCATCGCATGGTTAATATTGACCCGTAGATCGGGCTTTAATCAAATGACATACTGTGATATTTCACTCATTCGTCTGGCGCAAATGAAATCGGTTGGAGCCATGCAAATAGCTACGATTTTACAGATGAAATTATTCATAAGCAAATGAGGATAACTGGGTTATGAGCCGGTGGTATTTTTTCGAGCTGCGACTATTAAATTAGCGAATGCATTTATTCACGATAAGGGGAACAAATCAAATTAAGGAATGGCTTTCAGCGTTTTCAGTGAACGTGTTGTAATGATGTATTTGCTTAAGCTCCGTTTATTCCAATTATGGTTGGATTTGCATCCAACCAATGCAATGTATGACTTTATTTCCAAGCGGTTCAATAATAAATAAGTGTATTTACCAATTTGGGAGGAAACAAAAAATTACTCCGCACTTCACTATTTTTGTTACGTATACGACCCCGACACCCAGCACTACAAGTTTATTTATTTTTTTCTCATCTAAAAGTTTCTAAAAGTACCTTCACAACTTTTTTAAGGCACATTCATAGATGGAGATTTCGCCCCGATTACACCTCAAGCGTAGTATGCTGCTCGAACTAAACTATATTTTGTCTGGTCTCCAACTTTTCTCTCCAAACATCAGTCCTAGCTAAATTATGACAAAGAGTACGCCATGGATAAGTGTCACAGAAAACAGCTGTTCTTTGAAAAAACTTCCTTCAAAAATGTAATTCTCTCTTATTTCAACCATTTCTGATTCTAGGTACTTCTCGTCCATTTAATAATTAAATGAGCTCACCCTTGCATACATTCCGCCTTAGAACAACAAAAAAACAACGATCTGTCACAATTTATCTTGAGAAAATGTGCCGATCCATTAAATGGGCACGCTCAATTTTGACAGACACATGAAGTACATTCAGAAACAAAAGTTTGATTATTTAGCTCGAGCTGCGTACGACTTAGCTAAATGGGTTCGCTTAAATTTAGCTCAGCTAAATTTTGGAGAGAATTTTGCATGGGAGCGAAAATTTAGCTCGAGCAGCATACTAAGCTTCATTCACAAAACAGTCTGTCTAAAGTAATGCTATACGGATTTAACTAGACTGTTCGTTCCTTTTTATAAGTGAACGCTGACGTATTCGTTAACATAACAGATGCGACGGAATTTATCGTTGAGGGCCTAAAAAACAGAAACCAGGGGGTCAGATTCTGTAAAGCGAAAACGATCAAACGTTTTCGTGCGCACGAATGATTTGCCTTTCGACCCAGCACTAATCCTATTCGTTCTACATAACTATAGATGCTTTTAGAAAGCCTACCCAAGGTAGCTCTGCATATCTCAGTGTTAGACAAAATAAAATGGCAGCGAGATTTTGTGAATTGCGGAAAATCGAAAACGTCGTCACTTTAGTCACAAAAATACAAAATCTCTTGGGAAGCTATGGGAGAAATAATCGGCTGATATTCGCTCTCGTTAGTGCCGCTGGACTATTGTGAAGATTCAGTGACGTTGACAGAGTTGAAAACATTAAGAGAAATCTTGAGCCGTATGCGAAAAAAAAAGACATTTTCAGTATAATTTCTTTGAAAGGCTAAGCACCGGGTTTAGTTCCAAAGATTATCGCCAGAATAGGGAGAACAACTGTCCTGCGGACGCTTCTTAATTACACATTTCGGACTCTGCGATCAATTTTATAGGAATCTTTCATTCATGGGGAAAGTAAAACCACCCGCACGAATGGATTTAAGAAGCTTTACCAATGGTCTTAAATGGACTTTTAGCTTGACGATTAATTTGTATTCGGAACGTAGAAAGGAAGTTTAAACCGATTACATATGAACACCATTCTCCTCCAACATTTTTACCAGTAACACACCTTCACCGTCAGGAAATTCAGATTACACTAAGCTGACCCCAAAGTGGACTTTAGCTTATCCATCTAAAGTCAATAACCCACCTGAATGCATCCCACTTTAACCAACTTCCTAATTATAATTCTCTCAAGCTCACTGCTTTGGCTTATATCTATAGTCCTTGCTGAAAAACATAAACAAACTCCATAAAAGCAGGACACCCAAATTTATGAATCTCAAATTCCTTTACTTGATAAAGAATGTACCGTACTCCGCAGGAAGGAAAACGTCATAAATTCGCAACTAATCACTCAACTGGGAGTCCCATTGAAAAGCTCATATTTATCATTTGAGCACTTTCTACTTAATTAGTTTCGAGTACATCCTCTCTCTAGTGCTCTTCGGATTTCCTATTCATAACATTGAAATAGTTATGCTCTTCCCTCCAGAGACGGGAAATCCATTTAATTCGGCAGCGCAGAGGTTTGCAAATCCCCATATTACGGTTCATCAATAATTGGAAAAGTTTGCTCCCAAAATATTTAATTACCAACGAGCTACGAGGCTACGAGTACCCACCTACCTACCGTTTGTGAAAGTTCTTCTCTTTCGACGGCAAATCCTGTGTTCACGAAAATATAAGTACTTTTGTGAGTAACCAGCACTAGCGCATCGCTCACATTTTCCAGTTAATTAGAATCCTTTTCGTCTTTAACCCCAGCACAGGACCAAGCTCCTCCAACAACCAGCCCACACATATGGAAATACAGAGAAACTACCCTTTTGCTGTTACCGTCACACGCTCTCACGTCTCATTTGGTATCTTTCTCTTGGCATGTGGTTCGTCTGTGGTTCATTAATGGCTTTGAACAGAATTTCTTGTGCGCATTCCGTCTAGTTTATCATCCGTATACATCGCCATGATTGCACCACACAGATTGTGGGGATATAGTCAAGTCATGGCATCCACTTGGTAATGAAAATGCTCACAGTGTACAGATGGCTGTAAGGGAGAAGAATCCGAAGCTGATGACAACGACGACGGAAGTGGTACACAAATCTCAAGGATTTTGAACTTTCGCTGATTTCGTTGTGTTGTGTTACGACGATTTTACGGTTTTGGTATCAAATTTAAATAGCAGCCCCTTTCAATTGCTGATTCGTGCAACAATTCTGTGGTTCAATACCCTCTATGGAGTGCAGCTGTATAGAAATAGGGTTGGAAAAGGAATTATCTTCTGACAGGAAATCCTTTCCGTCTGACTAAAGTGTGTGTCATGACTTGTTTTTTTTTTTTGGCTTATAAAATGTCACTTGCCTGAGAAGGAGCATCGTGTTTTGTTTTATCTTTGGCGTACGGGCTTATAATTTTAAAGAACTGACTGAGACGCACTTTTGGACACAAATTTATGGAGCAAGCGATTTACTAACGCCTGAGAAACTTTTTTTCGGTTACATCTTGCAAACTATTTAATAGTCTTCCCGAATGTATACGTATCATTAGAATTGCCTCTATATTTAAAAAAAAATGGAAAGTCCTGGCTTCTCTCATTCAAACACAATCAAATTGAAATTTTGTTGCGCTTCATTGTTTGAGTTATTCTGTATTTCATGTATTAATGTAAGCCTTCTTTTATAAATTATAAACTTCGCATCTATCTCTTTGTTTGTTGTTTTCCCTTTCTTTTTCTTCCTCACATTTCAATTGTTAAAGTACTATAACGTAAATACTTACATTATGTTCACCCCACATTGTAAATTTTGAAGTGGCATTCATCTCTATTTATATTAATTAATAAGAACGCCACTAACTATTCTCTGAATTTTAGATATTTATTTAGAATAAACTAAAAAATAAATGTATAACGAATTGAGAATAAAGAATAATTATAATAAAAATAATAAATACTTAATTAATATAAATAGTTTTGAGAATCACAAAATTACAACTCGGACTTGGCAAATAATTTTGTCTCACTTCAAGTGTCTTGTAAGTCTGAATAAAATACCTGAAAAAAACCTTATTCATATACAGGGTTTCGTTTTAAATCATAGGTAATTTTGACACTGATAGCTGTTTCCCGCTCGAAATCTTGACAGAAAGTCAGTATCATACCTCCGCGGAACAAAATGAGTCGCTTGCGCCTGAACAACGTTGGGAAATTTTGAAAACTTTTATCCAAATTGAATGCGTTTTTTGAAAATAAGTTTTGGCCGAAATTAAGCACCCACCGCTCCTGCTGTACGCAAGTTTGTGCAAAAAGTTCGTGAGACTGGTATGCTAGTGGACAACACTCATGGCCCCCTCGTCATGAATGTGGCTGCTGTATAGTTGAGAATGTGAAACTCAATTCACGAACATAAACTCGCCAAATGTCTTGAATAATGAAGTGATTTCGTATAATTTTTTTTCTTTTTTTTCTCTTTTCATTACCTTTTTATTTATTTCTATTTTTATTCCTTTTGTATCTATTCTTAGTTTACCTAATTTTCTTTTCTTTTCTCAACGAGTTGAATTCCAACAACAATCGCAGTAATTAACTATTAAATATAAAATTCCAATTGTTTCCTACCAATCAAGTCAAATTTGTAAATATGTACTTATTGAAGCATACGCTATTTTATAAGATACTAGCTGACCCGGCGAACTTCGTACCGCCTAAAATTGATTAAATTATGTATTAACATACCGTTTAAAAGTTGAACCTCTCTATTGAACGAATGAAGCTCCTTTGGAAATAAATTGAGCTCAATGCATAGCTACACTTCATAGATTTCCGGGTAGGCTTCTTAATAGTTTTTTTCCGCGCTGATGATTGAATCGAGTTTGTCCGGTCAGATTTTCTCAATCAACCAAAACAGAATGTGGGAACTCGGCAATCCTCGCTTCTGCCATTCGACCGAGTACATCTAGAAAAGCGATTGTCCAAAAAGATCGTTTTGAGCTTTTGTTTAAAAAATCGTTCGGTGATGTCATGGCGGTCGCTCGAAGTTTTCCCGGAAAGTAAGAATCACCGTTCGGATAATTTTGTTTCCACTTCTCATTCGATAAAGGTGTTATAGAACATTAAATTTCAGAGGTTGCGACTTGTGAACACGGCTCAGTGTTAGTATGCTGGACTACTTGGGCGAGTGGTCAATTTCTAAAAATGATAGTACTATACGAATAACGAACACAGTATACCTCGCCTTCTTTCTACCAAGCGACAGATAGGCCACATGCCACATCACATATTCTTTAATGCCTCCGATTTGCGCCCCAAAAAAAACCAAAATGTACTGAAATTCATGTGTTTTTTCACGCACGCACAACACACATATACGTTTTCCGATTTCAACCAAACTTCACACAAACGATATATAGACCAATACCAAAGATGTGTGAAAGTTTGGTTAAAATCGGTAAATGCGTTAAGGCGTGAATCGGCGACAAACGAACATAATTTTAAGCCTCAATTTTTATATATATAGATTGTATTTTAAAGTGTAAGGCTATTTAATGAAATGAAATAAATGAAATGATCTCGGATTATTCGCTTGCGAAATCCAATTGACTCGGCAATTGAAGGCGCACGACCATCCACTTGAACGATGTTGTGTTCCATAATTAATGGGAATGTTTGCTCGAACTAATAAAACCATAATACACGGAAAAAAATTAATTTTTGTTCATTTTATTGTATTTTTAAAAAGAAACTTGTATTTGACCCACCCTCTATACAACACCAAATGCTCCTCGAAAACAAACGTCATTCTGATGGACTGATGGACACTTTAAGCCACAAGCAAGATTCGCCAACGTTAAAATGTCATTTGCTTATATAAAAAAAAGTCCCATTTACTTCCTTGAGAATAAAGGTGCAATATAGAGCTCAAAATATTAAGAACCCTAAAGGAAACTCACTCTCTGACAGACAATCAAAACCCGCTTGTTTACTTCATCACAGAATAAGCATACAAAAACTATCACATTTCCCAAACGCAATGAATCACTTAGAAACAAATATCATCAAAGACCCCTTAACGGACACAACTCCCCGCAGAAGTAAAACTTTCTTTTCTCTCCCCCCTCAATATAACAAGTCCAATTCGTTTAAAAGAAAAACTTAACAATCTAAATTCAATCTGGCTCACACCCCAAATTGGCCACTTGTTGCTTAGAGTTTTCTTGTCGTGCATCGGCATCCCCTCCTGTTGACTGCTTTCCAACTGAAGAATATTGGCCAAAGGACCGAAACTGAAACTAACCCAAGCCAGCCACCATTGGAAAGCGCTGCAAATTTTTAGAGCCGGACAAAGGGAAACAACCAGCTCACCAAATGTTTCGCGTCAAGAGAAGTCAACAATTTATTATTGTTATTAAACTGAAAGCATTTCATTGTGTAATCTTTCTTTGTGGTCGGCTTCTTCTTCGGTTTTCTTTGCCTATTATTCGGGTTAGTGGATGGGGCAGATGGCAGCAGGTGAATAAGTTAACATTTATAAAGCTTCACTGCTGCAGTTATGTGCTGTTACACCGCTTAATTTAGTGGCGAGTAGCCATATTTCATAGAGCGCGCACTAAATCAATAAAGTTCTTTCACAATGGACTGCATTGAGGTCAAAGGAGTTACCACTTCGCGCTCGCTTACAAGCGAATGGGAGTATTCTTGGCAGGGTTTGTCAGGGAGTGGCTCTTGGTTACACTTGTCAATGCGAGAATCGTGATGGAGATGTTGGATCATAATGGAAGCGTAGATTGCAGGGGCAGAAACCGCGACCGTGGTGTGTGGTAATGGACTGTGGAATTTATTAATAATAATTTATTGCGGAAGGTTCTGAGAAAGACATTACGAGTGCGTGTTTCGATATTTTCTTTGTTATCGGACTATATCGATTGTGAGCGGTGTTTCAGTGGTATTATAGCTGTACAGGGACTTTTCATGCCAACTATTGATGATAGTCATAAAACTGAGAGTGAGAAAACGACAAAGGTATAGTTAATTGACGCAAGAGGTTGTACATGAGGAAATGGGTTCTTTTAGCGAGTATACAAGCTCGGTTATATGAGCAAGGCACCGGCGTTGTTGGCAAATTCACAGAGATTTCATTCTAAAAATAATTTGGGGTATGTACCTCTATGATATTCTAAGTGTAACCTCCGCTTAGCTTCAAATTATACGATGGGTGGTGTTGCACTCAGCAATATGTCGCCAGTTGAGCAATTTAGGGGCCAATGCTCGCTATCATAAGCAAACGAGTTCGTTGTGATGGCTCAGCATTGTTTCCTAAGCAATGCTAATGCACTCAAAAAGCATCATTGCAATTTGGCGTTGGTTGGGCAACAATGCAGTTTGTTGTGATAGCTCAACATTGTTGGCCCATCAATGCTATTGCCCTCTGGCACGAGCCAGCAACGACGGCATGCTGACTGAGCGAGATGTCCCGGAAGCTCGAAACAGACCGACAGGTAAGCGACGAGTCGTTCTTGATAGCTGAAGAAAGTCGGTTGTGTTTTAATTCTTTCGATCGACACGGAGAAATACAACAGTGGTAAAACGAATTCAAAATGTGTGTCCAGTTCGAAATGTAAAGAGAGAGTTGTCATCAACAAAAGTAAATGTTTTTAATCGTCCACCTAAAAACATAATTAGGGAGTGGAGTTGGGGAAAGTATCAATACAGCATCTACCACAACTTAAATCGATTCACCAATAAGAAAAGTTTGCATCCACCCACAAAGAGCCACATAATAAGAGTCTAACTTGCTTACTAGAGCTTTATGGCGGACAAAGAAAGATCTAGAAAGCTAAAGCTCTACATCCGAAATATTGTTCAAGTCCGTAAGTCGATTACATAGCTCAACAGGTCTATATTTATTTTAAGAACAGAATTTTAAAATAAATGTTAAAGAACAGGGTTGACCTTATTAGAAATACAATTCTTCAGCATTTCCTAAAGATGATTCGGATATATAAGAGGCTGAGTCGAGTCTGGAAGACTTTTTTTTTTTGGATTTGGGTGTATCCACTCACTATGAAATGTCAAACCAAAGTGAGTGGCAGCTATCAGTTTTCAGCCTCTAAAAAGCACCCTTTGTCATATCCATACCGCTTATTTTGACAGTTGATTGTTTTCAAATTTATTGCCTTTTCCATTAATTGGGTAGCACGGATACGTCAACGCTATCGTAATCAACGCAAAAAGCAGCCTCTTACACTGCAAATAATTAGGTCCATTCGCGTACTTTCACGAGGCAAGCACTAAAAATCTGTCAGACTTGAAAAATTGAGCGAAACTCTCTCAGAAAGCTGAAAACATACTCCAAAGTACGTGGACGTGGATACACTTCGATCTACTTTGAGACACTTACATCTTTGAAGTCTAATCGATATCAAGAATACATTTATAACTTACCTTTTTGCAACGGGAGCGTATCGGAATCCCGCTTTTTGAAATCCCGCTTTTCAAAAATCCCGAAAAAAAAGTTTTAAAATCCCGTCTGCTAAAATACTGCTTTTTTAAAATCCCGCCTTCTAAAATCCCGCTTGTTCAAAATCCCGATCTATTACAATCCCGCTTTTTTAAATCCCGCCAAATCCCGCCAATCCCGTTTTTTTACAAAACATTGTTATCAAAAAAATAGATGTTGGTTATATGCGCTTTTTTATTATATTATTATTATATATTTAAAAATATTAAAAATACTAGACCAAAAAGAAAGTGCATCCGAATGTTTTTAGTTTTTACTGTAAGCACACATTTGTTTTTGCTTACATATTCTACATTGTTTTTACGCATTTTTATTTTATTTTGATATTATTTATTTCTTATTTTGTTCCTTCCTCTAAAAATGATAAATGTTAAAATAAACTGCATTTCAAAAAAACACTCATTGCTTGATTTATTTAAATTTTCTCATCAAAATTTTAGAATCAAAAGTAGTTGTTTTATTTTAAAAAATCGCGCGATTTTTTAAAATAAAACAACTGTCAACGGATGGAACGGTAAGAAATAGTAAACCAACTTTTATGACGAATTCACAATGTCGCGTTGAACGCGTACGTGCGTCGGCGCGCTTTGACACGCCTTATCGAAACCTTACGATTTTAAATGCCAAAGCGCGCGAGCAACAATTTGGTTACACGAAATGCTGCTTTGAAACGAATGCGCGTTGAGAAAGTAGAGTATGACAGATCAAAAGTTCGGTTTAGTTTTAACTAATGTACACAAATAGAGAGCAGAATTCAAATTTCAAGTCTACTCTCTTTTTACCCGACTGGACACAGGGAGGGTTATGTGTTTCGCGCGTATCCTATGTACGTTCCATCGGGACTCTCTGTAGCCTAAACGGCTTGACCGATTTCGAAGAGTGAGGTGTCATAAGATTCTTATTCTTCCCCGGAGTGTCATAGGCTAACAAATTTTAAAATAAAAAAAAAATAATTAAAAAAAACAAAAAACCCGAATGACTGTAAAAAAAAAGAATTAAAAACTAACTATTTGGCAGTCGTAGGGTACTCAGTACCCATACATATATTTGTTAGACTGTGTAGGTATACAGTCTCCGATTGTCAATTAGTTAGGTATAGGTACTTAAATGCGTCTTGTTCACATCTTTTTAATTCTTTTTTTTTTACAGTCAGTCGGGTTCTTTGGTTTTTTTAATTAATTTTTTCTTGTAAGATCGATGACTGAACACTCTAAATATTTGGCGGGTCCAGTTATAGAAAATTGTACGTTGAGCTCCCCCATTATAATGAAAAGAAACTAAATGCTTGTTAATCGTTCCTAAAGGAGGGTGACGTACTGAAAATTGGGCTATATTGGGTGTTAAACTAGATAGATACCCATCGTTCAGTATTCCAGGACACTAACCACTGAGCCGCTGCACAAACCGTTTAGACATCCAAGTGAGTTACTTATGGACTTAATTCAGTAGTTTTGCTCCATTTATTCCGGAAGCTTACAGGACTATAACTTTTTTGTTTCGATAGTTGTTTGCTTCTAAAAAGGCGAATTGATGGCTTAAAATATTCAGGGAAGTCTTAGCTCCCTATTACTTTGATTTTTAGATTGTTTAAGTAATATTACATTAGAAATAGAATGCATATTCGTCAAAACGCTCTTTAAAAGTGGGTTCTCGGAGTTTTAAGATACCCTTCAAGAAAAGTTTCATCGAGATTGAGGGTGTTTATAATATTTTCTGGATTATCTACCAATCCTGGCTTTGAATGGAAATGATCCGCCATATATTGGTTTTAGCCTACCTTTATGCATTGGGTCAACGAATATATTTGACAAAAGTGGAAGTGCATTACACATTTTGTAAAATTTGTGGGAGTCTAAAAACTTTCTTAAGTTTTTCTTGCTATAAGTTCAAAGGGCTATGAAAATATATTTTTTCGTATTCTGGGGCTTAAACCTGAAACTTCTTTTCGAACTAAAAATAAAAAAAATAAAAATTAAGCCCCAAATTGAATACGTAAAACTGATTATTGGTATTGGATTATTGGTTTGTAACTGAATCAATTCGGCTTAAAAGAGCTACCATCTGTTCAGCGACATCTCATACTTTCAGATTAAAATTTAATTTTTCGTACGCGCACATATTTCTTAAAAGGTGGACTTGCATTTGGCGAAGTTGACGACACCATACTCGTACAGCCAGTAGCCCTTTGTAAGTATAATGCATACATAGCTACCTACAACACATTTTTTTTGAAAAGCCCCATCATCTAACGGAAAAATGTCCCCCCATTGGAAATGAAACACACACTCACAAAAGAGCCGCCTTAAAAAAAGCACACACAATTTGAACTACAACAGCCAATTGAATAAGCCACCCGAACATTTGATGCAATCGTAGCTAGGACAATATGCGACGAAGACATCAGCAAAGAGTAATCCTTTTTTTTACATCGCACTCAGCGTCGGTCTTCAAATAAATCAATAAAAATGGAGAGTAACGTAAAACTAAGGAGTACAACAAAATTCACAAGCTCATCACTTCTCCACAAGAAAATGAACAACAAATTTTAATTTAACACTTTTTGTCTAAAGTTACTTAATTTGAATGTGCAGCGTACTTACAACAACTGACAAGATTACATATTGGAAATTGTTCCTTTTTAGGTGGAAGGATTTTCACCATATAAACAGAGGAAAAACGCGCGCACTAACAACTTGTATTGTAGGGATACGCGCCCGAAACTTATCGATGTGGTGTTTTTTTTTTTAGCACTTTTCACTTTAGTTAAGTTTTTTTCTATTATGATTTGAAAGCGTATACAAAAAAATGTTTACTCACTTCTCGACCGAAAAATTCAAATATTAGGTAAACTTCCGACTACTGGACTGTAGCTGTCAACCGTTCGGTAGAAATTTATCGCAAAGACTGAAAGTGATACAATAGAAATTTTCCGCACACATGGATTTCGCTACGCGCCTCGCGAAGGAAGCCTTCAGTGTGTTTTGTTTTGCTCGCTCTGCTGGCGTTTGTCTATACGAAATGAAACCGCATACTAAAAATTTCGATCGGGTATATTGAATTTTTACATTTCGGGTCAAAAGAACTAAGCTTTTCCTACCCTCAAGCGATGAGGCAACCATATCGTCAGGACAGGACACTGACGACAAATCAAGGGAGTTTATGGATTGAGCTTTTTCTTCTCTGGCGAAAGTGCGATGAAAGTGGAATCCGGATCAAAACAGAGAGCGCTTACCATCAAACTTAAACAGTATATAGGGTTGGGGGGGGGGGGGGGGGGAGTGTGAGAGAAAGTCAACATTGAGACGCAGTTGGCGTGCATTGATAAGAAAATCCACACCACCCGCATCCGCGTACAAAAAAGAGAGCAAATGCATGGGGTTTTAGCTTAATTTCGCCTCTCTGGGAATATAAGAAAGAAAAAGGAACTGACAGAAAAAAAGCGCTCATTCAACCGCTCTTTTGTTTTGAGAAAAACGGAATTCCCGCAAGGACAATGTTGGTAGGATATGATGGATATGGATATATACGTAAATAAAGAAGGGTGGCGGACGCGCTTTTCTCATCTCATCCAGGACTGTACTTCAGCTCGGTGTAAATGTAAGGACGAAATATCGATTGCTAAAATCTACGGGTGGACTGCTTAACATATGATGTATGAAATATTTTGTTAGTGCTTTTTTTACTTTGGGTGAAAATGATTGAAGTGTCCAGAGGTCAGCCTTGGTTATCACCTCCTTAATACTAGCAGCGGATACCGCCAAAAGTTTGCTGGGCTTATTATTTCGATTGATAAAAAACACCTCGTGGTGAATATGATTCTGCATTTAGGTACATTGAAAGGAATACTTCTTTTTCTTCTGTAGATCTTATTGGCAGTGATTGCTAGACTTTTCCCATCGGATTCAAGGAGGTGTCCTTGGTGCTGACATTTAGATGGTCCTTTAGGTGAGAGACGCCTAAACTAAACCACTTTTCTGACACCTCAACTGTGTCCCTTCAGAGAATAATCTTAGAAATTAGACAAGATTTATTAAGAAATATCTTACCTTGAACAAACTTTCGCATCTGTTTGTTGTTTCTGATAGTCCAACCATTTTGAACACTTAACTTAACCTGGTAAATTTTGTCCTATTTCAGCTTCTTGAATAACTTTAGAATGCACATTATTTTGGTCGTCTTTCATGTCTGAGAAGGTTGTGGAACATTTAAACGAACTTAAAGACCTAACTGTCAGATGAGCTGTCATACCGGGTTCGCCTTTTGACACTTATGGCGTTTTCGATTAAAGAAAAGAATTGCTCTTTCTATGAAAAGAGCAAGTCTGGAAGTGCTCTTTTGATGTATTCTATGTTTCATTGGAAAAAAGTGCACTTGCAGGTCAATTTTTAACACGACAGAAGTGTCCGGAATATTTTTACAGAATTGCCCTGAACTCACCAACACATACTAACAATATCTCAGATTGAAGTGTTTCTTGTGTTATTAGAAACAAATTTTTCGCTATGTGATCCGAAAATATACAATTATGCGTGCAAAATGTATACTTAAATTGAAATATTATATTGATTTGGCTGTATTTATTATTGCAGAAAACAAAAAAAAGTATCAACAAAAAACCAAATCTCTCATATGGTGTCTACCACTATTACAAAAGTGCTCCAACGAATTTCATTGAAAAGAGCAATTCTGAATTTCGGGCCAGTTCTCACGGATCTTCAATCGAAAACGCCATTAGTACAGTCTGGCAAGTCATTAGGCACATTTAAAAATCTTGTTATCTTAAGTCGACTAGACTGATGTAACCTGAGCGCAAAAACTAAATTGGTCTGTAACGTCACATTTCCTACGTCTGTCACATGTGCGAACTGTCAACTTGGAACACAGTCACGAATTTCTTGACTAAATTTGTCGGCTACCCTTCCATAAACGTCAACTGAAAAAGCTGTTCATGTGACCGATCTAGGGCAATCAAAACTGAGACCCATAAGTCGACCAGCTGTCAGACTTACCAAACTAGATACCTGAACCTCCCCATTACTAAAAGACTTACGCTTCAAAAACTATTTTTTAAAACTAAAAATGGTACCTTTCAAATTGACCAAAACTGCTTTCAAAGTCAGACTTCATGGAACTTGTTCATGATGGCTTGAAAGATTTTGTATTAAACGAAATTGACCCTGGAGTCACTGAATTCAAGTAACCACGCCAAGATTCAGATCTTTTGCTCGAAAATATTCATAAATGTCTTTTCTACAAGATGGCGCCATAACGTCACTACACTTTTCACAAACATGCGAGAATTTTACTGTCACGAATAAGTTACTCACTCATCCGTATGGATCCGACACAAATTTTAAGGTGTCTTTCTTTTCGTACCAACAAATTATAGCTTACACAAATGAATGGCTGTAAGCCTGGGGTCCTATACGGACCTGTTGCGTCAGCGTCTTATTACGTTGCTTAGTAACAGTGATTCACTGGACTTTAGTTTAACCTTGAGACACCTTACATATTTCGTTAGGTTAACGTTTCACCTAAATCGATACATTTGAATGTAGATACTGTTGAAGTTTGCCTCCACTCCATTATGCAGCGCAAAAGTATAGGTAAACTTGTATATTTCTTTAATTAAATTAAATAACAAATCCAACACCAACGGGATAGTGGCAATCCAATCGATATTTCCCTAGTTAGGCATCCATGAAACAACGCGACGCATATGACATATCCTTTGGTCAATATACCCGCCTTGCGATTGTGACTTTTCTGGACAGAACATGACTGGCGTTGGTGTATTTCGTACACTCTCTGTTGGCATTTTCCCACCGTTCTTCTTCTTTACACCTACATCTCTGCTCTCCAAAGCTAAGGTTCATTCATTTAATTTTTATTAAATATTGATTTTCGTATATTAACCAGGAGGAGAGAAACACTCTTCATGAGACAGAGAGAACAGATTCTCTGTGCGTATGTGTTCGTTATTTACACATAAAAGCTCAACAAATCCACGTGGTACACTCGGGTCAAGTTGTTTATGCAAAAAATCACCATACCGTCCTTATGCTGCAGTATCTCTTACTCCCTGTGTTGTTTAGGTTGATGTTGGCTGCGTTGGGTTAACCCTAAGTAAATAAGGAATCAGCTCTCACGTCATTTATCCGGCTTTCAAGAAGGAAAAGAACACATAAATCGGGGAAACTGAAAAACGGTTCTGCACATGTCAACATCGTAGAATATTTGAAGTGGTACCTAGTGGCGTCTAGGTACAACGTACAAGTGCTCCTACTTGTGCATATGGAGAGACTGTTCGGTGCTATGGTGCGGTATGGTGACTTCTTCTTGTGCATTGTCGAAATGAGTGAACGTTGCCGGAACCGGAAATTGAAATTGTAACGGAAATTGCATTAGTTCCTGTTTTTCACTTGCGAAATTCAATCAATAATTTCCATCAAAAGGTGCCCCGCAAATCTTGGCGAACAATTTGACGTAGTGAGACGAGAAATTGAAGTCAGTTACACGCAGGTGCTATGTCAGTGACTGCGGAGGCGGCCATAAAGCTTTCGCACTTGCACTTCTGAAGCTAAAAAAAAAATAATCAATCAAATATGGGCTGCGCTGCATCGTCTTTTTGGTTAGTTACTTTAAGGGAACAAAAAAATGAATGCCTTCTGCGTTACAATACGCTGCGAATGCCGATGGATAGTCGCAAAAAAGCTTGGAAAGTTTTTCAGCGAACCGACAATCACCGAGAACAGGGTGGGTGCGGGGAGTGAATAATGGCCCCATGGTGTGGGAGCACGTATAAGTAGCTGTGCGGGAGTCACTTTAAGATGTTTTCTACCGATTGCAATATATTTTAGGCTTAGAGGGCGAACTATGAGTAAATTTGTAACTAACGGGTATAGGGTCTATGTATTGAAATCGATAAAATTGTGATTTTTCGAATAACATATGGAACGAGGTGTAAGTCGGTTCCAGAAGTAGTAGAAGTTTTCTTCCGCTTTAAACTATGGCGGGCGAATTTTTATTGTAGGTGGGTAGGTCCGTTGACGAGCCATAGAACGAGCTAGGCATTTTATTAGATGATCCCAACAGTATTGTATATTTACATATGCCCGGGACAAGACAACATGAGAAATCATTCACCTATAACACAATTACCGCTACCGAAACACATTCCTGTAACACAAGTTCAAACCTGACCGATTCCACTTTTGCAAACAAATTTAGTAACCGCACTTATGAAACTTGTAGGTCTAAGATGACCTATTTTATTTCATTAAATATTAACAATAGGGCTGTTTTTTTGAGCTTCGATCTCAGATACACAAAGCAAAGTAAAGTAGGACTTTCAGCACGCAATTACCACAACTACGCTCTACTTGACACTTCGAGACTCGCAGTAGTTGTTGTAATCGCGTGCTGAAAATCTTACTTTACTTTGCTTTGCTGAGATCGAAGCTCAAAAAACACGCCTAATATTGCTTTTACTCAAACTTTAAATCAAACATAACTAATTTGTTGTTTTTGCGCTGTCAGAAAGTTAGATGAGTTTGTTTAAAACATCTGAACTATCAAACTGATATCGTTAATGGGAAAATGGGAAATGGGAAATCTCTATATAGAAGTTCCAAAAGGTTTGTGTGGGAACATAATTGCAATCACTATTTACCTACAATCCTATTAAAATTAAGGATCCCCCGTGTGCTAATTTAGTACACACAGTATCATTACTTACGAAACGCCTAAAATCCATGGGTCCAACAAAAATATCTTGTGGATAGATTTTCTTCACACATTTTCCACCGCACAATGTATCCCAAAGGAATTCATTAATACATGGTCATTCTGTGAAAGCTTATCCCACCATTCAGGGACGAGCCGGTTTATGGCGTATCTCATTACCCTTTTTTATGTGACACCTTATTTTGCGTACACAGCATAATAGGACATTCTAGCATTTTACATAATGAAGTTGACACATGGATACTCTCTGTGTATTATACTCGTGTGTATGTAAGTACTCACGGCAAAACATCCGGGTGCTTGTTGGAAAGAAGAAGGATATCAACGATACAATGCGAAGCAAAATTGATTTTTGGTATTTATTTTCTTTTTTTTTGTAGCTGGTTGACTTCATTTTACGTCACTCGCCCTTTCAATTGTTCGCTTCAAATGCTTCTATTACATTTTCCACGGAAACGGAAGCAATAGCTTGTGAGGCAGCGGGAGGAAATATCAAAGCACACAAAGAGTTCAGTCAATAGGAATAAGATGCTGCAAACTTCCGTTTCAATACACTGCACACTTCAAGTACAAGAGTGTTGTGAAGTGTAGAAGTAGTGTATAATGTTCACATTCACATAGTTCTCTCAATATTAGTTATAGGAAATCTGTTCAAACAGAAACGAAGACGAAACGATAAATCTCATCGCAGATCCTAAAATGTTAAGCCACCGACAATTAAATAAAGAATCTATGGCACAGTACTTTTCGAATGATATAAGATTCATTCTCCTCAAAATAAATACTAAAAAGGTGTACGGAAACTTTGGATGTTCACGTATTAAAAAATGTTTCCGACGAAAAAAGAAAACACCACTGGTTCCATCCAGGATCGAACTGGAGACCTTCTGCGTGTAAAGCAGACGTGATAACCGCTACACTATGGAACCACATGAACTACACCGATCTATTTGACGAACAAGATTTGCAATTCCTATTAAATAAAAAACCCTACAAAGTTTTCAACTGGTGTGCCACAAAAAAAAAATTAGGCTGAGCTGATGCTATTTTTCCAACATGACATTTGACGTTCACTTTTAACAATTTTCACCACACTGCGCAGCTGATGGCATGGAGCTTGCAGGAAAATTTATAATTTAGACAGTATACTTATATATTTTATTTAGTTTTTGAAAATAAAAATTGTGCAGTTAGGCTATGAGTTTCTTTTTGGACATTATACGAGCCTTCATCCGGAATATGTTGCAGATACTGTCGTTCAGCAAGAAGACCATTAAGAACTCGCTCAGCATCTATGTGAAAACAAACACTGGAAATACACTCGCCGTGGACTTGGATCCGAAGTGGGACATCAAGAATGTGAAAGAAATAGTTGCACCACAACTGGGACTGCAGCCGGATGAGGTGAAGATTATTTTCGCCGGCAAGGAGCTTTGCGATTCCACAACTATTGAGGTAAGTTGTACAGTGCTTGTAGACAACCAAAGTATTAAGGCTAATTTAACATAGGAATGTGATTTGGGACAACAAAGTGTTTTGCACGCAATAAAGACAAGACCACGTCAGGACTACATCGAGAGGAGACGCCTGGAATCAACACTAACCGAAGAAGAAACTCAGGAGGAGCCATCGAAGCCGCTATGTGAAACTCTAGTCGATTTGCAGCTTCAGAGTGATGAACGGGTTAATATTAGCGAGGAAAGTGAGTAGCTATGCCCGCTGCATTCATTCGCATTAACTGACTAAAACCCTAGATCGTCAACGAACCAGGGCGCAGTTCTTTGTGCACTGCTCTCAGTGCACTAAGCTATGCAAAGGAAAGCTTAGAGTTCGCTGTTCCCTGTGCAAAGGTGGTGCTTTTACAGTGCATAGGGATCCAGAGTGCTGGGATGATGTCCTCAAGTCGAGGAGAATCCGGGGACACTGTGAAAGCAGTGAAGTCGCCTGTGTTGTAAGTAAACCAAATTCTTTTGTAGTTGCATGCCTGAGTACAAAATTCTCTAGGACAACGCAATTGGTGATCCGCCGTTCGCTGAATTCTACTTCAAATGCGCTGAGCACCCTTCTGGGGGTGAAAAAGACTTTGCAGCGCCATTAAATCTTATCCAAGTGAACATCAAAGATGTCCCCTGTTTGGCCTGCACTGACATTAGGTGAGTTTATTTGCGTTGCTATTCAAATTCCTTACGAATTTTCAAAAAACACTATCAGCGAAACAGTTCTTATCTTCCCCTGTGAATCGAAACACGTCACCTGCATCGACTGTTTTCAGCACTATTGTCGATCTCGTTTGATGGAACGCCAGTTTATGCCTCATCCCGAAATCGGGTATACTCTAGCTTGTCCGGCGGGCTGTGATAACTCCTTTATTGAAGAGATACATCACTTTAAGCTGTTGTCCAGGGAGGAGTATGACAGATATCAGCGTTTTGCGACAGAGGAGTATGTCTTACAGGCTGGTGGAGTTCTCTGTCCACAACCCGGCTGTGGCATGGGTCTTTTAGTCGAACCCGACTGCAAGAAAGTTACCTGCCAGAATGGCTGTGGGGTGAGCTCCTTTATATTCCACTTACACACTGCTAATCTTTGCGTTTTAGTACGTTTTCTGTAGAAATTGTCTACAAGGCTACCATATTGGGGAATGTCTTCCGGATACCGCAAATGTCACCAGTAGTGGAAGCTGCGAATACGCCGTCGATCCTAATGTTTGTATTTGAATGAAATCTATTAAGGTTTTCTTAACAGCCCTCCATCTATTTAGAGGGCAGCCGAAGCTCGATGGGAAGAAGCAAGCAGCGTCACTATCAAAGTCTCGACCAAACCTTGCCCCAAGTGTCGCACTCCAACCGAGAGAGATGGTAAAAGGGATGTGTATATTGAGCGTGCAATAGAAATAACGTTGTTTTTAATCCTTAGGTGGCTGCATGCACATGGTGTGTACCCGAGCTGGCTGCGGCTTTGAATGGTGCTGGATATGCCAGGTGCAATGGACTACAGATTGTATGGGAGCACATTGGTTTGGCTAGCTGAGTCGAGGTTGCAATCTCCTGATGGCGGTTATTCCTACCTGAATGTGGATTAACCTGTTTTTTTTTTTTGTTGCAAACTGTCTTTTAAGAACAAACGGTATAGAATTGTTATTTATTTGCGCCATCCGAAAAGCAAATGAGGTACTCATATATATTTTTGAAATGTTTTCAAAGAAAAAACTGGTTTTGTTTGGTTTGACAGCTTTGGGTCCTGCATTCTCTAGTTACAAGTGAAATGTATCGTCGTCCCATGTTCAAACGTACATCAGTCATATTTTGTATGAAGGCATTTTTAGGGGCCCATTTCTATCGTGAAGCCATTCTTTATTTTTTTGGGGATGGGACATGGGTCCTATTTCGTGGAAGGCCCTTTTCTCCATTCTATGTGAAACAACATTTTATTTTTTATTTCTTTTTGTTTGTTTAATGATACAAATAATGGATAAAATACAATTTTGTTAAGTAAAGTAAAAATCGAAAAAAGAACAAAATCATTTTAAACATGCATGTTATGCGGAATGTAAAACTATTTCCCCAGCAGTAGCGATCGAACAAGTGAAATAGCTGAGGAGAGGTGTACAACTTTCCATGGACGGGAACCAAAAATAAAATACTTCGTTTCGAAGGCTTTTGATTGCTCTTAGTTCAATTTTTCTAATCTAGCTAACGAATGCCGATTGTAACGACGATAATAATTGATCTACTGTTCAGCTCTAAGCTGTTTACTTGTTCCAATCGGGGATCAAGTCCGGTTCGACTGTGGACGCATTGCTAATGGTGGATGCATTGGCGTCGCTCACACTGATGTTTGCCGATTTCAGGGAGTTGTCGGTCATGGGAAGGGGTTTGGCCACACCGATGCGCACAACTCCTTTGGAAGCGCCCTTAAGTGCTTGTACAGCTTGATCTAGTGATGCATTTTCCAGATTTATCGAGTTGACAAACAACAACCGATCTCCGGGAATGAGGCGTCCGTCTAACTGCGCAACGCCTCCTGGGACTAATGAACGTATGACAATCAACGTGTCGTTCGGGTCGAGAGGATCTTGATAATCGAGTATAGAGAAGCCAAGGCCGCGGTCACCTTTAACCAGTTCGATTATTTGCGGCTCTGAGCTCCACATAGCCAGCCCGGTTAGTGGCTCCAGGGATCTAGACTTGAGTTTGGTAAACGATTCGTCGGGTCCACTGCCAGCAGTTGCAAGACTTCCATCGGACTTGGCCTTCACCAAGCGATCCGAGGCCGGAAGGAGATTCTCCAGGTTGTTGCTGAGTTTCTTAAGTGTGTCGTCCGAGAAGGGAATAAGGGTGTTCTTGCCGCGTCCACATACCATCCGAACGTCTTGGGGAAGCTCCTTGAGAATTGCAACCACTTCGAGGTGATTCATGCCAAGCAAACGTTCGCCATTCACCTCAAGGAGTTCATCGCCCGACTTGAGAACTCCGTTTATTCCCACCGGACCGTCGGCAAGAATCGAACGGATATAATGATGGGGACGCACCTCCCGACCGCCTTCAACATCAACTGTACCCTCCAGAGAGATACCCAAACCGCCTGCTGCGAATTTCTTGATCTGAGCGACAATTACTTCGACATCCGGTCCAACGATTTTTCGCCATTTGCGCAGAATCTCCTGCTCAGTTTCAGCCGTCAGCTCCGGTTCGGTATAGTATTTGTGACGCGCAATGATTGCCGTGTTTTTGGCATGCAGAACATCAGGTTCCTAAAAGAGAGAAAATGACAGCGTTGAATGTAAAAGTGCAGTAACTGGGTTCAAACGAACTTTATGAAAACACAACGAATGACTGTCTAAACGATACACTATCAGGAAGATCAATGAACTGAGCATGAGACTAACTACGTAGTTCCCACTCGCGTGAGAGACATGATGCGGCGACTGAGGTTATGAGGACTATTACTTTTCGTTCTCGATGAATGCCTACTGCGGAAATACCTCTGTTTGGATATAAAATATCAACGTTTTAGAAGCGAAGAGCAGACAATCTCCCAGCCAGGCCACTGTTAGCTTCCATGTGATCTATAGTTCGTGGTCAAAAGAAAAAAAAAAAGCAAATAGTGTGGTAACGAACGGTGAAGAAAATTGCCACAAACATGAGTTTTAAATATTGATGGTCCAGCATGAAACTAAAAGAGCACGGGATTTTCTCCAGATCGTAGAAAAACATTAACACCAACAAAGGGAGATGGACCTACAAAATGAAATAAACAGGAAGACGCAAAATAGCACATATTCATCTTTGGCAGGATAGTTGCACATCCGGTAACAGACTTAGGCGACATGTAACTGTAGGAAGAAAGCGATTTGTTTATTTCAATATTCCTAAGGGATCCACAAAACGTCAATCAGAATGACTGCATTGCGTTTGTAACAGTCACGACCTTTTTTCTATGTAAACCGCTATTTTACAATTGGCCTTACCAATAAATATTTAATAGTTCACAGTGGCTATATTTTCCATAAAAATTTAGCAATTGTGAGCTTCCTTAAATTTAAAGTCGAGACTAAAATTGGTTATTAGTACGGCGCAATGTGTACTTTGTCTTTCCTTTTATCCTCTATCCTCTGAGCAACGTGTACGCGCGCCACCAAGAAAATACCAATCCTGCGGCGCGGGCATTCTGTAGGAAATTCTTTGTACTTCATCGGCTTTATTACACGAGTTTTCCAATTTGCATTTCGGCAATTCTGATTTGCTTCAAGCAACTTCCCAAAGTGAGCCTGAGTCCTAAGTTCGGGGTTTATTACTCTTTTCTTTTACACCCTCAGTTGTAAGCTGAATAAAACAGAAAATGTGCGTGGGTTTTTCCTCCGCTACCTACGAACAATGCACGCCTTTGGCTGGACACAATCAGCTCGGCAAAAATCTGCATTGAAAGAGTTTGTCTTATGGACGTCAGAGACAATGGTTTCTTTATGATGGACGTGACTGCAAAGTGTATAATCTTTACCTGAACCAGTGGGCGTGCTTTTTTTTTTTGGGAATATTTGTACAAACCTGCAACAGGTCAAAAATTATTAGAGAACTCGATGGGAGTCGTTCTCCTCTTCGTAGGGATTTGCTTTGAAGTTCAAGTCTTAATGAGTTCTTAATGGGATGCAGCACTCAGTTGTTTGAACGTACATACAGTACTAAAGAATCTGAAGCGCATTACCAGCATGAGGCGAGCGAAAACAACAAACGTCTACGAAACCGAATCAACTGTTCAACGTACCTCATCTAGTTCATCAACTTTGCTCTCCGGCAAACTGGCAATTGGCATGTCGGTGGGTATGATCTTGGGGCTGTCCAGCGAATCGCGAGTAGCCATGAGTTTCTTTCCGCTTCCAAAACTGCTTAGGTTAAGGGACTCGTCACTTTTCCGCGGCAATGGGGCGTCCAGAGTATCATGCGATTCTTCTGCAACCACCGACTTAGTTGGCATTGATACAGTCCTTTGAGGAGTGGCTGGTAAAGCGCGTGAGGGTGTGGACGGAATACTGTTTGGCACTTGATCGTTTGCAGCAATAGCCTGCTGAAGCTGCTCGTACTTGGGTCCCCGCAGGTATCTCTCCAGACGCAAGTTCACCACTTGTCCACTCTTTTTAAGCAATTCCACGGCTTGGTGGTTGGAAAATCCCTGCAAGCTCTGTCCATCGACCTCAATTATGCGGTCGTTGACGCGTATGCGACCACTCATGTCGGCGGCACTGCCGGGCGAGACGCTCTTCACAAATATTCCCGACAGCTCCTCCTTCTCGCAGACATAGCCAGCGATGGTGATGCCTAAGCCGTTGGCGTCCTTAGTCAGTTCCACTTGCAGTTTCTCTGTCTCCGGCAGCTCTAAATCATCCAAGTCGATCGGAGTGGCCATCGGTGGCCGTTTGGACATATCCATCTCACTGCGGTATACAAATCGTTCGTCTTCGGTCGTAGTTTGGGGAGTCGAGGCGGTAGAGCTCTCGCCAAAGATTTCGGGATACCCAGCAGCAATCAGGTAGCGTTCCAACTCAATTGGATCGACTAATACCCTCGATGGAACGATTGCGCAGCCAGGTTCCAGTTCGTATTTAGGCTGAACCTGCTCTATAGGACGGGCAACTACTAAACGGACATGAGTTCCCGACTGTCGCAGCACGGAGGCGACTTGCTCCGACACCATATCGTGTAAATTGACGTCTCCTATTTGCAGAATATGGTCGCCACTACGAAGACGGCCATCGCGATCGGCAACTCCACCGGGGAGGATGGTCTTCACAATTACTCCAGAAGTTCGAGCTCCAATAATACCGAAACCCAACCCCGTGCCGTCATTCACCAATTCGATGGCCTGAATCTGAGCATAGTCCGAGCTGAATAGATCGAGAGCGTGTTTCGATGAATCAGAGACAACCGATTGGGGGCGTTCTTCATCGGCACTGCGCGATAGGTCCGAGTAACCGCGAGTTTTTTTCATAAATGTTCCCTGATCTTCTGCTAAACTGTGATCTGTAAACGTAAATTCGTAATTACATACCTTCGACTTTAAATCAAATTTCAACGACTTACCAGCTGAGCTCACATTCGGGTAGTTGTTACTCGCTGGACTGCCAGGGCTTCCGGGCGACATCTGCGCCGATGATAGCCGTGGTGTTTCATCTCCGAAATCGTAAACGACATCGGTTGGTACACTCAGAACCAAGTTGCCACTCACATCAATGTCGAAATCATTGGGCAACATCGATGGATGCTGAACCAATTGGGTATTCAACTCAGATAACGAGTCCTGTACATGTACGATTGTTCTAAACACAGGGTCTTGGAGAATGTCTAAAATTGTCTTTAGACTCTCTGCAGTGTTCATCTGAAGTTTGGGATCATCGCACTCATCGATACCCTTCTTAACAGCTTCGATTTGCTGCAAGGCGCTTGATATGTCCGCACTCAGATGCATTATGCCGTCCTAATGAGATGGTGCTCCGCCCTTTTGTGTATTGTTTTGGATCTGCTTCACTAATTGAATTAGTGAGTTGTCGTACGTGAACTTTCTTTGAAAATGCGCTCAATTTCTGCCACTTTCACTTGATAATCGTAACTAAACCTAGTTCGTGTGTCTTGCTGGTAATTGGTTTTGCTAATTTTACATTTTATTTGGCCAAAATTCAAGTGGAAAATTAACTTTTCTTTTGGGCGAGAAAAACTACAGAAACAACCCGACCGACGGGGAAATTTTTTCTGACAATTCACAAAGTGACAGGTGAAATGTATTTTTGGGATGTTTGCGGATTTCACCATGGTGTGGGGAACTTAGAGGGTACAGTACTACCGAAAATGAATTTGAATATGTGAATTTCGCCCTTAGGGCCCGATTATGGAGTGAAAAATTCGCGATTCCTGGCGTTTCCGGGCTTAGGATTTGGCGATGTATCGGCTATAAGCGGTAAGGTTGCTTTAAAAAATTAGTGGATTGTGTATATGCTAAGGCAAACTTGCAAATAATGCCAATTCGCCAGGATTTTCACGATTTTCCTGGTGAATTTCGGAAAAGTTGTGTGAATTGCCGATTCACATGGAATTTTCGTGAATTCTTCTTATTTTTCGCAAAGGTTTATGGTCCAAAATTAAAATTCTAACACCCTAAACCGAAAGAAATGACAAATTCTAAAGATTTGTCCATTAAAACAAACATCATATCTCAGCCAAAATAATGTACAACAATCAATCTCACTTCCTTCGAGTCAGTCTAAAATTTAGACTTCTTAAATATGTAGTCTTCAAAATTTGCTTGCATTTCCTTTAGAAAATTGTGGAAATTTCTTTCAGAAATCTGCCAAATAACATAGGTACAAATGTTTGTACTACTACAAACTATTATTTTTTGGTGAAATTTCATCAAAACATCTTCATTTCATCATGACATCATCATGACCGCACTAAATGTTAATGAAAACAAGTGCTCATTAAAACGCAAAATAAACTAATCTTTAGTACAAACAAAATAGAATGATGTAAACATGCTGCGATTTAAATACTAAAAACTACCGAATCGTTGTGGTTTGTGGAAGACATACTAACCAAACAAAAACTGTACACCCTCATGTATACTCCGGTATATTCACCATGCAAAAGTTGAACCTTGATTAGACAAATCCGTGGAATTGGGTATAAGAAAATGTAGTTGTTGTCCATCCTTGCACTTCTTGACTCGGTGCCTTATCTCCTCATCCAATCGGAAAATGTAAACAAATTGCATTACTGTTTCTTAAACCTAAAGAATCATTTTATTTAAATTAATTTATACAATAGAAAAGACTAAAATTTACGCAGTACTGTTGTTCATCCCGCATCGGCGATTGTCTGAAATAGAATGGACTACAGAATGACGCATTAAGCACAAGTGATTCTACTTACAACACTTAACACTTTCACAGCAGCTCTTAGGAGTCTATCCCGCATGCAGCTCAGAGCTACAAATCTCGATTTAACTGTCTTTCAATTTTCAGCTGTATTCGTCTATTTAACACTTGTTCTCTCCAATATGTGACCATATAACTGACGAACCCTATCGCTCCGCAGCACACTACAAAGATGATGAAGTTCCTCTGTTCTATTTCCGCTACTCGGTCGCAGCTTCGTGTTACAGTTTCACCGCTTTTACAGCGTAGCACCTCCTTGTAGTGTGTATTGATGCACACCCCAAGCGTTTTGCTAACGATTTCAAACTCTGTACATGGATGACAATCTTGGATGACTGTGTATTCTTCTCTCAGCCAGCATGTCGAGTTGTTTTCGATCACAAATGGGGACTGAGAGTTTCGTTTTTCCTCGACGTCGATGTTGGACTCAATTATAAGCACAATTATCGTGCAAATTACCAAAATGCCCAGACCGATGAACATTCGATTTCGTGGATAGCTTTCGAGCATTTTCGTTTGTTTCGTGTGTCGATACAGGATATTTCAATTGATTGTTTGGTCAGGGAAATGCATTTAACTGTGGAGGTTAGAAATTTGTGTTTTTTATTTGAGAATTGTTTCAACAGATTATTTAGTTAAAACACAACGCCACAACAAAATTTGTATGAAAATAAAAAATAATTGCCAAAAAGTACGTGTAACTATAGACAGACTGCTGAAGTGTCAACAAACAGCTGCGAATTGTCAAACGATTTTTACCGTAAAAGTGATGCCAAGTCTTATCGAAAATTTGCAATGAGTACACCATCGTACATCGATAGGAACGCGCTATTTAATTGCAATACTAGTTGACCATGTCATTACTGTGCAAAACTAATGAAACATGTCGTGAGTGGTTTCTATTCATTAGAGAAAAAGACATTTTCGAGTATCGCCTATCAGAAATCAGACCCCATCAAAACACGCGCATTGTATTTCGTTTGCTTAGAGCTCTGTGGATTTCATAAAATGCAAGTGACGTTTTTGTTCAATTAGACACAGAAAATCTAAAATCTGAGAGCGAATTTGAAGAAACCCAATCGAGAACCACATAATTAAAAGATATGCAGCACTACACTTTACTTTCCCTTGCTTACCGTACTCAGTCATTCATGTCTGAACACGTCTTCTACCGAAGAATTCCCGCTTATTTGAAATGACATTTCGTTTTGAAATGTGCGAAATCTCGGTTTTGTTTATTGTTTAAAAATTGCATTCCAATTTAAATAACATGGATAAACTAAAGAAGAAAATTTCACAAGCATTCAAGTTGAGTGGCTATGTCATCCGCTCCGAAAACTCTGCCTTCCTGGCTGAACAACTGCTGCCATTCGAACAGTCGGAACACGACAAGTGGTTGACCACTGTTATCGAGAACATCCAGAATCTAAAGTTAGATTCAGCAAACGTAGACCGTGCTGTGATCGAGAAAGCTATTGTGGAGATAAATCGAGTGGGTTTGCAAGAAAATGAGACCATATTCAGTGTCATCGATGCCTTCGATATTCCTCGATACGTGTACAATACTCTGAACAAAAAATTCGAATTGGACAAGTCACATCGTTCGATGCTCAGCAACCCTGCCATGCAGGTTGGATATTTGCGCCAACGCTACAATATGCTCTACCAGAAGACAATCCGCCATGAACTCTTTTCTCCGTCGATTCTGCAGAAATCCAACTCGGAGGAAACGAAGAAATTCAAACTGCTTCATGCTGAGAATCTGCTTGCCTCGACCGAGGTGAAGGAAGCTGTAATACTCGGTCAACTAAATGAGATAGAGGAAGGTAAGTTTTTTATTGAGGATCCCACTGGTTATGTACAGGTAGATCTGAGTTCAGCGCGCTACCATTCCGGATTTTTCTGTGAAGGATCCTTTGTCCTCGCTGAGGGTTCGTATGAAAACAAAATTTTAAAAGTCGACGGGTTGGGTTTTCCGCCCGCTGAGCCAGCCTCGAGTAGTCGTGCTTTCTTTGGCACAGCCAACAGTTGGGGTGGGCCTTCAGAAAAACTTCTTAAATACTCAGTGGGCCTCCAGGATGCTGAAAGGACAAATACTGAAGCGACGATGGTGTTCCTTTCCGATGTGCAACTTGACATCCCAGAAGTTGTTAAAAAATTGCGCAGGCTCTTCGTTGGATATGACTCCTGTCCGCCTGTTTGTATTGTCCTAATGGGTCCCTTCTCCACGACAACACACAACTACTATGAAGTCAAAGACCTCTTCAAGCAGCTCGCTGATGCGGCCGATGGATGCGATCAGCTCAAGAAGGAGACTGACTTGATCATTGTTCCCCATTCTGATGATCCCGTGGCATTTGGCATACTTCCCCGTCTACGCATCTCTGACGTGGTTTGTGCGGATCTGTTGAAGGCCTGGCCTCGCACTAAACTAGTTTCAAACCCTTGCCGGTTGCAGTACTGCACTCAACAGATTGTCGTCTTTCGGATGGACTTAATGGCGCGACTGGCTCGTAATGCAATTCACTTTCCCGACACGAAGACGATTGACAATCACTTTGCACGAACGCTAATCTGCCAGGGACACTTGGCGCCGTTGGGACGGTACGTGAATCCCATCTTCTGGGACTATGATACTTCGCTGTGGCTCTATCCACTGCCCGACTTGGTTGTAATTGGCGACACCTGCCAATCCTTTAACATTACACAGCATGGCTGCACGATCCTAAACACGGGATCTTTTCCAAAGTCGAACTTCTCCTTCAAAATGTACATTCCATCGTTGAGGACAATCGAGGATTCGGAGATTCCAGATGGCTTTGGAGACGACGATGACGATGAACCGCCGGAAGAAGAGGTTCCAAAGGAATTCGAAGACTATGCGGAAAACAGAATTATCCCAAACACTGGGATTACTGAAAAGTTTGTTGTCGATGTGAACGATGATAGCACAATGGCCGACGAACCGCCTGACGCAGATGTGCCCGGTCCTTCTGGATTGAGTAGGGCAGCGCCGACGACGGTAATTGTCGATGATTCAGAGCTGCCTAGCGTTTCAGGAGTCGGAAGAGGGGAGGCGAGTACAGTGATTTCAAGTTCTCAATTGGAAGTTCCAATCGACTCCGACTCGAGTGATGATTGAATGCACCCATGTTTGCCAGATTCCTAGAACTGGTTTGTCTTGTAAATAGGCTTAGTCTATAGTTTTTCTGAATAAATTATCGAAAAAGAGAAGACGTTGATTTGCGTTCTGTATTTAGACAAATTTCAGACTTCGGGGTTCGTATCTGCAATAGATTGACTTCTCCGAAAACCTTCGATGGGAGAGGGCCCTAGCCTGGAACGGTATAGATATTGGTCCAGCAGTTCCGTGTAAATCGCAAGCTATACGTTGAAGGAATTAAGTTGATTTTGCAATAAAAATTAACAAAAGCGACCTACAACCTTATGCCGAATCCAAACGGCTAAAGTCCGGTCCTCTAGCGATAGATACGGGACTTTTGAGAAATTGTGGGAAAACAGGTCAGTAAAGTGAAGGCAACACCTAACTTCCTACAAATGAAAAATTCTAAATCCTGACAACGAAATTCCATCACTTCCGTTTTAGCTTTAAACTATACCCATGTTTTTCGATATGATTTATCGTCCCACCACCACCCCCACACTTTTCGTATCGCAAAATTTAGTGATCGTTATCCTAAGGATACACTTTACTATAACCCAATCACAGGGCACCGTAGAACAGCCAACCCACCCTATGCTTTGACTGCCAACTGGACACTCAATTGAATTTAGTTGACTTTTATGAAATTGACACTTTTCCTTCCAATTTCGATTAATAAATCTCCTCGACAGGGTGAGTGTATAGATTCCGGAAAAAAGAAGTTCGCTTTAGCTTTAGGGCAAGGCAATGCCATCAAATGGAATTGGGTGGGTGCGAGCAAAAAAAAAAAAAAACTCATCTGTTCAGATAAAAAATCGTTCTTCGATGGACTGTACCTCAGGTCATCCCCCAGACACAAGACAATGAGGGATAAAGTGAAATAAATAAAATATAATGAGATAAGAGTGTAAGGTGGAACCCAGAATTGATGTTTTTCGTCGTGCGAATGTAGTTTCATTTGATTTCGCATCAAATGATTCATGCGAGAGCACCAATTGCAACGATTGTAAGAAAAGTGCTATTGACGTTTGAATTTGACAAATTTAACAACTCAGTACTTCCATAGACAAATTTAACAACTCAAAGTACTTACACACTCTACTCTACTCCATTGACCGGAAATAAGATAGAACGCCACCCACCAGCATCTTATTTCGATGATAGAAATACGACTGGCCATATTTTTAATCTCATTCGATGGGTCTCAATAAAAATGAATTGACACCATAAAATAATATTCGTCCTCCGTTTTTCGCTTTCCCGTCGCCAACACTGTCAGTTTACAGTTTTATTCCTACAGGGAGAAACAGCAACTCGGAAAAGCCATTTGAAATGAAATAGGATTTTAGGACTCCCCACCAACAAAAATCTGAGAAAAACATCAAAAATAATGATCCCACGCATAAGAACCTTCTTCTTCGTTTTGCTTCTTTGGTTATTTTCTGAGAGAAAATGTGTTATTCCGTGATGGGAAATATGCCAAGAGATGGAGAGTGTATTTACAGGAAAAAAAAAACACTAAATCCCCGCCCGTATTTCGTAGGAATCCCAATAAAAAGATGGCAGTGTCATAGACACCCACACTCATTTATACAACTTTAAGGACGAGTGTGACGAACTGATAAGCGAAAGCGCCCAGCATGTGTTTTCCAACAGTATGTGAACGAATAGGTTCCCCCTTACGACGACGACGACGAGGCGCATTTGTAAAGATTCTTGCTTGGCAAAATGGAGCATAAAATATTTTTTTCGTTACAAAGCCGATTTCTGAAAATATTGTTTCGTACACACTCGCACATGTGTTGTTTGGGGGGAGGGGAGGGTTTTCCATTCACACTTTTCGGGAGCGCTCGTCAAGCGAAAAGTGGCAAAAAGCTGTAAAAAGGATAACAGCTTGAATATCATTTCGGCTGCTGAGTGTCAACGGGTTAATAATTCCTTTGGCTACATTTTGCAGCCGCCAGACTCCACCTCTGATGTATACACAGCAATCTGCTTTAGTTCTGACGCGTAAAAGCTCTCACTCAGTTGAAAATATGTTATCCTTCGGCAAATGAATTTAGAACTGAGAATTTGAAAAGGCAACAGCGACAGTAGGAATAGTGTCAGATGTTTTTTTTTTGTTGCTCTAAACTTCATAATTAGTTTCGTTTGGGTATAGTAAGAGTAGTTGCGGGATAATCCTAATGACTTGTTTTAAGTGCCTTTTAGTGGACGGAAACATCTGATATTTTGGAAAACAGGTATAGATGGGCGTTGTTGGTGGTTGATGGTGTCCGGTGTTAGTTTGAGAGAGCATAGCAGATGGTCTTGGACTAGTTTTATGGATTTAAGTGGCTGAGGTTTTGGGTTTCGCAAATCCTGTCCCGTTTATTTTAAAGTTTGAATAAAAAGCTTAAAACGATTATTAATCTGGGTGAAATATTAATTTCTAAGAGGACGGAAAGTATAGGAAGGTACCTTTGGGTTTAGAAGTTTTGATTTCAAACATTTCTTTTATTTTTACAGGTATATGGCTTTAATAATGCCTCGCTTATATCCCACTTATTGCTAAAATGGGTAGGTGTAGTCAGCGAATCCGTACACCCGCTTCTATATATTTATTCCCCAGATATACACAACAAAGCATCTGTCGCATGCCATGAACGCAAGCAAAATGAATGCGTTCCTTCAAACAAGTCACTTGAAACTTTACGAGTAAGTGAAAAGAGAGTTTTTCCACACCGCCGTGAATCTTCCTTTCCCAAGAGGCCTTATGGTCCATTACGTTCGCTACGCTAACCTTGTAGCATTACTCGCCTTACAGTTCTTTTAGAACCTAAGCTCGATAAACTGTGCTTCTTTTTTAAGCCTTGGCCCCCTAGGGCACCCGGTCCAGTTTTTGTTGTTCGGAAAATTCGAGAATAGTTAGAGGGTCTATTCTGGTTGGGTCTCCCTATCTGGTACGTACTTGGTATTTTCGAAAAAAATAAACTGTATTTTTGGCAGGATTCTTGAATATTTTCAAACCGAAAGAATGCCTTGTCAAATGGTACCTTTGACCGGCCAGTAGCTTGTAGGTTGTAGACATTACACGTCTCGTTTCTTTCATAATGGGTCAGGGCCCTGAATGCTGACGATGCTCGATTTTGAGTACGCTGCCTCTTTCCTATCCATTGCTCTTTAAAATCCTGGAGCCACTCCCACACACAAGTTTGAACCTAATGTCATAAGCTTCTTTGAAGGCTGTTCGACGAAGTTGCGATTTCTGTAAAGAAGCTGGGAGATATTTTTTTGCCCGTGGATTCTTGATGCTTAGTTTTTGATTGGAACACTCCTGCACCAGATCCTTTTATAAGAGTTCTTGACCAATTGGTTTAGAGATTTTGTACTCAGACCTTCGCTCTAAAAAGTGTTGCCATATGCTGAATTTAACTATTCGTTATCTTTAAACGATGCAATTGACTAGAACTTGAACAGGGTCACCTACCTACATAGCGATCGTCGAAATGCTGAATGTCTCTTGCACCAGTATGCCAATATTCCACGGCCAATACCCTGTAAAGAATGGTCAATATTTTTCCCTAAGAATATGTATGGGCGCAGGCGTCATATCTCGACGCACTGTAGTTTTATTGTCGTTGCCAATGCAGCTCTTTTCTATTCTATAATAGTTCAATATCATAATACACGTCATCGCACTTCACTTTCTATCCAGTTTTCAGTTGTAGGTACTTTATATCCTTCCAGTACAGTCCATCACTAGACTTTGCAAAATAATTGAAAGAACAACCTCATCTACGAAATCTTCCCATGATTTATTACACCCCTTCAGCCTTCACAGTGCTACACAACACAAAGGAATTATTATCCTTGAGACAAAGTCCTGTCACAGCAATCTGTAAAATTCATTCTTTTGTTAAGCCGAACAGATGAGCAAAAACAAATTATGTCCTTTATCCCGCACCCCCGCACAACAAGCGACCAAAAACAATTAACAAACCGCTCAACAGTCCAAGTCCAGATACCACATTCTCCGATGACGAAACGAACCATTAATCAAAAATGTCCGCGAGTTATCAGAATAATCCGGGATTTTAAAAATCCAACACAACAATCACAGTGCGGTTATAGTGATCCGCTTTACGTGGTGTAAAAGCGGACAGCGGCAGCGTCAATACCTACTCCACACAGCGCAAGAGATAAAATATAAATGTCCATGGCTACAAGTTATATAGTAGCTAGGTACGTGTCTGTATATATACACAGTAAGACCGAACGAAAGTCCTGTGGAAATCGTGCCTGCCTCTGTGGTATCGCAGCATAACGCAAAACCGGGTGCTGCTATGTTGTTGGCTGGGCGATTGCAATTTCCCACCAGATAGACACCAATCGCCATTGGAGACATAAGCCGATTTCCGATTTTGGTCCTTCCGCTGAAAATACGATTTTGCTGCCCACCCACCATTATCCGACCCCACAAATACGGAACATCATCAACAAAAGCCCGCCATCTTATATTTAGTGCGAGCGTGGGGGTGCTGGCTCTGGCTGCGGACAGAAGACAAAAACTGGTATTATGGTGAATTTTCGGATTGTGTCCTTGCCAGTAGTGGGTCAGAAGTGCCATATAAATTCGACTTTGTGTAATTGTTAAATTTATTGTTTTTCCCGAGCATTGTTCTCCGTTTGTTAGGATTGTGTTTTGCTCTTGTTCGTCCTGATAGGCTATTATCCTTTCGTTCCGTAGGCTGATTCAAATATTGTCACCGAGGATTTCTGCTAAGTGGTCAAAAAATGCCTCAGCTGTGATGGCGATAAGCTCCCCTTGGGATAGAACGACGAAAAAATAAAAACAAATTTTCATCCTGTCAGTGTCTTCAATTTAATTAACGTCCGCACAAATGCGGAAAATTTTAAGTACATTAAAAGAAAGTACACTTTTGATGGCTCCGTCCATGGTGCATGGAGGAGGGTTACAAAAGAAACAAAAAACCTGTCCACAAGAGTGTCCTGTGTGGCTTATTATTTTATTTGAGTATAGAGAGCAGCAAAATAAAGTAATCTGCGGAAAAGCCTTAATTCAATTTTACGCGATGATGAACTCGTTAACACGATTTCTCTCGAGTGCATTCCAACATTTTTTACCGCATGTTTTATTACTCTTTTTTGTTTTTTTTTCTGCTGCTGTTGTTGTTGACGAGGGGGTAAGTCGCCTTTGGCTAAAGTATGAACCAAGAAGGGATGAAGCGCAATTTAATCGCAATGCTGTGCGTATAGCCATTGAAGGAGGTGTCAAATCTGACTGAATTAATGGGTTGTGGTGCTTCGGATTTTTTTTATGAGGTATCTGTGAGGATGATGAATTTTTTGTTTTGAAAACAGTTGGGACCGACTGCGGGGGAACAATCATGATGTTGTTGACATTTGATGAGCGGCTAATCGGCGAAGAAGAGTAACAGCCGGGGTATTGATGGGATCTCCGATTAACCATTGCGGAAATGAGTTTTTTGTTCCGCAGATTCCAATTGGATTTGATTTCCAGTTGCAGATATATGATATACCCATCGAGCCTTTAAATTTGTTCTTCACAGAGTGATAGCTTAAAATACTGGCACTCATTTTTCTATCAAACATAGTTAAGACCAGTGTCGCCTGACAAGTTTTACAGTCTTCTGTGAAGAATTGGGCAGGTGCGTTCAATTTTCTCGTTGAATTTGTCGAAGCCTGTCATGAATGTGGCGAAAGTCGAATCGGAGTTTGTAGGTCAAGATCTAAAACTCAAAACGTGAAGTCCGCAAGAGGTCTTAAGCCTGCTTGTTACACTTGTCTAAACAGCACCTTAGCTTTCTGTTACACAAGTTTATTACACTCGCACTACAATATGCAGGGCCTATAACCAAGATGTCACTACGTCAGTGGACATCCGTTTTCGCAGACAATTTCGTGTAATATCATAAAAATTCGTTGCCAATTGTGTCCAAGATCGCGTTTATTACCCGAAAGAAGACATTTAGTAAAAGACCGCTGATCAAAATATTAAGAGGAGGTTCATCAGAGCATCTTGGATGGTTGTAAACGTTCTATGAATATTATGTATGTGATAGACCATTCCTAGCAAAAGCATGTTTGAAAAATTATTCCACCACCATCCGATCCAGGTGGTCTTCCCAGGTCCGTTTTCTGTGATAACCTCCATGTCTTGACGAAAGTTTATTTTTAGGGAAGCTATTAGGTAATGCAAATGCCGCTGCTAAAGTTACCGACAGACAAATGTTAAACTTGACGTTTGTGGGAATTTCTTTCAAAGAGACATGTGTACTCCGAAACGGTCAGAAATGGGCCAAAAACAGATTTGAAAACCTCAAAAATTCAAGTACAGGTACAGGTACAGATTGAAGGTGAATTTGTCTGTCTTTTACTATGCAGGTTAAGCCCGTATGACACTACATTTTTTCCTCATTTTTATAATGTTGTCTAGTCAGCGGTGTGTAAAAGAGACTAAAAGTGTATTACGAAAGGGGCAGCAATTGTTTGCAAAGAAACCGCAAATTTTCAATCGAATTTGTTTTCAAATAATCTTGAAATGTCAAAAAAAAAACTGATAGCAGCTGAAAAATGTGATATGAATACATTTTTAATGCATTGGTTGGTGTGTACGCGCTCACTCCTATCGGGAATTTTCGTTCTTATTTTTCGAACTGCTCTAGTTTCATTTTAAAAGCAGAAAAAATAAAAAAATAAAAGTGTCTACGGGCCTTACTGCACTGAAAAATTTCCTTCAAAGGTGAAATGTCTTGTTTTTATATGAAGTTTGACATTTCGCTTGTCGTTTTGCAAGCAATATGGCGACGTTCGGATACCTAGTTCATCTAAAATGTCACCTAGATTTGTCTTATGGCGTTTTCGATTGAAGATCCGAGAGAATTGCCCCGAGATTCAGAATCGCTCTTTTCATTGGAGCACTTTTGTAATAGTGGTAGACACCATATGAGGGATTTGGTTTTCTGCTGCTTCTTTTCTTTTGTTTTCTGCAATAATAAATATAGCCAAATCAATATATTTCAATTTAAGTATACATTTTGCACGCATAATTGTATATTTTCGGATCACATAGCGAAAAATTTGTTTCTAATAACACAACAAACACTTCAATCTGACATTTTGTTCATATGTGTTGGTGAGTTCAGGGCAATTCTCTAAAAATATTCTGGACACTTCAGTAGTGTTAAGAATTGACCTGAAAGTGCACTTTTTTTTCAATGAAACACAGAATACATCGAAAGAGCACTTCTAGATTTGCTCTTTTCATAGAAAGGGCAATTCTTTTCTTCAATCGAAAACGCCATTAGGCGCTTTTTATTTTACCCACATGATCTATATAGATATAGATTATTTGAGCATAATAAAAAAGGCCTATTATAGATATACGATCGCGTTGACTAGTCAATTTGAATGTTTTTTTTTGTGTGTTAGCGGTTTATTTTGAATTTTGACACTTTGAAATGCGAACTGAGTATGCAGGCAGGTTTTCTTGACTAGATTTGTCGGCAACCCTTCTAGAAACGTCAGCTGAAAAAAAAAATATTTACGTGGCCAATCTGGTCCAATAAAAACTGAACTATACATTCACCCTTATTGCGAAGATCAACTATCAATTAATAATTGAAATTTACCAATCAATTTTGTTAAATGGTATTGTGACTGTCAACTGTCAATATTGTTTTTACATTGTGAATTTTTTTTTTTTTAAATCTATTGTGAATGAAAGAAATCGGTATTTTCATCGATTTTATTGTCAGCTGTCAATTTTTCTTTCAATCGTAAATTTGCAGTTGATGAGCTTGTGCCTCCTAAAGAAATAACTGAAAAATGTGGCTTTCGAATAGAATAAGTGATAAATTTTATCAGGATAGTAGGATTATCCAACTCCTCATCTTCATCAAAATATAGTTCAGTTGAAGTCATTTTATACCATGTTCCCACCAACGTGATTTAGCTAAATCAACTGGATTTAACTAAATCATCTCATAAATTACGTGATTTATCATACATTTTCGTGATTAATATTTACGTGATTTATACGTGTTTAAATTTTAATTACGTATCTGTCATCGCAAATACACACAAAATAAAATCAAACATACCTGTTATTAACTTCAGCACTTTATTCAGCAAACAAAAAACCAAAAAAACTGTCAAAAAAATTATTTCAAATTCAGTTTTCTAATTTTGTTCGTGTTTCGGTGAGTTTTTGATATTCTTATTAATTACATGGAATCAAAAATTGTTTTATTTTTGGCAGGTATGGCAAGAAATCAGAAACAACAATAAAAAGAACTATCTCCCAATATTGAAAGTTGGACACCTAATGCCAAAGTTGACAAAAATGTCACAAGAAATCACGAAAATGTTGGTGGAGACGCCTTTCGTGATTTATAAATCACTTTGGCTAAATCACGTTAGTGGGAACATGGTATTATATTAGGGGTATTCACGATTCGGTGTAACAGGTCTAGCAAAATTGCGAAATTTTATTTTATTTTATCAGATCGTGAACACTCTTTTTCTAATCCCTAGCAACAACGAAGCAAAGGTACGGACAGCAAGTAACACTGACATTTGGCGAACTGTCAAAAGGAAGTGGGTACACATTACTCCGTTGTATTTTTCTGTTGCAATAGGGTCAGGGTATAGATAAAGTGCAAAAGTGTAGCGAAATTTGAGTCAGTATATTTTGTTGTTGGAGTGCGAAAAACAGTTGCACTTTCGCAATTTCGCAATGATACTAGACCAGTTGCATCGGATCGTGAATACCCCTATTATGTTTTTAATTTTTCTAATTTTGTTTGTACGTTCCTCAGAAAAAAAAAAAAAAACATCTGTCGGACGCACATTCCCATTCACAATAATAGAATTATTTTGAAGGCATTCACAATAGCACAATATTTTATCAATTCATTTTCGCAATACCGATTTTTATTTGAATTGATAAATTCTATCAAACGTCAATCGGTTGATAGTTGATCTTCGCAATAAGGGTGATTAAGTCAGTCAGCTGTCAAACTTACCAAACAGAAACCCATCACCAATGAAACGCAGCTATTTCACTGGGGATAATCAGCACACAAACTGGCATCGCTGACAGACTTTTCAGGGGGCCTAACAGCTTTTGTAAATTTTTGTATGTTCTTACCAAATCGTTGATTATAAATCCATTTTATTTGATGGTGGGGTAACTATTTATTTCATTTAACAAACCCGCGTCCTTATTTCTTATTAACATAGTTCCTTGTGATAGTAAAAAAGTATTGTTCAAGTCGCTGAGAATCAAACTGCAAATTGAAGACAAAAGAATAAATTTTCCAATCCTCGAAAAACACATCGTTTACTGAATAATACACATATATACATTTTATTTGGTGCAACAACTTTACATAGTGAACAGCCTCACGTCATCAGACAGTGGCATTGGAAGCGGTGTAGATAAAATCGTGGTTTCGTTCGTCTTTGGGTCGTACTCATTTATGATCCTCTCATCTCCGATCTGCACACATGTTAAAAGTCGATCGTTGAAAGAAGTCCGTGATAACCATCTAGGTGGGGACAAGTTTAACGAGCCAATTACCTCCCAGGCATCGTCTGCAGGAAAATACTCAAATACATCCTCACAACTACCGCCGAAGGCATACAACTTATCGCCACATTCCGCGATAATTGATTTCACTGGTGGAAAAATCTTCGCAGACCATCTATTAGCAATCGGATCATAGCACTTCATTGTTTTGTCCACATCAAGGGCGTAGAGCAGTCCATTGACAACAGACAACCATTGCCATCTGAATTGCGTGGGCAATGGAACCATGTCTTGCCATGTGGCTCTTTCGAAGTTGTACTTCTCCATCGAAGTCAGAAACCGCATATGGACGTCAGAGCCACCGCCTGCATACAAATCACCATTAACTCCCACTATGCCGGGGAAGTGACGTGCCGCTTTCATTGGGGCCAAATCACTCCATCGCTTTGTTTCGAGGTCTAGGCACTCCACAGAATTTGTCGAGTAGCCATCAATATGGCCTCCAGCGATGATCATTTTTTTATTTACAACACACATTGAAAAGTGAGCGCGCCTTTGCGATGGACGCGGCAGATCTTCGAACGACCAACTATCCGATTCAGGGTCATATGTCTGAAGCTTGAAGTCGTCGGAGGAGGTCCAACTCGCAAATGCGAGCTTCTTATACGTTTTCCTGGGCTTGGTATCAGCTAACGATAGTTGTGAACGCTTTTCTGGGGAAACGTGCCACTGCAGCCACCTCGAAATCAAGTCGTAGCACTCTGCCGTTCGGCACACCAAACGCATGTTGTCGATTATAAACTTGTGCGTAAGCGACGTAAATCGGATGTGCGACAGGAGTTTGAATATTAATCCCTCACGATCTGCTTTGTTGTAGTTAACCCAATCAACCAGACTAAGGAACACTTCGCCCTCCGAAAGCACTTGGATGTCGTCCCGCGAGATAAATTTCACCAGCTGCTCTTCATCCAACTGGAGGAACTCCTTTTCGGCGCGCACTTTCTTAAACTCTTTGCAGGCGAATGCAAACGATTTTTCAGCAAGCGCAGCGTAGTTGTATTGTTCTGCGAAATATGCTATACCCAGGCAGTTGCTGACATCCACCTGATCTGTCATAAAATCACAACAGACGGTTATCAAAGTTTTTATCTGAAAGAAGTCGGCTGCCTTCAGAATACTTTCGACAGTTTCGCTGCAAAGCGCTATCGCACCCGTGTACATGAAGCCGATGACCGATTTCAGGTTAACCCCATCGATTTCCTTTATTTTGACCTCATCGCTCTTAGCCTCATTCAGGTTATTACGAAACAGTGTCAGAAAATAATAGCTCGACGCGCAGAGAACATTTCGATGGACATTGACTTTGCTGCCGTCGGCTTCGGCAATCAGAACTGTGTCGCAGAACTCCTCTTTCTCGTAGAACTTGTAGAGTTTCTCTAAAATGCTGCTTGCATTATCAGCACTCTGAAAGATTTTGTTTGTATTGCTGGACGAAGGTAGTTGGGATGCCATCATAACGATTCTAGGTTGTAAGAAAGTTAGGGTATATTTTTTGTAAATTTACCGAGTACCTACGCACTGTTGATTGCAACAAAGAACCCGGGACTTCCCTCGATACGGTGTATTTTGTATAACTAAGTGTATATATAGCTTCTTTCCCTTGCAGCAGCAGTATGAGTTATAATTGTTCGCACGAATCACAGAACAACAATAGGTTTTGCACCGTGCCGATATTCAGCGTAGATCGTCTTCAAGCGCTACACCCTACACACGATATAAATGCATTTTTTGTTTTAATGCTTTTGTGTATTGAATCTCTGACAGAGAAATACAATTATTCCGATCTCCATCCATTGTCTTTTGTTTTTGTTTATGTGCGTTTTGTTGTAAAGCGTCCCACTCACTATGCAACGAGTTGGAACAATCCGGAGTAAAGCATTCAGCGGAAGGTGAACTTCTCACTAAATCAAAGAGCATCAGAATCTTCCTTTACAAAATGTCAATAAGTATACTCTACTTCTCTACTTGACGCATTCACACAAGGAATTGGGCCCATTTAAAATCCTAGTTATCATAAGGCGACTAGATTGGCCTGGAATAGATGAACGGTACGTCAGCCATATATACCAACTGTCAGTACTCAGTCTTGAAATCCTTGCCTAGATTTTGTCGGACACCCCTCCATAAACGTCAACTGAAAAAGCTTTCCGAAAAGCCCAATCAGAACTGAGACACATCTTGTCACCCATTGATGTCCCAAGATCCTCATTCTTCTGCCAGCCAATGCCGGGCATAATCTACAAATATCATCCCATTTTCCTTAAGTGATACCTGAAATTACCATGTCCTGTAGACAAAGCCACCACCCATTTCAATGTTCCTCGACTCATGCTTAGAACCCTTCTTTGAGTGGAGCAGGTCGGCCACTTTATTGCCATTTTAGCTTGTCTACATTGTTCCACGGTTGACCACCTTCTCAGGTGTTCTGCCGTGATCCATTTGTGGATAAGCTGTTTTACCATTCCTCTGCCAATTGAAGAGCTGTCAGACTTACTAAACTAGATACTTGAACGTGCCCATTTATCCCAAGTGAGCATTGATTTGACAGCATAAACTGATTTCAGCGCCATTTACTTTCATCGAGTGGGAACTAGGAGAACGCTAAATCAAACTTCAAGTCGAGTTTATGTCTTTCAAAACTTCGTTTGTAACAAACTAACCTTCCATCTCTGATTTTATGTAGCACGTTGAACACAAAAATATAGATCTGCTTTAGTAAATTGTATTTCTGCGCTATTTGACAGCTCCATCAACTCTGACCAAACAGATACCTCTGCGAATGCGAAATATTTTGTCCAAGCGGTCTAATTGTAAATAAAACAAACAATGGGGACGTTCAAGTATCTAGTTTAGTAAGTCTGACAGCTCTCTCACTAAATGAAATTCGGCTCTGATAGGGTAGTTCGTCAGTGTCAAATATGAAGAAGAAAAAACCAAGTGACAGCTAAAAAACTTGTAGGAAAACGAAACAGAATTTATATGGCTGTAGCATGATTTTGTTAAAAAAATTCTAAAAAGTTTATAATAAAGTCAAAAAAACAGAATAAAAACCTTTTTGAATTGAAAACTGATGTTTATCACATGTATTAGGTAAAAGAAGAGATGGCAATATTTGAACAAAACACTACTCTGGCCATTACAAAACGGCTTTGTTATTCTACAAGTTTTTTTGACGTTGGAACCAAAAACATAGCCCATCTGTGAAAGGGCGGGCTTTCGCGAAACACTATTGGGGGAAATCGGTCGTGAGAGCAGATGTTTCAGTTGACGTTTATGGAGGGGTAGCCGACGAATCTAGTCGAGAAATTCGTGACTGAGTACTAAGTTGACAGTTCTCGTATGTGGCTGACGTAGAAATAGTGACGTTCCCGACCAATCTAGTTTTTGCGTTCAGGTTACATCTCATCCAGACCAATCTTTAGTCGACTTAAGATAACTAGATTCTTAAATGTGCCCAATTACAACAACTTTTCGCATACTTGACACTTCTGAAATTAATTTGTCGCAAGTAGAAGTGACTTGAGAGTATGGAGTATATTTCAACTTTAACTGGTAGATGTATTCAAGACACTGGTAGTAAACATGCTATTAGCTCCATTCACTTTCAAACCAAAAGTGGACACATACACCAAACTATAGTGTATATTTTATGACAAATGTCACTCTTGATGGTTTTATTGAGCATTTGCCTACTTTACTTAGTTTTACTTTGAGAAAAGTGTTCAATAAAACAAATCTATTAACAATACTCTCCTTTTAGCTGAGCCCCAAAGTGTACCTCCCACAAAGTACTATACAACGAACGAACACCAACGAATTGCATCGTCTATGAGGCATTTTACGAACTGTTTGACAGATCATTTGCTATTTTTATTTTTATTTCGCTTGTATTTTGCGTTACCAAATTCATCGTCGATCTTTTTTGTTTGAGCAGATCGAAAGAAAAATGAAAAATATGCGTCACGGCCCCCGACCTTGGATCACACACATTCGGTCTGTTCATTTGCTTTTGAAGTGAAGATTGTATACAACATCACTGCGACTGTAACTACTCTGACAGCAAATTCTACTCGTAACAACTGATATGAGAAAAAGGGACGCATTTAATTAGAGACTGTTTTTCAGTATTTTTATTTCTTTTTATTACTTTGTTTCGTTTTGAATGAATGTGCACGTCACATGGTGTCAGTAGGGAATGGAATCAGTGTCGGTTGTCAGTGTGTGGCAAATGCAAACAGAAAATTTAAGGTGCAGATCTGAAATGAGTATGCGTCCTAATACTGGCCAATTTATATGGACGCTTCATTTCGAAATTCATAAATTGACGCTTTCAGAACTCCTTCTTATACTCGTTTCCGGCAATTTTTTTGACGGCATGTTTAACGTCTGGACGAAACATTGAATGGATTAATTTCTTGATGAAATGTCCACGGCTATTTCAAAAGACACATAAAACACTCTGTACATCTGTCTATATGTCTTCAATGACATGAAGTCTACCATACGACTCTTGTTTAAATATTTATTACCAAAAAACCAACCAATTTACACTTGAAAAATCAGGAAACCTCAACTGAAACTGCCGCCGGCTTTCTGCAAATTACCCACAATCGCTCATTCCGAACTGAAAACCACACAGTAAATGAAAGAAAAACCGATTCCTTTCATTTGAATAAACACTTTGACCATATGCGCAACAAATCTGAGATACAGGGCCGATGAAAATTACGACATCGCATCGTCTATGATGCCACCACGTCACATGGCATATGGTTGCGTGAAAAGAATTCAAAGCAAGCAAAACCGTATCCTTCACAAATATCCCAAGGACATTTCCTATTGCACAAAAGGGTGGAAGCGCAATCAACCCCGTTCTTTTGAAGTTGTTTCTTTTTTTCTTTCCCCTGATTACAGCGTGTGTAGCGCAAATAAGCTCCATCATATAACAAACGAGATGTCGCCGCCGAATGGACACTTTATCCCATTCAATTAATTTCCCGACAGGATATCAAAATCGGAACTCAATTACTTATGTTTCGAAGAAGTACAAATCATGGACACAACTTGTGGACGTCCTGATTAATCGATTTTTCGGTCCAGAGGTTGTTCCTCAGCTGGGGCTGCAAGGTGGAGAAATAAATGGTGTCGATATGAATCCTGCGACAAGTCAAGTGTCTGGCCACTCCCAAAGGGATAATCATTCAATTAATAGGATTTTATTGGATTTTTGTTGGCGGATGTTGGGAATTAGATTTTGCGGGAGGACCACCCGAACCGCGACACGTGTCCTCATCTAGACGTGCTTACCAAACTGATGATAACACCAGAAGCCATCAGTCGGCGTGCGTGTGTGTTGGCTGTAAATTAATGGGCGACACGTGGCCGGCTTCCATTGATAGAGCTGTTTGTTCACTTGATGTCAAAAGTACATCTTGTTTAGCTATTTGTGAATTGTCGTCTAAGTAATATTTTTTTTATTATTCCAATGATATGTACTTATGGCAATGTTTGTCGGGTGTCATTTGCGAGCTTATGGTCCAGTGGAAATAATTTAAACCTTGGACCGTAAACGTGTGAAGGAGTAGATAAATGAAATGGCCAAATCGGATTAGCACATTAGAGCACATGATACTGATAAGGGAAATTTATTCAAAAGTAAGGGCGATACGATTGTGAATGCTAGAAAGGAAAGAGAGGTTTATATAAATCGGCTTCTGAGTGGTGCTGGTTCATCATGCTGTCTTTAGTTGGGCAGATATTGGAAAGCTATTCCATTGACAAGAAAATAGTTCTTAGCAGAGACAATACTGAGACCACCAACTCCAAGCATCATGCTATATTTTTATGGAGTGTTCACGTTTCGTGCGCTAGTATTCTTACATAGAAAATCGTATTGACAAATGTCACGAAACTTCAAAAATTCTGCTCACCAACACACTCCCAGGAGATATGAGACACTTCCGCTGTGGGCAAAGTTGCTGGCAGAGTTCATAGAATTTTATCCGTTTAATTTGAAATTGTTCGTTACGTGTGGATAATATTATTTTTTTTAGGAATAAGTGCCCATTTGCTTAAGATGTTCATGAAAAATTAACAATGTAGATTGGTTGAGGGAAAATTAAAACATTTTGAGCAAAATTTCTTCATTATTTAAGAAAAATGTACACACGAAATCGAAGTTAATGATATCCAAAAGCGGAAAATACACAACCATGTTTGTCCCAATATGTTTCTAGTATTAAAACATATATTTTAGATAGTTTTGCTAACCAAACAAATCAAATAATTCGCCTTTTAACAATTTATAACAACTAAAAAATGGCATTCAGTTATGTAAAAATGTGGTATTCCCGAACGCTTTCACATTTCCCACGGTTGCCGCGGTTGGCAGTATTTATTTTTGTATTTTTTGTATGTTCTTGCATGTCACACGGATTCTAAATTGACATGACACCGATAGAAAAACAAAATGGCGAAATTGAAAAAAAAAATTCATAAATTTGTTACAATTAACCATTTAAATATTTAAAAAGAGTTATTTACAACATAAATAATTTAATAAAGCATTATAAATATTTCAATTCTCATAAATATACTAAGTAGTTATTTAAATATATTAATAAAAAATATAAATATTTATAGACCTAAATTAAGTGGCATCATGTCGTAGAGTGCAAGAAACCGATGTGAGGACTGAGGATAGAAAAGACCCAGGGACAAGGATTCGTTTAGTGAGCTGCAAGAGCAAATTTATGAGAAGTGGCCTTTGATAGTCGGCGAACTCGGTACTTGGTGATCCTAACTCAAAAATAGGAAAAAGGGGAAATCTTTGGTAGTTCCCGGACATCGAAATTGATCACATTGCACCACAAGCCAAAGAAAGAGGCCTTCCAACAGCCTCTAAAAAAGCCCCTTTTGCAGTGCCATCCGAAGAGACACCTTTGATGTGCTAGGTTTTAGCAGGCGACCTCCAAGCAGAAACTTAAAGTTCGCTGACGAATGCCGACGAGCTCATGAAGCGAAGCCAATGGTATATTACACAACACTGCCGACAAGCACCAAGGCTCAGGGTCCCCCAAAAAACTTGTGACGCTTTTGGGTAAAGGGATACACGCGTCTCCAAAGAAAAAAAAAACCGATTCGAGGATTGAGTATTCGAGTACTTAGCAAAATGTTAGGAGATGATACCAAAAGTAAAAGAGGTCATGTCATTGGATTGTAGTATTTTTTATAATTTTGGTGCGGGCAATACCCCCATATATTTGGCTTAATGCAAGCTGAGACTAAAAACTATGACACTTAAAACAAAGACATGGAAAACCTTAAAACTAAGACTTAAAGATAGGGAGAATGGTGAAGAAGATGGAGTTTGAGGTGGGCAGTGCTGCGGTTGAAATCGAAAACAGAAAGGTTAGAACTAACCTTTCGCAGCATACGGGAGATTGATTCATTGGACCCATATAAGGTATCATGGGTTGGTAGGTAAAGAGACGTGGGCAACGTAAATTACGGGGGTTTGTGTTAAAGAAAATAGAGTTATAGAGAGACGCACAATCAACGGAGCCAGAGAGAAGACGATAAATGAAAAGAATGTCTGCAGCGTCTCTGCGTTCCTCAAGGGTGTTCAGGTTAATGAGATTCAGCCGGTCTATGTATGGTGGCAAAATAAAAGGATCGTCCCAAGGCAGAACTCGAAGAGCAAATCGAAGAAAACGGCGTTGGACATTCTCAATTCTATGCTTATGAACTTGATGAAACGGAGCCCACGCTTGACTAGCGTACTCAAGGAGGGGGCGAACAAAGGTGATATAGAGGGATCTGGTCGCGTACGGGTTCGAGAATTCTTTAGACCATCGCTTAACAAAGCCGAGTGATGAGTTGCCCTTTAAGATTATATCCTCAATATGCGAACGAAAATTTAGCTCCCTGTCGTACAATATGCCAAGGTCACGTAGAGTCCATATCAGAGCTTTGGAACTTCTAAAGGTTGTTTTGAAGACTGAATCCAACAGAGTCCTACACAGCTTTTCACAACCACCCGTTTGTGTGATTTTTTTCTGAGACGACTAGAAGGGATCTAATATTTGAATGCCTTATCCCCCGGAAAACACAAATTTCATGGTACTTTCCGCCACCTCTCGCTAACGTCTGAGACACTTCCAAAACTAAAACTGAAAGCTCTTTCAATTGGCTATTTGGACTCGGCATAAAATTGCAGATCCCTTGAAATCGTCTCAAAAATGAAAAACTCACACAAAACGAATGGTTTTGAGAAGCTAGGCCTAGGGTGCGTAGCTTGCGCCACCTATTTTTTTTATCCGGTTGTCCCTGCTTGTCCAGTGCAATTCTACTTCTCGATATTTGTCAGACGTTAACGGCACCAGTTTCTATGTGAAATTTTGTCATCATCGTTTGTCTCGTCCTACAATCTCTTGCTACAATACGTTCATATGCATCTTTCTTTACTCTTGAATTTCAAGGAAACCATCGTTTGGTTTGGTTTTTAGATTTATATTTGGGGAAGCCCTTTACTCGGAAACTTTTAATTTTCTCCATTGCTAATGAAGCACGTTGCCTAGCTATAAGCTTTTTTCAGCTTCATTAGACTTTTGTCGCCATTTGCTGCAAAATACTCAATCTCTTCAAAACTAATATAAAAATGTTCACAAAATTTAATAGCAAACATTATATCCCGGAATGTGAAAGCAGTAATTAGCGACTTCCACACAATGTCGGGCTGTAATAAAAGAACTTTCTCATCACTGTTATCAAGATCAATTAGAAAATTAATGACACTCGTAGCTTAGATGTTGCTGATTAAGCCATCTCTAAGGACTAATACTCTATTAAGCTTGATTCCCCTCAGAACGAACAAACAAAAAAAACTCCCCGGCGACATTGTGTCTTATCAGTGTCACAGGGAAGAAACAATAAAAGAAATATTTATCTACCTACTCCCGTAGCCGCGTTACCTTGAAGACATAACCTTCGAATTCAATTATTATTCATGCAAACGCTGCTCCACCGTTTAGCGAAATCAATTACAACCCCTAATCGCATTTACCAAGAGTTGACAATCAAAACCGCTAGAATTTGAAATGTTTTTCTTTTTTTTTTGTTCCTGCAGGGCTTTGCTATGGAAGGAAGCGTACATCGCTCGTGTTTCCCGAGGAAGACTATAATAAGAACAACAAAGGGTGTCGATTTCAAAATCAACCCCCAAGGCATAGATCGCAATATAGGGTACACATAAATGAAGGGGTGTGTCTGTATGTCGTTCGTACGACTACGTATAGCGTTTCCGCAACTGAAGACAAAATTTGACTTGCCACAGACAAATGGGTAGTTGGGGCGGGTGGCGGTGGGTTTGCATGGCAGTTAAAATATTTTATTTTTGTTTTAATCATTCGGCATGATCTTGCGCTGAATGACGAACCTTAGTAGAACGGATGAGTGTAAACAATTCTTGGCTTGAATGATGAATATAGCGCAGAGCAGTGCGCGGTTACAAATTTAAATTGTCAAATTAAATGAACCAGAAGCAAGATTGTTGTGGAAGTAGTTAGCCGTAAATGGGGAACCTGCTGTGATAAAACAGACAAGCATAAATCTGTTTTGCGATGTTGTTTTTGTTCGGCATTGTGTTGACGGTGTTGGAACGGAAGTCATTGTGTTTTTTAGGACATTGAAATATAATTTTTTTGGCTCACCATCTCTGAATAGGTATGTACCTACATGATTTTGAAGATGAAGTACTCGAAAGCGTCTTTAATCGTAAACAAAAACTATTTTCGCCCGCCTCGAGAACACAATTTGCCAATTTGGTAGGTAGCAGGTTGCTATTTTTAATAGCTGCCAACAACTGATTTGTTTTCAATATTGGCTGGTTTCGAAAAAAAACATTTATTTGCTTATTCTTTCAGTTGTCAAAAAGTTATTGATTTTACATAACTTCACAGTTGAAAAATAGGATAATTTAGCCACAAAAACTTGAAACCAACTTTAGGCAGCTTGTTTAAATCGCATTGCAAACGGTTCAAAATACTTTGACCTTCGGCAACCAACAATAAAATTACTCAAAACATCTTTTAAGGTGACCTTATTTTTATGCATTAGTGAAACTGCACTTGGTTGAAAAGACACTGGGCGCAATACGATAGGAATCTATAAGAAAAATGTTTTTATGTTTACAGAAACAAAACCAAATGTTTGGAAAATGAGATTATTTTGCTAAAGCCCGTATGACACTACATTTTTTCCTCATTTATATAATGTTGAAAATTCAGCGGTGTGTAAAAGAGACTAAAAGTGTATAACGAAAGGGTTAGCAATTGTTTGCAAAGCAACCGCAAAATTTCAATCGAATTTATTTTCAAATAATCTTGAAATGTCAAAAAAAAAAAAGCTGCCAGCAGCTGAAAAATGTGATTTGAATACATTTTCAATGCGTTTTTTTTTATGTTTCTACATTAATAAAGTTGGTACTCACTCCTATCGGGAATTTTCGTTCTAATTTTTCGTACTGCTCTAGTTTCATTTTAACATTTCGATTGATAAATGTTTTTTTTTTCTGAAACCCTATGACCAAAATTGTTTTAGAAGTACGTTCGGGTACTTTTTTGCAAATTTTAAATTATTAAAAATAAGAAACTGTGCGAATGCGACCACGTCACGTACTGAGAAAAATGAGAAAGAAATCCATTTCCCCTCTTTTAATTTTTTCGTAATTTTCTACTCGCCGAATTTTGACTTATTGAAAAATGGAAAATGAAATGGAAAATGGAGAATGACAACTAAGTGACAGCTCAGAAGTTTGACAAGTAAAACTTTATTTGTTTTCGTCTTCAACGATGTCGCAGGAAGAAGTTGTAATTGAATGTTTTCAATTAGGTTATTCAGGTACTTCTCTTGAAATTGAGAGATTTCTCTCTCGATTTTTGATATTAATTTGACGTTTTTCATTTTTCAATGCTGAAAGTACACGAACGAACCTATAGATAATTAAAATACCTACTTCAAGTACTTCAGGTACTGCCAAATATTTTTGTTTCGCACAATCGGAAAAAGTTTTAAATGCCTTCTGCAAAAAAGATAGAACAAATTTCTACAAGGTCTGTTCCTTTACTTTTAAATCTTACGAATTTTTACTAATTCTTAAGAATTTTTAATCAATGCCGTTCCTAAACTCAAAAAATTCGTAAAAGGTAATAGTATTAAGAGAGCAAGATATCACCCCTCACCCATCCACTGAGAATCTTACGAATTTTTACGCAACAAATTTCTTGGTGTAAGAATTGAAAAATCTGTCAGCCGCCTTACAATCAGCGTTACCGTTGTGCGACTTAAGTTGCAATTTGGCACTTTTTTTGAGAGCCTGCCACAATTTTTTGCTATTTGCCCCTTTTTTTAATTGGAGCTTCAATAATTTTTCAAATGCTTTTATTTCCAAATAAAAACGTTTTAAATGTAACGCAGTTGCCTATCTCAACACTTTTATAGTGTTTGCAGAGCCAATGCTTGAAAAACATCGTTCAAAAATTCGAAAATAAGCTATTCTGCTTCAGAAATGACATTTTTTTTCTCATTGGCCCTTTTTCTTGCGACTTGCGATAAATGAACTAATTTTGTTCGTAAATTAGCAAATTCTTCGAGTTTATACGATATTTTAACAACTTGTTGTATAACTTTTTCGAATTTTTGAATTATGTATCTGTCATTTTCATATAGATTACTACAAAAGAGCTTTCTAACTTTTTCGTAAGTGTCTCTCTCCATGACATAATTTATCCCCACCACTGCCATTTTGACAGTATTTTCCATTCTAACTACCAAAGTAAGGGAACAAACCTAAAGAGTTGTCCTTTTTTATCTCAATAACTGTCAAATCTATCCACCAATAAAGCAAATGCATTTGTGGGCAATCAAAATGTGAATACAACTTGCGGGCTGTGGCCTCCAACCTCTGCATCGAAGAGTTGAACAAATTAACGTGTATACCGGAACTTTCGCTACCGTTTTCGAAAGAAAGTTGGAAAAGACTATGTCAAGAGTATAACTTAAGTATAAGCTATCGCAAGAAATTTTTCGTTTTAATTGGTTGGTATAAGATCCAGAACCATTTTGAATTGCTTTGGCAATGTTGGTAGGTAGAAACTTGGTCTGATGAGGAATCACCTCCATTTTGACAGAAACTAGGTCATAAATTGTTGAAGATATTATTAACCTCTGTACATAACATAAATTCCGACAAAGTCTGTACTAAGCCTCATAGCCATAATATACTGAAACATATTGTTCCTTAGAGAAAAATTGGTACCCGAAGAAAAATGTCCGTTTTAAAAACCCCAATAGAAATCAAATGAAAGTGTCATTGCAGAAGTGGTCAAAAAGTGACATAAGCTGATATTCTTCAATAATTAAAACCAGACAAGACTAAATATCTGATCATAAAGAGTCAAACGTTAATACATTTGCGTCAATGACAGACTAAAATTCACTCTAGCTTCTGTTAAAAACTTGAAACGGGCCAAAAAATAATGCAATCGAATATTGCCTTATGTTAGATTAACCTGATATTCTTCTTCCCTTACTCTATTTATTTTATTTATATATTTTCAGGCTTGCATTTTAAGATACAATATCTTACAAACTAATACCAGCTTCTGTTTTAGAACGATTTTAAGGTACTTAAAAAAGAAAGAAATTCAAATACGTTTTATTAAGCTTAATAAATAATTTAAAAAATGCATTCCTCTTTGCTATTCTTAATTAACATTTCATTTATATAAAAAGAATTAAAAGAAAACAAAAATTTGTATTCATATTTTCATTAACTACATAAATAAATATTCTGCTTTGGTGAACACAACATATAAAACAAGGAAAACAAGACGATAAATGTGTCGCTAGTTCTTTTTTAAAACGCTCGATATCCCCAATTCGCCTAATATTACGCGGTAGAGAGCTACATAACCGAGTGGCATTTAAAAAAAGTGACGTTCAGAGGTTAAACAAGAGAAGCGAAATTGTGTAAGTTCTTGCGATCTACTTGATGAGGACTCTTGAAAAGAGAGCAGGGTTGATGTGACTGATATATCCTGAAGAAATGTCATTTTGACATTATCGTAAAATGCAGCATCTACGAAATAAGTTGGAATTGAATTTTTTATAAGCTAAATACCTATTAAACCTAACATTTTGAGTGCGCTGATATGTTCTAGGAGAACATTCAATTACAACTTCTTCCTCCGACATCGTTGAAGACAAAAATAAATAGATTTTTACTTGTCAAACTTTTGAGCTGTCACTTAGTTGTCAGCTTTCATTTTTCATTTTTCAGTAAGTCGGAATTCGGCGAGTAGAAAATTACGAAAAAATGAAAGGAGGGGAAATTGATTTCTCTCTCATTTTTTTAAATTTTCTCAGTACGTGGTCGCATTCGCACAGTTTCTTAGAAACTTTTTAATAATTTTACGTTTGCAAAAAAGTACCCGAACGAACCTATTAAGTTTCTCCTGCTATTGAAGTCGCAATTGCCATATATTTCACATCCATATATCAATATAGGAATTGCGAGTTGAACAGCATTGACAGTTTTTTACAAAGATTTTTATGGTCAACTGTGTCAAAAGCTTTGGAAAAATCCGACATTACCAAAGATGTTACTTTTCCATCATCTAAGGCTTCTTCAATAACATTTATAAGTGCTGTGGAACAACTGTGGTGTTTCCTAAAACTATATAAGTATTTTCCGGACCCAAATGGTGGGTTCAAATAGTTCTTCACGTTAAGGGAGATAAAACCAAGTCTGCCAAGAATTAGTAGGTAACTGGGAAAAATCCACAAAACACCTCTTGGACCGCATTCCTTACAACTACTTAAAGTCTCCATAAATAAATACTCTCCCCCTATACAAACCTCAAATATGTTTCAAAAAGGCGTGCCCCTTTGGAATACTGCGAATTTTCGTCAGATATGCACTTTAAATTTGCTGTTTTTCGAGAGAACTCATTTTGTTGACAAACACATTGGTTGGATTAAAACTACTTCGACCTTCACGACTAACTCCAGTTTACAGTTTCAGACTCATTTAACTGATTAGTTAGTTGAATTTTGACAGTCTTTCTATATAGGTATCTAAATCATTCCTAAAAACACATTTCTGACACGAATTGAACTCTTTACTTTGCTTCGCCGTCGGTTGGCTTAAAACTTGCTGTGTTACTTTACGGTTTTTTTGCCGGTTTCTCACGTGCTAGTTTTATCCCTCTTATTTCCCCTTTATCTTCTACTTAAGGCAAGTCGTAAAATTTCTACAATTTCCTAAAAGAGAGACTTTTTTTTTTTAAATGAATGTCTTGGCTGCAAGGCTGTGATATTGTTAAACATTTAATGGGAAAAATTGTGGAGTAAGAAAGATGCCTAAATTATTGGTACTGGCACAACTTAGGTGAACTTTTTCAGGGTAATCAGGTGCTGATTTAATTCTACTTACGTTTTATCGAAGAAACCCAAAGTGTCTACCTACGAGTTGATTTTTGTCAATCTATAGAATTTGTTGAAGGACCATGTAAAACGAAAGAACTGTCAGTGATTATGAATGAACTCACGATTTTGAAAGACCTTCATAGGTACCTATACCTACTGACTTAATCTGTCCAGGGTATCCCAAACAAAGTAATATTTATGCGACCACTTGATGGATTTTATTGCAACACTTCATAGCACCAAGAAATAATAAAAAAAAATATCTACCAGCAACTACTACATTTATTACGAGTTCGTTAAATTTTTACAGAAACGGAAACCGCCTTTGATAGTCTTGTAATGACGAACCACACACCTCGGAGGAACATTTTATTCGCCAACGAACTACTAAAATAGTTATATCGCCAGATTTGTACGGTCAGTAGTTTTTACGACTGTAATCCGCATAAGTTCGTTAAAACGACTTTGATCCTTTGATGAACTAATTCCAACGAAACAGTTGGCAGAATGCGTCGGCCTTTACGGCCTCTTATAACGGCCAAGATATAAAATCGTCAGTAAAATTCACACCCGAGCATTGGAATTGTTACCAGAACTGACTTCGTGTGTACGTTCCGCATCCTTTTGGGCAAGAGAGTCGGTGTTGTGCGTCTGCTCCTGCTCTCACGTTCGAATACCGAATTTCGACTTTCGAACGGAATCCCCTTTTGCGATGAGCGCGTTCTTATTTACTCGCCTCTATGGAGGGCGTATCCGTGCGCTGTCCTATAGAAAAATCGAAATGGAGTCTGCTTAAGCTTTATGAAAATGGAGCCCTCTCCTAAGGACGCACATATGCCGGCGGATTGTACATAAATTCCATTTACCCGTCAACCACCCTCCAATGGGGCTTGTACATAGGGCCTTTTATATCTTGTGTAGAGAAACATGTGTGATGTGTGAGAATCCGTATGGACTTCGAGAGAAGACACATATGATGGCATATAAACAACTCCCAGTCCTCGCCCCACACACGGTGGCCATGGCGTGAGCTGGTGCTGGTGGATTCATAGCGCCCGTCGACTTGAATCTACCCTCCCGGCCTTGCGGCGGCGGCATGGTGGAAAAGGAGGACTAAGGCGGCGGCTAACATGTTGCTTTTCGGGAATATCTTGATTCTTTGTGTTTCTCGCTGCCAGGATATGTAATCGAGGGATACCTCGAATATGGAGATGGAATATGGAGTTCTGCTGGCAGAGTGGCAAATGTTTTGTGCGAGAAAACCAAACAATTATCTTCTCCATCTTTATGGAGTTGGTTTTGCACATTTCTTGGTTAACACTTTCGTTGTGCTTGCTCGAAGAGGTGGGGTGCCAGTCCGGAGTCCGGACATGCAGGGTTACTAGAATTAAGGTGGATGTTGTGGTTTTTTTGATTTTTGTGTTGGATTCTTCTTTTGCTGGTAAGTACTTCCTTTGCCATCGCCTCGGGGTGGTGGCAATGGTGGTGTTTGTCGACTGATGATCGGACTTATGATTTATGTTGTCGTTGTCCTTTCTCTTCGGCTATGATTGATGGACCGAATGTGTTTTTAGCTGCGAGGTATATTTCCATAAATGAAGAAATCAAAGATGGATGTGCATAGCGGGCCTTGATGAATGAATCAAGAGGTGAATACTCAAGTCCAGTGCCGTTTGTTCAAATGGAATGAATTGTTTGAGTTGGGAAATCAATCAGGATATTAATGAATCCGCCCGGTTCAGTGCGTCGTTTTGTATTATCCATTCGTTGTTGGCGCTTGGGCTAACGAGCGATTAAGGGTTGCGGGGTTGATGTTGCTAAGTGCACTTGTCACGGAGATGAAAGATTCGCTTTGTCCGGGACTTTGAAAAATGGGCATTCGGTTGGATTGGGTGCGAAGGCGGACTGCCGCCTCAACAACGGAAAACTGTTGTTGAGAAATTGAGAGGCTAGATTAAGAAAGGCTTACTGATAAACAGTGAATTGAAGATCTATCTATTTTAAGGACAGTTTTTGGTAGAAGGTCGAAAGTATGAACTGTGGTTTTGTTGTTGCGATAGTGGAACTACCCCGTAGAGATGCAACACATGCGAGCTTCGAGTGCTCCCTTTTAACAACTGAAAACTGAAAATGTGTAGGTACCCACGACCTAGAGAAAGTGTATAAAGAAATGTCCAGTGAAGACGGCTTTATCTTAACATTAGCGAAGGCTGAGGTTTTAAAAATTGGTGGATATATAAAACTTGACGAAGAGCTTGTTCAAAAACATCTCCAAAATTAGGTTGGTAGGTATGTCTGATGAATGAACCTTCAAGATCGTCAGCTTTATGTACAAATTTCTATCTGCAATTATCTTTTAAGGCCTTAAAGAGTTCGAAAAAAACGAACTAGCAGTCAAAAACCACGCCGTTGACCAAATATGTGCCTTACGAATAAACATTTTTAGTTTCGGCTCTAAATTTTAGTAGTTCACAGTGGCTTCCATACAAGCTTCGCAATTGTGAGCTTCCGTAAATTTAAAGTCGAGACCAAAATTTGTTATTAGTCTCTCAAGCCGAAATGTTGAGCTCAAAAAATCATATACAATCATAGACCTAGCCTTTCAAAACCATTTGTTTTGATTTTAAGGTTTCCCTTGCAGTTATTAGCTATGTCCGTTGTAGAGCTGTCGGTGCTCGGTGGTTCTGCTAAAATGCTAAAAAACCTTCTTAATGGTTGCAGCGAACTATCAAAGTCGTAAGGTGCAAGTGCATATTTGTTACTTTTACTTGGCAGTGCCTCTTTTTTGATCTATAAGCTTGCAAAGCAAGACTAGCTTCTGTGAAAATTTCCAGCGCTCAGACAAAGCAGAGATAAAACAAAGAGTTAAGAGTAATCGAGAGTAGGATACTGCTAAAGGCTAACTGGTGTCAAATATTTAGGTACGAACTTTTATCTATGTTTTGTCAAACACTTGAATTTAGATACTAACCTTATAATGGTCGCAACGCGCACATTGACTTACATACTCCCATGCAAGGTTTTCCGTTAAGTTTTGCTAATAGCGGCTGTACTTATGCCGCAGAAGCTAAATTTCTGGTAATCCACAAGCCCTGTTGTTTGTTGTTTGAAAAATTGAACCTGTTATTCTAGTCGAATAAATTTAATTTAATTCATCGAAGACTAGCAACTATAAAGCAAATTTAAACGCTCCAGCTCGGATAGTCGTCTTCAAATAGATAAATCGGAGATGAAGACAGTCGTCGGTTGTTAAAATAGTCCCTGACCGGCTTTCAGGCTATTTAATCAAAAGACAAAGAATTGGTGCTTTCACTATATCGCCTAATCTTCAAAAACCATAAAAGCAACAAATTAATCGGTTATTTGTTTTTCTTCTACTTTTCTTGTAAACTTTTAGCGCTCATAGGCGAGTTCATCCGAGAAGCCAAAGTAAATCTATTTCATCATACCTCATAGTTCACATCTCTGATCTCACCCTGGCTATAGCGTGACCTTTGTGCGACTAAGGTTGCAATTTGACACTTTCTTCGAGAGTCTGCCAAAATTTCTTGCTATTTTGACCCTTTTTGTAGTTGGAAAAGTCGCCTCGAAAATTTTCCAAATGCTCTTATTTGCAAATAAAAACCTTTAAAATGTACCGCAGCTGTCTATCACAAGACTATTATAGTGTTTAGCGAGCCAATGTTTGTTAAATATCGTGCGAAAATTGTAAATTTGCAGAACTACCTTAGAAATGAAAATTTTTTCTGATTGGCCCTTTTTTTTTTTTGCGACTTTTCAGAATTCTGCAGCGGTTACCCTGTATGGTGAATCGTTTCAATCATTGAGAGGGAACTTATAACCACCCTTATTGCGAAGATCAACTATCAAATAAAAAGGAAGCATTTTTGCAACTGCATATAAAAATAGTAAGCAAACTTCCGGAAGTGGACTTCGCAATTGTTCTGAGCTTCTTAATATATTTTTCCGTATAGTAATTTTCAGTATTTGAATATTGGAATTTAAATTTTAGGGGCCTCACTCAAACCCTTCACAAAAGCTTTGTATAAAGTTCTTATCCCTCCCCGCTGCATGGCATATTTGCGCCTATTAGATCAGAATCATGACCTATTATAAAAACTGAATTTGTTCACTTTTTCTCTTTTAAAAGGCAGACTTTGATTTATCAAAGTTCAAGTTGGAAATCTAGGAAAAAATGGCAACCGCACACCTTTTGTCAAGCATATTTGCATAACTTTCGAAGTTAATGCTACCCACATGAAGCCGTAAAAATTACGGGCTCGGCAAATTCCTATTGGCGAAGATTTATTGCACATAGACATCGGAATCGCTGAAACCTTTCATGTGTAATAGATTCGTCTCCCTCGGCAAAAATGTCGCTGAAATAAAGAATCCTGCGCCAACATTTCCCACACCACATCTTCCGTATGTGTGCCGTACCTACATATGAAAAGTTTGCCACAAAAATTCTGGAGAAGCTTCCAACCTGGGCATATGTGACAGCTCAGCACGGCCATACATCATGTAAGGATAGGATACATTTTTTTTTGCCTCCGCATCCTCTATATCTGACTGTTTGGCATTTTTATTTAAAAATATTTTCGCCGCGGAGAGGGCGAATGATGTATGATTCGGCGATTTGGTTGGATACGAAAAAGGACACTAATTCAGTGGAGGCAACCCTATAAAGCAGCATAAAATTGCATACATTAAGGCTGTGTTGTGGTGGACGTCCGTGCGTCGTGGGTCCAGATTGTAATTTGGCTAAGTGGTCATTCCTCATGTTAATGTTCGAGTGAATTCATAATGGAGGTCGCGTTGATTAAATGGCCGTGCCCGCTGAATAGGTAAATATTTTTGTCGTTTCCTTTATGCTTATTCGATGATTTTTGATAGAGTTATGGCGAGGCGAAGAAGTATTATTGTATTTAAATGCAAAATACTGGATCTGCAAAGGGTCGATAAAATGTCTTGCGGAGTTTTTTTGCTGACCTTTGCTGGTCAGTTTTAGTGTTTTGTTTACGGAGATAAAATCGAAAATCATCGTGAATTTTTATAGAATATTTCGGCGGCAGGATTGAGTTCATATTTTATACATTTTTCTCTCATACTCTCATACATACTCACCCCTAGAGAAACTGAAAGCGTCTTCTTTGCTGTTTTTAATAAGAAGGTGATGTCCAATGTGTCAACTCACTTCCCCACTGAAACTATGCCCGGAGAAATCAATTCCACAAAACCGATTGTCATCTAAAATTACTCCTACCACCATCAGTTGTCCTACTTCCTTTCCCACAAAGATAATACCTACATATACAAAAAGCGGAAAAACAATAAAACAATTCAAGACAAAAGGCACCCCCAATTCTAAATTTGCAGTAGCATATCTCATCCATTCATTGAACTACATCGCCCCATCCAGCAGCGGTTAAGTTTTATTCTTTTCATTCATTTGTTCGCTGATAACTGAATTATTTCCATAAATTTTTATGAATCCGCTTAAAAATTCACCCCGCACGCTGTGCGGTCGCATGCTTCTTCTTGCTTATCGCAATTACAAACCGGTAAGCAATTGTACGCGAGTAGGATATCATTTCGGAAGCCAAGCAGAGATTTTTCTTCGCACAACCACCCTTAGCCGTAAATAGGGTTAACCCAGTCAAATAACTTCGGGTGGTGAATTATAATTTACTTCAATTAGGAAAGAATGAGAGTCCCACTGTGTAAGCCGTAAAGCAGTTTGTTCACAGGACCCACACGAGGAAGGCAATGAATATCTCTCTAGCAGACGTGGAGACAACGTTTATGTCGCGCTAATCGCGGGCACGTATCCGTTTTATGCTTCACGCGACAATTTAAAATATGAGCTTGGTGGTAAGTTCACCTGGCGGTTGGCATAGAAGCCATCATTTTAGTTTGCAGATAAGTCTGAGATCTTGTTTTTGGAACGGCCGAATCGTGAGATACATGCTCAAGGAAGTGGCCCGAGTTTCGGATGAGTGTCAAACATTAGATCACAACGGTTCAAGGGAACGTACATTTCCATAAAAACTAAAAAGACGAAGGGCGCCAGATCGAAGGTCCAACTGTTCGAAACTATACAAATTAAATGTCCTTGTTTGTTCCCCCAAGGGGTATAGTGTCAGTTTGCATAAACAACCGCAATTATTTATCAATTTTCATCCCACACTATATCGAAGGATTGGTTTCGCATTCTCTATAATAATAATGGGGGACAACTTAAAGAACCGCACTTCTCATTCAACCCAGACTCATGGTATGAACTGTTTTTATGGCCACCGTATATCACGTTTTATAACGGTATTCAGTTGAAAATTTTAAGAAAATTTCAGACTTTTATCATTTGATTATGCAAATAACCAAGAGACGACCCTTGCCATACGGGCAATAGTAATAGACGGCGGGGAAAAAAAACACGGGGTGGAATGTTTCTACAGAATGTTTCTGGAAGTGTGGGGTTTCCTTCTGTATAGTAAAAAAAGAAAACAAGATGATATTTACGACTGTTTGGTTTGATTTTGAATGTTCATAAGTACACATTGTGGCGCTCTACTCGTTTCCGTTTGGAAGTTTATCCACCGGAATTGTGGGCTACTTGCGAGCTGTTTACGCCAAATATTTTTAAACTCGTATATAGATTATTGTACTTGAACCACTACCAATGCGAGACTGGTGTAACTCTTTTGTCAACCTTATTTTAAGATGTTGATGATAGTTTTATGAAAGTTTTTCTGATAGTCTTTCAGGAAGCAGACACATTTGTCACTAAACTCCCTTTATAAAGGGACCAACTAAAAGGTACAATTTCAAAATCCCAATGAGCTTGTCGTAGGTACTAAAGCTTCACAGTAAAGAACAGTCTGAATGATTGGGAAATTGTCCCCGACTTTTGCAAATGTAAAGGAATTGCCCCTTTAAAGGGTTAAATTAGATGCCAATATAAAACTTCTCATGGGGTTTTGTTGTAGGAATTGAGTACTACAGATGACAAAAGATGCGCCTCCCTAAGCCAACAAGCTGAGGGCTACATCATCACTGCTGACTCTATAGCGCCCTCTGTAATTGAAAATGCGTTCGAAACCTACCACTGGTTTCCAGTCCTCCGAGTATAGTTGGGGACATATACTTAAGTGGGATTTATCATGACGGTGTATGAGTATTCTTCTGCATAATACCATAAACTAACTACTAAATAGACTGACAGCTTTCGTGCCCCTACCCGATTTCGCCCGCAAATTTCAAATGACAGCCCTCTCTCGCGCTCTCTTGTTTTTCCTTTCTGTGAATACGACTATTAATGGCCGCCGGGTGGCACTATTTCAATAACAAACAATTTGTAAATAGATTTATAACAATAAATGTACATGTTGATTATGGTTTTCCTAGATAGCATAACTTGTTCTCTATCCATCTTCGGCACCAAAAACTGTTCATTCATTCACATTTCAGTTTTTTTTTAGTTTTATTTTTAGGAATTCTATTTTTGACAGCAGTTGCATGAATGAAATGAAATCCGTGGGGGTTGTTCAAAAAATTAGTTAGCAACATGCAAGTTAAACCCAAGCTTCCACTAGGGCATAAGTGAATTTTAGAAAATTTTCATGACAGTTGAATAAGTTTCTATTAGGCTTGGTGAATATTTCCAAATTCGTTTATTTAATACAATATTTGTACAAGATTAAAATATGATTGGAAATTCTGTCGTTTAATAACACTGAACAGTGTTGAATAATGTTACTTAGGACCAGTAAAAATTCAAATGCTATTCATATTTTAAAAAAAAGTGATTAAACTCTTAACAAAAAGACAATATAAATTATTAATTAACAAAAACAAGTTCACTCTTTGTGCTTTTGGGATACAAAAAGTGATCAAAACATTTTTTTATTGTTCCGATATAGGGCGATCTACGAGAATTTTTGTATTATGGCCTTTACAAGAAAAAACCAAGCACATACAAATTTGACAGCAATATTATAAACAATAAAAATATAGAATTAATTTTTTTTTAATTTAACAAAAACATATGTACTTGCATATATTAATGTGCAAGTATTCATTTTACGTACCTACTAATTACAGATTATAGATTATGCTAAAACTAAACAAAATTTTCGCCGAGATATAAAAATAATGTTTTCCCTAAACGATGTTAAAACCTTTTGTTTCAATATGATAACGAAACTTAAAGCATTAAAATCAACAAAAAAAGTGTTTTCTTTAAAATATACAAAAAAAGCTTTAAGTTACAAAATCTCTTTTAACAAATGTAAAGAAAACCGTGTTAGTTCATTTTATAAAGTTCATAAACTTTATAAACTCTTATGTCGTTTTCGATTTGGCAAAAAGATACATATTTTTTGATCGAGATTGCTTTTCATGTTCGATTTTCCAAAAAAGAAACACCCTTTTTTATTTTAGGAACATTTGAGAAATCTCGATTTTTTTCTCATATTTACACATACTTTAACTAATACCAATTGTTATTTGCCCAACACAGCCGCAACACGATAACGAAATGAAAGCCCACCTTAGGTTACCGACATCCGGTTTAAACCGGAAGAGTGTAGGCTGGTTTTTTTCAAGTATGAGTGAGCCCCTTTGATTAACATAGGCACACATACATGAATTCAAACTGGGCTACATCCAAGGTCAAATTCAGCTTGTAGGCGATTTCTCTTTTTTGGCTGAAGCTATCAGTCTGTTTATTAGTTAGTTTATGCATAATACCAACAGCAGACTCAAGAAGACTTGTGCGAATGAAGCCGTACCGCATTTATACATTTAAGGACTATAATTGTTGTGAAACATTTTCTCTGATGACGCCCTATCAAAGAAAATTGATTGATCAAGTGGTCCGAAACCGGCGGGCTTGCATAAAAGAACGAATTTTTGGAGCTGCCATAGAGTCGGACTGTTATCTTCCCCTAGCCTCTAGAACTCTTGCCTATCGCGTATTCCTCAACAAATTGGGAAGTCCTAGCCAGCATCATGCCATCTTATACTTTTTGGGTATACTAACTTATATAAAACAAACATGGATACAACATTTCATGTCCACGACTTGCTCCAATGAAAGCATACTTAAAATAGTTGGATCAGCTCATTTTGACCATTAGCCCCGCCAAAGTTATGGGGATTCTTCTTCTTACCTTAATGTGAACAAGGGATGTGCGAGCTGAAAGGATACAAATCATTTGCTCATCATTCCTTCACTTAGGTACGTATATTTTTAGAAATGCTTCAAAACTGACTCTTGCAAATTTTTTTAAGAACTGTCATACTGCACCAACTTAATGCTTTATTTCTCTCTTTTTGTTAGCCTAAAGCCCTGGTAGCTAGTGCTATAATATTTTTGTTGTTTGTATAATTTATTTATGAAACAATAAAGTTATATTAATAATAATAATAATTTCTCTCTTTCCCTTAGCTTGCGCCTAAACCAGACATTAAAACCAATAACTGCGCAAATCAAAAGGCTAACAGATCGACCATGTTTGTATTGAAGAGCTTCGGCAAAACACCCTGTAGTCGGAAAATATTTGAGGTTATTAAGGATAAATTACCACCATCGCTTACGATGGCAAAAGCTTAATCCGAAATGTTTTTCAAGCTCATCCGTTCATACGGCAAGGGTCCAAAAGGCAGGTACTTGCAGATGGATGAAGCTATTCCATTCAACCGGCTAGCCGCAGGCTCCAAAACCAATTTCTCCATTTACATAAAACCCTCCCGCATCCATTCACTGAATGGTGAATAGTCCTTCTGTGCAAGGGTTGATCCACGCCTCCGTTCTACGTTTATTACCCGTAGTAGCTCATTTACCAGAGCGCGTATGCCGCCGCATTCCCCCAACGGGAATCGTAAATCCTTTTTGGAGGCTAAAATATGTAAACAATACCACGACTGGCTTTCACTCAACCAACCATCAGCAATCCTGCAGCAGTAGCAGGACGTGTCGCAGACGCAGAAAGGTATGGAGGTATACAATGGATGAGAGTCTTTTATGGCAATCGGCGTTGTACAACTGGGGGATGATTTTTATTAGCTTAAACACTTTAACCTCTTAAATGGGATGTTAAGCGATTGTTTTCACTCGGGCTATTTATGTGGTGCCGTGCCATCAGGGATGACACTAAATAAACATCAGTTGCTTTATTCGTTGCGTCGACTTGTGGTGTTTACAGTATCTGTACTGGTGTGGTGACACCTTTTGTGGTGATGTACATTGCACAAGCTTGACGGGGTAGGTTATACGAAGACAACCAGAAAAGCGACGGTTATTTAGTGCGGCTAATTAGTTTGTTGTCAGTTGAGTATAGTAGGTAGTAATATACCTCAGGGTGTACCTGATTTTATATCGGTTTTAAGATCATCATGTAGGTATGATAAACGAGAGTAAAATCGCTATCAGAATTGAAATTCCATGTAGCAGGAGAATGAAAGGAGATGCGGCTGTATTGCATTGTTGATTTTAAATATTTTTTAAGGAGTTGTCCAAGCTTAAAAAATTAAGGAACTCCAAGCTTAAAGTTTCCACATTGGTCTGAAAAGATCAAATGAATTTGAACTGAGCCCATAAATTTAAACCCATGAGTGATGACTGTTCAATGACCTTCAGTGCACTACCCACGCCATACGAACGACTATAGCAATAAATAAATGTAATTTAAATAGAATTGTAAAGCCTGCCTACTTGAATGTGGATTTGTACACGCATGACGTTAAAAATACTACGCAACCCATAGGGATTTTTCGGAAAAACATAGGCCGTATCATTGAGCAACGCATTAAGATTTTATTATTTTTTGTACAGAATGCTATATGAAGAAACGGAATTGTCAAGTTACTGCCTGGAAAAATATATCACTGCAGCTTGAATCTGTGACTTCCCAATATTTTTGACTGCCTTTTACACAATTTTGATGACGCCCGTCTCTCCCTATTGGAGAACAACAAATAAAAATTGATACCACAAATCTCGTACGAAATTTAATTGACTACAAGTTTAGTTCTAACAATATTTTGTCTAAATAAATAAAGAAATAGTTGGCGAAACAGGTCCTAAGGGACGCCTGGGCCTAGCTTCTCACAACCATTCGTCTTGGGTGAGTCTTAATTTTTATTTTTGGGACGAATGGAAGGGATCTACATTTTAATGCCGAGTCCAAACTGCTCTTTCATGACAGTTATACTCCCGGATATTTGTCAGACGTGGCGATGTGGAAAAAAACCTTATTTTGTCTATAGTCTACATTTTTGGACTTGACGACAACTTAAATCCACAAAAAAATGTAATGAACTAAAAATAAACTTTGTTTTGTTTATTTCAAAACTTACGAGTTCTTATTGTAACGAGAATGAGATCGTAATGAGAATAAATTATATGAATGTTCCTAAGTATTTAACTCGAAATTCTGTCTAAAAGTATTAGGGGCTGACGAAATATGTTTTAAACCCTAAATTGTATCTCCCATATAAATTTTTTTTCTAAGATAACAAGTCTCCCGTCATTTAAAAAAAAATAGGCTCAACAGCTTCTCACAACCATTCGTTTTGTGTGAGTTTCTCATTTTTGGTACGAATAAAAGGGATGTACAATTTTATTCCGAGTCCAAATCAGTGTTTAGCACTCTCTCTTCATTTATCCCACGAAGCGTGGTCATTTTTCCCTTTTCACCATACTTAAATTCCCTTTTAAAATCCCACGATACTTTTTTGCGTCAAAATCCAGTTTTTTAAAGTAAAATTTTAATACACAGAAAGAAAATCACGTTTAATTAACCTTTAGTATAAAAACCGCAGTTTGTAACACTGCTATGATTACTTTTTGGTACTAGAACATTTTGATAAAGGACGATTTACATGATCTGTTTTTATGGACATTCAGTATGTTGATAATCATGGTGAAATATAGGTGTATTGATTGAATTTCACCAACAATTTATAGCTTGAATGTTTTTTGACAGATTTCTGAAATTCCCACGATTTGGTGCTTTTTCCCTTTATCCCACGGAAGGCTTTTCGGACATCGAAAATCCCACAAAAAGGGATAAATCCCACGATATTAAAACACTGGTCCCAACTGCTAATTGAGAAGCTCTTTCATGACAGTTGTACTCCCGGATGTTTGTCAGACGTTCACGATAGGTGGCGCAGTGGAAAAAAAGCCATAACTTCGAATTTGGCTTTTTTCAGTATTCAAACTTATTTGGCTCGCTAAATAAATGTCCGATACAGTAAATCGAAGATAAATTTTGACGTCAAAAATGAAGAAAAAAGCTTGTGTTGTTTTTAGTATGGATTTCTGGAGGAAACCGCAGAGATCATTTGCGTAATAAATAAAAGAAAACGCAAAAAAAAATTTTCAGGCGATGAACAAAAAAAACAAACTTGGGCGGCATGTGGAGGAACGACCAGCAATATGAAACTTGCAGAACAAATTCCACTGCAAAAAGGGAACTACACGAAGGAAAGTGTCGTCTTCTATTTTCTCCTACAGAAATTATTTCAGCTGCTGCAGCAATAATAATATCTTTTCCAAATTTCCTTGTGTCCATTTGTTTTGGAGATTTTCAAATATTGCGATGTTTTCTTTGGAGTGTGAAATTGGAAAATTCCAGGATACTAGGCTTAAGAATTCCCTACAAAGTGTTTGACTATTTAAATTAACAGTTTGTACACAGTCGCCTTATTTTTTTTTTGTCGTGTTCTTTCTCCTAAAATCGATGTTTGATCAATGTTCATGTACAATTTCTCTAAGGCCTAGGAAAAATATTTGAAAGCGAGCTTGTTGCTATTTATTCCGTAACAGTTGTCTACGAAAAGTGAAAGTTTCGCCCTTCTCTTACCGAATGGACTTTCGTGAATTTGGTAAAGCAGTTTAGAGCAACATTTGTAACGATAGTTGCGCCTCAAAGGTAACACTGGATCTACGAAAAACGGGCTGTAGCAAATTGTAGTCTCGACTTTAAGTTTCCGGGAACTCACAATTGCGAAATTCGTATTTAAAATAAAACCATTATTAACTTTTTATGTTTAAAGTCGAAATTTGAAATCGCCTTTATTGAGCTCTCTCGTTTAAAATTTTGCAGTTAACAGCTTTCGGATTTTGTTGCAAAATCACGTTGAAAATGGAGTTCAAGTGCACCGCTTTAAACTTTAAATAACCACAACGCATTTCCCTCAGCCAGACTTGCAGTAATTTAATAAATTTCCATACTCCCAACCGAATCGATAATTGCAAATATTGGAAACCAAAATTACAACCTACCCCCAAATGACAGTCGCAGGGTGCCAATGCCATCGGGTAGACAAAAAAAGATCCAAACAAACGAAAAATATGGACTGGCAGCTGGAATCGTAGTGGCGGCTATATGTTGGCTCTTTCCATGCAATATGCACTTTGCATATTCCAAAAGGAAGCAAAACATAAATTCACATATTCCGGAAAATTAGAGCAACAATAAAATGTAATTTATCGTCCTCCCTGCTGTAGCCATGCAGTCGTACGCAGTGTCCAGCATCCAGCATGGAATTTCCAAACTGGCCGTGTGATTGAGTTCACTATTCGCTATACCATCGTAGAACAAAGGGCCAGTGCATCTTCCGGACCATATTCGAAAGAGATCCACAACGACTGCCAAAGTGAAATTTTTCCTTTTGCCCACATCCAGCCCGAAAGGTATTTTTGTGTGCGTAGTATCTGTAGGAAAAGTTTTGTCCTCGAGGTCTTCCTCCATCTCGGTGTGGGGCTGTTAAACAAAAAATGATATACGAACGCTTCCTGGTCGGAAAGTCAAATGACAGGAAGTGTCATGCAAGTCTGTTCTGTATGGAAAAGGGGGGAAGCTGCCAACGAGAACCAACGAGTGACTGTCTTCGCTCTTAGCCTCTGAACTTTGTCATTTTAATTTTCGAGCAGGGTTTTTCTGTGCAGCGCGCACTTACTGTAAACTGGCAACTGGCACTCCTTCCTCTGCTCGGATGGTGCGCGCTCCTGCAGGGCTTTTGTTTTGATTCGAGTCAAAAATATGCGATTCCAGGGACTAACTTAAGGATAATAAAATTTCGAAACTTCCCGCCACCAAAAGAGCCCAAAAAGTCCAACTGCCAAGGTGAGCGGTGTGGCAGTAACCGATGTGCGGTGGGGCTCCTAAAGTGCTGGCATTACAAATGGCGTTCACTGGGACTCTCTGTGGCTAATGGAGGAATTTTATGCACTCGCAGTTAGTCGTGGATGTTGAGTATAATTTCGAAAAGTGTTGAAGTAGATTTATCATTCCACCAGAAGGGGGACTTGCTTGGTTTGTGTTTCCATAATTCAACCGGAAAAGTTAGCGTTTTCGTAACGAAGTTGTTAAATTTTGGCAAAACGGGAAATCACTACGAATTTAATTTTCCCAGTGAAGGAGGAAGTTTTGAGTTCACTTAATTACCGTTGCCGCACAGGTAGTTAATGATGGCGTTGGTCACGGCAAAGTTTTGAAGCGCGGTTTGGTGGGTACATTGTTTCCGAGTTTTCTGGCATTTAACGCTTTTCGAGTTGGTGGACGAAGATTCAGATTTCATAGCCGTTGGTTTTGAAAACCTTATAACAAGACTCCACATGGAGATGGAAAAGTAATCGATTCCGAATGAGTGAACTTGAAAGACTAATCGCTCCCAAGGGAAACAAATTGCAGTTGAAAAACAACAGATTCCGGAGCGATTCGCAACGGTCCGCACATTTATTATGCTCATCTACGCTATTGTGTTTCGTCGCAAAACTATTACAATTCCAGGACAATAGGCCACGCGTTCACATCAAGTGTCAGACATCTCCATAATCACATGAGACAAGATAATAAATCGGGCGACACGTCCAAGTCCAAGTCCCTGCCTGTGGAATGCTTGGCAAACATATTTATATCCGGGAAGAGAATGCGGTGGCCACCACCAGATCCGCCGCCGAGAAGACATCCTCCAATTGACATATCATCTGTGAATAGTGATTTTTAAACCATCCATACCCAGGCGATTGGTCGCGCCTAATTTCGAAATGAGATTCACCCTTGCGCCGGCAGCGAAGCAATTCGCCACGCTCAGTAAAATTTGTAACGCTATTCCGATGGAACTTGCAAAATCATTTCACTTGCACTGGGGTTCTCATGGGAACCACTATCGTAATAGAGTCAAAAACGTACAGCAAGGGTGTGTTCGGTGTTCCCATCACAAGTCCATTGACTTGTGGAGATGCTTTAAATGACCTCATACCTCATGCCATCGCTTCATATTTTTAACGCTTTCGATGCAGTGTACTGGCGTCATATCTCTGCCAGAGCTCGCATATGCGGCTACAATGTGCGAACATTGGAGAGCTCATTAGCGCGCGAGATACGACTCTATGGGTTGAGGCATAGGGAGACTCACACGAGGCGGAACTAAAGGCTGCATACGTTTGCTACTGCTTTTGCTTGAGTTGGCTAACAAGGTGAAACATATTCTTACACGCGATCTAGTTCTTGTTGCAGTAATGGCATCGTTTAGGCGTCTGGCCAATCTAATTAGGGGCAGGAACAGATTTTCGTGTGAAAATCTGTTTCAGTGGTTCATTCGATGTTTTTTTTTGCTGCGTCGTGGGAGAAATGGGTTGAAATTTGTATCATTTCTGGTTCTGATTTGAAATGGAATTTTGAGATTATTTAGCATAAGAAACGTCTGCCAAAGGGTGCGTGGTGACGGAGTGAAAAGTCTGCCTTTTCACGTATGTACAGGCTCTCAGATTGAACTTGATTGAGGTGATGTACTCGTAGTGTTCTAAGTTATTGCAATGTTAAAAGGAAGAAAAAGAAGTAAAAGCGAAATGCAAGCATTTTTTTCGAATCATAGTTGCTTAGGTTTTTTTTTTTAACTTTCTGCATTACGTAGAAAGAGAAATACATATATTGTATTCGTACAAAATTTCGAACTCGAGATGTTAATCATTTCTCACATTACGATGATAGGCGAACTCAAAAAAGTGGGTCGCAAAATTCTGTCCGTCCGTCTTTCTGTCTGCATGGTAACCTCAATATTAATGGTACTTCCCATACAAACTTTTCATACCAATTTGATTTGTTCGAAAACGGCTCTTACGATTCCAACAAAATTTATTTAAGCTTAAGTAGGTGAGGTAAACATAACTGCATACTCAGTTTTCCGCTAAAAAAAATCTAGTAACAGTACTTTTGAAATTTGGACATATCTCGAAAACCGTCCATACGATTGTAACAAAAATTTATTTCTAAGGTAATATGGTCATTTCTAACTTAATGGAAAACTCAGTTTTTCTCTGTATTATCGTAAAATGGATTTTTGAGAAATATAGTTTTCCCTAGTTTACCTCAAAACGGCATGATTCTGACCAAAATGCAAAGTTAGAGTAAAATTGATGTTTTCAAAATTATTGCGTCCTTAATTTTCAATTCGAATCACTGGAAACGCTCACTTTCAAAACAGCTCATATCTCGAAAACCCCATTTTCGATTTCGATAAAACCCTAAAAACCAAGTAATGCTTACATTACAAACAATAACTTGTACTCGGTTTTCAGCTAAATAGTTAAGCAATAGTATTTTTCAAACTAAACACTGCAATATTTGGTACTATTTTGTCTGCGAAATTTTACAAAAACCGCTCTAACGATTTTGACCAAAACACATATTAAAGATAATATAAGTATTATAAATAAGATCCCGTACTTAGTTTTTTATCAAAAAATTCGAACAAATCAATTTCGTAAATATTTCTCAAATATGACTACCCAAATTCCAATCTGTATTCACATATTTTCGGTATAATTTTGAAATAATAACAATGCCCCAACTTCCAATGGAAATCCAATAACAGCTACGTAAAACTTATTTTTAGCAAATATTACCAACTTCTAATTTTTTTCAACCATATTGAATAATTATTTCCAACGACTTGGAGCTTACACAATCACAACCACTTCATTTACATTAAAACTTTTGATGAACGAGAAAGTTACGTTCGACCCAGTCGTGCACTTTATTTTTAATTGTTTTAGAGGAAGACGATCTTATAACACCGCCATAATAGAGGTTTTTAATTGCAATTGTAAGTTTCAGTCCTCTACTGAAGTGTTTTGTACGCTCAGAACTACCCACAAGAAAGCATCTGAAGTTCATCTAATGCAATAAAACATAGCTGTCAAACAGCCATAAGGCATTTAAGGTGTTTAACTTGGGCTATCTGCAAAAAAGTATCTATCGAATCTACAATAATTCAATTCGTGATTTTGTACACTACAAAATGACAAAATGTACACTTTAAAATCATTTACGTATATAAATAATGAAAGCATTGGTAATTTGATAAAAAATAGCAGCCTTTCGAAAATGACTTAAATGCCAGTAATACCATCCCTTTTGCCTCTTTAACCTATCTGTCATATCTGCCTTATATTAAACTTTAAGTTTAATCGACACAACCGATTATAAGATTTTATCACTAACAAAAAACAAAAACTTGTATACGAACCGTTTATCGAAATGCTTATCTAACAACCTGATTCTGGCAAACCTCACTGATACCTCACAAGTCACAATACCCTCCAACGTGAGGTGAAGTTGATTTTGTGAGGTTTTCGTATTCTGGCAACAAACTCACAACTTGTGAGGCTCACAAAAACAATTATTAAATAAAAAAATTAAAAAAAAACCCCTGTGGAACAAGTCACAATCACAACAACCAAAATCAGTCATAATTCATAAAGGGTGACAAAAAGTGATTATGATTGCATGTGATGGCACTGTTTCCCTATTTTCTTGTCATTTACACCTTGACACATTATTTTATGCGTTTATGTCGGAAAAAATAGATAATTCTACATAACAACACTCAGAAAAAAAAGATTGTTAAGCGAAGAATTTTGAGGTTTTTAAAAAATTGTAAGTTAAAAGTTCTTGGTTCAAATATTATTTTTGTTAACAAGAACTCGTTTTTAAGTTTTCAAGAATCAGGTATTCAGCATAAGAATAGTACACTCTCCATAAGTATTTTATTACATCATTGCCAACAACATCATTCTTAAATCAAAGATTTTAATATTTGGGTTAATTTTAACCAACGGAAATTGTTGGCATTAACATTTTTTTTTCTGAGTGATCGACTGAGGAACGTGGGGAAATTAATTTCTGTCAGATGCCGTTAATACTATGTTTTCGTTCTTAAAAAACATAGCTGTTGCCGGAAAGACGCGTATTTTGTCTAAAGGTATTCTTTTGCATTATTCAAAAATGTTGTTATAAATCCGCTTTCAAAAAACTAATATTTTGTGTAACTAAAATCCTATGAGGTGAATTTGTTGTGAGGTTTTTTGTAAGCATTATCGCAGAATACGAACTTTATCGAATCACAATAAGGCTCAGAAGAAATCAACCTCAAAAGAGCTTGTGGCTTGTGAGGCCCCGCAACGACAGAATCGGTCTGTAAAACTGCGCATCTCGTTTTATTTGAAATAAACTTCCAATACCTTACAAAAAGGCCGAACAATGTCTTGGAAGTTGACATTTTTAAAATTAAAACTGGCTTTGAAGCCTCCTTCTATTATTTAGTTGACCTTAACCCTCATATTAAATTGAATTGAAACACATTTAACAAAAGCCAACTATCTAATCTTTCCATAGCGAACTTCAAGCTGATTCCGACATTTTTGCAAATATAACAAACTTTCGGCTGCAACTTTTGATTCGACTTAATGTTTTTACTACTCCATTAAACATATATTTAAATTACTTTTAAGAGTTATAGTTGTTTTTAAAAACGGCTTTGAACTTTGATTGAACATTGCTTGAGATTTTGAATTAAAAGCGCGAAAAATAGAAGGAATCGTATTTATTTGTGTGGTTCGCTTCGCTCACGGCTCCAGCTTTGGTATGTCAACTTTGAGCCATGTACTAATGGTCACTTTGGACCTTCGCCTCAAGTTATTTGCAGGCCACAGTAAATAACTAAAATTAAAAAAATTGTCCATTTGCAAACTTGTTAGCAAAAACTTTATATTTTGTTAGCTGTTGGTATGCAATATAATTTTTGTTTAAAAAGCAAAATATCGGAAATAATTCCGACAGTTCTAAGATATTGATCTTAAAGCTTTAGTTGTTCGGTCTTCAAAGCCTTGTGATTGCATTTCTCGTGTTTTGTAAATCCAGGTTAAGATTCTCAAAATATCTTTGGAGAGCTCCTTTTGAATTTTTATCCCAAAACCATATGCCTCGCCTGGAAACCCAATCTCAAATTTAGTATTTTTCGATATTTGCCAGAGTTTGCGAGAGATGGCAATAGCTGAACGAGTCTAAACCAGGGATGGAAAATGCCATTTTCGATTTGTAGGTACTGATAACTGTTGTAAGATCGTACTGAAATGGAGCCAGTTGTATTGAGAAATTTTTTCGTATACAAAACTGAATTCAAAATATTTTATTTTCAAAAACATAAACAAACATAAAAAATTCTGAAATTGAACAATATTTAAATTGCTTAGTTATTTAGCAGTCGGCTCTATATTTATTGTTAATTTGTTGAATATTCTTTTTTCATTAGGGAAAAATTTTAAAAAACAAAATTCAATATAAAATTAGATTTTCCTGATACATGGAAAACATTTTCCCTCGGTGCAAAGTTTTTTAACCAGTGGAACCGTTTTGTCCATAAATCGAAAATTACTTTACCGGTCTGCATTGAGTTGAGTTTACTTAATTTTAGTATTCACTTGTAAATAAATGATAGGTGAATCCCAAGAAACTTACTCTTTATATCTGAAATATTTTCGTGATCCTTAGCATTTATGTTATCAGCGCTGAAAATAGTGCATGTAAATAAAAGGACGTGGAAGTAGAATAATGATCTAGATGTAATTTTTCCAGGCTAAGTAAATTTCCCAAAAAATGCAAGTCCGACATGAACGGGACAGGTACTTACCCCAGCGACACCATTTAAAGCCGCGTTGCCACAGGACTTTTGAGTAGCACAGCTTCCACTCTAAAAACGGTTAAAGGTCTGACAAAGAAAACATGTTTGTTTTTTTCTTCAACATTTATATGGTACTTGTTTTATTGTTAATATTAGCATGTATCTCTCCAAATTATTTACATATATATCCCTTCAGGATAAGGTTCTACTGAATTTACACCGATATCTAGGAAATTTACAAACTACAACCACTAATGGCAATCTCTGCGTCAAGAATTGTTTAAAAATATTTTCTATCTAGCTGTAGAGTTCGTTTGTTTCGTTTTAGTTTAAACAAGTTAAACAAGAAATTAAATCTAAATTGCACTCTTCCCACGCGAGCAGCCCCTGCCCGTGCGTCAAAATTAATATCACAAATGGGACGTCCCGTCGGTCCCGGTACAACAACAACAGCAACAACTCATCTTAAAAGTATCCGAAAAAGGATTTGGATCACTTGCTGCGTCGGTTGTTGAAGTCATCTGATGCGGAAGCGGCAGGGGTGGTTGTGGCTTGATCACTCTCCTTGTCCTGGTGGGCGGTCATGTGTCGGGTGAGGTGGTGGCGCTCTCTGAACGACTCATTGCAAACGGGACACTTGAGTTTCTCTTCGCGTTTTCGTCGGTTGGGGTCGCAGGCTACTTCGCTCTTATGATGCGACCGCATGTGGTATACCAGGTCGCTGGTCATGCGGAAGCTGATGTTGCACTTGGCGCACACATTCTGGGCGGTCAGCGAGAAGGTGGAAGCAAGTGTCGGTGGTATGAGCGTGGACAGGATGGCCGCGGCTGCTGGACTTCTAACGATGCCGCCGATGTCGCCCTGCGAAGCAAACGAATGCGATGCGGGATTGGGGAACGGAAAGCCGGGATATGCGGGAAGGAATCCTTCGTTCGATGGCTGGCGGTACATTAGTTGGTGTTTGATGCGTTGGTTTTGAGCGGCAAGCGCTTGCACTTGATTGACGGACTGGAATGCGCCGTTGAACTGGTATTCGGGGCGGAAGCTCTGGTAGAGACCGGAATTGGGCCGCGGTGGTGTTGTGGATATCGGTGGACTCATCGATGGACAGCTTAGCTGATCGGGACTGAGTGGCGGTGGCACGGGCGACTCCAAGCGGGCGACTTTTGTAAACGCACTCTTTGGGTTATCGTGCACATCCGGAACGACGATAATCGTGGGGTCGTCATAAACCCTGGGTGGCGACCGGACGACAGTCAGTTGTGGCCCAGAATACCGTCGCTGTAGCTCACTGTTGTTGTGGAAAAGTTCTCCCGTTTCGACATGTTGGCGTGGTGATAAATCCGTCGGGTATTGCCTTTCCAAGGACTCGGCGAGGCGAGCCTGCTTCTCGAGCTGCTGCCTCTGTTTGATTCGATCGTCGGGCATCATCAGGAACGCAACATCAAACGACCGTTTTAGCGACGTCGATCGAACACTCGTCGGAGCGGTCGAATGGTTTTCGGAGATGGTCAACTCGGAACGTTGATGGTTATCCATTATCATGGTTAGTTCGTACACTTAGCTCACACACGCACGCACTGTGAATAGGTCTGATTAGATCTGTTTTCCAATTAAATCACTCGATGTAAGACTTCGCAGTGTGTTACTCGGCCGACATCAAAATACGAACTGTGGCACAGCATCCATCTGTCAACCCTTAAGTAGAATTTTCGAAACCACCCTCGGTGTATATGGTTTGTTCCAACTAGAATATTGTTGCACTCAAGCAACAATACCATCATCCCTTCTAACACACACATGCTATGCTGCTCATTGTACTACCCTTGAAAATCTGGTTTCGAAGTTCCCAACATATTCTGCAGCAGATCTGTTTTTGTCGATTTTTTTTTATCGCTGCTCTGCTCCCCCTTTGTTGGACCAAAAACGGGGGTAGTTTTCGAACATTTAAGGTATCCAATATTTTTGCGGAATCGCCATAATGCGGCTCTACATCTGGCACAGGGGGTGGAGCTCTCTCTCTAACGCTGGGACGGATGCTCTCCTGCGCTTCATAAGCGTCCCTCGGTGGAATAGAAAAGAGGCGGTCCCTTCTGCCATTGTTCCTTTAGATGGTGTACCTTCTGTTCTATTTTCGAAACAGGTTGATTGTGACTCTCGTGAGCTGATGCTGCGCTCCTCCGCTTGTGGGCTTTTCGTGTGCTTTATGGGATGATACGCAGAAGGAGCACTAGCAACAGCCAAAGCACATAAAGGGATAACATGCTGTTTGTGTTGAATGGTAAAAGATTTTCAATGTATGATTTTTTAAATGAAACATAATCTAGTGTTTTTTTGACTCCGCTCTGGCATCGCTGTTGTTGTTCGGCTGTGTCGTGGGCGAATGTTCGTGTACATGGTTGTGGTGTTGTTGGTATTATTTATTCGATCGTAACATGAATTTCCAATATACGAGGTTTAGTAGGAGTAAAGGGGGCAGACGTAGCGAGTATAGGTGTAGGAGCCTACGCACCTTCGATTTTAATATTCAGAATTTGGGCTAACACGAGCATTTGGTTGTTGGGTGGGTGTAGGTGTATTAAATTCGATTTTTTTTTCTAATAGAAAGATACTTTAGATATCGATATGGAATCTCCAAATCGCTATAGGTAGATACTTATGCATCGAATCGATAATTGCAAGAACTTCCCAGACCAAAAATACGGGTTTACCTTTTTGAAAATCTCTTTTAGGTTGCAGGAGGGGGGACTGTTGTCTTGTTTTCTACAAATTTCCTTCTACATGCTTAAGGAGTGTGAAGCTTGATTTCTGGAAAATCTGCACATTTTCCGGTCGGGTTTTCATATCTTTCAAAAATATCTTGCTGAGTGATGTTATGGACAACAAACTGGAAGAAGGGTGAAATTTAATAAATAAAATTTACAAAACCAAAAAACCCTGTCTGACTGTAAAAAAGAACTAAAAAGATTTAAACAAGACACATTCAAGTTAAATTAATTGACAATCGGAGGCTACCTACACATCAATTGTTTGGTTTTTCAAATTAAATCTTTTATTTTTAGCTCTTTAGTCTATGACACTCCGGGAAAGAATACGAATCTAATGGCAGCTCACTTTTCAAACCGGTTAAGCTGTTTGGGCTACAGGATGTCACAATAGAAGGGACATAAGAACATATATAAGCGCGAAAAACATTAACCTCCTGGGTTCATTTGGGTAAAAACCAGCGACAAATGGCTTGAAGTCCAGGCTCCAGTGGTCGTTGAGGGTCCAGTGGCCATTAAGGGCTTTCTAAAAATTCGCTGAAAAGCTGGCGCTTTAGTAATTTTTCTCGGGAACAATAGTTTTTAGCAATTGCTTACAATTTCCAGCTACTTATCAACTGACTTCCGCTGAACTTTTTACATATTTTATGCATTAGAATCTTTTCGTGGAATTGACAACTGAGTTTTCTGGAAAAAAAAAACAAAAAAACGAATATGTCATGCTCGAGTCAGGGGTTTGGAACCCATTTATGTTATGCCAAACCCAAGTAGCAGCGCATTGGTTTCCTTAGCCAGATCCTTACTAAGGTTTAAATCGTAGAGTTATTATTTAATTCGAGGTAGATAGCTTCTTTCACAGATTAGAAGCTTGTTTGTGGATAGAACATAACATATTATCTAGTCATTAATAGGTGGCTACCATAAAAATAAGTGTTTTGTTAGGCTGCTGTCCAACTGATTCAACAAGATATATTTTTACCGAACAATCTTTTGAAAAGACTTTTTATTTTATTGTTTTTATCTGGCAATTCTCTGCATTAGACAAATGTACCAGGACAGCCTAGATTCCCTGATCTGTATAGAGGTAAGAGTTGAGAGGAGAGCTACTCGTTACTCGTTATCTTGCATAATGTTTCTTTTAGTCCCATTTATGGAAGGGGTATTAGATACAGTCTTGCATTGCGTTGGATCGGAACTACTATTGTCCTCAAACTGTCGGCCAAACTATATTGATGATTTGAATTACCGAAAGTGAATGCTGATTTGTTTTAAACGCATATCCAAGTTTTTTTCTTAAACTTTGGCTCCTCGTGTTTTGCATCCGTTATACAATCTTATTAATATTTGTTTTAATTTATAGCAACTTCAAAAATGGCTATACCGAAGAGGAGAGCCGCAAAATTCAGGGGAAGCAACGATAGCATCCTCGAGCGCTTACTTCAACAACGGGATGATAAAAATGGATCCGCGATCAAAATAAAAAGCCAACAGTTCAGCCCATAACCTTTTCAACAGACGAAAACGAGACATTGTCATCAAAGCTTACATGATATATGGAAGGCAGTGGGTTACAATTTACATGCCTGTGATGAAAGGTGAGTAGCGATCTAATTGCACTTTTGATTTGATTAATAGTGTTGTTAACCTTTAGGGTTCACATTGACTTAAATGGCACTAGAGGCGCTTTTGCAGTTGTTGCGAACCGGACACAAGTCTAGTTCTCTTTTATAAGACTTTATTTATGCGACGAATGGATGGGACCTACAATTTTATGGCGAATCCAAGCCGCTGAATCAAGACACTTCCTCAGAATTGTTGTACCACAAATGTTCACCAGATACTCGCGACTGTAGAAAAAATCTTCTAAGAGTAACTTGCATTTGTTTTCTGGGATTGAACCTACTACCCCTTACTCAGTAGACCAGCACAGATTTTGAGGAATATCCTACCAAAGTCATAACCTGCGCTCATTTTAAATCGCCAGCATGTTTAACCGCGAATATTACTTGCACAACTCCACCTATTTAAGATTAAAGCTAAAACTACTACTGCAAATGCTGTATCTGTAGAGTCCTCCTCACTTTTCGTGCACTTAATTAAAAGTGAAAACCCTATGTGCGGAAAAAAATGCATAAAAACTATTCCGCAACAACCCCAAAGTGTATCATATATACCTAGCTACACCCTCACTGGCAAAGCTTATCCATTTCACAATTATACAAATTAGATTCAATAATTACACCTGAAACATATCCTTATTTCCTTGTTGTGAGTCGAAACATAATTTCGAAATATTAAATTTACCAGAGCTTGAAAATTTATTCATGAAAGATGCAATCTTCATGCGATGGCGGAAAATCTGCATAAACTGGGTGAACAAAGGCTTTTCCAACTGCGTACACACTTGTACAATGGCAGGACTTTATTTTGTCTCAGGTGGCTTAAGTTCGTTCCTTAGTTATCACTTCCAAGGAGAATCTTGAGCATTTCAGGATTTCCCGGCGATGCGATTAAAGTTTGAGGGGAATGGCATACGCCATCTCTTAATTGGCGGCTCACCATCACGATGATGGTGGAATTGTACCTTGCTTCCATTGTGGCGATTAGAGATAGAATGGAGAGAACAGCAAACGGCAAACTAGATGCATATCTTGATTGAAAACAATTCCTCCAGATACGGGATACGGATACACGGCGGAGGGCTAAACACAATTTCACGCCTTTCGAGCAAGTTCAAAAGACAGCAGACACAGACCACAACCCCATACGGTGCACTGTGTGTACATTCATGTAATGCATCAAGTGTAAGATGCTTAGGGGTAGATTAGGACAATCGGATTGTGTCAATAGATATTGAGTGATTGGTTTTGTGACCAATTTTGGAAGGAAATTAAAGTGGTGGTAAACGACACGTGGCAATTTCTAACGAAAGGCTGTTTTGTTGGGCGATATTTAGAAAGGCAAGAAGTCAAAGTGGACAGTTCTGGTAAGCAAAGTTATGCGGATGGATAGCTATCTATAAACCTATTTCTATGGCAACAGAATAGGTGTCCCGGTAGCAGTTGGTTTGTTAAGAAATATAGGGTCAGGGAGTAGGAGATACCTACTAATAACCATTTTTGACTTGACATTTTTTACGAAGTCACGATGGAGACATTTTCCGTACGTACAATTAATTTATTGACGGACTGTCAGACACTTTTTTGGTTCGTCTTTCAATTTTGGATTTAAACCTCCTGATTCGGCACATTTCACCCGAAAACAATTTACAGAAGCTGGCGGTCATCTGCGGGCTGAAGATACATTGTTCAGGACGGTATGTAGTTTGTGGTTTCGTAGTGCTTCTTGACGTGTGTGGCTCTTCAGGGTTTGTAACTTGTTGTGACTTTGTTTAATCATTTAGCGTTGGTATTTTCAATCGTTTTATGTCGATTTAAAGCTGTTTGTATCGTTTTGTAATTTTTTGTAGCAGCATTTTGTGGCTTTGTGGCGTTTCATCGCGCTTGGTGACACTTGGTAGTCTTTTTTGTGAAGATACGTAGAGCTCGAACGTTTTTGTTTGACTTTGTAACACTCAGTCGGATTCTGTGGCGTTTTTTAGTGTATGGAGGTGTTTTGTGGCGTATCGTTGCAGTTCATGTTTCTTTGTAGTGCTTCGTGTCGCTTTGTAACGTTTTTGTGCCACTTTGTGAAAAATTGTATTACTTCGTGTTTTTTTTAATGTCTTAGAGAATTTTTTAACGCTATGCTACTAAGTTGTTGCTACTTGTAGTTGAGATGTTAAGTGATGCTGCATATCGTGACACTTTTTTGCGATTTTGTAGCGTTCCACTAAGTTGTGAAGCGACTTTTTGGTATATTGATTGTGTTGCCTTTTGTTGTGTTTTATATCGTTTTTCTCTTACTATTTTTTCATGATTTTTGGCTTTCCATTGCGTTGAATCGGCCTTCATGAGGAGTCATAGCGTTTCCTTCTGTTTCGCATAATTCAGAACCAAGAGGTAGCTTAAAGCGCTTCATGGTGCTTTGTAGTTGATTGTCGCCGACCATGTAGTTTCGTTGTAGCTATCGTGACGACTTGTACCATTTTGTGCTGAATTGGGTCGTTTCTTGGATTTTGTAGATGCGCTTCATTTCATTACGTGTACATGACCTTTCGGCGCAGCTTTGAGGTGTAGCTGGCTATTTCATACAAATGTATCTTCATGCTTATTTTGTTTGTTTGTTCCATTACATATGTTGCTTCAACTTGTTGGCACAGTCTTCTGGGAAAAAAGTTTTCGATTCTAGCGCTTAATTTTTTTTTTTTTAATAGATATATAGAGATGCTTGGCGCTACATTTGTTTTATGTACACGATGATCGACCTAGGCTGGCAAAGGTCGACGTTTGATGGCGCTAACTTCGTGCTTCCAATACACCAGCGGAATCTTTAAAACCCTGTAAGCTTTCTACATCCTTGAGAAATAAAAAAAACTCACTTTTTCGTATTTTTTTAGGAACACAAAACAAAGCCACATCTTTACACACGTAAAGCCTTTTAGCTATTTTAAAACAACCCAACCACCAAAAGAACTCCGTTCATAGACCTAGTAACATGTGGCAACAGTGCTTACTATCAACAAAACATGTGCCTATTTGAGTTTCGCCTTCTATTCAACCAAAAAAACCAAAACAAAACCAAGAGCAAGAGCAAGAGCAAGAGCAAGAGCAAACATACCCATAAAGTCTATTTTGCATTGGTAATCCGCCCGATTATGTGATGTAGGTACGACGCATAATGCTAAGCCCAAATACCTACGAACAATGTAACCAAAATCAAAGAATTGACATCCTCGCGGTCACCCTCGGGGCTCGATAATCGGCTGCATAGTCAGAATAATAGAGAAAAACTCTAACCGAGAAGATGGTCTAATCCAGTTAAATGAATGACAGTCTAATTGGACAAAGAGAGAGAGAGAGAGTGAAAAATCGAGCCCGCAGCGGAACAAGTCCTTGCCATATGCTCTAGAAAAACCACATGTTATGCACGGTCTTTAAACACGAGCACACAACAGATACATTTACACAATACCGCAGGGACCAACGAATAAGCGCCCGAGGTCTGAACTCGATATACCGAGACCCAATCAACCCAAGGGCAGGCATTCCCACTTCGCTCCTGACAGCGCGAAAAAATCCGATTCGAATTTTCTTTTAATTGGAATGAGAATACAAAATTCAAGAGCCGTCATCATCCCTTAGCCTGGGCCTATATATGAATTGGAAAAAGCTGAAAATCCCTCTGATACCACTTGAACAGGTGTTGGTTTAACTTAAGCCATTTAAAGGAACTGCGCTCAAATAACGAGGGTTGCTGCATACAGGTTGCGGTTCAGCCTACCCTTCCAAATGAAATGGTGCACGCAGGGGTGTGTTACCGTAGGCAGGGGTGATTTCTTTTTCGACAGGGCGAGCCATACCAAAATACGGCCTTGGAGTCCTTTGCATCTGATGTCACCCTGTAGTTAATAGTCACTGATTGAGCGGGGATTATGTTGGATTTCGATTGAGCAAAACAATACACAAAGGACCTGCTAGTCGACCACTAGTGCATATGCTCGCTTAAAATTCATCGCAAACTACATTCGGATTGACAATATGGTCCTTTATGCATGCGAGGAGGGGGATGTTTTTTTCTGTCAGAAGGAGTTCTTTTTTCCGAGGCACTAATGAGCGAATTGACAGATATGTACGAGGCGTAGAACATATTTCAACTGAATCCCTCTTTAATTTCGGAACTCGAAAGTGAAATATAATTTCGATTCAATTCCACACACACTAGGTATATGGGGTAGTCCATTAGGAGGTTTTCAATCATGTTTCCTATGGCAGAGGTATATGCGTATGCGGCATTCGATTTTCTTCTGGCAGACAGAGAGAGGCAGAGAGGTCTTATCTAAAATGCTTTCGCATGAGTGCACTCGTTTGCAGTCATTGACTGCATCGAAATTTCCAGTTTTCACATCGATGATTGGTTTCTTTGTTTATCCGGAATTTTGTTTGAATGTTAAATGCTTACGTTGTGTGTAGATACTAATATTGCATAAATTAATAAAACAATAAATATTGGGCGGTAGCCTGTTGGATCGATACATAGTTCCCATAACCTACCTAGCCGCAGTTCCTAATGGGGGATAGGTTGGGGGAGATCCACACTCTTACCCAATACCTCATGGTTACATTATGTAGTAGGTATGTAGATGAAAAGCTTCCACAATTTGGTGAGCAAATATCAAATATTAGTCGACAACTCTTGACGGCCGACGAACCTGATTCGATACCAGCTAGACTCTGTTTCTGTGCAACCTATGAGGCATCTTCTAGAACTCGATGAAAAGGTGGTCGATTTAAATTTCCTGACTTTTTTCCTTACCGTGTCCCAAGTATTTCTTGTATGAGGGACTTAAAAAAGCGACCTTTGAGGTTCTTGACGAATTGGTTTTTGGCGGTCACTACTGACAGAACCTTGAATCCGATATTGAGGAAACTTCTCCTCCTTTCTTTAGGTTAAACGATGCTGATATCCCGTATTTCAGACATACCTTCCGTAATTCACAGATAAGTTCGTACCAAGCCCTCTCCACTGTCCTCAAAGAAGTCTGTGCTCAGATTCCGCAGTTTTGTTGGTTTCCTATTTTTGCTGGCTATATAGATCTGATTATTTTTGCTGAAAACTTGCCTGACTGTGACCGATTCCGGTCTTTATCGACGTTGGGCGTTCTTTTTTGGTTTGAATTTTCTACCTATCGAATTAGTTCAAAAGGTTGTATTTTTAACGTTTGAAGTTTGACAGACAGCAAAAACGGTTCTCAAAATTTTTTGTATCAACGTCACTTTTTCGGATTTGGTAACATTTCTAAACTTTATCTTAGCAGCTTAGCTGCCTCATATGGAAATGAATCCGCTGTGGACTTTCGGAACAATCGTGTACGCAGTCTTTATCTAGACTAGCTGTGCCTGCCATACCGAAAGATCGAACGTGCTATTGACAACCGACAATGGCAACCCCCTTTTCAAAAAATAAATAAATTCGTATATCTTCTACAGGGTATAGAACTATAAGTTGGCAACACTATTTTAACTGGCGGCCATTTTGTCAGCTGTCAAGTAATTTATTTTTAGTTTGGTTTGGCATTTCAACATGAATAGACTGACGCCTGAACAACGCTTCCAACTTGTGCAAATTTATTTTGAAAATCATGGTTCTGTTCGAAATACGTATCGCCGTTGATGCCAATTTTCATAAGCGAATTTTGTTTAGCGATGAAGCTCACTTTTGGTTGAATGGATACGTCAATAAACAAAACTGCCGTATTTGGAGTGATGATAATCCTCAAGTGTATGTTGAGACACCGTTACATCCACAAAAACTGACTGTTTGGTGCTTTATGGGTTGGTGGAATAATTGGTCCGAATTTCTTTAAAAAGGATGCTGGCCAGAACGTTACAGTCAATGGTGACCGCTATAGAGCCATGATTACTGACATTTTCGTTCATCAACTGAACAACCATGATGTGCAGGAGCTGTGGTTTCAACAAGACGGCGCAACATGTCACGCAGCTCGTGCCAGAATTAATTTATTGAAGGAAACTTTTGGTAACCACATAGTTTCACGTTGCGGACCCGTGAATTGGCCTCTAAGATCGTGCGATTTAACGCCGCTTGACTATTTTCTGTGGGGATATGTGAATTCGCTAGTCTACGTCGATAAGCCCGAAACGATTTACCACTTGGAGGACAACATTCGCCGCGTTATTGCCGATATACAGCCACAAAAGTTGGAAAAAGTCATCGAAAATTGGACCTCCAGATTAGACTACGTCCGAACCGGTCATATACCAGAAATCATATTTAAATTATAATGCCAGAAGATTATCTTTCGAATAAAGTAAATTTCATGTCAATCTAAAAAAATCATCTTTGTTTTATTCCATGTTAAAGTTCTATACCTCTAAAAAATACACCCTTTAGGTATATGATTTGCGGTGACATAAAGACTAAGTGTTGCTCCCTGTTGGCCCCTTTGCTTTTCTGAGGACCCATGCGGATTGGATGATTAGTTTTAACATGATGCGTGTTCAAATCCACTTGCAATTTTATTTTATGTATAGATTTAGAGTACGCAATCTGATTTCGAAATACAATTAGAAAATCCGAAGGTCCCCATATACCTTTATTGACCTTATCCAACCTATATAGAAGCCTTAAAACCAAGGTGACTAAAACCATTTTAAATGATCCAGCAAACACGGAAAAACAATGACACGCAAATGGTCCTTATAATGGTCAAAGGGTGTCAGTTTTTACACGGTAGCCACTTCAACTAAACGTAACCGAGCCTATCCAGAGAACTTTCGAGGGAGATACCTGTTATTTGACAGATGGTTTTTGCCTTATGAAGGGTTTTCCAATAAGAGGTGTTATTTTGGTATATTCAAAGAAAAATGCAATTTTTTGAGGTAAATGATCGGATGTTTATTTCATAATAAAAAGGAAGGTATGCCGTTAATAATAAAAAACAACATCACCCAAATGGCCACCACGAGCACGCAATACAGGACCATATCCTTTTCATGAAATTTTCCATAACCAAATCGCAAAGTTGCTGCCCTATATCCTCGATAGCCTCACGAATTTTATCTTTGAGGTCTTGAATCGACGCTGGGCTGTTGGCGTAGACCTTATATTCCACGTGGCCCCAAAGGAAGAAGTCGCAAGGTGTTAAATCACACGAGAGATAACACGGTCCGGAAACTTTTCCCGTAAAAGACCAACGGTTTCGTTGCTTGTGTGGCACGTAGCGCCGTCTTGTTGAAAGTAAACGTTGTCCAGATCAATACCATCCAACTCCGACCATAAAAAATCATTAATCATCTCTCGATAGCGCAATCCATTCACCGTAACTGTTGTTGCGAACTGTGACTGCTAGATTTTCACCATTTTTGTAGTGAATTTTAATAATTTCAATGCGTTGTTGAAGCGTGTATCGTTCCATTTTTAGTAATGGCGTAGTTTCTATGTCAAAGAATAAAAGCTTCAAAAGTGACAGCTACCGAAATAGCGGGTTATTCACAATAACACCTCTTATTGGAAAACCCTTTACTATACTGATACTGATAGAAACATGTTTTGGAACAGCGAAGCTAAATCGGTATATTTTAGAAAAAGTAGAAGAGGGTCAAAAGAACCAGTGAATAACCAGTTCCATCACACACATTATAGGAAGAGGCGTGATTAGCTCCACAACCGAAAGAGCAACAAGCTTTCAAGAATCTGCTGGTTTGTCCGTTCTTCAAATACAGAGGTGATGTTTCGGTTAAGCGTTTGCGTCAAGTCGTCAAAATCACTGGGTGCAATGTGAAATTTTGTCGAGGCTCCTCCGAACTTTGAAAACTTGCATATTGACAAGCCTGACAAATTTTTCTTATAATAATAAACATTTTTTTTAACATTGCATGATGAAACTGCAATCTATACCTCTACCGACAACTGTGACACCTGAAAGTAAAACAAAAATTAATAAAGTTGAAACCGATAAATAAAAATAAGTATCGCCAAAAATGTCACCCGCCTTACAAAAAAATTAAAGTTCGGCATAAAACCAACATCGACTACAATATTTTTTTTTTCGAGCCGTCAACGACCTGCACTGTTCCATTTTCATGTCAAAAAATCGATCCGACAGTTGACAACTGCAGTGTTAGGTTTAGCAAAATATTAAAACTCACAGGCACAATTTGTAAACATATTTACGTTTTCTATGACACAGAGGCCGGTTCTAGGCACCCTTACCACTGAAAAGTAATATTCCCTTAAAATATGCAATTTATCACAGGAACAATCAGCATTTACCTCCCGAATTTTGACAAGTATTTTCGACTGCACCACACCACCACCGCCTTCGTCGCACCGGTGAATAAATTTCCTTAAGCTCTCTAAAAAATAATCATATTGATTCGAACATCCTCGACCTCCTTTCCCAATTGCGAATGCATAATTCAATTGATGGAATCGAAGACGAATATAACGATTCCAAGAGGAACCGAGCAAAAAAAAAAAATTGAAATATATTTCCGAATTCGATTTCTGTGCGATGGCGTTATCAGGATCAAAAGGCTTTGCGGCGCTCAAAGGTCGTTAAGTCGCACTCCCGCGAGACTGCGATTCTCGTGGTTATTTTTTCCGCGCTCCTTGCTCCTTGCTCCTTGGTACAGATACGAGTAATAAATAAATTCCATGCTCCCGAGTCCCGAACGAGATAAAACAATTCAAATCGACTCATTATCATATGTAATTCAGTTCGTTGTGTAAATAAATGTAGCATAAAAGGACATTAAGGATTCAAGAAATTCCGCACTCTCTGCCACTTGTAAATTCTCCGCTCTGTGCAACTAATCACGTGGAATAAATTGAAATTTTCTCGATCGATTACTTGGCGCAAGGAGAAGTAAGGACAGCCAGCAGCGGGAAGAACTCTGCAACGGACAATAATTGGATAAAGTTTCACCGCCATCTTCTCTTCAATTAATCCAATGGGAAAGATGTCTTCGGTGGACGTGCTCTGAATGTGTCCGGCAGATCGGATAATGTATTCTAATGTGTCAACATTTTCACTAAATAATAAAAAAAAAAAAAAAGAAGAAAAACTGTCAAACTTCCTGCAGAAGTGTCCACATCCCAACCACCCGGTATGTGTATGTGTGCATGTTCAAGTCGACTGTCCCTTAGCCGAAAGTTGTGAAACCAACTGAAGCGTTAAAGTATATGTCAACTGTTAGTCGTTCATTGTGTATTTTCTGGCAAGATGTCCTTTTCCCATAAGGATCAGAAAATCCATACGAGTTCCTCTGCTCGGCGAGAATTTATGGTGTGCGGACACATCCGGGCTATGTGTGGAGATTGCAATTCCGGTCGCTGCTGGATGGGGTGATGGTTGTGTTGGTGATTATTGGTAACATCATTTTCGTATCCAATCTGATTCAAGGACCTTTCCTCGCAGCCCAATCAAGTGCTATGTCTGAGATGATAGTTTTGCCTTGCCAAGCTACTCGTATGCGTGCGAGTGTTGGTGCGGGGTATGCGAACGGGCCTCGTGTCAATGAGATGTAAATTGGTGTGTTTCCAAACAACCCTTTCTCAGGAAGGATGTCACACATAATCGTTCCGAAAGCTCTTGTGGTCGCCCACTCTTCACCTAATCTTTGTCTAATGATTGAATTTAATTAACAGAAGCTTATGCGAGGATTGCCAAGGCTACTGTAGTTGGATGGGTGTATCTGTATACATTTTACTGGGTTGCTGTGGAGATACCCTGTTCGGCTGTGTACACTTGAAGAGCAGTGCTACTGCAGTAGGTAGGAAAATACGGGATTACAAGTGCGGCCATGGGTGTGTGCTTATATGTGAACTGAATATTTGATTGGCTATACGGTTGGCAGAGGCTGAAGGTTGCTTCGAGACACATTTCGGGTCAATAACAAGGTAAGACCGCAAAAGGACTTGGAAATTAATTGCTACGCTCTGCAATTTAAGTGGACTAAAGAGGGTTACTGGCCTGGAAGTAGATGCATGTAATACCTTTTGCTAGGGTGTTTGTTTTTGTTTATTCGAAGCCCCAAACTATTTCTGATGCTATCGCAATAATTTCGCCTCCTTGTGTCGAAATTGTTACTGTCTGTGGCTTAAGGCGGGATGGGTGCACTTTCCTGACAAGTGCGTTTTTGGTCCGCAACAAAAAACTACCTCTTTCAGACAGTTGAACAGTGCTCTTAAAACTAAGGTAGGTAAAGCATAAGATGGAATAGGAATAGTTAAGCCTGCGCGAGAGGGTCCAGGACTAACCCCGAAAAAATAGAAGAACCATAAAATGTAACATGAAACACTGCATATACCACTTGTGGACGTCTGACAAGCATTTGAGATTAATCATGGAAATAGTTACCACCCCCCATCGACCTCCTCTCTATCGATAACAGACCCGATGTAGACAAAGTCGCTTGATAACATAAACTGAAAGCCTAATTGAGAAGGAAACCTACAAGTTTCAAATTATTTAGGCGCAAAAATAACATCTAGCCGCAAGAATTTCGGGGCACTGTTGAAGTTATAGCTGGCCTTTAAAACAGCGGAAGCCAATTTTTATGTATAGATATTGGTGCCAGAGGTAGGTAAGACCTGCAAGTGTGATTAGGGTTATCACAGTAGATTGCAGTGGTAAAGAAATGAATTTATGTCTGCCAAATTTTTTTTTTACCGAGGATCTTAGAAGCCAAAAAAAGCAGCACCATCTCTGACGTTACACAATCTAGGTTCGCAGTCGGAAAGTAGAGTAGATGTAAAGGCTTAACCAGAGACAATACTGAGACCACCAACTTCGGCCGATCTCTCGTTACTTGCCTATACAAGCTATATTTTTACGGAGTGGTCACGATTTGGTGCGCTAATATGAGGTCTGTTCCTTTACTTTTAAATCTTAGGAATTTTTACGAATTTTTACTCAATGCCGTTCCTTAACTCGAAAAATTCATAAAAGAGAGCGTAATCGAGAGAGCAAGAAATAGCCCCTCCACTAAGAATCTAACGAATTTTTACTCAACAAATTTCTTGGTGTAGGAATTGAAAACGCTGTCAATTAACAGCTGATTGGAAATTTGTTGTCCTATTTGACATTTCTTTTGATTTCTTGTATATTAAAATGGTATGGTGGCGAAGAAATTCTTCCTCGCTGTAAGGAGTAAGTAAAAAAGGACAACCTCCTCCTCCACGTAATTTTTAATGCTGTGCCGCTTTTTCCTCTTCTCGAATGCTTGTAGTTCAATCAGTACAAACTCTTCCATATACTCGGATTCATGAATTAGATTAATTCCGAATCACTTTCATCGCTAGGTAGATAACAGATATTTTAACGACTTTTCGTACAACTTTTTTGAATTGTATATCTCTCGTTTTTCATAGATTACTACAAAAGCGTTCCCTAACTTTTTCGTAAGACCTATTGTTACATAGAAATTCGTATTGACAAATGTCACGCAACTTCAAAAATTCTGACTCACCAACACATTCTCAAAAAATATAAGCCACTTACCTGTGGGTAAAGTTGTTAAGTTCGTTGGCAGAGTTCATAGAATTTTATCCGTTAAATTTGAAATTATTCGTTACGTGTGGATAGAATTTTTTTTTTTATAGGAATAAGTGTACATTTGCTTAAAATATTCATGACAAATTAACAATGTAGATTAGTTTAGGAAAAATAAAAACATTTTGAGCAAATTTTTTTCATCATTTAAGAAAAATTTACAAACGAAATCGAAGTTATTGATATCCAAAAGCGAAAAATACATAACCATGTTTGTCCACAATCCTCTTGCCGCTGGCCCCCTCAGTTTTTTTTTTCAAATTCGCCATTTTGTTTTCCTATCGGTGTTATGTCAAAAAAGAATCCGTGTGACATGCAAAAACATACAAAAAATGCAAAAATAAATGCTGCCAACCTCGGCAACCGTGGGAAAATGTGAAAGAGTTCGGGAATACCACATTTTTTCATTACTGAACGCCATTGGTTAGTTATTATAAATTGTTAAAAGGCGAATAATTTGATTTGTTTGGTTAGTAAAACTATCTAAAGTTGATGTTTTATATACTAGAAAAATATTAGGACAACCATGGTTGTGTATTTTCCGCTTTTGGATATCATTAACTTCGATTTCGTGTGTAAATTTTTCTTAAATAATGAAGAAATTTTGCTCAAAATGTTTTAATTTTCCCTCAACCAATCTACATTGTTAATTTTTCATGAACATCTTAAGCAAATGGGCACTTATTCCTAAAAAAAAATATTATCCACACGTAACGAACAATTTCAAGTTAAACGGATAAAATTCTATGAACTCTGCCAGCAACTTTGCCCACAGCGGAAGTGTCTCATATCTCCTGGGAGTGTGTTGGTGAGCAGAATTTTTGAAGTTTCGTGACATTTGTCTATACGATTTTCTATGTAAGAATACTAGCGCACGAAACGTGAACACTCCATAAAAATATAGCTTGTAGGCAAGTAACGGGAATTCAGCCGAAGTTGGTGGTCTCAATATTGTCTCTGGCTTGTAGGCTAAGTTACGGGAAATCGGCCGAAGTTGGTGGTCTCAGTATTGTCTCTGGTCAGCACTCTCTCTTCATTTATCCCACGAAGCGTGGTCATTTTTTCCCTTTTCACCATACTCAAATTCCTTTTTTAAAAGTAAAGTTAGTATTACATGGAAAGAAAATCACGGTAAATTAACCTTTAGTATAAAAACCGCAGTTTGTAACACTGCTATGATTATTTTTTGGTACTAGAAAATTTTGATAGAAGACAATTTACAAGAGCGGTTTTTTATGGACGTTCAGTGTGTTGATAATACAGGTGTTTTGATAAAATTTCACCAAAAATTTATAGTTTTAATGTTTTTTTTGGCTAGATTTCTGAAAATCCCACAATTTGGTGCTTTAGTACCTTTCCTTCCTTTATCCCACGGAAGGCTTTTCGGACATCGAAATTCCCACAAAAAGGGATAAATCGCACGATATAAAAACACTGGTTGGGGGTCTGTGGTTTGTCTATGGGCTTAAGCCTTTAGTCTGACGGGTACTACCAAGTCGACCTTTCTTTGTCCGAAATACGAGCTTACGAAATAAAAATGCTGCTCGCAAGAGTGATTCTCCGTTTTATTTCCAAAGAGAGGTAATTTTCATCGATAACAGATTCGACCTAGACAAAGTCGTGGGCTATCTCAAAGTCTGGCTGAGGTTTGGTGTCCCTTCTTGTTTTACGGAATAGACTCGGTTTTGATTCTATTTCAATCCCCTGTCCATCTTGATTTTATAAATAAATATGGTTGGTTTCTACTACAGTGAAAGTTCCTAAGGTTGTTGTTCGTCCAAAGGAGCTCTCACTTAATTTTTGTAAATATCCCGTACGTAAAAGTTTTGTTTTTCTTAAAAGATTGTACCTCTTTTGCTTCCGAGTAAGATTGATGTTATTCTACGATGTTTGATATTCAAAAAGCCGCAAGACAGCTTAGAGCTACAAAGACGTAAGAGCTAAGGTCGGAAGACATCATTATACTTCGAAATGATAAAACTAAACATATTTATCTGCAAAGTTTGCAAAATCCTAAATATCTTTAGCTTCCTACATTCTTACCTCTTACCAGCATGCCGTTCCCGCTATGTGGCATCTACACGGCATATGAATTAAATTGACCATATTTAATGTGACACGACAACCACATTGTACCGCATCAAAACCAGAGCAAAACATAAGTCAACAACATGTCAAGAGCAAGACCGGTACCTAGTTTCCATCCCCCTGCACCAGCAGTTCCTTTGTTTTTTTCCCGCCATCAAAATCAAACCGCCAGAGTACTCTTACATCTACTACATCCCCTATTGAATTTTTCCCCGTAACAGGTCCCGCAGCCAGTGCATGACTGCCACTTGTAGTTACGCGGACTTGTATAACGAATATCCGCATGCTGACAATACGTTTCCAGTTGCAGGGCCGATAGCATTTACAACACATATTGCATCGATTTTGCGAGGCAACTTTGCGCCCCTTCTACCCTATAGCTATGGCGCACCATCGTGCTGAGGCTGACACTAGCAGCGATCTCTAACAACCCAAGGACCACTCTCTTTGATCCTTATCCAACTGTGAACAAGAATCAAATGAAAACTAACCCTTAATAGAGTGATATTCCAGTACCATCTGTGCACTTTTTTTGTCTCACTCGCAAGCCCATTTGGGCTTTTGTTCGTGAATGGAAAAGTGTTTAGTTTATTGCTGATGATGGCTGTGTTAAAATGCTCTCGGAGGACGATGGGCACCGGTATGGACTTTAAACTCGGAAACTGTCTTTAATTATGTTCGCGACCACATCTAAACAGGGTGGCTGTGTAGAAAATATCTTGACATATGCGCGATAAGTGGAGTAGATCTCCCTTGGGTGTGCATGGCCTTTGATTAACATTCGTAGAGCGAGGCCTCATGGTCGTAGGGTGATGTACAAGACGAATGAATGCAGCATTTAATGTGGCATCAGCATATGGTTCGGCCGAATGCATTGTCAAAAATTGTTAACCTGGAGCCGGGGGTTTTTGGAAGATCCGGGTGGAATAATGAAATCGACGGGTTTCAGGAAACAGGATTGATTAGCTAACGTTTTGGTAGATTTATGATAACAGTGACACTGAAATCACCAGTCGATGGAAGTTCTGTTGAAAGATGGCTACGATTGTACGAATGGCTTTTAGAAACTAGGTCTAGCAATTTTTGTTGAACTTGTTGCAAACAGATGTTACTACAATTTCAAGGTGTGTCAGTTTCTAACAATCACCCGATTTTAAGTATTTTTCAATACAATTCCCATCGACGTAGTTGTAGTTTTAAATCTTTAAAAGACCTAGCTCTTTGTAAATCCTTCAAATCGGTGGTGACACAGGCGACTGGCCTGCTTTAGAGAATTTAGTCGATAGCTTTCGTGTTTTTAGGGGATCCGGCAGTATAAAAGAACAGCCAAAATGATGTTTAATCAAAATTCCTTCAACAATCGACTCGATAGGATCTTCGAATTATCTTAGACCATTTTCTTAGGAGGTTAATTGTAATTACTGTTACGCTGCGATGGATGGTTTAGTGGACTGACAAAGACTTTTCCTCAGTCTTCCTAAATTCAGCATTCTTCTTTTTCCAAAATTCAGCTTTTCTAAATTTTGCTTTACAGTGTCGCTTCTTTTGTTTACTTTCGTATTTCTATAATAAAAATAATATAAAATCGTATTTCTAAAAAATAAAAGGAAATAAAAGGCTACATATAAAAATCAAGAAAAGGAGAGCTAAAATTAGAAAAAAAAATTGTATCTCAATCTCTGCCATACAAAATTCTGCAAACAATAACAAAAGATTTGGAAAATGTTCAAAAGCGCGCGCTTTTTTAATGTCGTGGGTATTTTCTAAAAATTCGATTTTATTTTATTATAGAAATACGAAAGTAGACAAAAGAAGCGACACTGTAAAGCAGAATTTTAAAAACAGAAGAAAGCTGGATTTTGAAAGCAGAATTTTGTAAAAAGAATTTTGACCCCAACTCGTTTTTAGTCGTGATACGTTCGACATTGATAAATGGATATAGTAGTCCAACGCATATAACAGATTTCCTTCGCTCAGTTCCAACGCAGTTACCAGATTTCCCTCGATCTGCACTACAAATATGCACTATTACAGCTTTTTTTATCATTTCCCTCGTATCCTACTGGCAATCCTTGGAGGTCAAAATCACCCGAGAACGGAAGAGCAACGACTGTGGTTAAGAATTGGAGCCAAATCTTCGGTGAATGTCCTTCTCAACATCAATTGTGACCTCCTAGCCATGCTTTCCTTACAAAATATGTAGCTAAACAGTTGTATTGAAGAACAAAGTTTACTTATTTGGGGCGACACCATGAGATAAGAGAGGTAGGTGATCATCACTCGGGCTTACCGAGTTATCGGAATCTGAATACATGTCTCAATTACTGACCATGATTACAATTTTTGCCAAACACTGACTCATGTAGAATTTTAAATCAAAACCACTCTACCTATTTACCGATTTCAAACGACCCGTGTTTGTACCGCAAAAAGAGATGAGCCGACCAATCATTAGCGTAGTTGACATTCTGTCGTTATTGAAACAAATGAAAGGGTCTACAGTTAACAGACATCAGAGGTTGGTAAGAAAAAACTTGAATGTATTTTGTATTTTGTCTGTGACTGAACCCTTCGATTAGAATGAATTCATAAAGGAATGTTTAGAGTACTAGTTTTAGTTTAAGGATAGAATACGAACAGCAAAATGTCACTTTGTCACCAAATCCATTATTTGCAAAAAAAAGTCCCATTCTATAATTAGAAAATTTTAAAAATAATAGCGCTGCGAAGAAAATGAAAATGAAGAGAAATCGAGAAACCGACAAAACTGTTTAAGCAGCAAACACAGAAGAAATTATGGCGGCTATTATCCTATCTGTTATATTCAATAATTGGCGGTCTGCTCCAGTGATGCCAACTCCGACATAATTCCGATGCTTGAGGCATTGGGGAACTATTTTGAGAAATAATGCATGATTTTGTGTGAGATGTTTTTACAATCAAATGAAATTTCTATTTTGTAAATCTGGTACTTTAATTAAAGTCGCATTCACTCATTTTCATTCACAACTGTATGTCATGCTTATTTTACAATTCTCACTTGCTCGAGGTCTAAAAAAAAAATTATGTACCTACACAAAAGTGGGAACAAAATCCTCTGTTAGCGTTTTAGATTACAGAGAGCAAAAAAGGCTTAATTTCCTATCGATCGACCAACATCTTTTAAATAAATTTTAATCCTTGTACGATAGGTTCGTTGTACTACCATTGTGAAATATGCATTATTCAACAAAAAGTCATAATTTAACAAAAAGTCATAATTTTTTGGAAAAAGGTATAATTTTTTTCGGGTTTATTCATAAAAACTCGATCGGGTTTGGCATCACTGGTCTGGTCAAAAGATCTAGTGCGCGTCACTCAATTGTTGCAATAGAGTGTTTCGCGAAGCTATCTTTTTGGCTCAAACTTCAAAAAAACTTGTAGCATAACAAAGCCGCTTTGTAATGGCCTGAGTAGTGTTTTGTTCAAGTATTGCCAAAAAGCACACTTTTTGGCAATACTTGAAAATACTTTAACCTCTCTTCTTTTACCTAATACATGTGATAAACATCAGTTTTCAATTCTAAAATGTTTTTATTCTGTTTTTTGGACATTATTATAAGCTTTTAAGTATTTTTTTTTTAACAAAATCATGGTAGGTACAGCCATAAAAATTCGGTTTTGTTTTCCTACAAGTTTTTTAGCTGTCACATGGTTACTTCTTCTTCATATTTGACACTGACGTTGTCGCGAACTACCCTGTTGCAAGTGCTATGCGCTTAACCTTAAGCGAAGTGCGCAAGGTTTATTTCTTGAAAGGGGGAAAATAGAAAATTTAATTAAAGTATAAAAGTTGATTCTCACAATTCAACAATAACAGTGCACTTCGAATGTTGTATAATTGTATTTTAAGTGTGTGTGACAATTTGTTTTTCTCTCAAACTTGTCAAAAAGGGTCAGCAGAAATGTACCAACAGATGGAATCAGGCAACGCTCCTAAATTTAAGGGAGACACATTGTTTCTTTTACTGTTTCCTAAAACGTTTATAGAATACGTATTCGAATTCGTAGGTATATAAAATGATTGCCAGTTTCAGTTATATTGACATTATATCCTGGCTCAAGATTTCTGCGTTATTTTGACGTGTTTTTGCTTTGTATAACCGCCTATAGATTATGGGGTGGCTACTCGAAAACGCTTTCGAATTAAAAACCAAACTGTTGCCTTTCTTATTTACATATAGTTCTTTCCGACTGTTTTGATGACTAAATACTTTAATTCTATTGTAAGCTTTTAGGAACGCTCTACAAAAAATGTGAACATGATCTAGTTATATGGTAAAAAACTAAAAGTAAAACAAAATTAATTGTGCTTTATTTCCTTGCTCCATAATAGGATTTGATTAAGTGAATCAACAACTCGGTGTTTTGTTATTTTTTATAGTTTGCGACAACACAATTGACCTGCAGACTTCCACCTTTCATTTGGGCCATAATTCATAAAAATCGGTTGTGAAATAACTTTTAATCGGTACGATCAACAAATTTTATTAAAATAATGATTGGTTTATTTAAGAAAACGTTAAGAATTTGGTAAGGAAAACATGTGTTACTTTTTCTTTTATATGTCATGGAAAAAAATGATTATCGTCTTTAATAAACGTCAACTCCTCCGCGAAATCAATCAACGTGGTTGCTGGTGACGCCTACTTTTCAACGCTATTAACTACCATTTCTCTCTACTCCACGCAGATGTCATCTTTTTTGACAGCAAAACACATTGCGTGCAGATACTGAACGCAAATTTAATCCATATAAACAATAATTCCTCCACTCCCATCCAAATCCACAATGAATATCAACTAATACCTCCTAATGCTGACTAGTATAATGCTAATGTAATTAGAATCGCTTTTACTGTTACGCACATTGAAGTGCTAAATACCCCATTTGTAAATCCAAATCATTGGCAAACATTTGCACAGTCCCATTAGGCATAGAGTCGACAAATCGTCATAGCAGAGCACACCATCGCACCAACCCCAAGATCAAGTTGAACCCAAATCGGGAACAATGCAATCAATAAATTGATATAAACCGGCCAACAACAACCCTCTAATAGCATTATAATATTGCCAACTTTGGTGGTGATTTCTGTAAACACACCGAATGCACTTAGTTGCGAAAACATCCTCGAACCCCGAACTACAGCGCTTCGCGAACATGTGGCACATTTCGATATTTTTAATATTTTAGCAAACATTTTCGATATTTCCAATTCAATTTCGCCATCGCTACATGGCTATGGCCATGGCTACCCCTTCTCGCAAGGAAATTTACATTTATGGCTCGCATATGACTGTCGTGGATATTTCGAATCGCGCGCTTAATGAATCATTGCGCATTGCCGTGCCCCACTATGCTGTGTGATTCGATTTGTACAACGACCGAGATGAGATATGATGACATAGCGATTAGGACCGCCATAAATATCCACCGAGGATGACAATCGAGCGCACAAAAGCCAAAGCCCAAAGCCGACGGCAACCCCTTTTAAATAATCATAAAATATCGTGCGAAATGAATTGTTCATTAGGGGTCGATTTACGAGCACAGTACTTAGCGAGGACTTTGCTGCGAATGGAACTCGCTCGTATCCACATCGAGAATCCAAGAGACAAGTGCGAGAGATCTCCTGCATTTGGTGGGTTTGTGCGGTGCTTCGGCTCGGGGGATGGGTGTCGAAAAAGAATATGCGTCGGAGTTTTGTATCCTCATAAATTATTGTTTTTATCACAGTTGCTGTAGTAGTTATATGCGGCGCACAATTGTGAGACAAACAGAAGGACGCACGGAGGACATCCCATTTCTAATAAGGAGAATGTGTTTCTGCTCAAATGAGTTGCTCTAGTCCTAATCAAATCAGTGCTGCATGCTTTGACTCCCTTCTTCTGCTGATGAACAAGTGAATCCGGAATCGAGACACTTTTATGAATCGGACAGGGGTTAGTTCGAGTGGGGTGTTTGTTTCAATTGCGCGGGGTTTTTGATAGTGCTGTCAGGTGATATTCATGAGTTGTTTAAACGTGCAGGAATTAGGAGCCTTGTCGTTTTTTTTTTTTGAAGCTGATCAACAGTTGAGCATATTTTTAACAAAATTCCCTTAGAGGCAATTATGACGAACGCAAAACTTCAGAAGAAGTGGATACAGAACAGATCCATTCAGTCTAGCGTACTAATAATCATTTTTAGTGTCCATTTACGGTTACTCTTGTTGGCTTTTTTGGAGTGGAGCTTCCTAAATTCTACTCTGCAGCTTTTGCCGGAATACAATCAATTAAAACGGCCAACTAATCTTATATTGAAAAGATTTTGTGTATTCAAACAAATTTCCTAACAATAAACAAGTAAATGTCGAAACGGGTCCTCATCCAACTGTCCTTGACCTGTTCTCCACTCTTTCCAAGCGAGTGTGTCATTGTTCCGGAATTCTCTAAAACATATTTTCGCCCCAACAAGGAAAAACATATTTCTTCCAATGTGACACAGCACAAACATAAAAAGAGTGCTAAACAAAATAACCTTTCTTTTTGTTTAATGCGTCAACTAAAAGTCCCAGAACTGACCAGACAATTGTCACCATTACGCCAAGGCGTCAATGCGTTGAAGCACCGAAAAATCTTCTCCTGCTTTTGATTTATATTCAGTTTCAGAAAGATTTCATTTTTTATGTCCCGTGCTCCCTTATATGCAGAGAAACTTTCCACAAAACAATAAACAAAAAAACTTTTCCCTTCCAGCCATAGAGATCGGAAAAACTTTCAAACGACCCCCTCAGTGTGGTGAGAGCCGCTTTTCGAAAGAGAAACTTCCACCAATTCAAAACAAAGATTTCCTGCAGAAAATCCCATTACAACTCAATCAAATTAACAACTCTGCCTGACGTCCTATTTTTTTTTTTTGTAAAGGAATAACAACAAACCAAAACTTTGAACATATCCCGAGGACCTTTAATCGGTTAGGATTTAAGCGCCTCCGTTGGGTAGAATTTGATTTTGAAATTTTAAATTTTTTCCCATGTCCAAAAGCCAGACACCCTCAGCAGCACATATTCTCCCATCACTCAGCGGAGCTATGAAAAACGTAACGAAACAGAAAATAAGGATAACAAGTAAAATAAGCTCATCTGATATTCATAGAATGAAATTGGGGAAAATAATGATTGTTGTGGCATTTAATGGTGGGGATAACAGGAGCAGCAGGCAACTGAGAAAATCGCTTTTTTACCCTTGCTCCGTTCGCCATCATTATCATCACACAGGCTGGGTGGTAATTTATGCGGCAACGGCAAGTGGGAAAGGATAATGATAGACTATCATGGAATCATTGGTTTCGTGCATCGTGTATATTTATAAATGCGAAGCGAAAAGGCAACAAATGGAAAACAAATCACTTTGAGTCCATCGCATGTCCTTGGGCGCAAATGTGATATTGGTTCACACCCATTGCTACAAAAAAAAAAATCGGGAGTGCAGCTATAATTGTCTCTTTAAGCTATACCCGGCTGGTAAGTGCTGGAGGTATTAATTCAGTTTTAGAGTGCTGCGTGGGGTTGCATGTGCACCCTTAAAACGAAAGATGTTATGATATTTAACAGAACAATTTAGTGGGAGGTGGGGTTTTCGAAATTTTGTTGCTTTTCTGTTAGAGCTTATAGGTAAATGGGATGGCCTGAGTGCAGCATAGTCGACATATTTGCTAAATATGGGCAATAGTTTCACAGGTTGAGTGGGCTAAACCTCCCACGGAGATATGGTTTTATGAGCAATCGGATGCCAGACGTTTGATATACACTCTTCTACATCTTTGCAGAGCATTTTTGAAATGTCCTTCGAGTACGGACCCTTATTGTGGCTCTTTATCTTCAACAGAAACAGTCAGGAGCCGCTTCCAAATTTAAGTGAGAAAGGTAGATACAATACAATGAAAAAAACGTCTGGTAATCAGTTAATTGGTAGAGGCCCAGGGCCACCCCGGACAGTAGCGGCGGATATACGCATTCTCTGCATCTCGCCTAATTTATTGATCTTATAATTGAACAGCCTGAATGTTATATTATCTTACCTAAGTCGTACAAACAAAAACGGGTGAATCTTTAAAATTATTTATTTCTGTCGGTTTAGGGGTTGGAATCTTTACTTCAGCATGGACCAAAGTAGAAAAAACCGGAGCGTCCACCAAAAAAAAGTAATTATTCGTTTTTAACCAGGAATCTATGAAAATTCCCAGTGATGTATAATTTAAAAAAGCCCTATTGAAATAAGTGCACTTGGTGCTAGTACTGAGCAATGTATGTCCATGACAATCTTGAGTGACTGACACTTTAAAGAAAGGTGTTTTGAGACTCTAGACAAATTATAAATCGTATGAATCAACAACACCTACCGCTTATAGCCGATACCACCGCAAAAAGTCCCGAAACGCCTGGAATCGTGGATTTTCACTCCAGAATCAGGCCCTAAGGGCGAAAATTACGAAAAATTGCATAACCGAGATTTCCCAAACTGACGCGATAATAAATAAAATATCAATCAGGCTGACTTAAGGAAGTTGAATTGATTGTTTTACTTCACTTTGGCTGAGTATGGCGTTTGATTTGAGCCGCACAAAAAAAAAAAAAAATCCAAAATGGACAATTTTTTTTTTAAATTCCTACCTCCGTCGGTCTAGGAATTGCAGTCTTAATCTTTGCATGGACCAAAGAGGAAAAACCCGGTCCGACAAAAAAAAAACTCCGGATTAATCGAAATTCAGCAGGAAAATCGCGAAAATCGGGGCGAATCACTTTATTTGCAATTTTTCCTTAGCATATACACAATCCACTAATTTTTTGAATGATTAAAACAAATCCCACGATAAAACTGTTGATTTTCGAATTTCCTTATATTGGATGCTGCCATGACTGCTGTAAAAGAAAATCAATTTTATTCGGAACTCCTAGATGTCGACAGTAGGCAGAAAGTGAACCCACTTAGCACGCACTCAGCAGAGGTTATAACCTTCTGCATGTGATTGGAATGGAAGCAGTAATTTCGCGCAGTCTGGTAGCAAAATAAACTGAGCACTTTCGGCTTTTGGTTTGTGTCATTGGAATATCACCGTAAAACGAGGGAGATAGTACACATTCGGTTTGTTTTTAGCCGGTAGGGTGTTCTCTGTAGGCTACCTACATATGTACCAACAACTTAAAAATGGAAAGTAATCAATTGTCCATGAGGGCCGTGTATTCATTAGGCGTTTTTCTTTTTTAGTTCAGAGCACACCATGAACTGTTATACAAAAATGTCGTGTTTCTTTTTTAGCTCAGATACATCAGAGCTCAGAATTTGTGTTTCTTTTTTCGTTCAGAGCACCATCAGAGCGCACTCTATGAGCTCAGAATAAATTGCCTGAGCATCCTGAGCGAAAAGCTGATTACACACTTTCAGTCACATTTGACAGGAAAAAAAACAGGATCTGGAACTGAACTGGAACTGAATATTAACCAATTTAATAAATAATAATTAATAAATATTCAATCTATACATATATTTACAACAAATGACAGCTATGTGCTCAAGTGTGTTTCATAAATACCTCAGAACAATCTGAGCACGCTCGCTTCAGAGCGCGCTCATAATGCTCGAGCTCAGTTCAGAGATCAGCTCTGAACTAAAAAAGAAAAACGCCTATAGTAGCCGAGTTTTCAGGGTTGTGCAGGGTTTTTGACAGGCGTACAAATTAGCTGACACTTCTCAGTGCGCACTAGTGCTAGCCAAGCCAAATAAACCTAATAATTGATAGCTTGAGTCTTACGTGCATATGACAGCTGTCTTTAATCGGCACGTTCGGGTTTCTAGTTTGGTAAATCTGACAGCTGACTGATTTGATGTATAGTTCAGTTTTTATTGACCCAGATTGGTTGCGTGAATAGTTTTGTCAGTCGACGTTTATGGAGGGGTAGCCGTCAAAAGTCAAGAAAATCCTGCCTGCATACGCAGCTGACATTTCGAAGTGTCAAAATTCAAAATAAACTGCGAGAATATAACAAAAATTCAAGTTCAATTCAATAGTCAACGCGTCCGTATACCTAGTCCAGACAAATGTAGTTGACGTTTTACATGAATATTAGTTTTAAAGATGGATGAATAACAAACAATACAATACAACTAGGAATACAAATCGATACAATGGGGCGTTCAAGTATCTAGTTTAGTAAGCTTGACAGCTGTCTGTGTGGTTTTAATTGGCCGAAATCGGTCATGTGAGCAGCTGTTTCAGTAGACGTTTATGGAGGGGTAGCCGACGAATCAAGTCAAGAAATTCGTGACTGAGTACTAAGTTGACAGTTCTCTTATGTGGCTGACGTAGAAAAAGTGACGTTTCCGACCAATCTCTAGATTTTGCGTTCAGATTACATCTCATCCAGACCAATCTAGTCGGCTGATCCCCGCGGACACGATTCTTCTTACATACGCCCGTAAAAAATGTTGTGCTTGTGCCTGGTCATGTTCTCTTTCTACAGAGTCCACCATCGAAGTCAAAAGAAACCAATTTTTTTTTTTTATAGAAGCTTTAACCAAAAGCAGCAGCAGTAGGAAGTCTTTTCAGGATACCATGTAACAGGTGACTGTAAACAAAGATAATAGTCAGTAATGTTACAATGGCAGTGTTCCTATCTGGTATTGCCTCGCCCTTCAATGTTTTTGAATCAGCTTGACCTATTTTAGGTTTTTATCTACCGCAATTATTTAGACGTCGAACTTGAACAAAGGACTTCCTTAACAATTCAGCAAGTTCAGCAAATTCTGTCTTCGTACAGCATTCAGTCAGCTTCTGAGTTCGATAGTTTGTCAGTTGTAAGGTATCAAAATTTCTCTATACATTCTTAACCCTTGCATAACAACGTCGAGGTGTTATTCATTTAATGCATTTTCTAAAAAATGTCCTTCTCAAAGTCATGCGGTTTAGTTAAAACGTGGCCAACAAGAGATGGCACTAATTTGCCAAAACATGTAAGCACACGAAGCCCTAACCAAGTCCATTAAAAGAGTGCACTCTGTATTTAATTTATATTTAATTGCATTCAATTACCCTTCATTGCTTTTTATTGGACTGTCACTCACTCACATCTCACCGCCCTCAAAAAGGACACATTTGACCACGTAATCGCGGAATGCATTGCCACACAAAGAAAAGAGACTTTCCAAACTGCATCATCTGTCCCATCCCATACATCGAACCTCCCTGATGTAATCATTTCTCTTTATTACAAAATCGGCATTTTGCAAGCGCTATCAGGACTCTTACATACATACAGACCTCTCCGATGAAGAATTGCAACTGAACGCAGAGTTGCAGGTGTAGCACACTGCGGCTGTATATCCACTTTGTTGTGCAAAAACATTAAAACCATAAATCCAAAGGACAACTCCAGTGAAAAAAAGGCACAACAATCCTCCGGTACCAATGGAAGTTTTAATTCGCAAAAGGATACGTGCAGGAGAGTGAAGGTATAGAGGTTTTTCGGGAGTATAGTTACAGGTGCGAGTTGCGGCTTAATAAACCGATGCGCATGCCGATCGCAGCAAAACATCTGCACTGCGCAACGAACAGTCTTCCCCGTATCAAAGAGGTTCCACTGCGAGAGGGTTAAAGGATAAAAAGGAGCAGCACGTGCTAAGAAAACTTAAAACATCTGGGCTGGCCGCTAGAGGCAGCAGCGCGCTTTATTCGTGCCCAAATTAGGTTAATAACCTCCACCTTCCAGACAGTGTGTACGCAGGTGATTATGCTCAAATAATGTGAAAACATCTATTCGCACACAACCACAGATGAGGACCCCATTTCCCAAACAAACGTTTAACAACCCAAAACAAGACGTTGAGAAATATCGTTTTATGAGTTTTTCACTCGCAAATCTTCGGCCAAATGTGCAGAATGACGAATGGACATTTTGCAGAATGTCTTCGCTCAGTTGCACGCGCACACATAAAACCCGCGATTCAACATGAAATATGCCACTAAGAAAAACAGCCCCGAGAGCCGAAAAAAAAAAAAAAAAAATACAATAACAAGGCACGCATGTTAAAAGATGGAAATGTTTTTTGAAGCGCCAGCGCTAACACTGCGCCACAGAGGAGAGAGTTCCGATTTGAGAGAACCTTTTGTAGATTTCCTCAGCTTATTTGCAGCGCACCGCCACCGAAACCAAGGCTGTGAGGAGTGTGAGAACTGTGAAAATACGCGCAGAGGTATGCACTATGATATGTCACGCAAGAAAGGGGCACATGTTAGATGGAAGAAAAGTCTAACTTGACTTGTAAAATCGGTTGTGCACTTGGCAGGAACAGAGTTAGGGAATAAATTCAGTTTAACTGACAGATATTCTGGTGTTTTTTCAGTTATCTATATATAGGAAAAAAACAACAATGGGGAACAAAAATTTCAAGCAAATAGAGCTGCAACGAAAGCAATTAAAAGAAATGCAGCACCTTACACTCGACTCCAAAAGCCAGTGCATACATTTTTAATCTATCCTGGCGAATTGCAGTATAGCCACGGTCTGTTTTATTGAACATTTATCTCAGTAAAGCAATGAAAAGCAGATTTTTCAGCACCGAATTAAAATAAATACGTTCCATCTACAAAACGTTTTTTTGAGATTCGCGCTATAAGTATTTATCCTAAGCAACGAATAATTCTGAAGTCTGAATACATGGGAAAGTTTATATATCGAGTTGACACTCGACCATTTATAGATCGAGATGACACTCGGCATTGAAGGTGGTACGATCACATCAAACATCAAGGCGAACACCAAGTAAGCCAGTTTACGCAATACCATCACAAATGCTTGCATAGTTTCAGGCTGATAGGACCCGATTACATAAGCAAGTGACTCGTTTTATTGGGCGTATTGATTGGCTTGGAGAGACATTCTTCCCACAAAACAAACATACTACTACTTGAAATTAAAACAAATTGCTAACATGTAGGCAGGCATAAAGATTTCACTTAAGCCACCTCTGCAAACCATACTGTACGGAGGCAAAATATGATAAAGATAAAACGATACTGTGCCAAGGATAGTAACGATTCACTGGCGATGGGCACAACTGATGGCAGCGTGGTAAGCCCCAGAAGCATCATCAACAAAAGTACCACCACCAGCAGCAGCAAAATAAGAAGAAGCTGCATCAGCACAGATGATGGAGAAGTGTAAGACGCAATCAGAAGCGCTGACCCGAAGGAATGAAATGTGAAGCACGTGCTTAACCCTTTGCACCCCATGAATTCTCTGCGCTTCGGATTTTCGCCTTCTTATTTTATTTTCCGCTCTCCGACAGATTCCGATGCGATGCGGCGGCAACCAAGACTATGACCAAGAGGACGACGACGACGACGGCGGCCGCGGCGGTGGCAAAGACGAAGACGGACGACGATGTGCAGATTGCTCGAGGAGGTCTCTTCTCATGCGCACATTGCATCGTTAAGTGTCTGGTAACAATTTCAAGAATTATTACCCTTCCAGCCGGCGAGAGCAGTGTGATCATCCTGCTGACCGCCAGCAACCTGCAGCATCATCTCGAGGGCTGAACACTTGATTAGGCGTAGAAGTGTTCGAGCTGTTTTAAGTGGTACTCCCTGCTGCCGCTGTGCTTCGCTGATATGCCCGTCCAAATGATGCTCGGCCGGAATGTTTGGAATTTTGGCCAAAATTACCATTGGCCATGCGTTAGCGTCGGCTCTTAGCTTCTCAAAAGCACATACACACAGATATATTTTCGTCAAACTGATTGTCATGTTCTTTTACACCAATTAAGCTCGTCAGCGTGTTTTTTTTTTTTTTTTTTTCATCGTTTGTCCGAAATAATTGCAATAGCAGGCGAAAGAATCTGAAATTGCATTTACGCGCGCAGCAGGAGATAATTTTTTTGGAATCTCTCGCGCTCGCCAAAGAAGCACGACCGAGACGGCTCCCCGACAAATGGGATGACTGTGTGAATGTTTTGTTTGATTAATGCGGTCGGTGAATTGACAAAAATCAGAGGGATTGGAGCGCCGCTGCGCTGACCGCTTTGACAAGTTATGTGATTAAAGTGATGAATTTGACGCGCCGCCGCCTCGTTCGTTTGATGGCGTGATGGGTTAGATTTTGTTTCCCCCCCAAATTGTATGTTTGTGTTCACATTCGGGAGGTGCAATGCGAAAATAAAATTAAATAAAATAATTTATGACGCCAGAGATCTGTTTGAACTAGTTTCAGATTCAGAGTCAAACCTGGAAGCATCGACGCAATTTACTAGTTGGTCAAGCTAAATAAATAAGAGCCTGCAGATCTGACTTTGGGACATGCCGTTTGTGCTCCCACAGTGTGCGAAGGTTGCTACCAAAGATGTGATACCTTTTTAGGGTGACGAAAACTAGGCATACACTAAACGCATTCCCATCAATATGATGCGCTACTATTCAGACTGGTAAACGTGGTAAATGCCAGTCATCGGCTTCCACTCAACAGACAGGGGCCTTTAAGACAGTTTTTTTAAGTGAATTTTTGCAAATGTAACTGTTTTCTAAAGCAAATAGATATATGTCGAATGAAGAACTTACCACAAATAGTAGAATTTAGAAAAAGATTGTCTAAGCTTCCTAATGTTCATTTTGCTGCAACACTCAGAAACCCTACCCATCATGTTCATAATAATCAGACAGAGGCTGTACAGCACCTTATATCTGGCAGTGATACCTACTTTCATACAAACTTCTTTAGAGGACGCTACAGTCTGGGATGGACCAGAGGGTTGCTTAAATTTATGTTTAATGTACGGGCCAAAAATAGTGTCAACAACGGCATCAAAAAATGAGAGAGGAAAGTCCTCTCAAGCGCGTTGGAAAGCAGTTTCCGTGAGCGTTGACACTGCACGCAGTTTTTTGTTTTGTTTGTAAAGACCTAACTTTTCCAAAATTAGGGGTGTTTTTAAATCTACAGGGCGGTTTAGATTTCCAAAGGAACTCTTGTCCCATGCATTAAAAATATTGGAAACTCATCTAAAGGCTGCCCATACAGTAAGGCATGAACGTTTTTAACGATGTCTAGGTAAAATAAATAAAAGCATCATGGAAAAGACTCCAAAAAAATCAGCATAGAAAGAGTTGACTTGCTGCAAAATCATAGATAGAAGTTAAAAAAAAACATCAGCGTTGAAAAGTATGCGTTAACTTTTGGGCTTAACCTTTTCAATTGTTTATACTGTAGATACGTTTTTCTTTCTTTTAATTTTTCATTGTTGTTTCGGGAGACACAAGACAGATTGCTAACCCTGTTACAAATATTGTTTACTTTTAAAACTAGCAGCGTGTAAAGAACCTACATCGACTCTTCTCTTCTTCTCTTCATTACCAACAAGCTCACTTGGCTGTTGTCATTAAGGCGTTGCAAGAATCTCATGATCCAACGTCGAACGGGCGTCTGAACGCGGAAAAAATATGTGAAGTGACCTGCGCATAAAGAATGGAAGTGAATTGGGGTGGTGTATCGTTTACAAGAAACTTCATTTTATTTTGGCTTTACTTCATAAAACTTGCTATAATATTCTTGAAACTAAATTATTACAAATAAAAATTATATTTGGAAGTATGTAAGTAACTGTTGTAATAATGGCCTGTTGTAAAAATATTTAATTCAGTCCGAGTTCATTCTTTACGTATGTCAAAAATGTATTCCATCAAAATTGGAGCAGTTTTTTTTGGGAAATATTTGAATTCCGATTCAATGAGGTCAAGTTTACACCTAGAGGTAAAAAAAAAATTTAACGAAGATCAGGTAACATTTTTCATGTGTAGCCAAAGAAAATCTGGTCTAGAAATATTCGTTTAAGTGAAGGACTTTAATTTTCTACAAATTACGCTCGACAAAAGAGTTAAGTTGACAACTGGATAAAGGTATGCTGATCTTAGGCGGGCTGACCATTTTATTTATTTATCATAAGAAAATTACCCAATCACAAAATTTATGTTTAAAAATAAAAGCGGCCAAGTGCGAGTCGGACTCGCCCATGAAGGGTTCCGTAGCAGCAAGTAACATAATATAAAAGTTCTTGTAGTTCGTTCTAACTTTGATCGATGTTTTAATAATAGTGTATTTTTTTAAAATTAAGTTATTGATAAGTAAACATTATAATTAGGTACCTAAATGGTGGGATTTAGATCTAAGTATATGCGAGCCCATATAGGCTACTACCGAACCCTTCATAGGCGAGTCCGACTCGCACTTGGCCGCTTTTTTTATTTTTATATTTGAGTTGATTGAATGAAAGGTAAATTGCGGCTTACGATTTATGACGTATTAAAAAAAAACTACTTGCTAGATCTCGTTCAAACCAATTTTCGGTGGAAGTTTGCATGGTAATATACATAATATATATTTTTTTATCATTCTCTTATTTTTGAAGTTACAGGAGGGGGGGACACATTTTACCACTTTCGAAGTGTTTCTCGCGCAAACTATTCAGTTTAGAAAAAAATTATATTAGAAACCTCAATATCATTTTTGAAGACCTATCCATAGATACCCCACACGCATGGGTTGGATGAAAAAATTTTTTTGAGTTTCAGTTCTAAGTATGGGGAACCCCCAAAATTTATTGTCTTCTTTTTTTTTATTTTTGTGTGAAAATCTTAATGCGGTTCACAGAACACATCAACTTACCAAGTTTCAACAGTATAGTTCTTATAGTTTCGGAAAAAAGTGGCTGTGACATACGGACGGACAGTCAGACATGACGAATCTATAAGGGTTCCATTTTTTGCCATTTGGCTACGGAACCCTAAAAACGAGCATTTCAGAACTTGAAACTCTTTTCTATTCCGACCCACTTACAGAAGGAAAGCAAATTATTCCATCAGTTGTTTGAAAACAGACCAAATTTACACAATAATTCGATTGGGACGAAACCAAAAGAGTTGAGACGCAAACTGTGTTTTCGGAGAATCGCGAATTGCTGTCCGACTGGAATGAGTTGTACGTTACTTATTTCGTCTGGTCACCTAACATTACTGGTAAACTGGTTCATCCACGAAATGTACCAGTTCCCAAAGAGCGTGCGATGATTCACTGTTAGTCTATACAAAGAGCGATTGTGTCCTTAAACCAGCAATTGCTTGTGCTGTCCATCATAATGCGTAAGTCATTAAACCTTAGCCTAATTACAATATCCCATCAAAGCGAATTTCTGAATTTCTGAAGGTAACGCCGTCACCTAGCGTGACTTCTCTTACTGGTATTCGTATTTGTCACCTTGTATTTTCATTCTCACAGTCTAGCTGAACCTAGTTAGCAGCAGTCACAGCCAGACAAGAGAAACCAACCGCACCATGAACCCCCAGACAGCGCACAACAAGAAAACGACAGACAATCCGAATCCGAACAAAGCCCACAAAGTGATTCCATTCGGGCCGTCTTGTGTCTTAGTTCACAGAGCCATTCGGCCATTCGGCGAATGATTTAGCACAAAAATTGTGAAACCCATTTTTGTGGAATCAGCAGCAGTGGCTGTGCGGTGGCGGGTCGGCCGACGGCGTCTGCGCATCAATTGCGCCATTCGCGCCTCCACGAGAGATCACTTCGTCGCCCTGGCCGCGCCTCGCCTTATTGACCCTCTCCCGCCGACTGAGCCAACTTGTAACCTGGAAACCGACACAAAATTGAGATAAATTATTGCGGTTCCTGTGGTTGACGCCTGGTCAAAGTGTATGATTATCGATTATGCCGCGCACTTCATTCAATCAGATGCAGTGGTGGCTCCACCACAGCGGCAAACCGGACAGAACTGTTGATCTGTGAAAGAGGATTGTGATTTGTGGTCGCCGGCCATAGTTTGGCCGCGAAATTGTACTTTTTTGGGCTGCTCGGCTCTGGAAGAGACGACCAACGCGACGACGACGGAAAAATCAAATTTCCTGCGATGATTTATTTGAATTCGAAATTGGTCTTTGATGCGTGCAATGCGCGACGAGCTTTAGCGCTTTGTTTCTCGGCCTTTGGGGGGAGGAATATTGTGCACTGGTGGCGACTGATTCTTCTTCTTATTCTTCTTCGGTTTCGGTATCGCAGTCGCAGGTCGCGTCAGGCGCTTTTTCATCCTGCCTCTCGTTGTTGCATTAATTACGATCGTCAAAGCCAAAGTGATGATGGCGCGGCAGGAGAATGGTAGCGCGGTGGAGGTGATGGTGGAGAGCACGGTCCAATTCTGTGGCCAATGCAATTTAAATAAATGGGATCTTGTTAGTCGGCGTTTCCTTTAGTTGGACCCGAAAAAAATGGAATGCATATTATTTTTGCAATATTTTTTTTTTGGTTTTTGCGTTTTGTTGTTCGTTGCTCTTGTGTCGACGTTTCGCTGGGCTCTTCGGTTTATTTATGGAAATTACAGGCGCTGCGGAATGATTTTTCCCTTTTTGGTGATCTTTTATTTTTGCGAGCTCCTCGTGAGAAAGTGCAAAGGGTTGAGGCGCTGTGGTGAATTTAATGCGGTTAGCCGGGGAATAAGTAATGAGCTTGTTTCGGCACTTTGGTATATAGTGACGATTTCTACTTTCGCACATCTTTTTCTCCGTTTTTCTTACTGCCAAGATAATCGGTGTGAAAAGTTAGTGAGGCCAATTTATGTAGGTGCGTGGACGAGATGGACTTGGAGTCTTGGCGTTGCCTTCGTTGCGGTGTAGCCTGCAAAATAGACAGGGATTCTGTTGGAAAATTTGACAAAATGTGTATGGAAACAAAGAAAACGGTCTGAACCTATTCCATTGATGCGAGGTGTAGTTTAGCCATAGCTTAGTTCTGAAAAGTAAAATGGAAGAGAAAGTTTTTTCGATGCCAATCATACAGTGTTGATCGTATAACGAAATTTATATTTTATCCGATTTATTTTCTAGTCCGGCAGAGAACTGTGTACAAAGAACATGACGGGCTGGTATTGTGGGGGGATAACTTATATTAGTTGTTATATCAGAAAAAGATGTTACAAAAAAGATTGCCAACAACAAGCCATTGCAAGATAAAGTCGGTTATAAATCTTGAAGCTCACCATACATTCCTGCGTCTTTTTTCTATAAGATTTACCTACGTTTAAGTGTGTGCTTCCTTAGACAAAAGGTGCGCTTGAAAACGCATCGAAAACGGTCCGAAAAGCGACCAAAAACGGCCCTTAAAACGCTTTAATTTTTTTAGGAAAAACACACTAAAATGCTTAAAAAACTAACCAAAAAGCGGTCGAAAAAGTGCGAAACAAAAGACTCGAGAAATGCCTCAAGATAGCCCCAAAAAATGTGTGAGAAATGTCCTCAAAAAGTCGTCAAAATGCGACAAAAGCAAGCACTGAAGAATGTCCCAAAAAATTTTTCTAAAATCTTCCAAAAACGCCTCAAAAGCATAGAAAAATCTGTTCAAAAATGCGTCAGAGACGTAGCCAAGAAAAGCCTCAAAATGCAACAAAATAATGCCCGAAAAAGAGCTTTAAAAATGCCTCAAAAATAGTCCGAAAAAGTTTCCGAAAGCGTTGCAAAAGAAAATCCTTCGAAAAGGTAACAGAGCGATAAAAAAAAGTCGGAAAGTCCTCAAAATGCGACAAATGGACGCACTGAAGAATGTCCCAATAAATTCTTCTAAAATCTTTCGAAAACGCCTCAAAAGTATTGAAATATATGCTCAAAAATGCGTCAGAGACGTCCAAGAAAGGCCTTAGAATGCGAAAAAATAATGCCCCAAAAAGATCTTTAAAAAATGCCTCAAAAAAAGTCCGAAAAAGCTTCCGAAAGTGTCCCGAAAGGCAGTCTGTCGAAAAGGGAACAACGTGATAAAAAAAAAGTCGGAAAACGAGATTTAAATTATGGTTGCCACGTGAAAATAATTCCTTTTAATTTATTTTAGTGTTTCAACTTACAAAATACATAATGACAAAAATGGGGTAATGGGTATGGAGAATTACCCTACGACCATACACAAAAACTACGTTTAGCATCACACTGAACCACGTTCATCGTTGGGCCGCCTTTTGCTACACGGAAACCACTTCTGTCAGTGGCCCGCCTTACAAAATATTAGAGCTGGAATTGCTATCTTACATAAAGTTAAAGTAAGTTTAAGTCGTTCCTAGCACCTGTAGCCTTATTAATTAAATAAATACCTATGCTCCCTTGAGAAAACCCTGGAAGGGACGAGTCAATACTCAGCCCTATAAAATAAAAAATAAATAAATAGTTGGCGCAACAGGTCTGCAGGGACCCTAGGCCTAGCTTCTCACAACCATTCGTTTGTGTGAGTTTTACATTTTTGGAACGAATGGAAGGGATCTACAATTTTATGCCCCTCGCTTAGTAGTCCAACACACTTACCACTAAGCCACTACGCCTACTCAGCCCTATATAAAAATAAAAACATCGCAAGCTCTGAGAAATGTGAACCGATTAGCTCAAAGTTTTCAAATTTTAAGAACCTCTTCGTTAAGCTCAAGTTCGTCCACACATTAGGTTGCATCCATTCAAACACTCGTTAAGATGAACTTTACGAGTCAATACTCAGCCCTATATAAAAATAAAAACATCGCAAGCTCTGCGAAGCTTGAACCGATCAAGTCAAGTTTTTCAAATTTTAAGAACCTCTTCGTTTAACTCAAGTTCGTCCACACATTCAGTTGCATCCATTCACACACTCGTTAAGATGAGCCTTACGATAGTGTCGAACGGGCTCATCCAATCCCGCAATGACAAATAAACTATCATGTTGTTGCCCCGAAACAACCATAAAATGTTATCTCGCATGATTGCTTGCTCGTTTGGCCAAATTTTTGTTTGCACAAAATCACCACCAGGACGAGATGATGAAGGACCGCACTGGGTACAGTCGTCGTACGGCGGCGGCTTCTAAAGTGAACAAAGTCACTTCTCTCGAAGCGGGTAATAAATGCCACCACCAACGAAAAGGAGTCATTAAAACTGATTCGTTTCTTCTGCGCCCGAGATAGGTATTTCAAGAACTTCAAAATGGAACGACGTCGACAACGACGACACAGAAGACAGAACCCTCATCAGGCCGCCGAGAAATGAGAACTGATCGCACCTATTAAGGGCAAATTATAAGGCGCTTATTTGCGGTCGTTTTGGGTGGCATAAGCCAACCTGTTGACTTGTGTTTACCCAAATAAATTTCGCAAGTTGATGATTTTATGACGACAGTCGGACAGGCACATCAATCATTTGACTTTTGGAAGGAATTCGCAGAGATGACACTTCATCAGGTATTTCAATTACGCACGACTCTCTGTATCTGTGGAGATATGGAGGAGGCTTATTGCATCACAGCCGTTGCTCTCACCTGGTGTGCCTCGTTATCCCCAGGTAGACATTCCGGATCGAGGCGTTTCAAATTACAGTCAGTTAATCCCGATGGTGAATCTCCCAACTGCACCGGCATCGTCGAGGCATCTGCACATTTATACCCTTTTGTTTCATTTTTGTTTCGCGAACCTTTGTCCCGCGTGTTGGTGCCGCTGCTTCCACCCGAAAATCGTCTGTGTACCTTTTAAATTGGTGCCAATTGGAGCGATCTGATGTGATGAAGCCGGTGGTGATTTAAAATTTCGCCAAATGCCTCCGAGCTGGTCACCCTCCATTCAGGTAGGTAACGCCACCACTGGCTGCGCTGCCGCTGCGGATGCGCTGTGCGTATTATTATCCCGGTGATTTTCACATACCGACAACCGACTCCTGGCCCAGACTGATGCGCTGATGGGTTCGGCTGTGTCGGCAAACGCGGCTATAAAATCTATTCAGAGTGTGGTTGTAAAATTTGTGGCCAATAATAACAGTGTGCGGCCGTGCCGACTGCCGCGACTTCGTTTGGGGCTGTTTTGCTTATTTCATAATAATTGATGGCGTTGTTAGTGGGAATGTGGTCGTCGCGATGATTTGTTCGTTGCCGCGTTAATTTATATTTTTGATTGTGTCAATATGAAGTCTTAAGCGCGCTGACAAAGTATGTTTGACTGCGCATTGTGGTCTCGTACTACTACTTATTCAGTTAAAATTATCCCATGTGATAATTGGCCGAATATGGTGGTTTAATTAGACGACAGAGTGCCTATTTGTCAATAATCATTGACAGACATCGACAGACTGACAGTTGGACGTGGGGATAATATCCGGAATCTTTTGTTAGCTCGAAGTTAATTATCGTTCAGCGGTCCATGATACGAGCCGACATTACGGCTACTCAAATGTTAAAACCCGGTATACCTCGGGAGCAGTTTGTAAGATGAAAAGTAGGGTTATGAGATTTAAACTTCAAATTGTTAGCCTGCACGTATTTTCCTTAAGCTCTATGATTATGTTTATGGTTGTTTTGCGAAAGCTCTCAGAGAACCCTAAATAAGACACGGAAAATGCTTTCAAATAACATCCATGCCCCAAATTAGATGCCCAAAATTACCAAAAATTCGTCCTAAAACGCCACAAAAAACTTTGTAAATCGCACTAAAAACCTTCTCGAAAAACACTCCACATATTACCCCCCGAAAATCCTTGCAAGCGACTGGAAAAACCCTCTGAAATGGTCCTAAAGGCAGTGAAAAAGACGCCGGAAAAGCAACCAAAACTGGTCCGAAAATAGTTAAAAAAAACTTGAAAAACACTCTAAAATACACGTTTAAAATCCCAGAAATAACTCCAAATATCACGGCCAAAAAATACTGCAAAGTGCCTCGAAAAAGTTCTATAAACTACTTGAAAGTCCTTCAAAAACAGTCTTTATAAGTAGCGAAAAGGACGCCGGAAAAAGCAACCAAAAATTCCTCGAAAATAGTTTAGAAATCACATCAATAACCCTCTAAAACACCGCTCGAAAAACGTCCCAAAAATAACCAGAAAGTAACCCAAAACTAAACCGAAATCGTCCCGAAAAACGCCCCACAAGACATTAGAAAAACTACTTAAATATTGCCCGGAGAAATAACCTCGCAAATAGAATCTTTAATCTTTTTTAACTTTCCTTAAAACTTTTTCCAAAGCCCTCCAAAATCGCATCGAAAAAAGCCACACAAAAGCTCCCAAAAAGTTTCCGAAAGAAGGGTTCGAAATCATTCCTAAATACTCTTTAAAAATGCCCCAAGAAACGACCTAAAAACTGTTCTAAAAAACGACTCAAAAAACCTCCAAAAAAATACTTGAAAAACGATGCGAAAAACGCCAAAGAGGTTCTGATAAAGGCTGCGATACCCCGAAAGATCGTCATGAACAGGCCCTAAATAGTGGCCCAATATTGGTTCTGATAAAGGCAGCGATACGCCGGAAGATCGTCCTAAACAGACCCTAAGAAACGGCCCAAGATTGCGAGGGAACTCTTTAAAAAAAACGAATTCAAGGTTTTCTTCAGGACTTGTAATACTGTGAATATTTAGTTGCCGGTTATTATATCAGTCCCAAAAGAGAAAGAAATTTTTTAGGTCACAATATGCAGTTTTGTATGGAAAATTTCCCCCTTATGAAAAATTTAGCCTGGACACTAACAAAGAAAAGTATGGCGGAAAGTGATTTCAGGCGATCTCGAATACTATTTAAGGCAAACGGCTGCCTGTGCATACAGTTCCTTCTATTCAACCAAATCTTGAGCTTAGAGTCGGCGTCAGTCAACGTCGACTAGCTAGATAATTGGACCGCAATATTAGCCAGTTACCTAAAGAAGAAGGTCCGTTTCTTGGTCCCGTGTAACCCAAAGCGGACTAAATTTAATTAAAAATGCTACGCTTATTTTTAAGGTCCTGTTCTTATATGAGATTCTTATGCAAATGCCCATCGGCCCAAGAGAGTGAAAAAAACAAACAAAAAAATAATCAATTCCAATCAAATATCGCCATGTGTGGTACGCATTCCATGTCCACCTCTCAGCGAATTCATCCCAACACCAAGCCTCATGCTGTCCTCGAAGCCAGCCTCACACCAGCATTGGTATTCGACCTCTTTTCTCCTCTCTCTCAGCCCAGATACGCAGCATCAAAAATCTAACTTTTTAATTGGGTTAGCTAACCATCCGCGAAATTCCGCAAGATCAAAGTATTCGCTCCAGGGCAGCTTGGAAATTCCTTACAGGAATATGATCACTTCGTTGTTGTCGTCCACGTCGTCGTCGTCGACGGCGGCAAAGTCGTTGCTGTAGTTACTGCCGCTTAGTTGTTGTCGTCGATGTTGTTGTTGCACTGTTGCTGTCCACAACAGACGTCTCGCAAACACACATAAGGGGATGGGGGGGGATAAAAGACATTCCCAAGCCCCTTAAATGCGCCCAATCATGAGAACTCCAGATTGCCCGAATTTACACACGAAATTTTTGTGTGTCGGTTTGGTACTTTGGGGGCAGCCCTTTCCCATCCGTCCGTCCATCCATCCGTCGACGTTGTTGGTTGCTTGTGTGGAATAAATTAAGGACATCGCGACTGGATGTTGTGGCCTGTTGGTTGTGGGGTGTTCGGTGTGGGGAGTTTGCTGCCACTCTCTTTCGGTCCCCATCAAAAGTGAAATTATACTCGACTTGTATATGGTTACCGCCCGCATTGCAGTAATTGTAGACGCCTCGGTGCTCCGCTCCAGTCCGGCCCGGATATGTTTGGCTGCATCGGCGCGGCGCGCACTGAGGAGCCGCTAATAAACCATTTTACTGTTTTTGGGGATAATGTTGGTAATAGTGGCATTTAATCATTCCGAAAAAGGGATCTCTGAAGGGGCCATGGGCCACCAAAACTTGCGAAACTTGTTGACCATTTTTGGTGTCGCTGCGGCTGGCGCGCAGTGCGACAGACAGTTGTTCCCATGTCAACCTTTTGTCGCATCGTGCGCTTTTGTGATGGAGCATGCAGGAACCGGTTGCGATGCCGGCGGATTATCTACTTAAGTAGGGATGTCATCGCTCTCTAATTGGGATGCTAATGAGTGTTAATTAATTTGAGTGATGACATTTGTTTGTGCGCGGTGATAAGTGTAAGGACGGTGCTGCAGCATGTCATCTTTAATGTGGACGATTTGTGAAAGCAGAACAACTTCCAGGAATTTCCCAAAGAGATAAATGACGCCGGCCGTCTGTATTTCACTGTGTCAAGATCAAGCCATGGGTTGAGGCTGTTGTTGGCAGCTTTTTGGGCGGCCTGAGAATACGCGAATTATGGATCGTCTAGTCTGAATTATGATATATGGGGAACGCCACTGAACTGCAGTGGATTCTTTAAGCTCGTTGCTAATAAATTCCATGAGCCTCGTGGACATGCTGTTGTCAATTTCTAGTGTGGTTATCATGTTCTAAGTCAAAATATGTAAAAAGTCTGTCTTTAGGAGTTCCGCCCTTATTTATAGTTTACATCTGCTGCGATGCCGTTTCAGGCCATATGGCATCACTAACTAATACTAAGTTAAGTGTCAAAAGACAGCGATTGTAAGAAACTGACAGAATATTCGTCAATATCCATATGCCTTAGGATGATGCTTGAAGAGACACAAACTTACCACAAAGGTTGCAGTGATGCCAGACTTTAGAAGCAGGTAATCCCACATTTAAACCACGAAATATTAGATTAAAAAAAACATGTATTTCACTAAATTCAGTCTTTTTTATTATTAACAAATACAAGCTGCATTATGCATTAACTATGCAATTTTAAAACGTTACAAAAAAGAACACATATTGTCGTTTTCTTTTAAAATTTCATCTCAATAGTATGTGTGCGATGAGTTGAGATTTTCACCACAGATATATCAGTTTATGAAACAGTTTAAGGAAATAATTAGAAAATGAACGCATTCAGATATTTTGAACGAATTTTTTCTATACATGAAAATATTTAAATTGATCGTAGGTTGACTAATTTGTTTATTCTTAAGGAAATTAGCAATTAGGAACACAAATTGACCATGAAGTAAGATCCCCTTTTTTTGTACTATGAGGTTTGAAAAATCCCTTGAGAAAATTCCGAAAAAAGGGATAAATCCCCCGATCTGGTATCACTGAAAGGTTGATGTTGGTTTTCTCACGATCACCATCACCATGCCGCAGTAATTAAAAAAGCGTATGTAGCTGCAAGCTTTCAGAAATGTTACTCTAAGAAAAATCTACGTATTCGTTTTACCAATAGGCAAATGTGCAAAAACCTGTAGAAATGACAAAGTAAACCTTGTAGGAGAACCACTGACAATATGGAGAAAATATTTTTGCAACCCGTCTTATACGAATGACGACCTAAATCTGTAGGCCGAACCAACAATATATTTTTATTAAGACGATGACAACACAAGCCTGACCCCTGATCACATGTTAAAAACATATAGCGAGCACTGTAATATTCAATCTGAAGACCAACAAAGCTGCTGAGCCCGGGTGACGGTTTCCGCGTCGAGCTTATTGCAAGCTCGAGATGAATCGGTCGATAGCATGCAACATCGTATATCCATAAGATTTAAAAAAAAATCTAATAAATAAAAATAAATAGTTGGCGCAACAGGTCTGTAGGGACCCAAGGCCTAGCTTCTCACAACCATTCGTTTGTGTGCGTTTTTCATTTTTGGGACGAATGGAAGGGATCTACAATTTTATGCCGGGTCCAAACGGCTAATTGAGAAGCTCCTTCAGGACAGTTATACGCTCGGATGTTTGTCAGACGTTCGCGAGAGGTGGCGCAGCGGAAAAAAAACCATAAGTTGGAATTTGGGTTTTTTCGGGATTCGAACCTGGGACCCCTAGCTTAGTAGTCCAACACACTAACCACTAATTTTAAGAAAATCTGTTTGAAGAAAGGCTACGCCCATTAACTGCGCCAACTACAAAAACAGAAGGTTCCTTAAAATAGCCCAAAAGTGTCATCGTGTGTCTAAGACCCTGATACGCCTGATTGACACAAATAAGTGCTGTTTAAGACCAGAACTGTCTACTGTAGTTTGCATTTTTACACAGAAATATAGAGCCACGTCTAGTTTCCTCATCCCTTTCAAACTTGTCCACCTGTATACAGTGCCGGCTCCTGCCAAACTAGCGCCCTGTGCAAGATTTACAGAAAGCGCCCTTTTTTCATATTTGCACACATGCATAAGTATTTTCCACATCACCCAGGAGGTAGACTTTCAATGCTTTTTTTTGGTATTGAGGTATTTTTTATTTTGAGATTTTTGAACTAGATTCATTTGTAAAATGTAAGTGGATGTGCAAGGAGTATAACTACATGAACAGGGTGGAATATTTTGAGATTATGTAGGTAAGAAGTGAACTTGCATACGTCTAGTGAGATTTTTTATTTTACGATCGTTTGAGTTATATTCTCATTGAGGTTGCAACATTGCAAGTGATGTGAGTTAATGTGAAAGAAATAATTCAGCACAGGTGTGATGGATGTTGTTATTTTGGGCTTATTTGAACAAGCTTTTTGTTTTAAATGCAAATGGCAGTATTTTTCCGCGCAAGATAAAATTAATTTTTCTTTGCTAGCAATGCGCCCCCAGAAGTTGGTGCCCTGTGCATTTGCACATCTTGCACATATGGTTGGTCCGGCCCTGCCTGTATAAATAGAACGGCGAGGGAGAGGGCTCCCTTTGCTTTAAGTTCTGTAACGACCTAACCTACGTCCTTAATGTCAAAAGAGGATTAAAGCGGGGCTATAAACTGTCACGTGATTTCTCCTATATCATAGGTAGTTATACTTCAAAAATTTCTTGTAAGTCCCACAGGCCCAAAGACGAGGTAGGATCTTTTAAAATCCTCATAGATTTACATCCGTATGCCGATATAAAATGTAAATGAAGCTGAGCAAGCTACCTCCGGAGCGATCACGAGTAAATACGAGGGCGAAACCAGAAGTACTGTCAACAAGACGGTGTACTCAACATCGTCACTGTAGATGGCTACAACCTTATGAAGTCTCTCTTCTTGAGTTGTGAAAAAAGATAGCTCATCAAATAGCTTGACAACCGCTTCTTCTTTGAGCTGAAAAGCAACTTTGTGGTAAGATCTTCTCCTTCTATAAGAAGGCTCTTAAACGTCCCAGGCTCTTAAACGTCCCAGGCCTTCTTTTAAGTTGTTGGCTGCTTTGGGACAGAACATCTTCGTTAGTTGTTCAGTCATGTTTGCATTGACTTGCTCGGGGAGCCACGGCGATCTTTACGACATGTACAGCGACATCGACACAGTTTTAAAAAGTAACCTGTTGGACGCTTGAGGTGGATCATGTTGGACAAATGGACATAAACCATGCAGTCTGGTGGGTCTCTGAATTGGGGGTCAAAACGCATGCCAAGCCTGAGCCAAAGTACACAAAGTAAATCAGACCAACTTGGAGAAATGCAATAACATGCATTTTTATCGGAAGTGGGGAGATTATTACAAAAATATAGCATAGATTCTGGAAATTATATCGAGATTTGTACAATCATTTTTGAGAAGTAATTATTATAATCTAATTTATTCGAATTTGTTGAGAAAAACTAAGTACAGGATCTTATTTCGAATACTGATTTTATCTTTTTATATGTATTTTGATCAAAATCGTTAGAGCGGTTTTTGTAAAATTTGGCAGACAAAACAGTACCAAATATTGCAATGTTTAGTTTGAAAAATACTATTGCTTAACTATTAAACTGAAAACCGGGTACAAGTTATTGTCGATTATCGAAATCGAAAATGGGGTTTTCGAGATATGAGCAGTTTTTAAAGTGAGCGTTTCCAGTGATTCGAATTGAAAATTAAGGACGCAATAATTTTGAAAACATCAATTTTACTCTAAGTTTGCATTTTGGTCAAAATCATGCCGTGTTGAGGTAAACTAGGGAAAATTATTTTTTTCAAAAATTACGTTTTTAAAAAAAGCCATTTTAAGATTATACAGAGAAAAACTGAGTTTTCCATTATGTTACAAATGACCATATTAGAAATGAATTTTTGTTACAATCGTATGGACCGTTTTCGAGATATGTCCAAATTTCAAAAGTACCGTTACTCGATTTTTTAGCGGAAAACTGAGTATGCAATTATGTTTACCTCACCTACTTAAGCTTAACTATCCATTTTTGTTGAAATCGTTAGAGCCGTTTTCGAACAAATCAAACTGGTATGAACATTTTGTATGGGAAGTGCCATTAATGTCAGAATTGATTAACATCTCGAGTTCGAAATTTTGTACGAATCAATATCTTTTTCTTACTACGTAATGGAGAAAGTTAAGAAAAATAATAGCCCTTAACTTAGGTTTTGGGATTTTTTTTTTGGCGAATGTAAGCCACCTGGAACAACTTTAAGACCCATCCACGCGGCTTAATTGGGAAGCTTTCTTTATTCGGGGGTTGAAATTCAATCATCAGTTCTAGTCCCTTCTCCGCGGAATGACTCTTTTCGTTTTCTTATAGGCAGCCACAACCCCGCGCCTCCTCAGACCTCAACAGTCTCAACCGTCTCCTCTCGTGAGAAGGTACTTGTCTTATCAAACTATCAAAACTTCTCTTCCAACATCAATACACTCGGCTAAATCGTCGCTCGGTTGGTGGCGTTATTTATGGCAAAACTATACAAGTTCCCTCTATTGAAAATTTAAACCAATCCGTATAAGTAATGACAGTTTTCGATTGAAGATATGTGTATTAACGACTCCCGAGGACTTGTTATTGATGATTTCGTGAAAACAAAAATCTCGACGATGCTCAAACAAACACAGAAGACCGAAAAAAAAAAAACACCAAAAATCATAACTTAAGTTGGTAACGGATCTATCCTACCTTTTTTATTTTTGCTACTGCTTGAAAGGTCTGTCACCACCCGCATTTTTGTTCAGTCGCCTCCGAAGGATCCAACAACAAGCCGAAGAACGGAAAAAAAATAATATTATCTTTTCTTGGGAAGTTTTTATCCATTTTGTTGGCCTTTTTGTATGTGGAAACATTCCCCCCTCCCACTACCCACTACGAGAGCGCGCCCTACAACTCTAACGGGAGTATAAGTATTTTTTGGCGCCACATTTCTTTACAGCGACACAAGCGTCAAGACGGCGTCTTTATCGTCCTTTTGTACAGAGAGTTATAACTTTCTCATTCTAGTTGTCGTTCCTCCGCCAGTCCACCAGCCCAGAGTGTATATAAATTCGAGGCTGGCGCAAAAGTTCTCCCACAGGAACAGCAGAGAAGGACGTTTATTTGGTTTGTTGAACCTGTACGGGTTGCAAGACCTAGAGGAAGAATAAACCATCGGGCTTCGGGCATCGGGCACCGGAGCATAAGGAAAGGATGTGTGTACGCTTTAAGAAATCATAAATATTCGCTGGGAATATACGCTGCTGCTCGCTGGTGCTGGTCGCTTGCTTCCTGACATTGACGACTGTTTGGACAAGAAAAAGGACACACACAGCGATTGCATCACACATTAAACAAACTCCGTTCGTTATTTGTGTGTTTTTAATCGTCGTCTGGCTGGGCTGGATCCTGACAGGAATTTATGCACTAGTAACAGCTAAAGCGATGTCCTGGAAGTGGGGAGGGCAGGTCTTTGAACTTTGCACTCGATTCGTTGCGAGCTGCTCAAGTCCCTGCTCTGGCGGTTCATTAAAGCCCACACAATGTTGGCTGTTGGCCATTTGGCTGCATGCGCCAGAAACGCTTTTTATTATTTTTAATTAAGGATTCAGAACATAATGCGATTTTGGGTGGACGTTCTCCGCACATATGTTCTAGTTCGATAATCGTAAAAGTTTTGTGGACAAAGATGTGGATTCGCGTTGACAGGACATTTCCCATTTCGGTTGTAAATACTTTGGAAATTATTGTCCTCCGGGTTTATTGGCGTGCGGCCTCTTTTATGATGTTTGCTTGTTCCATTAAAGGAAGAGTTTGATTCAGCTAAGTTTTCTAAATGGATCATACCCCTCTGGAGAAATGTGCTAAAGCTGCGAGGTCAATTCAGTGACAGTATAAAAAGCATCAACAGTATTTTGAAAGTCTACCGATAGTTTGATTCATTCTTGGAGTTAGAGTACTTTTGATAAAGGTCGAATATAAACCTCAACAATTGATATGCATTTAGATCCAAAGTTGGTCCTGCGGTGGTGGATGAGTTCGTCTCCCAACTGAGCATTGAGCAGGCCGCTTTACCTAACACAATCAGATTTTCCATGGCATGTACAGTCGCCCTATATGTCTCAGCCGTAGTAAATTTTGCACCTTATTGAGTAGCTCTATATATAAAAGCCTTACAAACTGGACGAAAGATCGCGCAATCTTGAGAACTCTTGGTTTCAGAATAGTTACAGACCGCCTCTAGCTGTATTATATTTTCACATTGAAATAGCTGTTTGTTAGAAAGCCAAAAAAATTATTGTTTTCAAGGTCCCTACATTATTTTTTTTTAAAAACCCTGACCAATGGCTGACACTGCAACCTAAAAGATCTATTGTATCAAAGACCATCCGCCTTGTGATACAATTGATCTTTAGACCAAGAGACGATTGGCGTGAAGGCCAGTATGTCCTTAGTAGGAGAGTTTCTGAGTTCTGCTGGTGAGGGTATCTCTTTGTTAAAGTTGCGTCTTCCTAACCAGTGAAGTGCCGGGCAATTACAGGGGAGGTGTTCGGAGGATTCTTCATCCTCTAGGTCTAGAGCATAAACTAAGTATTAAATAGACCGTCTTACAACTTAAGAGAATTTGCCTACAAGCTGTTTTCCGCGTAACTATGTTGCAAAGCATGTGTGCCATGTTAAAGGAGATTAGCCGCACGCATAAACCCGCACATAGGAACCTGACAGATGCTTGACAGTTCATTCTGTGGTAACATTGGAATAAATTCAAATAATTCAAATAATTGCCTATTATCGGGACGTGTTAAGAAAACGGTGGGTATGTCGTGGTGAATTTCTTTCATTTTACCTAGATAATCTTTATAGTACGGGATGTTTACATTTTTGTTGTAAACAATGGAAATCGATAAACTATGTGAATCATTGACAAAAATAAAAAAAGCGCTTATTAATATAAAACATATCTGATTACTAATGATTTTGAATCGTATGAATTAAAAGAAAAAGGGTACAAATCAGTAAACATGTTTACTTCCAATTTTGCTTACATACATTTTGAGTTTCGTTCTTTCCCGTACATTTTAAAGAAAATAAATTTTCTTTGAGTGTGTCTATTAGACTTTTTCTTTTTATTATAAATCAACAGTATTCATATTCTCGGCTGACGCAATTGATTTCAAATGAAATTTCATTAATTATGTCAATTGCTCCAAATTTTCTAATAAAAATTTTTTTGATTTTTTTAATAAACGGAATCTTCATGAAAAGATTATAACTAAAAAGTCATATCCTTTCAAATCTTAATATTCGTAATCAATTCTTCTCTTTAAATTCTTTGCCGTTTGTCTGTGGACATTCACGGTGAAATAATTTTTCGCCAAAAACAGCAAACGAAAATAGACACAATAATAATAGGAACAAAAATATCTTATTTTATTTCACACATTATTCCTTTGTTTATTTATGTTGGTTACATTCGCTATTATACATTTTGTAGTATATATCAGCGCTGCCAGACTTTTGGCATGTGGATTCCCTTTTCTTTCATCCAAAATTATTCTTTTTCCCTTTTTTGATACCTGTTTTTCCCGTTTTTATTCTCTTTTTTTTTTGTTCTCAGAAAGGAAAAAGTAAAACAATTTTTATGATACGCATACATACATACAACATTAAAGTCCATGTATACTTACCCATTTCGCATGACAATAATTTATTTAATTAATTAATTTTGAAAAATATCAAAAATATTTAGAACCACAAACAAGAGACAAGTTTTTACTTTCGACTTTTTTACACCCACAAATGACAAATCCGTTAAACTCAAAGGCAAATTGACTGGAAACTGAAAAAAAAATTATAACCTGTTTTTTTATTGAATTTATCATAATTTGTCTGGTTTCTGAACGTCGTAAAAAGAAGTTTTGGTATTGAAACGTGAATGTTTTTGGGGTGACTTTTTTTCCCGTTTTCTGGGTTAGTTTTGCCTTTTTCCCTTTATGGTCAAAAAATCCCGAAAAACGGGAAAAATCCCTCAATCTGGTATCCCTGGTATATCTACATGACTTTGTGGTGAAATAAAACAACGAATTTAAACTCTCAGAACGCATCCATCAGCTGACAGAAACTCGCCAAATACACCAACTCTCAGTCAGTGTTCTTAGCACTCTCTCTTTATTTTTCACACGAAGCGTGTTCATTTTTCCCTTTTCACTAAACTCAAATTGCCTCGATTTTTTTTAGGAAAAAAACATCCTTTTTTGAATTGTTCAGAGAGAAAATCATATTGAATAAATCTTCAGTATAAAAATCGCAATTTGCTATCATTATAATGATTATTTTTTGGTAATAGTGCGTTGATATTCATATCATATGATATCATTTTCTTTTCAAAACTTGCGGGGGAATCGGGTAGGTGCGCGGGAGCTGACGGTCTATTTGATACTTATTTTATGCTCTAGAAGTCTAAAGTCTAGAAGGAATCTGCATTCTGTCTCCGGACACAAGATCAACTTGTTAAGAGGTGATATCTCAAGCCGCATTGGCATGTGAAAAAGCATAGCTTCCTAATGTTTTCCTTATTGAATTGAATGATTTCCTTTTAGGAGTAGGTCCTAATCATTGTCTTGTGGATTGTCTTAAGCCCGGGACATTATCCCAGTGGTTCAGGCGGAGTTGTTCTTCATACTCGTTAATAAGCCCTAAAGCAGTAGCCCGGTTGACTCTGCAATATGGTTCCGGTCCAAAGAACGCGGATTCTGATCCAGCCCTAGCTAGTTCGTCCGCCGATTCAATTCCTGCAATACCCGGATGGACAGGTACCTATCCAAGTCTTACCCTTTTGTGTGTGGATAGGGTTTGGCTTTGCCAGAGCATCATGGCAGCACTTTACCATTTTTGAGTCCAATGTGTTGGACTATAGGGCTTGTAAGGCTGCTTGACTATCTGGGAAAATTTGTATTTTGGTGACTTTGAATCCCATTTAAGAGTTTAAGACTGCGCAGATCTCAATGGCATGGGACACGTTCCACGCAGCACCCAATCCAGACTCCATTTTCGATCCGAGGCCCCCACTTTAACGCTGCAATTGAATAGCTGAACAGCCTTGTCAATCCTCAAGTTTTCAAGTTGGGTGATTAAAGCTTTTGAATGTCGGTTCCTCGGTTTAGCACTATAGGGTCTCGATAAGCTGATTTCTCCTAGGTAATAGTAATATAGCCATTGGCTAGGCAGTTAAATTTGATCTCCTCGACTGATGCGGTTGAAAGAAGAGCGAGCTTAGTACTTCGGAACGCTTTGTGTGGGGTACCTTTCATTCACCACAAAAATAGATAAAAGAACCGCATTCCATCGATCAGGTGCCTACCTACTATTTTAGCCTGTTGCAATTTTCTTCAATTCATCTGGAATACTCTCCTCTTCTGTTAGCAACATTAAAAAATATATATGCTGTTCCAAGTGGCTTGGCCCCAATGATGTGCGATGGACACACGGTGGACCCCACAGGATACTGTCATTGTGCATTAAACTTTTGGCTGCATATTAAGTGCGCGCTGACCGTTTCATTTTGGCGTCCAAACCTTTCTCGGTCGGTCTGGTTGCGTTTTGTACTTTTTTTTTTTACTGAAACATCTACTATACAAGGATACTCGTACCTTTGAAGTGTGGTATAAAACTCACTGGTGTCTGGAGAGTAGCTGTGCCCCGGTGGGCAGTGCAGAGCACGAAAGTTCATCATCTTCATCGTGGTTGTTTATTTTGCGCGTTACCTCAGTAATCGAAACGAAAGCAAAAATAATAATAATAACAAAATTGGTAACAATGCCAGACAATGGAGGGCCATGGTCATGCGGTGTGTTGCAGACTGAGTATATATGCACTCTGTGCCCAGCCAGAGAACACGCCACAGAAGTTGTCTTAATTTTTTACCAGACCACACAGAAGTCATTTATATCAGATGAAGTTGTGACTTTATAAGTCGCTCGTCTCTCCTCGGCATTGGTTTGGCCTGGCGCAGCCCTGCTGTCTCCGTGGACCTGCATCATTGATCGGCGAGGAATTTTGTATGATCGGCGAAACATTTCGTCTCCAGCAGGTTTTGGTTTTTTGTTTTTTTTCTTTGTTTCCCAATAATTTTCGTATTCCTTGGCATTGTAAATAGTTGGTCTTGCTGCGGGCCAAGAGTTGGCAAGGGCTTGCGGGTGACATCTTGCGATAAGGAGTTTCTCCGTTTTGAGCATCTTGTCGGAATCTATTCATGCGCGCAATAAAGAAGTCCGAGGCTAAATGTCTGTCGTAATCGGGCGTACGGCAGACATATATGGAGAAAATTATTTACGGAATTGGCTGGCCATGCAAGATGCGTTGAGTCTGATAGTGCGGCGATCTTTGGACGGAGAGAGGCTTCAAATAATTACCGTGGGATTCGTTGCAAGTCGTGTATGTAAATATTTTTGTGACATTGTAAATCAATTGGAGGAAGGTCACCTACCGCGGTGGGATGGTTTCGAAAAGGATGACGCTCTTTTGGGATATCCATTGGCTGATGTGATGGCGAGTTTATTTTTGGTAGCTTTTATAAACTGACAGACACTAAACATTCTGGCTCATTTGTTGTTAAAAGATTACGTTAAACTGTTTTTTTTTTTCGTGGTATTCGACGAGTTTTCGGATTCTTTTTCGACGCGTTTTTCAATCCGCTTTTGGCCGCGTTTTTGATGCGTTTTTCGATGCATTTTTCAATGGTTTTTGTTTAGCGTTATCTGGCTCGTTTGGGAAGCTTTTTTGAGCCGTTTTTTCCAAGAAATTTTGGACGCTTTTCCTACTTGTTTTGAAAGCGTTTTATATGGCTATATGGTAGTTTTGACGCGTTTCTTGGGGCGTTCCACGACCCCTTTTTTTAATGCTTTTAGACTAGTTTTTGGGTCTTTTTTGACGCTTTTTTCACCATTTTCTGACGATTTTTTTAAGTATTTTTTGAGAGGTTTTGAAAGCGTTATCGCAAGCGATTTTGATCGCATTTTTTTACATTTTCTAAGAAAATTGTTGATGATAATTTGACGTGTTTTTTTTTACCATTTTTTGGCCGAATTTTTTGATTTGCTTTTGGAGGCGCTTTTTCCTTCGTCGTTTTTTGACGCGTTTTTCTGACCTTTTTGGACCCATATCCGACTTTTTTTAGGAAGCGTTTTTGGACAAGTTTTTCAGCCATTTTTTGGACACGTGTTTTTGACGTGACAAACAAAAATTTAAGTTTCTCCAGTCAGCTATACCTATTGCTATACTGATGGGCTGAATAACTTGATTTTTCTAAAGCTGCCAAAGGTCTTCCACTGAATTGTGAAATGTCAAATTTGGGCTCGTAACAATCTTTTGAAAAGTGTAATCTTTGTTCTAACTATCTGCCAAGCAATAGAATCCAAATATTGTCGACATTTTTTGGCACTTTCTTTATAAATTTCTTAAAATGTCATCAGTGTTACACAGTTAGCTGTCAGAAAACAGTGAGGGTCCGATCCTTCGACACAAATTTGGCAGTCTTCACTTTTCCATGGGAGCTCCTTGTTTCCCACCTCCCAATCAACCCCTAAAATTCCTTAACAACTCAATTCCCATTCCCGCCCAAAGACGGAACCAACAACATAGCCGTAAACGAAAAAAACGAAAACCCAACTCATAATATAAGTTGAGTTTTATCACCAGCACCGTGAAGAAGTGGGCAAAGGTGCTCGTATCCGATGAGACCAATCGCTTCCCGCCAGAACCCGAGCGGGCTGGGGTGGACAAACAACAAACAAACAACAACAACGAAAATCTCTATTGCATGATATCTTAATCAATAAACATAAAATCTCATCAGGTCGTCTTAACGATGGGCCATAAAAATAAATCCACCGCAGCCTCTGATCAGATCCGGCGCACACCGTATAATAACAATAATAACGACACTAAACCAGACGCTTGTTATGCGCGGCCACAGCCACAGCGATTGCACTGCACCAAGTCTGGCTCTGACTTTGGATTGGCTTTGCTTTGCTTTTTTGTGCTTCTTCTTCGATTTGTTTCTTACTTCGATCCCTTGGTCACAATGTTTCCGCTTTTTTTTTCTCCTGTTTTTCTAGAATTCCATCAGTGCCTCATTTCAGATGTGATTTGAGTCATCTTTGGCGGCTATTCGCAGGTTAAGACCTGATCTCAGATATAAGCGCTGCTCACCCACATCGCACATCGATCGATGGAGAAAAAGCATGGGATGGGAAATGTGAATTCTTGATCCTGTGGCGGGTTCTTTTCTTCTGTGTGTGGTTTTCTGTATCCGTTTGCTTTGTAAAAAAAACACACGAGGTGTGAGAATGGGAATGAGGCTGTCGTGAACCTTGTTTTTATGATCCACAGACTTGGATGTGTTCAATTAAAGTTGTACAGTGAGAATTCCCAGAGCAAATTTGGAAATAGGTCCGCAACGAAGGCTTTGAGTTTGATAGAAGTCTTTTACGGGAATACCCAAAATGTTGCAAGTGGTCCAACTCACACTTGAGCACTCAACTTATTATAAAAAAAAGATGTCATTTCTATCTCCGATTCTCAGATACCTAATTCGATCACTCAACCATTGATCTGCAAATCTTTCCAACGTGCGCCTTTGAATTCATCGAATGCCGCTTTATAAACCCATTAAATAAAAATTCTTCTACCCGTCTTCAAATATTTCTCACTATTTCCCAAAAAAAAAAAATCATTGAATCATTCATCCTGCCACTGAATTTTTGTCTGTCCCATACCAGTCACATGGTAGCCTCTCATAGTTGAAGGTAAAATTCGAAAAAGAAACTACAACCAAAGGGAACCAACAATGGGAATACTAATTTAACGCAGGACGACAAAAGGAGAATCAAATAAATGGAACCTCATTTGTAATGGTCAGAAAGCTGCATACAACAAACTTCTATAAAATGGTCGCGTTCGCCGTGTACCCATACCCGTAAATATTTAGAGATGCAACATGCAACGGTGGAGGCAAACGCAGAGAGAGCTGCAGGGTCCTCATTTGTGTGTGAGTGTGTGTGTGTGTGCAACTCTGGCTGACAGTAATTGACCATTGATGTAGGCGGTTCTTTTATTTTGACATTTCAATAATTTATGACCATCTGCCAGGATATTTTGTTCCCTTTTAGGGCCTTGGGCATCTCGCTCTCGCTCAGTAATGGGCAAGGGCATCCATCTATCGGGTGGCATAGACAGGAATATTGAAATGTTAACAGTTTGTTTATCGGATGGTCGCACAGGCGGTTTCGCTTCTTTTCTTGTTATTTTTTATTTCTTATTTTTTTTTTTGTGGAAAAGCCGTTGAAATGCATGAAATTCATTTGAAAACAGACGAGAGACGTGAGTCCCTTCGTCCACACAGAAGTGTATAATTAATAGATGTGATCTTGACGAGAGATTTCGTAGATCGTTTCCGAAGGAGGTATACTGTGTGAGTAATTGGTTTTTGGGTATAAGCAAATTTGAAATGTATTTTACCAGTAGCCCGAGGGGATTTGCCACTGAAGGGGATGAGGAAATGGAACTATGACTCATTGGGTTGGAATGGAACTCGCTTAGGGAAAGGTAGCTTTCGAAAAAGATAACACTTTCTATCGCAAGGTGTTTTAGATAGAGAATATAGACTGGAACTGGACATAATTGAACCCAGGTGAGTTGTAGGGTCATAGAAGTGTGTTCGCTTTGTGTGTTGCTTTAGTCAGGAGCGAGAGAGGGGTACGTTACTGAATGCGGAGCGGGACTAACATTTTTTTTTGTAATAGTTCTTCCATGAAAGGAAGAAGGGAGTTCTAAAGTGTATTTTTTTTTAAATGACAATAGCTTTTAACTATACAGTCGAGCAACTATATCCACAGCAATTCCAAGTCGGTGTTCCTTTCAGGAGGTTATTGGGAGTTTTGGGGATATTACTCAAAAGTCCCAATAATCTCTGAAGGAAACCGCTTCTATGTGATGTAGAAAATCTATTTAACTGAACAAAGTCGTGAGCGGTAGAATATTTGGAGGTCTCCAAGAAAAGTAGGCCTAAAGTGATTGACATCGCGGAGAATGTCTGAGGAAGAGTCGCCAGCGATTCGCCAAAACTAACGCGAAAGAACAAAATGCGAACATATGGAGGAGGTTCGTAGGAATTCGGGAGCAAAATGCAATTTTCCGGTGATGGTTTTGGTAGTAAGGAAGAATTATGCAAAATGTGCGTCGCAGCGCATTTCTGCTGACTTTTCAAAGGATGTATCTATAATTTACAAGAAAAGTGTCCAATCGGTTGACGGGTTTCATAAGAAATGTGAACTATCTATGATCAAAACAAGTTGTCAATCCTGTTGTCAGTTTTGGGGAGCGCCGCAGCAATTATGAGATTGAACGCATGTCGGTACTTTTTCGGGGACTTAAGTTTCAATGATCTCTGGCAACTCACGTCAATAGAACAGAAACGAAAATAAGAAATGATGATAAAAAAAAATAAATAAATAAATAGTTGGCACAACAGGTCTATATATGGACCCTAGGCCTAGCTTCTCACAACCATTCGTTTGTGTGAGTTTTTCATTTTTGGGACGAATGGAAGGGATCTACAGTTTTATGCCGGGTCCAAACGCGCTTATTGAGAAGCTCCTTCATGACAGTTATTCTCTCGGATGTTTGTCAGACGTTCGCGAGAGGTGGCGCAGCGGAAAAAAACCATAAGTTGAAATTTGGGTTTTTTCGGGATCCGAACCTGGGACCCCTCGCTTAGTAGTCCAACACACTAACCACTAAGCCACTGTGCCTACAAGAAATGATGATGCCGAGGAATTTTCTGCCCGCTTCGAGATTTAATTCGTACAGCTGTGGAATTGTGCCTGATAAGTAATAATAATGGAGAAAGTTTCATGCAATACGACCTTGTGGTGTATTGTGCTTCGTGCTTATACCTTATATAGACAAAGTCATATCTTGCTGTAACAATCTCTTTGTACCTAAAAATTTGAGAAACCAAATATGCGTTCTGAAGAACACACACCTGCTGATGACTCATGATTCCCGCATAGTCCAGCCCTATGCAAATTCTGCTCTCACTCTTAAAAAACAAAAACCCAGACCTATAAATCGAGGAAACGCAAAAGGTGACGATTAGTTTCAGGGTATTTGTATCACACAACAACAAATGCAAGCTAACCACAACATATAGACTCCAAGCCGCATGTTGCATGCAATTTCCCATGAAATGGGCCGGTATCTTCTTAACACTCTATTAGCACAGCTTGAACATCAATAGCACCAGCATCACCACACCACTGACTGCACTGTCAACATCATCATCGTCGGTTTGTGTTTATCTTTGCAGCCTCGCTTGCACCACCATCAGCACCGCCGTGCGCCACCCGCGGTATGACAGCCCACGAAAGAAATGCACATTGCTGTGCATAAAATACACAGCCCAGACACAAAGGATCCTATCCTGCTGATCTGCAATAGGGAGTTGTTTGGAGCCGCTTTTGTTCTTTGTATTATGTAAACTATTTCAAGTGCAAGCAGTCTGCTCCATTTCGATCGAGCCAGCTGAAAAGAGCACAAAGGAAGAAGCAAAAAGCAAACGGAACAGGGGTCATGTTAAATATTTGCGCACGCGTCTGAGTCGCCACGTACACTTCGGTGTGTGTATCAGTTTAGGCGAGAGCTGTTTGCAAACTCATGTTGCGCAAGGTGTGTGTACACACTCTCAACAGACAGACAGACGGACGAACGGATGAACGGACAGATTGCTAAGGTGCGATGTGGATATGGGATAGACTATAGGTCCGCGCGCACGGTCGTCGTTTGATGTTGATGATGATCGTGATCAACGTCGGAGTGGATAGGAAGCAGAAAAAAAAAAAAAAACTGAAAAAAAACCAGAGGCTTCCAAAGGAAGCTGGCTGCAGCACAAGCAGAAGAAGAAGACGGAGAACTACTAGATTATGAGAAGTTGTTGGATGATGAGTGGTAATGATAATGAGATGAGGTTACAGCAGTTAACACCAGAGGATAGACAGGCGTGTAATTAAGGACATCCGCGCATGGGAGATTCGTTATGTTGTGTCAACTTGTGCGTGCTTGCGCGTGATTACGGGTTGATATTCAAGGTCTTGGGGTAGACTTTGTCTGGCAATGCCAGATGATACTAATTTGATGTTGATTATTGCATAGGTTCCGTTGTTTTTAGTAATTGCACGGACTATTTCGACCAGGGACGTGTACACTTGCAGAAATATGATTAAGTACGGTATGTAAATGGAGAGAGAAGTGGCCGTTAAAATTCTTCTTTGTGGACAGTAAAATGCTAAGAATCCTTTAAGTACTTCAAGAGATGTTCTACCAGAAGTAAAAATAAGGAGTAAAATCGATCTCGATATTTGATTTTGTTCAACTCTCCGTTGGTAATTAAAGGTGGGGTGTTGTAGCAGTTAAGTCCGAGTAGGCATGTAATTGATAAGTTCGTCTCTTTGGGTTATTGCACCTTCTAGTGGAAGATTATAGCTCCTACAATTTACTTGGAGAAACTTCTTTCCTTTCTAAACCCAAATGAATTAAGGAAACAAGAATATAACAGAAAATCCTTGGTTAACCTTGAGATGTAACAAGCTTCCAAAACATAGGAAACGTAGGTATTGGGGATGAGTGGCTTGAAGCACGTTTCCGATGACTAAACTTTTTTGAATTCAATTGAATTGAGTTTTATATTTTTCGAAAACTCAGGATATAAATTAGCTCGTGATTTTAGCCATCCGTGAGTTCGCTCACGCTTTTTTTTCTCTGAAAAACTCCACAAGAATGGGTCCAAAAATGTTCTGTTTATGAAATATTATGTTATTAATTAAATAATTTCTAGCATGTACGAGAATACTGAAGAAAATAAGTTTTCAAGAAAATATCTAAGCCCCGAAAGTATGCATTGATTTTGACAATTTTTTGACGATCTCCGAAAGCTATTAAATTAAATGCCCAGTTTAATTTTTGCCCCAGAAAAGAAAACCTTTCAAGAATCAATCGCAAAAAAAAATCAAAAATCAACTGAGAAAAACGTCCAAAACATGACACAGAAAACGCTCTAAATATCTAAATTTTCGTGCCTCGAAAAGCGATGTGCAGCTCTAAAATATAAAAAAATCTAAACTATTAAAAAAATTTCTGTAATGCTAAAAGAAAATACGTTTCCAAAAATTTGTCAAGCACCGAAAGTATGCATAGGTTTGACGTTAGCTCTGTCTATTTGAATCGTGCTTGTAAATTTACCGTTTCTTCATTGTATAGTATGATAAAGTGAGGTTAGAAAACTCAAAAACTCAAATTTATCCATTTGTGTCCCAATGAACTGCTCTAAAAAAAAATTTCTAAATGTTTATCAACTTAACTTCTTCAAAGTAAAATCCCAACAACGGTTATGGAGGAGGAGGACCCAGCTAGCTCTGAATAATACGGTCTTTGCGCGCTCAGGTTGGTTTTTAATTTCTTTGTATTGCCGTGCACAGAGTTTGCGCCTAAAAGTAGACATGTTTTCTCAATTTGTTGCTTTTTTAATGTAGCTGGACTATGCCTTCTTTTGGACCAAGAAACCTGAAAGAATGAATTAGCTTTCGAAGAATATCACGATAGAATTAAAGAAAAGTCAAATAATTTATTTATTGACTAAGTTTGACATCTATTTGCAATTGCTAAACCTGCAAAATATATAACTGCGTTGAAATGTACAAGGTACCGATATAGGTAAAACAAATATATAAACCCCATTCAAACAGCACCCCAATTCAACTGCCAGTAAACCCTTGGAAATACGAACACAGCTGCCAACAGATACCTACCTACACAATCAAAAACAAAAGCAAAAATGTATATCCCTAATCTTAGGGTTCTAATAGGACAACGACCCAATAACTCAGCACTCCACTGAAGAAGAAGACGAAGGAGCTGAAAATAAATTCATTTGCGAAATTCTATTGTAGAAGAATACTCGTATTTTAACGAACAATCCTTCTGAATACCAGCCCTGTATATAGAAGAATGTAAAACGTGGTGAATTGGAAAATTAAAATTGAAATATAAAAAAAAAATTGAATTTTAAATTTATTTGTGTGGAACTGTGGTTTGGTAAAGTGCACTGGTGGCCTTAAGGACTGCTTCTTGAAAAACCAAACTGACTTGAATTCCGACTGGGTCTTTCACAGCCTATGAAACTGCGTTGTCGTTGATCGCCTATTTTTACAAAAAACTTTTGGTATTGGTACCAACCCCAATATTGTCCTCAACTTTCATAGACGATGATACATCGGGCTACAGAGAAAATTTCAATCCTCAAAGATGACATACGAACATCGAACGAAACCTGTAACAACATATGTTTTACTTATTCGTACTCCATTCCCGTTTCTGCAGATTAGGGGCTGATTGAGGTCAATGACTTGTTCTAACTTCTAACGAAATATGCCCGCGACTACGGGCCAGGTTTCAAAGCAACATTTGTTCAGTTTAATCAATTATAAAAGTAGGTACCAATTCATTGTGAACGTCCTCTTAGCTGATGATTTCTGAACATCAAAAACCACCCCTCGGAGGCACAGAAGTCGAAAGCGAATGTCGTCGCCGTTTGTATTTTCTTTGACGCAAGTCACACATAAGCGTCTTAGAAACATCTGCTCCCTTATTTGTTCGTAGTTCGTCTGTCCCCCACACATTTTGTTTTTTCGCCTAACTGGTTGTTGGCATCAGGCTAACACTATCACTTAACACTAAGGACCTCTCGCTTAGTCCACAAACAGTCTGAATTTATTTCAATTTCAGAGTACAATCCAAAAAGCAGCAAGCTTCTTAATTCCATGAGTCTTGAAGGTAATTTTTCTTCCTTCGGTTTCTGCGGGGTTTACGTGTGCCCATTGTCACACACAGGACACAGAGTTGGTATACGGTGAGGGAATCTCTCTTTTATTTACTCGAGGTAACACAATAGCGGAACCTCAATTTGAGGGAACAATGGGGGAATAAAAAGGATGACGAGAAAAAAAAGGACCACGTTGTTTGTTATTTAATGAAAAAAGTCAGAAGGCGTACACGTTCCGTTTGTGGCACTGGTCCTTAGAGAGTATACCCATACACATTAATAATTTTTCTATTTGCTTGTGATCGTTTCTTCCGGCCGCCTGCATCTTCCTAAATTTAGAAATTGCTTTTTTTTTTTTTTTCTCTGTCGCTGTCCACCTTTTGTGTACCCCTCGGTTTTGTATTGGATGCGTTATTTTATTTCCTGTCAGGGATTTCATACTGCTTAGGTGAGATAATTTTGAATGACAAATCAATTTGGAAATTGGAAATGTTGCAGAGGGGAGGGAATGATTAAATTTGTATCTGTACGTATGTCGGTAACGGCGAATTGTTGGGAAGCGTAATACATAAAGGTCTGCAAAAAAAAACATTTACTTTTTATATTCCCTCTGGAAATCAAGTTATTCGTTTGTTTTTAAGTTTTTAACTGCTTAGAATCTCATTTTGGATATTTTATGTTTCTTTTAAAAATTTGGGAAGAAATATCCAAACGAAACACAAAGTATTGCGAATAAAACATGTCGCCCAGCTGAGATGTAAACAATTTTCACCGTATATGGAACAACAAAATCGCTTAAAACGCCCTAGAGCAACATGGAAGCATCCCTTAAAGAGCTGTACTTTTAAGGAACTAGTTCACTTTCACAAATAAAGCATAAACAAATTTCGTCACCTATTGTTCCTTCAATAAACAAAATTGTAGAAGGTCGAAACAGATATGCGCTTTTCAATGTTGCCCTTTATTACAACCTAAAATATTTAATCCTTCTTACTTGGTCCGCTATGAAGTTGGGAATGAACCAAGGTATCAACAAACAATCCAAGCCATATGCCTCAAGTCCGCACTGCAAGTCGGTTGCTGTCATTTCCAACTTCTACATTTTACTTTAGGCGAAGTCTTTCCCCATATTGAACTGTTGTTTTTAGCCTTCGCAGCAAAACCGATGTTGGAAAACTTCCTTACGGCGCACAACTCGGCCCCTGTGTATTTCGGATTCAACATACAACTGCAGGTCTCTCCCAAAAAAAATCTCTCATGATCTAATGGGCTTAAGAAGCCAGACCCAGGCTCCTATAGGTGCTTTTTGCTTTATTCCATTTAAGAAACGTGCTCAGAAATATAGTCCCAAACATCACATTTCGGTTCAAGAGCAACTTCCATCGCTACAAAATTAAGATATCCATAAAAATCACCTCACGAAATGCATTCACGACTCAAGAGCCAAGAGAACCAAAACATTATTCTAACCAAGAGCTTCCAAACTGAGGCACAAACGCGACGCCTCACCGTCAAGCTGTCAGAATATTTGCATTTTTTCTGCGTTCGCAGTTGGTTTGTTGTTCCTTTTAAGCCATCTCGGTGCTTCGACCACTCAATGTCATCCTGTCACTATACACCGCCGACTGGTAAACTTTTTATTACTCATTTTCGAGTGTTAATTGGATTCGCTGTGGCCGAGATTTGTGGGACACTCGTACTTGTTTATCGATCGGCACGATACGACCACGAGCGGGGGTGGTGTAAAGGAGCGCTCCGCACACCCAAATAAAGTGTCGTTAGCCGCGATGCTTAAAGATATCTTTCATTTGTCGCTGCGCTGCGCTACGCGGCGACGAATGAATTTTAATTAGAAATTTATCGTGAACATTTAACTTAATGCGTGTTTATTGTTTATTGACTGGTTGCCAGGATAAAGGCGATGACGATGACGATCCGCTTGTCTGCTGTATATAAATGGTGCCGCGAAGAACTTGTTACCCATAATATTGGAAACATATTGGTAGAATTTTTCAACGAGATATGGGGTCTTGGGGTATTTCTGAACTGATTCGTGTATTTAAAGGTGATAAACAAATGGCGTGATAAGTTGAGACAAAGAAATTAATGGAGTGGCAACGGCAACGTGTGGAATTACGAAAACATACCGCAGGTGAGAGTATAAGGCAAGAGACAAGGAAATAATTTGGTTCGAGATGTTATGGGGCAGAGGTTTTGCTGGAAATTGTTTGAGGTGCAGTTCAGCAGGATAGGTTTTTAATTGGATAAATGAAGGGATGCGTGGATGTTGGAGACTTAATTCAGTAGGTATCTGTTTTGATTGGCAATTCAAAAGGAGTGACTAATCTACATCGGAAGACAGGACTGGGGATGGCTAAGTAGAAAGAAATAAACTCACTACGAATTAGTGTTGACATTTTTTGTCACTTTGAAAGGAGACTTCCTCTAAGTCTCTAAGTCAACCTCTTTCTTTTCGCTAATTAAGCTGTGGAACCAAGTCAAAAAGTGCCAAACAGAAGGAGAAGGAAGGCAAACGAGGACTTTTCCAAGCTTAATATGGCGGTTACAAAATTTGACGTCTTCTTATCAAATAGTTATAGAAATAAGTATAGGGAATCATTCCCACCAGAGAGATCTGATTTGAGGAAAATTACTGAACGAAAAGAAAAACTTTTAAAAAAATCTGAAAAAAAATTAATCAGCATTCTAAGCCGTATTTATGGTTCAAAATGCACAAATGAACTGATGTAAGTTTCTATAATGGGAAGCCACAAAAATACATTTCGTTTGCTATGCTTCTTAATGTATAGCAGAATCGGTTGGCAGAAAGATCTGATTCACACTGACAGCTGTTAAACTATGTGCAGAAAAATGCTTAACTTATTTTTAATACCTACAATGAATTTAATAAAAAACAAGTGACTACTCCATATTAAAAAAGTAGCGTACCACAAGATTGTGCAGCAAATCCTATTCCGTTTCTGTTATGTATGCCTCGAAGCAACATTTGTTGCCAAATTCCCTGATGTAAAATCGTTCACGAAAAAGAATGGGTAAATGGCATATACAGTGGACGTCCAGTATAACGAATGATATAATGTTTCATGTCATTCATTATATCGAGCGCGTTCGTTATATCGATCGAATTTTTCATACTTTTTTTAAAAAAAAAAGTCATCAGAAATGTGTTATTTAACAGTTTTTAATTAAAGTTAAATTGAATAGATGATGGTCCTGCCATTTAAATACTTCCATCCAATTGATTTCTACGTTCGTTATATCGGATAACAAATCGTGGGCACCATTCGTTATATAGAGATGTAAATCTAAAAAGCTTTCGTTATATCGAAAATTCGCTATATCGGATATTCGTTATAATGGACGTCCACTGTATATGCATTTAGTTCTTTTTAAAAAAATATTTCCACATTTTTGCACAATTGCTTACGCTGTATGCTATCATTTTCGTATTCGGCTCTTTTTTTTTTGTTATTATTACTTTAAGAAAAAAAAATTGTGAATTAAGATTTTTCCATAGAAATTTCAGATTTTTTTGTCATATTGGCAGATTTGTCCAAATATTTGTATGGAAACACTGCACCAATGACACCGAGGCTTCGTTACTATAAACTGAGCTTTCTCAAGATCAGGATTTATTTTAATCTTACTTGCTCATCGCGTTGCTCACACGTGTTCGTGTACAGTGTACAAGTTCTTGGTAGTCGACGGGCATGTTTTATTTATTTATTTATTTATTTGTAGGCTTGCATTTTAAAATACAATATTTTATAAGCTCACAATTTTTTAGAACAATTTTAAGCTACTTAAAAGAAATTAAATACGTTTTATTAAGCTTATCAATTAATTTCTAAAAATTAATAATTCCTAATATTCTTAGCTCACATTTCATTTATATATAAATAACTTAAAAGAAACAAAATAAAAATCGATATATACATTTACTACATCATATTAATCTACATAAATATTCAGTTTGTGCTTTGCATTATCTTGTAAAACCCTCTGCTAAACAATCTAAATTTTTCGTTGGCGTTAGATCTATGTGCCTTTGGTGTTTTTTTGGGTGCAAAAGGTCTTAGCTTTGTTAAATGAAGCGAAATATTCACCTCGCGGTACAAAGACTTGTAGACTGCATCTTCGATTCCTTTGCTACTGCGACTGATGTTGCTCTGGTCGCCGGCAATTTGTTGCTGGTGATGTACTAATACCACTTCAAGGTATCTACTGCCGAGCCTAGTCTATTTAACACGTTGCTAAATGTCAGACGCTTGACTTAGTTATACGGGAACGCATGCGCCAAACAAAACACTCTCGACTAAGAGTATTGGTTGTCAAAATTACACATGTTGATCAACTAGATGTATACAAAGTTCGTAACGCGTTCAACATTTTGTCGAATTACGTTGCTGAACATAAGCCACTTGAGTTTGCGAACGAAAGTGTAACAAGTTGAAGAAAACAATTAAAAGCCGTCGGTTGAATTATTTGCTCATGTAGTGACCGACCGGCATTCGTTTTTTTTTTCCAATTTAGAACGTTTAAGTTGTAAACAGGTACACCAATAAATTTTATCTAGATGTATAATAAAGGTCTTTTATTTGTCACTGTACCGATGAAATACTGAAGGTGACTCACGAAAGAACTATCGGCTACCACACTTTCGCAAAGTACTTTCATGTACCGCATTAACCCTGGAATACTAATCTATTTTTTTTTTCGCTAAACACTAATCCTCGCCTGGGAGGCTACTTTTGAAAAAAAAAAAAACAGTTATTTTTACCTTTTAAAATATTTATCATACTTTGCAAAACGATTTTAATTTAGGAAAAACGCGAATTTTAAAGTTTTATTAGAATTGTTATAATGAACGAAAACATTTTTTCACTTTTCAAATAAGTGACGACTTCATAAAAAAAAAAAAAAATTCCATATAAACATTGCAAAAACCAATAAGCAAATAAAAACGCTTTCATAACAAAACAAAATCAGAGCTGTATCACAAGATACAACCCTCCACGTTGTTTTAAAAATTTGCCTTTGGAACTTATTTCTCTGTACATCAAAAGCTGCATACTGATCTCTTTCCTATTTGAATGATCGGCTCTTCAGGACAAGATACAGAATCCCCATAAGCAGGCAACTTAGGCACTTCGTATCAGGCTTCCTCAACTCGTTTCTATATACAGTGGGGCGCTCTTCCAAACGTGTTCTCTGCCAATTTTCGCAGATTTAACAAAAATACTACAAAAAACTAAAATTAAAGACTTGAAAAAAACTTACCTTAAACACTAATCCTCGCCTCTCAGGCGACACCCAACTCTATAACTTCGAAATTAAACACTGAAATTTTACAAACGTAAGTCACCGAGTCTGATTCCCAACTGAGTTGGCAAGGAGACAGAATGCGTAGTATATTCTCAGAAAAATGCAAAAAACCGGTAGTGAGCGACCTCACAGGCGAGGATTAGTGTTCTAGGGTTAAGGTGATAAACCTTCCCTAAGCCTTTGCGAAAAGAATGTACCTACTGCTGTGGATTTTGTTTGTACTGGCCCTGACATCGCTCGTATTTGGTCGGTTAATGATACTCCAAAACTACTAATTGGTGTACTTTCTCGGCTTTTTTCGTAAGTCAGAATAATTAGTACAGAAGACCGAAGTATTCGCCAGTAAAACGGACCAGTTTTTTTTTTTTACTTAGAACGCTTAGTCTCAAGTACTCAAATTTCCCGAGTAAAAATGGAAAACAAAAAATCCATTGACCAGCCAATAAATAATTCCCAGGATAAGATTTTCATAGACACTTTTCTAGTTTAACTGTAGTTGAAACCCTTTTAGCTCTAGTTGACACCATTTCCACCGATGCTATTTTCTGTCGCTTAAAAAATATCGATCAAGTGAAAAATGTAGGCTTGTACGATAGCATCTGTATAAATCCACTGCATAACTGTTTAGCTTAATCTTTTCATTAGTAGAATCATATTCTCATCTTCCACTGGAATATTTTGCCACCCTTCTGCACCTTAGCTCGAATTACCATAAATTTCTTAAATCACTTATGCAAATAAATCCATAAATCGAGATTTCCCACGGCGATTAGTTTTTGGAGAGGCCTCAATTGACTTTGAAAGTGGACTGAAAGGGGTCAGGCATGAGGAGGGTGAAAGGTGAGGGAAACCTATATTGGTATTGGCATTTTCCATAAATAAACACTATTTGGTCTCACGCAAGTATGATACCAACTTAGGATTATTTGCGACCCAAAACAGATTTCCTTTTATTTGGATTTCAAAAACTACCTTCCACGGCAACCAGCCGGAAGAAAATGAAAGAAAGAAGAAAACCGAAACAGGAAACAAAACTCTAGGTACAGGAATGTCAAAGACATCAACAGGTAACTCTTCCCGTATTGGGCAACTGTTAGTGTTCACGTTCAATTAACTTTCTTCGAAAATATCTCATTCATCGTCCCTTTGTTGCATGCGACCCTAGGTAGATCCTATGCTCAAAAATCGAGAGGAAATCTCTCAATGAAAATTAATGACCGGAACGTATTAGCACTCACAGATTTTGTATTTACGAAGCGTATTTACTCCCTGTGGGGTCACATGGATTGAGGTTCGTGTTCATTCATTAGGCTACCTATATATGTACAGTTGTCCTTTCGGGGTTGCTTACTACGTGAATCACGTTCCCTTGTTATCGTTTGCGCACAGGAGGTGGTGGCCAATTTATTTGTGCGTGCGCACTTAAAATCCTATTAGGACAAAATTATTCCGATCTCTGTCTTCACCTGAATTATGTCTGTAACCAGTCAGTAACCAATACCAGTAGAGGTATTTCGATTTTTTGTTTGGCTATCGGATTTTGCACGAAAATTAGCTTCGGTTACACGGTGGTCTATGATAAGTTTCGAAATTTCTCCTCGAAAATGTTGGCGGTATTTGGGATTTGTTCACGTTCTCGAGATGGTGTTTGAACAAAATCAATTTCGTAAACTATGCTCACAAAATGTAGGAAGGACCCTCTTCTTGACTGGTTTTTGCAAAGTGGTGCTTCCAGCAATTAGCTATTGACTTTTTCGTTGGCCTACCTTGGGTGCTGCGCGTAGCTTGTTGTAATTAAATAACACAATAATTCATACCAAACCAACATCAATTGTAGGGGTACCCGATACAAAATCCATAAAATTCCATACGAGATTTGTCAGAAGTCAAGTTTGTCCCGTATTGCAGCATCTATTGGGAAAAATTCCAAGAAGCTCCCAATTCATGTTGCGCTTTGATTAATACTGGTCAGTAATCCAAATCTCCTCCCAGTTTATTTGGCGAATTTTGAACTCGCCATAAAACATCTAATTAATGAGAGTCATTAGAATTATCTACAAAAATTCAGCTTAATTCTGGCCAAGAACATTTCAAGAGCGCGCCGTAAAATATGTTCTGCCATAAACTCTGATCACAACTATCCCCATGGTGCACGCGGCGGTGTTGGGCTGCGTTGTGCTGGTCCATCTGCATTCCAAAATGATATCCTTCGCTCGAAAAACCCCCACCCCCGCCCCCGTGCACAAAAATGCCCAAATTCTAATTTACTTTTGCCCAGATCCGAAATGCCGCCAAAAAGGGTAAAATATCCATGGGACATGGCCGATGGCCGTCGTCTGCGCGAAGAGGAATTTATTGACACCTATAAATTACGAAATTGAACACAATAACAAGAGAGTGGAGGTCAGTTTCCAAAAACACTTCACAAATGCATCCCGCGACGAAATAAAAAACAAAAATTACAAAAAGGCAAAAATTCGAAAATCGTCTCAAATCCGAAATCCAAGAGCAGAGTCCTTTTCGCATTTCAACTGCGGCCGGAGGGAGTCAAAAGGGAACGGTACCGAAGCAGAGACATCTTGGCAGTAACCCTACATGAAGACAATGGTCAAATGCATATCAGAGTACGTGAGAACTCTTCTGCCAGCTTATGGTCGTCCAGTTTTCTTTAATTCTTCTTGTTGTGTTTCTTTTTTGGTTGGCGGCTCGCTGGACCGCACTCTGCCAACATTATAATAATCCATCGTCTCAAAGGATTCCCATAAAAATCATTTACATGAGAAAGGCGAAAGAGCGCAAAAATTCCAAGAGACACAAGACAAATGCGGCAGCACAGCCATACACCATAAGCCAATCCAACAGCAGCAACAGCAGTGGTGGCGGCAACAGCAGCGGCAGAGTTCGTCCCTGCGTCAGGGCCCTTCCTTGCACTTTGGTATAACTGGAGGTGGATGTATGGCGTCAAGATGTTGGAGATAAGATCAATGGTGTGTCGTATCAATGCCCAATAAAATTGAGAGAGGCACTGGTTCCCAAATACGTGTTGTTTTCCCTTAACTGTAGGAGGTGGCGCAGCATCAGCATCAGCATCAGCAGCAGCAACAACGGCGGCGGCAGCAGTGGAGGAGTACAGCTAAGGTGGAAGGAGAATGCGACGCGGCGTATAGACACTTTCCGTGGCGTTGGAATGTGCTCCATGTTAAGAAGAAGTGCATCAGCATACTCGTGCAGGTTATTATTCCACCTTCAAAGGATGCGCGGACACATATTGCCCAGAATGCGAATGATATTTAGTTTTGCTGGCGCTGACTGAACCAGCTCTGTCCAGGAGACCGTGCCAATGTTTTCATTTTATTTCCAATTCAAATTTCACTGCCAAAGACTGGCGACTTGTTGGAATGCCTATGCTCGACCTCGTGTGTTGGTCAATTCACTCATGAGAATGTTCTTCAGCATGAAGTTTTGGTTACAAAAATGAATTGGCCGACCATGGGAGGTGTGGGGAAAGTCTGCAAGTCAAAAAGATGCTAGAAAGCTCGAGCTGAATGAGGGCGAGTGGTATTTAGTTTTGAGTTTCATGTCAGCAAATTGCAAATTCCATACTCCGTTGATTATACAAATGAAAAATGTAAAAAATGTGTCCACGAGACAGTTTGAGACTTTGCACTACATTGCATCACCCTCTGGATAGTGGCCCTGTGTGTTTTTCAGACGACCAAATGTTCATACAACTACAACAGTTATGCAAAAATACGCTGAGGCTATGAAAACAGCTAATGGTCAACGCATGCTTTAAAGTTCCTAGCATAAACAATTTAAAGAAGTTCCACAATAAATACGAACTCAGCCCGTAGAATTGCTTAATAGGCCAGCGCACAAACCCAGTTCGAACCTCAACTCTTTTGTTTCGAATGTCGAAAATATTTTTGCTGAAAACTGTTAAAGAAGTCGAAAACAAAGGTAGCCACACATTTAAGAGCAGCATTCTGAGACTGACAGCAAGAAAACATTTTTTGAACCCTAGGTTGGTCTAATCAGTTTAACATTTTCTCCAAAAACCAATGGCCCTTACCAATAAAAATTTATTATGTTTCGACTCTAAATTTCAGTAGTTCGCAGTGGCCATATTTATCACGCAAAGTGAGCTTCCTCAATTTTAAAGCCGAGACTCAAATTTGTTACGAGTACGTCGCAATGTTTCTCTAATAGAGTTAGTTATTTAGCTTGCTCTCATTTTTGATTATGTTATTCCCGACGATTTACCAACCTATCCTGTCCAACTGGCTCAATATAGACTGGTAATCACTAGGATGAGGCCATACATTTTGCAATCGATTTTCACTCTTTATACCCGTTGAAAATTGTTTACCCGGAAACATTTACTACCTGTGAAGAGGTACATATTTTCCCAACAGTAAGTCATAAAATTAAAGGGTAAATAAAAACTTACGGCTGGAATTTTCCAAGATCAAACAATGAACTACATGAAAAGCGTATAAACGATGTGCCACTCGGATGGGCCATTGCGAATATTTCGTTGCAGGAGTGCACATCAGCGATTTTTTTCAAAGTTTTGTTCAGAATATTTAAAAAAGCGTTGAAAAGAACTGTTTTTATTTAGTTTAAACAAAAAATTGGTTCCGGATCGCCAGTGTACATATCTATTTGCCTCCACTGGACCACGTCTTTTAGCTTAGTGCCACACTTTACGTGTCCTCGTTTTACGGCTTCTCACTCTGAGGCCAATTTTCTAAATCTGCAATACAATTATTTACTTTTGAATTCATTTGTTACTTGTTCTTTGTGGGTAGAGGTTTGGTGGAGTTTTTTTTTTGCATCAAGCTTCGTTTCTGATCAACACATACCGAAACTTTGAATTTAGCTCCAAATTTAAAGGTAGTTTTCAACATCTCACGTTGAGGGCAACAACGTCATAACTTAAAATATGGGATTTTTCAGAAGAAGCAAAATAAAACTTCCAAAAATATTGAGTTTTCAAGGCCCCAATAAGCATTGAAGGACATTTTTCGTTGTTAAAAGACCCGTGACAAAAAAAACAAAACAACAAAACAAACACAAACTTTATGATGTTAGCCTTAACTTAAGCGGAGACTTAGCTGCAATCCATATTTGGATTTGAAATCCGAACTCTTAATTAAGGTCCTACAAAAAAGTGGCAAAAAGTAACAATTTCCCATACCAAGCGATCGTAGCATAATTGAGTAAATAACTTGCGACCCAGTCGTGCAGATATTTGATTTTTACGTCTACATTATTGTGCAATCAAAGCACATCAAACTTCTTTAACGTGGCACGTCACTAATTGAGAAATCCGATTGCACCTTTGTGCGACACCGAGTTAAGTTTTTTTTTCTTTTTTGACACTCATTCGATCTTATTACCAAATTCTGGAATTTTTAAATTCTCTTTTTGGTGTTCTCCGGGGCTATTAGGCAATACGCCGAAGAATGCCAATTCCAAATTAATGGAAACTTAGAATTCAATTCCCGACACTTATAGCTGCTTGAAAAAGTTGGCGTTTGCTGTATCGAAAATATTTTCGTCTACGTATGCGTAGGAATCCTTATTTTCAGAAATGATTAACATTAAAATTCGCTTAGAAAACGTTTGTCAGATGATTCCAGTTCAGTCTGGATTTTGCTGTGAGTGACAAAATACATCCCTGATATAAACTACTTGCCATCAAATAGTTCGTTCATTGTTTATTGTTTTTGATTGTTACTCTGAAATTTGTTTCTTTTATTTAAAATGAATTAAAAACTGTTAATTTCAAAAATGAATTTTATGTTTACAAATAAAATGCTGCGCAGTGTAAAATTTTTTTTTTTTGTTCCTAGTAGTCACTAGAAAACTAGATCAAGACTGTATGATGGCACGCCAAAGGCACTTGAAATTATTATTTTTCTTTTAAATGGTGCGAAGCTCTAAAAAGGTTCGCCATCCCTGTTCTAGAGCCTTACTGAAAATTCCTTAACCAAGAAAAGTCACACTAGAAAAGCTCAAATTTAAAATGAAACAGCAACGGTTTGACGTAATACTTTCATTTTGAAATGTTTTAAAGTTTGAAAAATGCGGGTATGCCCGAAACAAGGGTCCTTAAAACTTCACAGTGGCTTTTTGTGCCTCGACGCACCCAACCTTTGACCACTCCATGCCATTGCGAACGATTTCTGCAGCTGCAATATTCGATATCGAGCTTGGGCAGCTAGAGAGTGAAACCGCAAACTGTGGGGAATATTTCGATATCAAAAATCCAAAAAAATTTAATTGAGGAAGCTTTCATCTTGAAAGACCCAAACGTTTAATTAAAATGCATAAGAAAATGTTTAATTTGGGCCAATAGTCAATGCAGCTAGGCTCGTTTAAATTAGTACTAACATGTAATTTGAATTACCTGTTAATAAATTATAATAAAAATAATAATTTTAATTTAAAAAAAATTACACTTACACACGATTCATGCTTACTAATCTTTTTGATGAAAGTTGTAATTTTTCAACATATTTTTCGAGTTTGCGGTAAAACCTAAGCAAAAATCATGCGTTCTTGTTTCACGAGGTGCTGGACATCTTTCTAGAAAGTCAATAAAAACGTTTCCTTATATTGCAGATGTTACACGTAATTCGAAAGATTTTTTCATAGGGCTGTACTTCAAGACAATCGAAATCTGCTCTGTGCTAAATTTATTTACAACTAAATTTGCTTTTGGTTAAGTGTTCTGTATGTTGCTCTTTCTCCACAATCTGTATTCATCCGGGTTACTAACTGGTAAATCATTTCCAAAATGCATGTATTTCCACATTTGTGTCCTGAACCATTCTGCAAGACCGAGCTGGCTGAACCAACTATATTCTCTACTAGGTTACAGTTTTATTTCAAAAATCTCATGGAGAACCTCAAAGATGCAGGGTTCTGTACTTAAGGTTGGAAAATCAATTTGGAGCATGAACGAAAATTTCTACTCATAAGTCAAAAGTTTAACTAAGCTGCTTTCAGAACATATGACAGTTCTGTCTCTCTTTTCACCATCATCAGTCCGTAATTAGACTCTCCTCTATCCGAAGTATCTCGCCAGTCTCATTTCGATTATTTTATCATCTATACACTAAACGTCCTCCATCTCTAACTGATCAAGTCGAAATCAATCGACTTTAAATAAAACAAATACCGATTAACCGTTTACCGTTGTTTATCTTTTCCAAATTGCCGCACCGTCTAAACAAATCAACTCTCCGCAAACTAAATCCAATCCAACGAACGTTCCACTTGATCGGCTCATGAGATATAGCGCCCGCCCATAAGCCAGTCCCCAATGAGCCACAAAGCGCAAGCCATAAAGAAAGAGTAGCCAACCGAACTGGCAATCGCAGCCGAAACTTAAGCCTCATTAGAATGGCCTTCCCTACTCAGCCCTTTTTGGCACAAACTTGTCTCTCTTGCCACTGGCTATGCTACATACAGACACCGAGATAGCGCTCTGTGTGTCCATCTGAGTATGCCGATGAAAGTCGCTGCGGTACCTGGCGATAGCGACTGGCGTTGACTTATTAAGACATCGCACGTCAGTAGGTAGTAGAAACAAGATCATCAGCATAGAATTACAAGAGAACCGATCACCGAAACACACACAAAAACTGGTAACTGCTGGCTTAACTGGGAGGAGATAGCCAGTGACGATGCCGCCGACGCGACGCTACCGCTACCACCAGAGCGATGGTTTTAGACGATCGACGACGATTTGAATGAAATCCAATATCGCGGGACGTTTACGTTTGATGAAGGTCGGTCGAATCCGCATCCAAAGCCATTTGCTTCTTCTATCTCTATTCGGTGTGCTTTGGTGTGTTTGATTAGATCTCTTGTTAGCGGGCATGTGTGTAACTCTGGAGTTTATGGGAAGATGATCTTCGATCGTTGTTGTTGTTGATGTGGCTGCTGCTGTTGCTGATGGCGGAGGTGGTTTATGATTGCGGGAATGCTAATCACAGGGCGACTGGTTTCATTCAGAGAGCCTACTTTTGCGCGTGGACGGTGCAAAATTGAGGGTTAAAATTAGACGTGTTTCTGTGGGTAAGTCGATTACTCTCCTATTCCAAAAGTGGGATAGATAAGGCAGACCATCTTGATAAAGAAGAGAAAATATAGCTCAATGGTGCGTTCAAGTCGCTCGAAGTACAGCATTAGTTGCTCAATGCGATGAGGGTTGTCAACCGACCTTTTATTAGCCAAGAAATTATTACTAACCAAACGAAGTTTCCATCATATTCAGTCTTTCAAAGCCTTCCTCAGATGTCAATATTTTTCAGTCCAGTCCTGAGCTTCAGTTATATTTTCCCAGAAGCATTTATGACTATGTTCGTGTATGCGGCCTATTTAAAAACGAAGCGACCTACTTTGCAAAACACTTAACCATTTGTTCCCATGAAAAGCGGAAGCTTTTAGAGAGCAGTTTTGATAAAATCCTATAGGGGGCGCTGTTATTTCAGCTGTGCATATCCATTTATGTTACTTTTCCATAAATGCTTGCAGACTTTCAGGCGAATTGCCCCAGTTCTGAAGAAGTGACCCGGGATAGTTCCATTGAGTAGTAGTCTACTTTAATTTGCTCTGCCGGAATAGTTGTTTATTAAGACAGTTGCATAGGACTTTGGTAATGTAGAGCAGCGTTGCCGCTTAAAAAAATTCCAAAAGTGGAATAAAAACGGGGCCAAGCTAAAATAAAGTGGACGACTGGGTCGCACGAAACTTTCTCGTTAAGTGCGAGCCTGACTGAAATTCAAAGTCATTTAAGCAAATCTTTTTTCGGGATGTGTAAGCATTACTTGGTTTTAAGGGTTTTATCGAAATCGAAAATAGGGTTTTCGAGATATGAGCAGTTTTTAAAGTGAGCGTTTCCAGTGATTCCAATTAAAAATTAAGAATGCAATAATTTTGAAAACATCAATTTTACTCTAAGTTTGCATTTTGGTCAAAATCATGCCGTTTTGAGGTAAACTTGGGAAAACTATATTTTTCAAAAATTACTTTTTTCAAAAAACCATTTTACAATAATACAGAGAATAACTGAGTTTTCCATTAAGTTAGAAATTAACATATTACCTTAGAAATGAATTTTTGTTACAATCGTATGGACCGTTTTCGAGATATGTACATTGTATGTCCAAATTTCAAAAGTACCGTTACTCGATTTTTTAGCAAACTGAGTATGCAGTTATGTTAACCTCACGTACTTAAGCTTAAATATAAATTTTTGTTGAAATCGTTAGACCCGTTTTCGAACAAATTTTGTATGGAAAGTACCATTAATATTGAGGTTACCATGCAAAAAAAAAATAAAACAGCCCCGAACTGTAAAACCCCAAACTTTAAATCCGAAGTTTGAACGAAATCCGTTCAGCCGCTTAGGCTGTAGGCCTCGGGACATACAGACAGACGGACATAATTTTGCGACCCACTTTTTTGAGTTCGCCTATCATCGTAATGTCAGAATTGATTAACATCTCGAGTTCGAAATTTTGTACGAATACAATATCTTTCTCTTACTACGTAATGGTGAAAGTGAAAAATGGCCTCCACATAAAATAGCAAAGAAAATCAGAGAAACAAAAACATTTACTGTGTGAAATATGACCGAGCGGAGCAACAGCCCAAATAGCAAATCGAACCGAAAGCACCAGTGCAAAAGGAAAAACACGAAACCGTTCTGTTTAATTGTTAGTTTATTAGAGCTCTTTCCCCTTCAATGGCTACTAATCGACTGACTTACAGTCTCCACAGCAGAACTATTTACAGCTTCGCATTACAATGTAACAATTGACAGAAAAAAAAATAAAAACAAATGTATTATATATGTATTACGATTTTTTTTTTTTATTTTTGCATTCTTTTCTTTCAGTAAGCAATAAAATCTTACTTAACCTGAATAAGGGGCCACTTGTATAATTTTTAAAAAATAGGGGGTCACTTGGCTCTAAAAGGGACCAAACGGCAACGCTGGCGTAGAGGTTGGTTAACACGGAGTTAGACTTGAGATTTCGAACTCACAAAGAAACCCTCATCTAAAAAAAAATCTTTCTAAAGATTGAGTAATGACTTCAATGATTTTTTCATGTACAAAGCCGACCACGGAATCCATTAAAATCCTTCGTGAAAAATGTTAGGATGAACAAAAATATTCCAGCAGTCGGATCCTTTGGCCAAGCCCAATCTAATCTCGCAAGGTGCCCTATATCTGAGCCTGTGCCGGAGGCTGTAAAAAATTAAAAAATCATGTGGCTCAGCACACCTGCCAGAGTCAATGTTACATAGGTCTCAAAAGGGTCATGCTCCCAACTTTCAATCTTAAAGCCTTAAACAGGACCCGGTACATACATCACATCGATTATGGAATAGCAGTTTCCCGAAATTCTTCAGCTTTATATGCCGAATAACACAAAGTGTCCATCATACGACTAAGTGAACAAGATCTGCAAAAGTTCACACAGAATTTAATTGGACCAAAAACCAGGCTCCCACACGCGCGTGCTCGTGCGCGAGCTCCCACTTATAAATTCTTTTTGAGTGACCGCCTCTGAAAAGGAATTCTAGTTGAAATGTGCCATCGCACTAAATAAGGATTCACCTTGTCCGCTAGCCATAATAAACTTTCTTTATCCGAAACCCGCTTGTTACGTGATCGCATCACGCAACACAGTCCGTTGCAGCATATCGCTAAGTTTGCACTGATGCATGTGCAACTGCCTCTGCACACAATTGACAAAGTCCGCAGGCGTGGGAACCAGCAGACAACTCATGCGGAGTACGTGCATTTTTTATTTTGGAATCTTTCTTTTGGTAGTTGAAGTTGTAATTGCCTTTTTGGACATACAGTCGGAAAGACAGCGGTGCCAGGTGCATCTGCCAATAAAAGTGAAATTGATTCTCACCGATACTACACTTGTTTAAAGAGGCAATGAACACAGTCCCACATATAGCCCACTGTCATAGAGAGATTTTCGTATGTCAAACCCAAACAGAAGAAGAGTTCACGTCCTGAAAAATAGAACTCCGATTGTCTGGCCTTTAAGGTCTCGTTGTCCTCTTATTGGGAATTCGCATTCCATCTCTGCGATGAAGCGATGAAGCGCCGCTTTTAAAGACAATCACCAACACCTTTGGCTATAAGGTATTATGTGTCGCTTGTGCGCATTCCTGGCTGCTACTGCTGTCCTTCCATATAATACACTATAGCAACAGTAACTTCAATAAAGCCAGGACCCTTTTTGGCCGAAAAGGCAAATGCCGCCAATACACCATAACCATAGTGGCAACTGAGTCAGACATCGCGAATACATTTGGTATACACCGGTATAAATTTTGTGGCATAATACACATGGTGTTGTCCGATTTTGGACACCCTCAAAAATGTACAGAATATAAGAGAAGCCAACGAATAAGAAGAGCAACTCCGCGTGTCGCCTCCGATAACCGAAAAGGAGATGAAACAAAAGGCGTTTGTTGTGTAGTTCTTGTCGTTGTCGGGTCCGCATGAATTCCATTATATTATCTGCTTGTGTGTGTGTGAGTATCACGAGAAGATCGCGAATAAGTTTGTGCTCCTTGTGGTCGTAGCAATGCGGTACAGTGTGTCCGGAAAGGTGCTGGGACTTGTGCGAGCCAATACTGGTTCTGTAACTGTATTGTGGGCTATTTTTTCGATGCCTATAATTGCAGTTACTGGAACCAGTGTTCTTAGCACTCTCTCTTCATTTATCCCATGAAGCGCGCTCATTTTTCCCTTTTCACCGAATTTGCCTTTTAAAATCCCACGATACTTTTTTCGTCAAAATCTAGTTTTTTAAAGTAAAATTTGTATTACACGGAAAATCGCGTTAAACTAACCTTTAGTATAAAAAACGCAGTTTGTAACACTGCTATGATTATTTTTTTGGTACTAGAAAATTTTGATAAAAGGCGACTTACACGAGCTGTTTTTTAAGGACATTCAGTGTCCAATATCACCATGTTTTGACTGAATTTCACTAAAAATTTATAGTTTGAATGTTTTTTGTCGGATTTCTGAAATTCCCAAGATTTGTTGCTTTTTCCCTTTATCCCGCGGAAGGCTTGTCGGACATCGAAATTCCCACAAAAAGGGATAGATCCCACGATATAAAACACTGACTGGAACCAACGCCAAATTGGGCTTTGAAATGAATGCTCGGTCTTCTCGTCATCGCGATATTTCAGGCATTTAGTCGATTTTTGATCTTCCTTGGAAAAATATACTCGCAGGTTGAATCTCTTCATGTCCTTGCTACTCCTTTAGAATGATTCGCACTTTTCTGCCCAGAGTTCGCTGTTGAACCCTCTTTTCCAAAGCAAATGAAGATGTTGAGTTCAAAACGACCAACGACGTTTTTATCCGCCTTCGGTACGGTCCAAACTTCTGCACCATAGAGCAGGACTAGGACGTAGATAATTGACATGGCCTTACTACTTCATTGGCCTTTTAGACCAACGAATCGGGGATGGGAAAGTATGACTATTCCCTTGATAGAAAAGCAAAACTAGTGCATTATTACCTCAAATCCCCTTCTTGTTGACTCCGTACTTTGAATTTTGTTCTTATTTACAACTGACGTATTTTTTGCCGCTTTGGCATCAATATTTTTTAGGGCGACAGCACGATGCCAATGATATCAACGTATCTATAGGCTTCTGACAAATTGAGCTCCTGGTTTTGTGTTCTTACTTTCGCGTACAAGTTCTGTCAAGTATGATTCGTAGGAAGTCGCATGACAGCGCAAACTTTTTTCTAAGCCTTTCTAACCAGTGTTGCCGATCTGGATTTTTAAGAATCCCGACGATTTTAAATAAAATGTTGTCGATAAAATAAAATCTAGTGAATTCTAGCGGTTTTTTACTACCAAACCCTGGTACTACAAACATGTTCAAAGAAGTGGCAGCTCCGTACCTGTTTGAAAATATTTACCACTGAGTATGGTTGGTTGCACATGCCAATAACTGGTTGTTTAGTAGGCGGCGCCGCGACGAAGTTTTTCATGGCAGATTTTTTTTTTATGAACAAATTGCGAAACAAACTTTCAACTCTAAATTCAATAATAACAATAAGAAATCAATTAAAAGTGATGAGCAAGAGCTACTATAATTACGATCTACCAGGCGACTTCATAAGTAAAATCGGAAAGCGAACAAACTCGCAATCTGAATCAAAAACTTTAACCGAGAAATAGATGAATCCATCTTTGAATTGGAAATAAATTTGTAATTTTTAACTTTCTTTTTTTCCAAAACGTTTTTTCTTTCTTTACTTGAATTTGTTGATTGTTTTGTTTTTTTATTTATTTTATTCAATAATAATTTACTTTTAAATATTATGTATGTATTTTTTGAACTTATACTTTCAGCTTGATATTTTAGCGAATACTAGCGGATTTTTGCGATGCAAAAACTAACATTTCTGGCGGATTTTACGTTGTGGTCTGGCGGATTTTTTTTTCTCTTAGCGGCAACACTGTTTCCAACCCTTTATTAACGTCAAAGGTCTCTTTGGGATCCCGTCCGACCTCAATGAAGCAGTGAGAGGGTTTCAATTTCATTCTGAATGTAGAACCCACCAACAAGGCTCTACATTAATTGTTTCAACAAATGGGGTTGTATGATTCTTGGGTATTTGTGTACTTACCGGGCATTGAACCGCCTTGGTAGCGCCCAATGAAATCGTTGACACAAGGTTCCTGGGCCTTTTCTTAGTATGGCAGAAAGGTTGTTTTTGTGAAAGAACTAAGCCTCTTTTGTTAGCTCGATTAAGAGGGTCTCCTTTTCTGATTTGTATTACATTTATCATGCACAGTTTTGACCTTGCACGCGCAAGAAAAGCCCTCGTCGCCTCAGTGGCACTTCCGATTGATTACGGTTTCCACCAAATCACCTGCAGGCGTAAGAAAAGATCTCGCCCCCTCCTACTTGTCTAGAGATAAACTCGTAGGCATGACGTTTTATTATACTGAAAATTGCGCCACCTGAGCTTTTACAAGTAAAAACAACGTCACAAAAAAAGAACTACCCACGTCACAATTGAGTTTTGGCTTAAGACGATATGTCCACATTTCCAACACTGACTCGGACTTTCTATACCTTCTGGCACTTTTTGAGCCACACTGTCCGCCAGCCAGTGGTTTCCCTCGCTTCTGGTTAGGGTTACTGCTGCGCTGCGCATGCAAACACCTATGGCCGACTGGCTGAGCCTGCCCATCATTACGTGTACGTACCGAAATGGATTAAAGTCTGCCCCGGACATACTTTCTTCACCTCATCCCTCAACCCTGTGCCTGCGGAGCCAACATACCACCAGGAGAACCAAAACTATGTCGCCAAAGCCACAGCGCACAGACGCCTTCAAAGTCAGAACCAGCGCACACACCATCCCACTGCAGACAAAAACAAAAATAAAACACAACCGAGTTTACGCGCAATAAAGGAGACAACAAGACATCAGAGCGCCGAAATATCTTGTACCCTCGAACGACGATCCGAATTCTAGGAAATCATTTACAATCGATAAAACACTTTATTGGACCGCCGATATAACTAATTATGTGAGAGAAAAAGGGAGGCAGGGAGGACAAAACGGGCCGATTTCGATTTCGGGCAGATTATGTTCTCGTTCCCGATGCCTTTGCATTCGGTGTGTGCTGTGCGCTCGGTGTATGCGTGCGTGGTGGTTGCGAGTCGTGTAACCTCGAAGGATTGGGTGGTCGAAAATGATTTCATTAACACCTAACAACCGAAAAAGTTGTCCTCCTCCTCCTCCTGCTGCGCAGCCACCGCCATTGCATCTGCTACAGGACATTTTTTAATTCCTTACGGTTCCACACACACACATACACAGACATACACTTATGGGCAGACCGGTAGAGGTGTACTCTTGAGTTTGGCCCGATCGTGTTCGGGACAGGATTCGAGCCTGTCAAGTTCGCCGCCTGTATGCGGATGAGATTTCTATCTTTCCATGGGAGGTTGCCCCATTTCAAAATCCCGAGGAGCCAATTAATTTATAAAATTGACGGAGACATTGTGCCAGGCAGAGACATTTTGCGTTGCACCGTGTTAATTTCTTTTCTTTTTCCCCCAACAGCCGGAGGCAAAATTGAATTTTGTGATTCCATCGACACACACCAACACACACACAGATAGAATCGGGTACTCCCATTGATATATGGACCACATAAGATACTTAAGGATGTGACAAAGATCTTATTATGCGATCTGCAGATCTGATAAGGCGATGATAAAATGGTAGACGCCAGTTTTTAATTTGATTGAATTTTTCGTGATTTTATTGGGGGGCTTTTCGCTTTTCTGGCTGCGGATTGTGTGGATCTGGTGCCAAAGGGGTTCCGCCGACGCCGACGACAACGTTTTTGGTGCGAGATGTTGTACTGGACACTGGCGCGGCAGCCGTCGCGCGAAAGCAGACATGTGATTCATGTGTGAAGTCGAAAATGAACGCCTTCCAGGTTGGTATTTTGGGTTTTGGCTCTTTTTGTGTACATCTTTTATCAGGGGCCACATCTTGATCGAGAATCTCTTTCCGATCTTGTGGGGCGCACTGACAGTTTTATTGGCCAGTTTACGAGGATGATTTCTTGGCTCTGTTGAAATGCGGTTTTTTTCTCGATTTTTTTAATTTTTTTTTTGTAAAAATTCCTTAGCGCGCCGTCCATTAGGCTGCTTTGCATAGTTTCGTTCATTCGGATGGCGTCTTTGTTGCGGTTTCCGGTTTTTATGGTAGTGGTGATCCCAGTGGGGGGCATCACACCTGATAGATTTATGCCGGAGATTAAAGGCGCCTCGCTGATTCACAGATTCTCGCATTTATATCAGTCGCTGAATGATAAAGCGTTTCCATTATTAGTTTGCGGTCTCCTTTGCCGCTGGGGTATTTAAGCAATGCTCAACTTTCAATCAATTTAGGGAATTTCGTAGGAAATATAGTTCAGTGGGAGTGAGTCATCTGTGATCTGAATAGAAAATGCAATATGGCGGGGCATCAGCTTGGGTGGTAAAATGTCTGCCAAATAATCCCTTCAAATTGTGGAAGTATGTAATGGAAAGCAGTTATTGCCAAAGAAAGAAACTAAATTTTTGATATAGGCCTAGGTGTATTCACATTTCTTATAACAGTCTATTTCGATGGTTTAACACACCAAAAAAACTGTTTGTAGTGTCCAATGTCCATTTAGCCTTTCTAGCGTTTGAAGCTGAACAAAGTGCTTGAAGAGAGGCGTATTTATTTACCTTTCCTAACTTTTCCAAAGGTGTCGCTTGCTGTGAGAAGAACTCCGTTTACTACCGGAGTGCTTCCCATCTGCAATGTTTAGGTGATTTGAACAGAATTTAAGCGGAATCCGTTGAGCGGTTTTCCGGAGAACGTGAACTTTCTATCTGAAATGAGAATGATTCTCATAACAGATTTTTTCCTGTCAGATTCATTGTCAAAATGCGCGAAGCATCTTATCTCCGTAGAAACATTGCATAAGACATTTCGAAGATTAAAACAAATTTGAGGTTTTTATTCGTTGCTTTCCTCAAAAACATACATAAATTTGTCATATCTCTGTATTTAAATTATGTAAATTGTGCTATAAAAAACTGTGAATTCTAAACGAAATAAAATATAATATTAATATCATTTAAGATAAAAAAAAACGACATCCGTGGAATGACAGACAGATAGAAAACTCAAAATAATTTGCAATAATTGCCTTAACCTGAAATGTTGCTGCAAATTGTCACAATTTTAAATGAAGAGAATCAGAACAATAGTTATCAACTTGGGTCGCTGATTGACCCCATTCTCCGCTCAATACTATTTGTTTGAATGGTGCTAGGCATCTACAGTATTCCCATACATTTATTGTAAACAGACGATAATTAAGACCATCACTGTAATTTAATAGCAATCAACTCTATAACGCGCATTTCTTCGCCGCCATATTCAAAAGCGCCCCTGATTAACTCCAGTGTCGTAGCATTTTTTTAGCAACTGTCTAAGCAAGACCCACTGGTAAATTTACTCCAATGCATGACTGCCGATACCTCCCAACCTACTTTTTGATGGGCACACAAAAGAACCCGTCGTTCAATGATACACTCTAACTTCACTCAAAGCCCTGTTACTGGCCAGACTCAATGATGTTGCTTAAATTCGTCTGATATAATTCACACTGCCTTTCTGTAGCGGACTAAGTATAACACCGTCGGAGGCCAGGAGGCGGACTTTTGCTGGTTCTGCTGTAATTTTTGGTGCACGCTACTATCTTTTAAAAGTCTTATCCATCTCGAACTATGTAGAAGAAGTTGCATGCATTTCCTAAAAATGTTCAAACACTTCGCTTTGTGAGCTCTGAAGCCTGATTTCTATATTAAAATTTAAGTTTCACATTATAAAATATAAAGGTTGAATATTTGCGCACAGTTTCCGAATAGTTTGTGGATTGCTTATGCCAACAAAAACCATGCTGTTGATGGCGCTACAGTCTTCTGCCGACCTAAGCGATGGTCTACCCACTATACGTCGTTGTGCGCCCGTTGAGGGTTATACCTGCAACTTCTTAAAAATGTTCTGCTAAAGCTAATAAATGCATACCACATCTGGTATGACCTAGGACAAAACAAATAAAATAATAAAGATTTGAATATACAAAATCGGGCGTAGGAACTCGAGCTGTTACTTTCGCTCTATAGGCTGCTGCTTCTTTGCAATACTCGTAGAGCCAATTTCAGTCTTCACCACCATTGAGTATGCTGAATATTCTTACATGGATATTACAGTGCTCTCAAAGTGGATTGGTCTGACCTCCAAACAAATGGGACACACCGACAGGAAGTGGAAGACAAAATGAGGGAAATAAACATTTTGTAATCAAAGTATAAAGTGGGCTGAAAATAATTCCACCCATTTTAAGATTGCATCTAAACTTAATAGGCAACACTAAAAAATGGAAAAAGAAATGCACAAGAAAGACTGAGTCTAATAACAGGCGCAAGCTTAAAATACTTCTCGAGCTGGAAGTACGGTTTTTTAATCAAACAGAAAGCTGAACGTAGGCGCAGTGGCTTAGTGGTTAGTACGTTTTACTAATAAGCGAGGGGTTCCATGTTCCCCGAAGAAATCACAATTTCCATCTTTAGGTTTTTTCCACTGCGCCACCTCTCGTGGTCGTCTGACAAACATCCGAGTACAACTTTCATGAAAGAGCTTCTCAATTAGCCGTTCGGACTCGGCATAAAATTATATATCCCTTCCATTCGTCCCAAAAGTGAAAAACTCACACAAAACGAACGGTTGTGAGAAGATAGGCCTAGGGTCCCTACGGACCTGTTGCGCCAACTATTTATTTTACTTTTATCAAGCTCAATCCTGAATAACAATTTGAAGATCAAACAACATCAACGGCAAGAAAATGCAAATTGGTAGTTAAGCTCAAAAATGAGTTAAAACAAGTTGTATGACCAGCGTTGCCAACCAAATTTGACGCAAAAATGTCTAACTTCAGAAAAAATGTTGCCTTTTCCAATAAAATAATGCCTAAAATACTTTTCTTAGTTAAACTGGAACAATAAATTAAAAATTAAACACAAATATCAAAAAAATAAACAAAAACTTAAATTATAAATCACCGAAGAAATTCTTAAAAGGAACACAATTCATGGCTTGCTAGTTTCATAAGTAGGTACAAGGTATCGAACAAAACAAACATAGTTTTAGTCAATCAGATCGTCTTGGTCCTTGAAATCATATATTAAAAAAATTGAAAGTCAAAAAAAATATTGCAAAAATATTTAGAATAAAAAAAAGATGCCTTTTTGAAGAAATAAACATGCCTTTAGTAATGAAATAATGCCTAAAAGGCATGAAAAAGCCTTAGTTGGCATCACTGTGTATGACCTATCAAAAATTAATATTTCGTTCAGTAAACAAAATTGTAGGTCCTACATTCGTCCCAAACATAAAAACTCCCACAATTATTTAGTTGTGAAAAGTTGGGGTATAGTTACGGTAACCATTTGTCCTCTTTTTCGCTACTATGTCTTCTCTGATTTTTTACTAAAAGAAAATACTACATTGTCCTCTTTTTCTAAGATGGCTTTTTCCCCTAAAGACCATCTTCCTACCAAAAGAAATATGCGAGATTGGTACATTCTCAAGTCGTACAAAGCTGGACTTAGATTCTAATCTTGTAGTGATTTTCAAAGATCAAGTCAATTCCTTTTATCAAACCTACAAAAACCTACAAATTTTTATAGAAGTGCTTTAACCATTTTTGACTGTTTTTTTACTTAAAATAGTTCTCTTTTATGTGATTGAAAAAATGGCCACCGTAGGTATAGTTCTAAACGAACTTTTTGCGCCAACTATTTGTTGACTTTTTTTAATGCACGGTATGTTGTTATGTAGCTTATCGGTTCCTTTATATAATAAGACAGGTTATTAAATACATGTTAACATTCTGCAGGCTGTGCAAGTCAAAGCTTTACAGGTCCACATTCATACCGGTTTTTAATTTTTAATTTTGTCTATATGATAAATTTCTTCTTGGATACTAACAAATAAAATTGTTCCTAATTTTGAATATAAATATTCACAAAACTTGCAAAAATTATTCCATAATTATCGCTGAAAAGTTCGAGTACAGAAATCATAAAGTTGATTGTTGGATTGGAGGCTAAAAACTGAACCGCGCTCGGGAGACGGATAAAATCTTCGACCGCAACCGCAAATTTTGTAAATGGGACTCGGGCCCTATTCCACAAAACAAATTATCAACTTTTCACTTTTCACTTATCAAATTTTTCGTCAATATGCTTTAAACTTTATGTTACTTAGAACTATAAAATTTGACAAGTGATAAGTTGAAATTGAAAGTGTAATTTGGAAAGTCTTTGCAATTTTTATATTCTCTGTGCAATTTCTGTTCCACGTACGTTCTCTTGTGCAAAGTGCAAAGTTAATATTGATAAGTGTAATTTGCAAAGACTTTGCAAATAATTATGCTGTTTCGTTTCACAAAAGCTGTAAACACAAAAGCAAATTTTGATAAGTTTGTCAAAAATTTGCAAGGTAAAGCTTTCAATATCTTAAGACGTGAGTTTTTGTTCGACAATAGGGAAGACGCGGTTTTACCAAGAAATTATAGAGACCGAATTATTTTTCGGGACTACAAAACTTTAATTTTAAAAAGAGCTTTCGTTTAAAGCATTAGAGCACAATTTTGCTTTGTCGGCTGAAAATCAACTGCTTCCGTGCTTGCAATCATTAAAATTGATGCGCCTACATTACATGAGGAATGATATGTGGACAAACTGTCCCTCGCATAGGTGCATGTTTTTTGGGCCTAGGCCAGTTGCAGGGATTAGGCTTTTCTCAAAACTTCCTCCCAGGCAGGCTGTTTATTTAATTTATTAACCTTCAAAATGCAGTGTAAACTTAAATATGTTCCAAATATTTGCAATAATTTTATAAAAAAAATACTTACTTTATTGTTTTCAAAATTAGCAAATAAAATATTTTTCTTTCTTTGATCAAATGTAGCACTGGAAGTTTTTTTTTAAATTTTTATTTTGCGGCTCATTTTATCAACTTCTATTCAGCAATGTAAAGTGAAAAGTGATATGACAGAAATGCAAAGATGATTAAATGCTTTGTGGAACACTTTGCACACTCACTTTGCAGGAGAGCGCAAAGACCTTGCAAAAATTTGCTAGTACAAAGTGAGATTTGCAAAGAATATTGTGGAACAGAAACAGAAACACTTATCACTTTGCCAAAAAATGTAATTTGATGAGTGCAAAGTGAAAAGTTGATAATTTGATTTGTTGAATAGGGCCCAGGTCTTGAACCATTTAGACTTAAAGACCAGTTTCTTGTACTACTGTGCAAATTTGAAATTTGAGATTGAGAGAAAGGTTTGAAGTAAACTACTTTCAATTATTTGATCGCCCTTCTAGTGCTGGAACTATCGTCACCGAGGGTGCACCAAAACATTTTACAATGTCCCAAGATTGAGCTATTGTTCGAGAGAGATCTATTTCAGTTTATAACTTTCAGCTGCTGTCGATCTACCAGTCCCGCAACGAGAAAATCCAAATATCCTTCACACATCCGTAGTCGTACTTACAATGCGCATGTACACCATGCACATATCTATAGTTTTGAAAGCTTGCGGCGACTGTCGGTCCCCCGGGACAATCATTATTTCCAAAGAAACGTTTCCATTACAATTTCGATGAAGATGATTATGGCAATCATCGTAATGACGATCGGTATTCCCACCAGTATATCGCCATGACAAAAGATGATGATTCCAAGATTTGCGAAGGGCTTCGCGTGTGTAGTTTGCAACCTCCCACAGAACGCGCACAGATCAACAACGATGCACACAAATCGATTTCTGGCATTTAACTGCCAGCTAACAGCTCCAAGGCAATCCCACATTGAATATTTTTTAAATCAAGTCTTCCTAACTTTGAGGAGTTTATTCCATATCGACGGTGTCTCCAGAGAGTTTATGGCCGGCCACAAGGTAGCGAAACAGCGATTGTCACACGCACGCACGAGAAAAGTCTCAGCCCGTCCTGGAGCGGACCTAAAAACGAATGCTGCGGCTGACAATATAGGTAGCGGTAGGCAGGTACCTACTACCTGCATATGGTCTGTGGAAATGATGTTGCTGCTGGCGAGTGATGACAGTGATGACGACGATGATGATGGGAAAAACAATCGACCAACAACAAAACAAAACGGTTCATATGTGGAACTGAACTCGAAGAATGCCAGTCCTTGCCAAATTAAGGCGATGATTTTATTTGGTTAAGGCCCTCTACGTTTATGGGGATGCTGACGACGACGATGATGATGCACCACAGCATATCGAATGTGCACGAGAGCGCGCGAACTTCATAGTTGATTGGCTGCGGCTGTGGCAAGATGCAACAAGTATCATTATCAAGCCGTGTACCTAATCTAGGCCGATGCGGAATCAAACGAGACAGATAGGTGCCTAGGTACGGCCAGAAACCCGTTCGTAGTTGTAGTAGTTGTAGTGGCGAGCAACTCCAAACACAGAACAGCTGAGCGAGTCTGGATAGATGGATGACCGCATTGCTGAGCTGACAGTCAGACAAGCTGGCTGCTGGCATACGAATGCGACGAATACGATAGAGGTTCTGGAATTTTAAAGACTTCTCTTTGCCGATTAATTGGAGGCTCTGTGAGCGCGCCTCTCCATTCGCGTTCGCGTTCGGTCGATCTATGATGTTTGTAAATGGTGGTGGACGAGTTTTTTCCTATGTGAAACCGGCCTTGAAACTCGGTGCGCAGAATTGCATGGTGCGACGGTAGACACTGCGACGACATGGTTACGCTCGTACAGAAACTCGTTGCTGGTATCCGACGGGGCGACATTTTGTACAGTACACTGCGATGGCTGTTAGCCGATTTGATTTCGGGAAGACAACTTGCAATTAATCAGAGGGCTCGGTAGGCAGCAGAAATTACCATTCCCTATGCCGAAACTGAAAATGCGCAGCGCATGAAACAATCTGGAATCTGGCTCGCTTGGACGCTTTTATGCTGCTTCCTTTGCCGACCACCAAATGAGAATTATTCATTGTTGTGCATACAGACGGAGTCGGGCGGCTTCAGTTTTAATGTGTTTGCGGGAGCGGAAATCTTCTTCTTCTTCTCAGCGTTTTGTTCCTGCTGTTGTTGTTGTTGTTGTTGGTCTTCGCCGATGTCGTTGCAATGTCTTGTGGTCGGAAATTGCCCCTTAAGCAGACCCGCCACCACCGCCAGTTGTTGTGTAGATAAGTACAGATACAGAAAGTAGTTTTTTTTTTCTTTTTTACTTTTTTAATTTTTTTTTTTTACTACTGCAAGTATCCGCATACGAAATTCGTTTCGTTCTGGTCTCTTGAACACCACCGCACAAAGTTAATAAGTCATTCTTCAACAGTCATCTCCACCTTTTTTGTTGGTGCTGCTGTTGCGCCGGTTCTTCCGTCAGCGTGTAGTCTATAGGTACGAGTACATACCCGTGGCTCTGTATGGCTCGAACTACTTTACAAATAGACTTCGATTCGGTTGAAGGTTTTGGAAAATAAAAATTAAACAACCGACGACTGAGAAAACCAAAAACAAAACGAAACAGAAACGTTTTCGTTTCGTAAGCCGAACAACGTGTACTGGCAGACGCACTTGTATGCGGCGGACCCTAAACGACGAGTATAGTGGCTTCATCTAATCTTGAATTACGATCTAAGTTAATGTCGGATAGCTGGGTTCTTCATTGTCATCGTCGTCGTTGTCGTTAAGTTCAATGAAATCATAGCGCGCTCGAGAGAGAGACACGCAACAAATGTTTCGACGACCTTTGCTACGGCCAACCAACTGGTGATGGTGAGTTTATAGCTTGTGAATTCGCGAATAGGTTAAGGTCAAACGGTTGGTGGCGATTTGCGCGAACTTAATTCGAGAGAGGAGGGTTTCTACTTATTAATAATAATGATATCCGACCTTTGGACAGTGGTGGACAAAGTAAGTTGGGCAGGTATATTACGGGCTGATTGTTTAAGGTCCAGTTCCAGCCTTGCCTTTGGGATTTAAATCAAAGTTTCTTAAACCATTTTTACCAACAGTTAATGTGCAGAACTTTCCCAGGGAGAGACACCTGTGCGAGCTGGCATCCAAGAATTCTCTAACCAATTTCAATTTGAATAAGAACTAAATGTCGTTCGTTGTTAAGTCTCAGGTTTTTCTGATTGAGTACTTTTAACGTGATGAGTGCACAAATCCACATACATCATACTTTGAAATTTTATTACATGTTTATATAACTCGGAACCTAAATGCTTTCACGTTACTGATCATTCGGATTCTGTTTAACTGGAAAACTCAGACATAACTATAGAGGTCCATTGTGCTTGTCTACATCCAGCTGGGTTTTGATTCGACCGACGGTTTACAAGAGGGAGAACTTAAAGCCATAGAGGCTCCGACAACTTCTTCTAAACCTTTTTATGCAGTCCACTGGATTCCAGTGTAACCTTCCGCACAAATCCGTTTCAAAGTAGACTTAAGTTTATACTTGCGGCCAAATTTAGGGATTCTTTAGCTTACATTATAAGCTGAAACTAATTTCGAAATGAGTTAGCCCCCGTCTGTTTGACACAAAAAAGTAGACTTTTTCATTATATACCTCTTGTAAACGCATTGGCTTCATGGTTATTGTACTGGATACAGGTCTACTTAGCGAGGGGTCTTATGTGCGATCCGCTGAAAAACACGACATGACCTCTGATGGTTGTTTCCACTGCTTTACCTCTCGGGAACATCTTACAAATTGCAAGCGCATAACAGATCTAGGGAAGCTTCTCAATTCAACCGCTCGAACTCGGCATTCGATTATAGAGGTCTTTTATTCGAATTAAAAAAATAAAAACTCACACCCAACGAATGGTTGAGAGAAGGTAACTCTAGCTTGTTATATAGACAAACTTGTTGCTCCAAGAAAAAATTCTAGCAATGCCATCTATGTGTCATCCTATGGACTACTTGAATGGACTAATACTATTTTCCGTAGCTTTCTAGAAGTGAAAGATTTTAAACGGTGGAGTAGTTCCAGAGCTAACGCCTTACAAACAAATGTTACCTGCTTATATAAAAATGTATGTCTTCGTAGATCTAGATACCTACATGTTTCAAAGGCGCAGTTTCCCAATTTCCCTCATAATTTTGGAGAAAATTTCCCTTACCTCGTTTTTAGCCTCACGAAAAATAATGATCTGGTCATGCCTAAAATACAATGTACTTCGCACCGTTAAGATTATTTGTATACCCTCCACAGGAAGGTATATTCACATTGTCATTGCATTTGTAACGCCAAGAATGAGTCACCGGCAGTGTTGCCACTTAAAAAACAGAGGACCGCAGTAGATCATTAAAAAAAATCCAGTAGATTGGATTTTTCCGCAGTAGATTTTTTATTATACAAGAAACAAGATCAATTATTGCTTAAAACTATATTAAAAATCACTTTAATGTTTTTTTTTAGAAACGTTTCATCAATTAAATTAAAATTTTTAAAATACTCAAAACACCAGGAGAGTCTAAACTCTGAGGGTGTCCACGTCCAGCAACCGTTGCTGACATTTTTCATTTCCTTACAAAAAAATTACATTTTCAAGAGTAATTACTTTTAGTTTGTTTAGTAGTTTATTTTTTACTCATTTCTATGTCAAAGGAGAATGTGGCCAATCATGGTTTTTGTACAGTTGTCCAAGAGAAGGTTTATCAAACAAAAAAAGTGCATTGGATTGCATTTAGAGCAGATTTATTTTTTGCGAAAAGTGCAGTAGAATTGCTGCTATTGCAGCAAAGTGGCACCTCTGGTCACCGGAGACCTCATAAAGTGTATATATTCTGAATCAGGATCACATTCTGAATCGATTTAGCCATGTCCGCCTGTCTGTCTGTCTGTCTGTCTGTCTGTCCGTCTGTCTGTCTGTCCGTCTGTCTGTATGTCTGTCCGTCTGTCTATCTGTTGAAAGCACAATAGCGCCCAAAAGAATTGACATAGGTGAATGAAATTTGGTGAAAGGACTTCTTTTTATCGTCGTTGGGTTGCTATTAAAAGTGGGCTATGTCGGTAAAGTAGTTCTGGTATCTCCCATACAAAACCAATATTAGGCCATTTGTCTCTCTGTCTGTTGTTCAATGTAATTACGTACTACCACACATGCCTAAAATTTTGCATGACTTGTATGCAGTCGAGGGTAGCAAACTTGTTAAATGTTTTATTTTGATTTTCTTTAAAGGGGAATCCCATTATCAGAATTCCCTATCGATGTTGGACACAAATCTTTCAAAGTGAAATTCCCCACAAAATACTGCTTCGATTGTGCTATAAATTTTGCAGGCGCCTTTAGGCCACTTCGAACTATTTTCCCAGAAACTCAACAAGCAGTAAACGTGTTTCTTATCGGTCGGCTTCTATTGAGTAGAAATTGAATTTCGCTAGCTCTTTCTATCTTACACGAGATGTGAATATGGGTTTCCGGTGTGAACCGCCTGAAGTCATGTGAGCTGTTTACAGTTAAAATAGCTCGACTAAATTCCATTGCACTATCTTTGATAGCCAGGTGATAGCGAAGCAGTGCACTGTTTGATTAGACATTGTTGCACTATCGGGTTATGGATGGGCCTTTTTTGCGTTTGTATTGGGATATTTTTGTTTATAATACTGCGGGGTAACTTCTATCGAACGAAGGTGGTTGGAATTTTCAGCTGTAAAACTACGCTACTTCCACTATAGTGATGGCGTAACATGACGCCCGACTAGACGGCGCGATTATCTTAGAAAATTGTTTCTTCGTCGAAACTTAACCGAGTGCGTATGAAAATCGCTCACTTTTTGTGGCAGGTTGTGGCAGGTTATGTATGGGCATTCAATAGGCTTTTATTGGTTTCTAATATTTACTTGTTTTTTTACTTCCAAGAATTAAAATGTTCAGTGCTTTGCAACAATTTAAAAAATAGTAAAAAAAAAAATACCATACAATCGACCTCAATTGTGGGCGCACAACGCGAGTTCCCCTCGTAATTGCACGATCAAAATCGGAGTGATTGGGGTCTTCGGTGGAGCGGAGACTCCTACCGCAACAAAGGAGCCCAAGCCGTGTAATATGCGATATACCTCTTGGACGACCGGTGGATATCTAACTTCTTCCAAGAGAAGATCGAAGCCATCTGCCCCTCTCAGGCTCTAATCCTTCGCCCTAATAACTACTTCTGAATCCCCACCAGACGCATGCGGCTTGCTTCTTGTCAGACAGCACAAAGGGCATTAAGAACGAGAAATTGCGTCGTCAACTTAGTACAATTCTTCATTCACGCCTAGTTGACCATCAACTGAACTGTATAATTATCACGCACAAACCTGGTTGACCAACCTTTAAGATGCATCACTGCGTTATAAACTATAGGTCGGGCTGCCCTCGATCCTCCCTTCAAATAGGTTAAATCTAACCGATTGCCGATGGTCACCCTTCCTTGGCTCAAACAAAACAGTTCTCTAACAATCGAATTCACCGCAGACAACAACAAGGCAGCGCAACTGCTTGCACCATGGTTAGGCGCGCCCACGCGTGAAGATCACTTTTTGTCCCGCTCTATGTATGATCTGTCTCTAGGCGAATATACGTCAACAGTTAGAAGTGCCCAGGTTCGCACACTCATCAAACTGCGAAAGGGTCATATCAGCGGTGTTGCTAGCATCTCACATGGTTGTTGTCGGCGCGGCGCGATGCCTATCGCTTCTTCCGAACACTGCGCTGCTCCAAAGACAAAGAGTGCGTTTTTGTCTTCGGTTCCTTTTCCTTTCTACACGCGCACCTGTGGCAGTACGAGCGAAAAAGAAACACATTTCCACCTGAAGGAAGCACGAAGAAGAAGCAAACCAAGAGATCTACCTCCGCATCCGCACTGCCCCATCATCATCATCACCATCATCATGATCATCGTTGTCGTTGTCGTCGTCATCGGGAACATCATCTGCTCTGGTGGCAGTGTCAGACCAGGGGTCACGTTGACTGGCAATGATGGTTGAAGGAACTCCACCGCAGCCCAGCGACGACAATTCTCTCCGGCTCTGCAACCAATATTATTGTTTACACATCGTCGTCATGTGTGCGCGCACTTGAAACTTTGCGACGACCGACGACGATGGGAATGGGAAGACAATGACGACGACTTTCGAGAGCATCCCCGACTCGGAAGGGACAAAAATGAAACCTGGTCTGGAATAACAAAGCAAGCTCTGCACGAGATACAACAAAAAACAAAAATGCAGAATAATCATAAATAATTAAAATTGAATTAGTGTGGGGAATCTCTCTCTGATCTACCATTCATTTCGAAGTGAGACCATTTGGGCCCAGTGTTTGCTTTTGGGACACCGAACGGTGTGCAGGGCAACTGCTTGTTATTTATACAGGCATTTTAAATATGATTTGGTGATAGTTACTTCCGATGACAGCTGTAGTTATGATTGTCCCCGCAACTACAGCTATGTAGAGTGTCTGATGACGATAAGATTTTTTTTTCCTTTTATTATGGGGGCGTTCTTTGTTTATGCACGTCTGATCCGGTAGTACAGCAAGTTGTGAGTGTTTCTTGATGATTCATCGGGGGACGATTTAGCAGAAGTTTGATTGGACGCTTTGCTTCCGAAATCATTACCAACGACGGTTTTTTTTTTTTACAAAGCGTCAAATCAAGCCAGAGGGTTGACTGTGGAGTTGATGTGGGTGTATTTTTGGACTCTTTCAGCATCCAATAGGCTTCTGGGTACCGCACGTGGCAAAGCTACTTGGTATCCCCGATGCCTGCCGCCGAATCAAACTAAACACGAACAAAACCCGGAGGCAGAAGATAGACATCGGCTCCGTCAATATAACCTCAAAATTAGGACTCGACTGTGAAAATGTGAGGGTTTCACTTGATCTAATTATTTTTTTTGGGTTCCTGGACATAGCAACATTTATAGAAATGAACATGTTATAAATGAGCTCGCTATAAGTTGGACTTAACCCTCCACTATTCACTTGCGGAATTGCTAAGCTAAGAGAAGAGCAGCCCACAAATTCCTAGTGAAGCCCAACCTCAGATAGAGGAGGCTGCCGAACTTCGTCATATCCAGAAGGATATTGCCAAACAAGAGCCAGAAAAAAATAACCCACCCCTTAAGAAAAATGGCGAAAGCCATCGCCGCAAAAATAGCGATCACGGCCACTGGTCTACATGGGTGGTCCGGTCCTAACTGTCCGCAGGTTGGCAGGCTTCCTTTTTTTACAAACTCCAACAGCCAGTGAAGTAGAGCCTGTCCTACCTAACCAGCAGTATTTTTAAATTCATTTACCAATTGTCATTTGGCGATCTTTCTTCGAGTTACAAATTGTCGAATTAGCTGCAGAGTTTTCGAACTTCTTGTCAACAATTATTTCCCTGCAAATCCGACTGCACTTTAGTTTGATTTTCCGATCTGATGACAACCTTTCAAAAAGCTCATTTACGTACGGAAAAGTTTTCATCATCATTCACTGCAAAATATTCCGTATACCATGCTCTCCGCGGCGGTTCTTTGTAGAGGATCATTTGTAAGAGTTAAGGGTATTTTTAAAATTCTCCCTAAAAATAAACATTTATAGCAACATGTGTCTTCCATTTTCAGGCCTACTCCTGGCTTTGGTAACTTTAGGAGATGTTATCTCCAAAGTGCACTTTTTGTTGATATTTGATGGCAGACCTAATTGACTTTCTCGTACCTAGATTTGGAATAATTTTCAAGGGTCTTTGGTTTCGCTAAGGTATAGAAATGTACATTTTAACATTTAAGCCGGTCTATTCGCTGAAATTTCGAGCCGCGTTCTAGTAACTCCTAACATGCCTAATCTGGTGAATCTTTTCACACCTTCGAACGCATCCAGCGGCTTATAGTTCGATTAAATTTAAATTGCAACCCTGATAGGCCCCAAGCAACAACATAAAGGATTCCAATTGAATCGTCTTTTATATGGCCCCATCGCACTTTACTACACGGAACATCTTTTGAGTCATTAACACTGGTATGACAGCCGCACATACACTCACCCGCGCACCTTACTTAGGCGTTAGGCGCACCGCAGTCATAGAACCCCAAAACCAGAATAACAAAAAAAAAAAAAAAACAACTCTTCACTCGTCATACCTTCATCAAGCCTCAAATCTGTGGGAATGAGAGTAATTAATCCGTGGACAAGAAATGTCCGAGCCACCACAAAGCAACGAACAATAATTCTTTAAATTGACAATTGTTGTCAAAATGGGTGGATAGAGACGATCAGACAAGAATAAAGCGTCTGTCCGAGGTGAGCCGTATCTTTTGAGAATACTTCTTGTTTTTTTTTTTTTTTTGGGAAAACAAGTCGCGCTAATCTATGTTTTGATTATTGTCATTATGGCCAGGCTCAGGGCACAAATTCATTTGTCATGTTCGCGAGCTTTCCACCAACCAACCAACCAACCAACCAACAGCCGCAGCGACAGCGACAGCGACATACCTCTCCTACACAGCACCTCACAGGTGAGCCATTGTTGACAGTAGTTGTCCAATGTCCACCGTGTGTTATTTTTTTGGGTTATTGTTTACCGCAGCCCCGAAAAGTAAATAACCATGGGAAAAATGATTTCTTAACTTGGTCTTGGAAATTATCATTAGAATGGAAACGGTCAGCAGTGGTGGTGGTGATGGGAAAAAAGACCAGCGACATACCCACCGTACAACGGGAGAGCGAGAGTGGGGTCGGCTTTTGAGGAAAGATGACGGGAATTACGGTGGCGGCCCATCAACTTCACAGATCGGGTTAATGTTGTTACATTTGTTGTTGATTGGTTTCTTATGGTGGATATACAGTGAGCGCGCTGGTAGTCTGCCGAGTTGTTGAGCTTGGCGATGGTGATGGTAGCAATGTCAGTGGCACTTGTGTCTCTTGTGTATTGTTAATCCATGGGAGAGTGTCGTCTTTAAGTGGGCACTCATCGAGAGGGATTTTAGTCGGCAATTTTGAGGTTTATGTTATTTGCTGGGAGTTAACTTGTTGCTAATCAAGCCAACTGTACAAAGGTGTCTAGTTTTATGTGCGCGTTTGAAGTTTGTTTGAAGTGAGTTTAAGTGTTTGCATATGTGTGTGAACTACGTAGATGTAAGTTTGGTCGAGAGTTATGTCAGCCAGCATTTGGGGGTCAATATGGCTCTAAGAATAGAATCGGATTTGTTAAGGAGGTGGATTTTACTTGTTTGAGTGTAGGGAATCCATGTTTGGCTTCATGTAAGATTGATGAGTGTATGGTGGATTAAAAATTAAATAAAATTTGTCAGAAATCAGTGGCACGCCGGCCTTTTTTTGCAAGAGGATTGCATTGAGTGCTAAATTTAGTTCAAGTCCCATTGTAAGTAGCACATAAATGGTGATGCTTCTGAAAATGTAGGTCTTAGTCAAAGGTCTAAGTCCCCGAGGTTGTCGACTTTGAAGTCTTTCCTAACTTACAAAGCTGACATATGCATACTTCGTGCTAAATTTGAGAACGCGACAAGACCCTTTTCTAAGTTTACGAAGAATGGTAGCACAACAAATTATATCGTGGGCATAAATTTCGTCCTTTGAGTCTGAAATTTGTTTCTATTTTCGATCTCACTACCTCAGACAAGTCAGACTAAACTGCTATCAGACAGATGGTTACATAGTTTATACCGCCCTTACATAGTTTATATGCCTTCATTGAATCATAATAAAGGGCCAACTTAGAGACAGCAGCTAGAGTAAAACGATCCTGCATCTTCGCGTTTAACTGCAGATACACTAAAGGAATTCCTGACAAAGGAGTATGGGTCCACAGGATGGTTTGTATGCAACAGCACAGTGAGTACTTAGTCTCAGGGTTATTATGGGTAAAGGACAACCTTTTCCCCCAATGGGCATCACAATGGGTCAGTATTGACCTAAGTGTGGCACGGAGCACTCCACGCCAACCCACGTACCTAACCTAACCTAATCTATTGGTCAGCAAAGTTGAAAAGCAAGAGCTAGCTGCCTATTCCGACAATTCAAAAATGTATAGCGCAGACATCTTCTAAGAAACTCCTGGTCTATGCTTACATACAGAGTCAACGATGGCTGCAACATTTTTCAAGCTTTTTGTAACCCAAGCAGCTAAGGAAATAAAGAAAAACCCCGCCGTCGTTGATAAAAACTTCACAGTATACTCTGAATTCTGAAATCCATGAGCTACAAAGGCCTTGGAGTCTACTAAAACAAGGCCTTTATATATGCATCTCTGGGCCTTTCATCTCACACAGGGGCTAGCAAAGCCGTCAATAGATCGCAACTATAGGCGTGTTTTTTGAGCTTCGATCACAGCAAAGCAACGATTTTCAGCACGCGATTACAACAGCTACTGTGAGTCTCGAAGTGTCAAGTAGAGCGTAGTTGCTGTAATTGCGTGCTGAGAATCCTACTTAACTCTTTGCTTTGCTCAGATCGAAGCTCAAAAAACAGGCCTTATGTTAAACCAACGTCGAAACGAAACAAGAGAGCTCTAGCCAATGGTGAAATAAAAAGAGGAATAAAATAGCAAAGACTTTCGCGTATTGACTGGTGGTCTTACAGGGAACTGCGCGATAGATTTCCATACTGGGTGTACTGCACGAGGACTCTGTGAAAGATGTTGGTACGCAATCTATCTGTCACAAAACATGCCACAAACCAGAACTTACAAAAAACAGATTGGAGATTTTTCTCGGGAAGGGCTGAGACTTAATTTTGCAACGAAATGTTTGCCAGTGGACTCCATCATTGGGTTTTTCACAGCCCGCTGAGCCTCTGGGTTAGAAGTTTGAGGTTGCGTCCGCAACTGAAGAGAATGTGGGCATAAAGACTGGTTTGGTTCAAACATCAAGATCTTTGTGAAAGCACTGAATCCTCCTACTCAAAGTTCCGTATATGTATACAAAACTGAGGCGCATATTGGACCTAAAACCCTAGTTCCTTTGACCTATCAGCAACGTTTTCGTAGCATTTATGGCTGAATAAAACCCTTATATACTCGTAATGAGTGATGCCAGACTTTTCGGACTGAATTTCCCACGATTCACGTCAAAAACACCCAAAAATGCCCTTTTTGCCCATGCCAAAGTTGAAAAACAACAAAATACGCTGTTTTTTTTCTTGTTCTGAGAGATAAAAAAAATTTCCTTTTCGCCCTTTTAGCTCATTTTGAAAGGCTAAATGCCCACGATCTGGTATCACTGCTCGTAATGCTTCAATATCTATTGGGTGGTCATCAGTTTTCTTTTTTTGGCACTGAAAGTATTTACTGCCAATAAAATATGAGTACAAAGGTAGTCCACTTCCAGCCGCTTAAGAGATGCAAATCTATTTTTATATTTATTTTCTTACTAGAATTCGAGAAATGATAAAATAATTAACGTGACAACGCGATAATGTTGATAATAAATAAACTAATAAATTTATTTGCTTATTGGTGGCGATTACAGACCTACTTGAGCTTATCAATAATGGCGCGGGGAAGCCCTACACAAACTAACGTGGAATTTGTATTTGAGCTGCTAAACGTTTTATCTATAATAACCTTCGGAAAAAAAAATTCAAAACGGTGTTTTTGGCTGTTTGATTAAAAATGACGCAATCCTTTGCAATCGGAAAGAATACACCTCTCGGGACTAACTATTCATCATCTTTAAGGTCACAATAGAGAGTTTTATATGGAAAATGACGAGTTCGTAAAATTCAACCTGAACACAAAAAAATTTTGTAACAACTGCTCCTTGTGAATACCTCATCTTTGACGGTCGAAACTTAAGTTGTGAGCTTGAAATCTGGAAAATGGTTGAATCATTGGGGTGGAACGTTTATAATTTAGTTGCTCAATCTTTTACTAGTTTGCATAATGCTGATAAAACACTTTTTCAGAAATGGAGCTCTGAGTGTTTTTTTTTTAAGTGGCAGACAACTGAAGATTTGGATGACTATAATAGTTAAATACCCATCGTAAAGTAGAGGTAAGCAATATTCCAAGATTCAGAATAGTTTTAAATCAATCTTAGTATTCAAGTTTAACGAAACAACCCCCTAAATACCCCGGGCAGGAGGTGGACCAGTGATGCCAGACTTTTCGGACTGAATTGCCCACGATACACGTCAAAAACACCCAAAAATGCCCTTAAAAAACAACAAAATACAATATTTTGATAAAAAAAACGCCCTTTTTCGCCCCTTTTAGCTCATTTTGAAAGGCAAAATGCCCACGAAAGGGGTAATTACCCACGATCTACCATCACTGAGGTGAACCAATGGGAAAAAAAAACCAAAAAGTCTGACAGTGTAATTCATGTTTTTGCAGGGGCTGAGCCAAGATCATATACTCAGTAGTCCAGCACACTAGTCACAGAGCAGTAGTTTTTCCACAAAGCAAACTGACGATTTTTTGCAATCTAAAGGTCAATGCCATTGCCGTTGGGCCTAGTTTCAGGCATTAATAAGAAACAAAGCTTAAGCAGCTTTGCTTTCCCGAGGACAGTAGCTACGGTAATAACATGCGATTTGATGAGTTTCCAGCAAATTGGGCAACAAATTGTCTGTTTTCCATACTGTTATGTCGGTATAATTTATTACTAAAGAATTCAGTGTGTATATATATAACTTCGTAACTAAAGATAATAATGCGTATGACGCGACGGTTAGGTATCGACTGACTGCATCGTTGATGATGGGCAGCTTAGCTAGCGTTATCTCGTGTGCTCTTGATAGATGTCATTGTTGTTGTTGTGTGACGTTGGATACTACACTTCTCCCCTTTTAATTAACGCCTACGTTGGCGAAGTTTAACATCTGGTGTAAATCTGACGACCGGCTTACGAGTACGCTGGGAACGCCGCTGGCTGACCTTGTCCTTCATAATACTCCTAGTCGGCGATGGTACATTCTGCTTCTTGCTGACATCTTGGCTCAGAGCGGCTAAACGGCGTCCTTCATCGAACTCACTTGGCCCAATCGTCTTGCACATTTGATTTTGATGTCGTCTAGTTGCACCTTTCGAAGTCTGCACCTCGTACATTCTCCTCCCTACTTTGGCTATCGTCTTGGCTGGTATCCACCTAGGACCTCTAGCGAAGTTTCGAACGTACACATCTTCCCCAATAGCAAATTTGGATTCAAATGTGCAAATTTTTGGCGGAGCTTCACGTGGGGCCAGCTGCGAGAGCAGAGTACGAGGTTGTCTAGCGTGAAGCAGCTCAGCGGGTGACTTCCCAGTAGAGTTAGGCAGACTTCTGAAAGAAATTAAAAAATCTAGTAAGGCTTTGCGAATATCATTACCATTTTGAAACAGCTTTTTCATTGCGGACTTAAAAGTCCGAACCATCCTCTCTGCTTCCCCATTGGATGCCGGATGGAAAGGGGCTGAACGGAGATGTTGAATATCCGTCTGGCTGCAAAACTGCTGGAACTTGTCTGATGAAAACTGTGGGCCGTTATCGGATACCAGCAGTTCGGGCAATCCTTCAATAGCGAAGACATTCTCTAATGCGTTAACAGTTGCTTCTGCTGTGGTACTGGACATCTCGATAACGTAGGGAAAATTTGAGTAGGCATCCACACATATGAGGTACATGTGGTTTAGGAAAGGACCAGCAAAGTCCACATGAATCCTCTCCCAAGGTTTAGTAGGTACTGGCCAGCTGGTGAACTCTTGGCGTGGGCTAGAACTATTCTGCAGACAAATTTCACAGTGACGTATTAACTGGTCTATCTCCTTGTCAATGCCGGGCCACCAGCAATGACGGCGTGCTAGCTGCTTGGTCCTTACCATACCCCAATGGCCACTATGGAGCATGTGAAGTACTCTATTCCTTAGGCAGGAAGGAACTATTACGCGTGACATACCTGCTTGCTCCAATAAAACCCCTTTATGCTGCGTTATAGCAAAACGTCTGGCAAAAAACGGCTTCACATCGTCATCCTTTCCGTTTAGAGATTCTGGCCAGCCGTTTTCGACCAATTGGAAGACTTTCTTCAGAATTGTGTCCTTAGCAGTTTCCCTGGCAACTAATTTAGCATTAATTGGAAACTCCTCAGCTTCCCTGTCCAGCTCGGCTGCAACCTCAAAACATTGCTCCTCTGCAACATCAAACTCCACGTCTGTTCCTGCGGGTAACCTCGAGAGTCCGTCTGCATTGCCGTGCTGCTTCGTTGGCTTATACTTTATGGTATACCTGTATCCCATCAGAATGATTGCCCACCTTTGCAATCGATGTGCAGTCATTGTCGGCAATTGTTTGCTGGGATTAAATATGGAGAGCAGGGGCTTATGGTCAGTGACTAGCTCAAAAGTGCGACCAAAAACATACTGGTGGAATTTTTGGACACCAAATATGATAGAAAGAGCCTCTTTTTCTATTTGGCTGTACTTTAACTGCTGTGTATTAAGGGTTTTGGATGCATGTGCAATGGGGCGTTCCGATCCATCAGAATATCTATGCATAAGCACAGCACCGATTCCTTGTGATGATGCATCCGTCGCCAAAACGAGGGGTAGTTGGTCCGTGTAGTGGGTTAGGCGGGTAGCTTCAATAATTTGGGTCTTTAATGCATTGAACGAGTTTTCCTGACGGCTTGTCCATAAAAAGCGAGTGTTTTGCTTCCTCAACTCATTTAGCGGAGCTGCAATTTGAGAAAAATTGTTTAAAAACTTGCCGTAGTATGTGACCTTTCCAAGAAATGCTTGCAGCTGCTTCAGATCCTTGGGCGGGCTCATCTTTTTTATCGCTTCCAGTCCGCTGTCCGATGGTCTAATACCGGCAGCATCAATCTTGTGTCCAAGGTATTCAACACTTTCCTGGGCAAATACACATTTCTTTTCGTTGCAGTGTAGACCATACGATGACAACCGCGTTAAAAGTTCCCTTATGGTTTCAATATGCTCGTCATCAGTTTTCCCAGTCACGATAAAATCGTCCAAATAAGCAGCACAATGTTCAACGCCACTTATTATTTGTTCCATAAGGCGCTGAAATATTCCCGGAGCACTAGCGACTCCGAAAGGCAACCTCTCGTGCTGGTACAGTCCAAACGGTGTATTGATGACCAAATACTGCTTGGCCTCCTCATCGAGCGGTAGTTGAAAATAGGCGTCGCTCAAATCAATTTTGCTAAATCGTACGCCTCCTTGTAGCTTGTGGAATATTTCCTCCACCCTTGGAAGTGGATATCTTTCAACCTCTAGCTGCGGATTCACAGTCACTTTGAAATCTCCACAAATGCGTATGTTTCCTGAGGGTTTTTGGACGACAACGATAGGAGCTGCCCATTGGCTTGTCACTACAGGGCGTAGAATTCCAGCAGCAACCAACCTATCCAGCTCCTGTTTAACAAGTGCGTTTTGGGCAAAAGGAATCGGTCGAGATTTGAAAAACTTTGGACACGCATTCTCCTTAATATATAGTTTAGCGGAGAAATTATTGCAGCAACCGAGACCACTATTGAATACTTGAGAAAACTGCGTACAAACCTCCTTGATACGTGCGGACAATTCTTCTCCAGTACTAGCTACTTTTGAAAAGAACACACTATCGCAGCAACTTATTTGGAATCGCAAAACGTCAAACCAGTCCATTCCCAAAATGTTGCCTCCTTCATATGTGTCAGCAACCAAAAGTTTAAGCTCGTGCGTCTGTTCCCTGAACTGAACGTTGACTTCTATATTACCTTTGACAGGAACAACAAAATTGCCATACGCTCTTAGTACCCTAGCTGGTTCGATGTAATTGGGTTTACCTAGCTGTTCATACGTACGAAGATCAATCATGGAGCAAGTAGCACCAGTATCAAGCTGAAAATTGAGGACCATGCCATTGACAGATACTGGCACCAAAAACTTTCTAGCAAGCCGCTTAATGTCCCCCATGCCATCTTCTTTCAAGGTTTTAATTTGATCGCCGCTACCTCGTATGTTAGCGAATTTGGCTTTTGGATTTTGTCGGCAAACTGAAGATATATGGCCTTTGACATTACATACCCGGCAAATAGCATCCCGCACTGGACATTGAAAATATGTATGTCGTACCCCACAACCAGGGCAAGACCTTTTTGCTTCTTTGTTCATAGGCATAGCATTAGAAGCATGTGGTTTTTCAAATTTATGTGAACTATGGGACCTAGGTTGAGAGCGTGAACGAGGTCTATGATTGTCCACTCGATGCACTACCTGAGGAACCATACTGTCACCTTTAATAGCAAGCACAGATTTTTGCGTCGATTCATAAGTTTCCGCTATTTTAACAACATCATCTAAACTAGGGTTAGACTTTTGCAAGGCAGCAGACCTAACCGTATCATGCGGTGTGTGCAAAATAATGATATCTCTAATTAAACTGTCTACAAACGGCTCTTTACACTCGGTATTATTGCACACAAATTCGCAATCGCGTGCAGCTCCACGCAAGTCCGCTACCCACTCTGCATACGTTTGGCCCTCTTGCATGCGCATTTGAAAAAAACCATAACGGGCTGCAAGAACATGAGTTCTATCAGCGAAATGTACGGTAAGTTTGGCAATGAGTACCGCAAACGATTCTTCCTCTACTTTTTTGTCAGCGAACAAATTACGTATGAGTTCATAAAGCTCTGGACCCGACCAAGATAAGAAAAAGGCTTTTTTCTGTTCGTCTGTGACAACATTATAAGCATTAAAATGTTGGTTTAACTGGTCAACAAACGATTTCCAGGATTGTTTCTTTTTGTCGAACGGCGGAAAAACGGGAATATGAGAAGCTGGAAGCGACGCAGCTACCTCACTTTTTGTAGTTGTACCAGCAGCGAATTTATCCATAATTGCCTTTTGGTTAGCCAATATGCCCGTCATCCACTCTTGTTGCGTATTTAGCAATTGCGAAAAAGACTCTAGCAATCTATTCGCGTCCATTTTCTTACTGCGAGTAACAGACTAAACCGATATACACTCTTTCATGCAAACAAAAAAAACCATGCAACCAAAAAATAACCTCGTCGCCAATTGTTATGTCGGTATAATTTATTACTAAAGAATTCAGTGTGTATATATATAACTTCGTAACTAAAGATAATAATGCGTATGACGCGACGGTTAGGTATCGACTGACTGCATCGTTGATGATGGGCAGCTTAGCTAGCGTTATCTCGTGTGCTCTTGATAGATGTCATTGTTGTTGTTGTGTGACGTTGGATACTACACATACGACGGCTTATGATTTCAAATTTGTTCCATCTTCTATGAAGAGCTAGTCTAGGTAGAGCATTTAAAAATGTCATTATCGTTGGGCGCCAGTTTAATGAACTTCCCACCACTAACTATTTATAGACACCTAATGATTAACCATCAGCGCAAATGCCCAATTATGAACATGACAAGTAACTGCGATTCAAATTCGCCTGTTTGCACCTATTTCACTTAATCACGACGTGATGAAATTCATATCTACAACTACAGTCCGACTGCGTTAGTGTTTACCTAATATTTCTAATAAAATCAATGTCCTCCTCCTCCACAATCTAGAAGGCACCCCCAACAAACTGTTCGACGTGCGCGATCACGCTCAAGCGCGAACAAACGACGGCAATGCATCCGCCAGCGATATATTTCTCACATTTTCTGAGTCAACCACAAAGGCAAAAAAAGATGCATGCACGATGTACCTATTCGCACTAAGAAATTTGACACACAATCCAACATCCAACTATAAACACAACATGTCCCATGTTCTCACCACAAACCAAAATAAAGAAAAAAACCAACATCCACACTAGAATATCTAATGCCGGCATTCGAACCAACGTAAGTATCTCCGCGCACGTATATAGCGTGTCCCACTGCAACAGCTCTGTTGTCGCAATCGAACAGCACTGTTGTATTAAATGCTATCGCATGTGTGTTCCAATGCTGCCTTCTCTGTCCTCTTGCTCAGATACTTTGGATTGGATTGGATTGACTGTATATAATTTCACAATTTAGTTTATAAACGTCAATCGTTCTGGTCGCATGTTGGTTGCTCTTCGTCGTCGTCGGCAAAGCAAGGCATCTCGGTTTATTATATAGTAAAACATTTTCCTTCTCCACGGAACTGTTGCAAAAAATAAAAAATAAAAAATAGTACCCACGAGTACTTTGATGTGAAAACTTTTCGAATTCGGTTCGGTTAAGCGCGAGAATAAACAAAAGCAAGTTCGTCAAAAAATTAACACAAAAAAGAAAAAAAAAACTGATAACTACCCGATAAAATAAAATAAAGTAAACTCTTTCCCCGAAAGATAATGATATAGAAATAAACAACAGTAGCTAGTAGTTTCTTCTTTATATCACATTCGGATACTCCAACGCGAGATAGAGAGGCTGGCACCACCACTGGCACCCTATATACACCCGACGGGACAGTTGTTCTATTTATTTATTTATTTATTTTTTACTCAACAACAACAAAAGTGGACGATCTTTTGAGATTCACGCACGGCTGACCGTTTTTTTTTTCTTTAATCAAAAGTACCTACAAAAAATTTTTGAAAATCAAAAGTCTTGTCCAAAATAAAAAATTTGCTGAGACAAACCAATTTTTTTTTCATATTTCGGAAAAAAGTGTTTAATATATATTCTTCTTAAATCTAAAAAAAATTGTGTAAAATATAAGAAAAAAAAAAAAAAAGGAACGGTGCTTTTCACTTCTCACATATAGTCGAATCGTGTTGAGTCTTCTACTTTACGTCTCCGTCGTTTTGTGTCGATTTATAATTACTCCCGGCTAAATTTAGAAAACGAGTGTGTCTGGCAAAGAGTCCAAGACATAGTCAAATAGTAGCAAGCCGCCGGATCAGCAGTAGCGGCAACAAACAGACAGTAGCAGCCCCCAAAAACAGTAGCGCGCAGCCAAGTAAAAATATATATATACCCCGTCCATGTGTATTTAGTAGAATTATTACAAAACGTATACTACTACTAGTGCCGGAGAGTAAAACACGCGAGTAAGAGAGAGCACTTTTTTGTTGTTTTTATTTTTTTTTTATTTTGTAAAATAATCGACTTCGAGTAACGAAATACGCGCTCAACGCAAACGCATCCGCGCATCGTGTACTTATTTTGTTTCTTCTGACTTACAGATCTTTTTTATCGCGTGTTGGAAGATATAAAAGATTTTTTTTTAACGGAATAATTACGAAAAAATAAAAGAAAAAAAAAATTCAACTCAAGTGGATAAGTGCGAGTAGAGAAGAATTGTGTGTGTGTTTTTGAAAAGGAAAATAGTGCTTAAAAATAAAATTACAAGAGTGTATTTGAAACATAGTGTTTTAGCCCTGAAACTCGCAAATAAAGATCTGTCCGAAATTGTGATAACAGAAAATGTTCTCTAAGCGAAGACGCTCGGACTGGCAGCCTTAGGATACCTTTGGAATTGTTGACTTGATTGGAGTTTTTTTTTTTCTGGAATTGTCAACATTGTAACAATGAAGATCATCTATCGGCACGATTCCAATTACATTCTGCGACAATTTACACACATCCGAGACATACATTTGGAACGTCGTTTAGGTGATATCATCAAGTGGCACAAGGTCATCTGTTAAAGGACCCAACCAGTGGACACGCAGTGAAAAGCAAGCGAACAGTATCAAGAGCGACCGAAAGAGTGCGCGATTTTTTCGAATTTTAACTTAGAAACGGGGGGTGGCTTCACACGGGACGCCATGTATGCGCGAGAACTGCGCAAATGGAGTCTAAAGTATCAATCAACCTATCTGTGGCTTACGGCTATGGTCACAATGCTACTGTTAATAATGTACTGCCCAAACGCTGCAAGTATGCATCTGCCAATAAATACAAACACAAGAGATCCAGCTCTGCGGATACCGTCGACAGATAGCAGCGCCTACAACTGGTGGCTGGATAGACTAAGCACCAGTAGCAGTAATAGCAACACACAAACAAACAGCGACAGCAGTAGTAGTAACTTAAGTAGCAGCATAAGCAATACAAAAAATAATTATAATAGTTATAATCCGTTAGCAGTATTTAGTGATTTAAGAAATCACAATGCCAGAGCCAGAGCTCCTGTTAACGTAGCCACCGCCGCCGCCGCCGACGCCACCACATCCACCACAACCACAACCACAACCACAACCACAACCACAACCGCATATAGCAACAATAGCCACACCAGCAACAACAAGCATAACAATGTTCCAAATTCAAATAGTCAAATAAATTATAATTTAAACCCATATGCAAATAGTTTAACTAGGAGTGCATACGCGTATAGTAATAGTAGAAGCAATAAATTAAGAAGACACACCAACCAACCAAATGCGAACTACCACAGTCCAGTTCGGGTGGCGTTAAAGGCGCCGCCGTACACCCTTTTGCCGCACGCATCGTCGGTGCATCATCCGGTGCGATATGCGATCGCAACATTTCACGTACCACCAGATTCGCCGTCACCGTCACCGTCACCTTCACCGTCACCGTCACCATCAGCGTCACCATCACGAGGGGAATTCGATCAGCAGCATCGACGACGAGTGTTGCTGCGGCAACATGCTCACAATCGAACAATGTTGCTGGCGGCGGCGCGCAGTCGACGCGACTCTGCAACATCGGCTGCTCCACTTGGATACCTAAGGAATAGTGCAGCAGCTGCGACCGGCAGCTACAACAACTATCACAAGCATTACAGGAACAACAATCATCACAGCAACAACAATAACAACAACAACAACAACAATCGGAAACGTCCGCGTCGCTATTGTTCAGCTCGAGATCCCGCGCAGCTAGCCTTCGAAGCGCCAAACGTCTTCGAGGGTAAGATCATCTCGATGACACGCGATCGTCGGGCGAACTTCTCAGCCACCGTTGAGGTGAAAGAGGTGTTCAAGCAGCAGATCGGATCCCGCTTGCAAAAGCAAAAGTATCTGCGTCTGCAGTTCGCCTACCGCAATACGAGCGCCGAATGCGATATCTATCGGGAGTTCCTGCGGCCCCGCGGCCTAGTGCGCGGCGACGAGCTGGAACAGGGCCGCATCTATGTGATGTTTGTGCAACAAATCGATTTGGGCAATTTCACAATTTTGGGCCAGCCAATTCGTAAGACAAGGCGTGTTATTGAGGCGGTAAAGAATGCTGTGAGCGAAAACTATGGTGAGTTGAAAAGAGAAATACAAAATTCGTTCCTTAATTTATTTTTCTCATCTCTCCGCTTTGGATGCGTATTGTGCAATCGAGTGTGTGTCTGTGATGAACTGGTTGCGATTGGTATCGCACACTTGATAATTGTAACATCACTGATAATAGGGGTTTATTGGGGGGGCTTATTACAGATTTTGCAGCTACCGAGACTGTTTGGTTGAGTTTTTATTTCTTCCAGTCTTTGTTATCCCATGCCCTATTCTTTTGACAAATCGAGCTCGCTCTTGATTGTGAATCGGATCTTAATTTATTTCTCACGATCCGAGTAGATGTTTGTCAAAATTGGACCGCCATATGTAAACTAGATTTTTTATTTTTTTTTTACAATACCTGGTCAGCAGACCTAAACTTGTTTTTTTCTTTTGTTTTTCTTCAACGGTTAGGTGAACGCACATGTATCGGAATATGAGTGCTTATTAATTTGACGTTTTATTTAAACTTTAATTTAATCAAGAGTATGCAAGGGCGTAGCTGGTGTTTTGAGTGGCGCAACTTGCAACAATAGGAAAATGAATGCTTTCACTGTTTAGCATAAGTTTGGAGGTGCGGATAAACTTGAGTTTTAAATTACAACTCGTTTCTGCTCCAAATTTTATAATTTGGTTGAGTTTTTCTTCTTTGGCAGCTTATTTTTTATAAAATCTACAGTTCTCACGTAATACAGTCCTTTACTGTATCCACTTTGGAAACAGGTCTGCAATATGTAAAAACGTTGTTCAAGCATAACGCAATCAGGGCACTTATTCCGCAAGTTTTCAAACGATTATCGTCGAAGCGATAGACTTACAAAACTAGCAACTAAGTACTAAAATTACAAGTTTGAGAGCTTGTTCCAGTTCATTTTCTACAATCATAATGAAAGCTGACGTTTGTCAAAAAAATTCGAATAGAATATGGCTTATTTTGGTCATCAAAGTTGCAAAACCGATATCGCTATCGTTGATATACGGAATCTGCCCCAGTTTTGTACAGCGAAAAGGTGATGCTGTGTTTCTGTCAGCTGTTTGAGCGGAAAAAATAAACCGTCAGCATGTAGGTGGTTTGAAAAAGAACCATCAGATGGATGAGAAAATTTCAACTGAAATTTGAAATTCGTTGAAATCCATTCATCTTTATATACGAGTATTCCCAGCGAGATTATAAAATTCGAAATTATAGACCTAATATTCGACATCCATTCCTCGTAAAAATATCTAAAACATCGGTGTTCCTCGACAGCTGTTTTTGTGTATGTTTTGTCTTAAAAATACAAATACCCGTTTTTTGTTCTCGGTATGTATTGTACATACCTATTGTTGAAATAGTTGAAATAGAATACGATTAATAAAATGCAATGAAAAAACAATACGAACCACGATCAGATCCGTTTTCGAAAACCCCTTTAAAACTAGCTTCGATTAGGATCGTATTTGGTCAAAATTTCATTAATAAATTCAACACGAACATCGTGGGCATATTTACGATTTCAATCTCTGTAAACTGGTGATCGAATAAATGTTCAAATTGAAGGTAAATTATTTTAAAAAGAAGTGATCATGGCCACCATTTCTCTGAATTTCAACGCAGGTGATAATGCCAGGAATTCAGCTAGGCGAAACAAGTCTTCAATCACATTACATTCAGAGTGTCGGAAAAGACAGTAAACCCAATAAAACTTTCCAGTATCCCCTGGAGGAAATAGATCAACCAAACGCGATTATGGTGATCATGATCATGGTAGAAGGTCTAATGAAAAAACTTGAAAGTAAAAGAGAAACGCATGCATGCCAATGTCAACTAGCGAAGAAAATTGGTCTCACTTTTATTTTTCAAAATTACATCTTCTTCCCTAAAACATACTATGAAAGATCATTCGGGTGGAATCGCCTTATTCTTCTTCACTCACAGCCAGTGCCGGCTCCAGACAAACTAGCGCCCTGTGCAAGATTTACAGAAAGCGCCCTTTTTTCACATTTGTACACATGCATAAATCTTTTCCACATCACCCAGGAGGAAGACTCTCAATGCGTTTTTTTTTTTATTGAGATATTTTTTGTTTCGAGATTTTTGAACTACATAGATTCTTTTGTAAAATGTAAGTGGATGTGAGATTATATAGGTAAGAAGTGAACTTCCGTCTTGTACATGTGGCTAGTCCAGCCCTGCTCACAGCAATTTGTATCAATGATCAATGACAAAAGATCAAGCCACATATGTTAAGAAAACCCTGTACGAGTATGAGCAAGAACTCAAAACTTGAACAGTTCAACGTAACCAGTAGCCACCTTTGGCTAAGAGTAGTAGAGAGTAAAATACCTTCTGGGATTATTTCAAACAAATAACTTGACACTCGTATTTTAAACACAGATGGTTTTTGTTGTCATTAATTGAATCCTCTTTAGCAAGTAGCCATTGTCAGAAATGATACGATTAAGTCGATGAATAGGCAGCATAATTACATATACATACATTTATCTTTTTTGCTAAGAACTAAAAATACTTAATTTAGCAAAAGACGTTCAGTTGTTTATATCCATTAATAGCTATTTTATTTTTTAGCGATCACATTACTCCCCTCATATCTACTCCGAATACTGGGGAAGTCAAAAACGGGTTCCAATATTTGTCAATTTATTTTACGATGAGTAAAAAACGCTCATTTAGAGAAAAAAAACTATTTGAAGTTTGAACTGGTTCAATATTTTGAGTTTTTTAAACTTTGCCCTTGCCCTACCAAAAGTTGTGGAAATTTTGAAGATAGTAATCAAAGATTTCTCGGCGGAAGTAGTCCTGGGGTATTTCACTTCCCTCGAATCATAATTAACAATTAAATGCGTAGGTGTTAAAAATTAAAATGAGGCCAAGTCTACAAATAAAAAAATGCCTCTACGTTAAGCTATTTCCTTGATATAGAAGAAGCCATCAAAACATTGAACAGGACACAACAAATGGGTCCGCAAAATATGTTAACAATCGCAGACTGCTTCTTTGGGCGAATTTCCATTAGAATAATGGTAGCCAGGGGAACCCCACATAGAAGATTCACCTCAACATTTTGAAGAAACGAAGTCGAAGTCTATAAGCTATACATCTGACATCGGCGTCATAAACCGACTGCTCATTGAGTAAAAGTGGGTGTATTCATTACCAACAGAAAAACAAACTTTTTTCTTTCAATCCGTTTGTAGCCGAAACAGCAGATGTGTCTATTTACTTAAAAAGAAAAAAAAAACGCAAAACTTGCTAAAAAAAAAAAAAAATCTCTCGGATTGTCGTTCTCAAAAAAACACAAGTACACTTCATACACGAGTGGATGTGACACATCTGTGCGGCCTTAAGGCGCGTACCTTGAATCTTGACACAAAAACACATGTTTTGAAATTGTTCTCATGTGCAACCTTCAGTCACCTGCTGCTGCACTTGTAATTAAGAAAGTCACATCTTTCTTTAATCTATCTGTCCTTAGACTCAATTGATTTAGTTCTATTCCCCCATACAGCGATCGTCATTGCCGCAGTTGTTGTTTTTTTTTTTTTCTCCACCGGAACTAAAGTGTCTGTCAATTCGATTTGTTGTTCCTGTACGACTTCAGTGATGTTGTCACTGTAGTACGTTTTATTATTGTTTCACATCCATTTGGCAACGAGTAAGCCACAAGTGCATTTGGCAGGCTTAGAAGGGTGTTCGGATAGAGTTTCACTCGCCCCGAGGAGTCACATTCGAGTGCTCGTACAATGCCGCGTACAATTGTACACCCCCGTGGCATTTGACGTAAAACGGTCACTTGCGCTGCGGAAAACCTACTCCAAACTATGAATGAATGTTTGTCTTATCTATGGCAAAGCGCCACTTGGCCAACACATTTGTGTGCCGCCATTCACCGATTGAGCACATCGCATCGAGCGTTTACGACTACAGACAATAGCCACTCTAGCCACGAACGTTCGGACGCAAAATAAATAAATAAATGTGAATGTGAATAAGAATGAAAACGCTCTATACTCGGGGCGAGTTGATGTTGAAATTTATCGAAAATGAAAACATAAGCGATCAATTTGCCACACATTAACACTGCGACCGCTGCTGCAGTTCAAGTGGCAATCAATTTCTGTTTGTAGAGCGCTTCTTGTTGTGCTTCTGCCTTGGTCTCTGTGTCTGTCTCTGATGCTGAACGCTGCTAGCTAGCCCAATGAGTGTATGTGAAGAATTAGGGGCCATTCACACACGAGTATACATCAACGATGGACTTGGGGTTGGATTGAGATGCATTTTGATGTGACGTTTATTGATTTGTTTGGAAATTCTTCCTCGCAAATAGCTATTAGCGACAATTTAGGGATAGAGGGTCAGAGTGCAGATGGAGTTTGTTTTCGATGCTGCGGATGACTTAAGTGTGGGAATATTTAGTTGTACTGTGATAGTCGTGGTGACATTACAAACTTTTAAAGGCGACAGAGTAACCAAACGAATTCTCATAAAAAATTATCACGACATAATAGATACCTATTTTTACAGCTAGACGTCAAACATAACGTCGCAGGTGGTAGCTAAATGGTACATACAAGTTAAGTCGACTAGATTGGTCTGGATTAGACGTAACCTGAACGCAAAAACTAGTTTGGTCGGGAACGTCACTTTTCCAACGTCAGCCACATATGCGAACCTTCAACTAAGTACTCAGTCAAGAATTTCTTGACTAGAAACCAAAGCAGCTGCTCATATGATCGATCTAAGGCAATAAAAACTGAGTCGGACAGCTGTCAGACTTACTAAACTAGAAACTTGAACGTCCCCAAAGATCTTCGCAGGTACATATGTCAAACGTAAAATTTCTCAAATTGACGGGAAATTTTCGATAAATGTCAGTTCTAAGTTTTTGTTTTTCGGACGAAGGTAGCAGCCGAAATGAGAAGCTGCCTCAGGACCCTTGTCCTCTCGGAGGTATGGCATACGCTTGCGTTTTAAAGTAAAAATTGTTTAATGCCACTATGTCCAGAAGTCTAATAAGCGCATTTCCTCAGAAAAACATTGTCCTTGTTGATTTTCGTGCGTTCGAACAGAGAATACGACACACAAGTCTTTCGATAGAGGCCTACCATCCTTTCTGGTATTTTTCCATTCGATTGATGAAATAAATTTGATTCTATCATGCTAGATTTTGGTCTGCAGCTAACCTTGCGGATAGAGCAGAAAGTTCATTGATAGGTTAAGATATTTAAGAAAGTATTGGCTTTCTTATTTTTCTTTTTTCTGTTTCATTGCTTAAAATTATCTGAGTGATGGCAAATTGAAGGCCGTCAAGTCATAGAAGAAACACATTTTGGTCAAAAAGGCTCACAAAGAGTAGGCGTGGCAATGACCGACTTAGTCTAAAGACATTTCCCACTCATAGGTTTGGTTTGGAAGTAGGATTGATCAAAATATTCACAGCAACTGCGGACAAAGGGCAGTTTTATTATATACCCACAGATGGTGCACTTAGTTTTGGACAAGAAAAACAAAATAATCCTGAGACGACTAATTATTTAACTCATTTTAAGGGATTTTTTTTCTTGAATAGTTAAATTCTGACAGAAATAAGTTACTTAGGAAATTTTTTTTTTTTTCGTTGGAAATGTCAACTGTCGTCAATTGACCAAGCGCGTGAGCGAGTTGCGCGATAAGCACAGTTCAGCTAATCAGAAAGCGGTCACATGAAATGAGTCTGCTGACGAATGGTGTGAATCTAAACAGCTATGGTTTCTCCCGAAGGTACTCTTTCTAAAAGTTGATTTCTTTCTAATAATTCATAGTTTTTGATTTTAGGTCATTAATGGAAAAAAATCTTTGCATTTTTTTAAATTCCACGCAAAGCTTGAAGATTGTTCTTACAATTTTTAGGGGGACCTTTCTTAGTTTTGAAAAATATAAGTTGTACTAATTTTAAGCTCTACACATTTTTTGACAAATCAAAATATTTTAATTCGTGTTTCGAAATCATAATAAATGATTCTCTGTTCCACTTTAAAAATCTTAAAGGACAAACAAATTTTCCAAATACAAAATCGGTTCACACATTAAGAGAACATCAATTAGAAGGAGATAGATGAAATGTGCCTACAGCGCCACCTGTTGAGAATTTTTCGAATTCTCATTTTTCCTAAACCATCCCTGATTTAAGATAAACAAAATAAAAAAAAATCTTTCAAATCCGTCGAGCAGTCGAACAAAATGTATGGAAACTCATGTGTTTTTTACGCACGCACAGCACACACATACATTTTCCGATTTCAACCAAACTTTACAAAACCCATATATAGACCAATACCAAAGATGTGTGAAAGTTTTGTTAAAATCGGTAAATGCGTTAAGGCGTGAATCGGCGACAAACGAACACAATTTTAAGCCTCAATTTTTATATATATAGATAGATAGATAGATGTATTTTTAAAAAAAAAGTCATTAAAAAATGTGTTTATTAAATGTTATTGAAAAGATGATGGTCCTGGCGTTTAAATACTTTAACGGTTTTGAATCCACTTTATATGCGTTCGTAAGAGATACTCGTTTAAATCTGAAAAGGGTTTGTTCCGTCACGACTTTCAATAAAACAAGTACGGTGTTTCCATTCGTAACAGGGTTCGTTGTATGGCAGATTCGCTATATCGGATATTCGTTATAAAAAAGCTTATAACAACCAAAAATCGCACAACTGCCTTGGAAAAAATACAACTAGCGCCGTTTTGGGGCCTCACAACTCACGGTGCCTGTAGATATTGAGGGAAAGGTATGTCGCTGGGTTCATGAGCAGTTTGCCAATTACATATATATTCATTTACTTCTTAAAACAATATCACACAAATCCATCTGCAAAGTTACCACTAACTCCCTTTCTAAAGTGGCACTTACACTTTCCAATTAAAGATTTGCTTGTTTTTTTTTATGAAGTACGTAAAACGCCAACTATCATTGAAACCGCATACACACGCACACATATACGTACATACTAAAAATCCATCGGTCGGTCGACCACCCTCACTCTATACTTTTGTTTTGAGAACACAATCAAAGGTCAATCGAAAAGGAGATGAAATTGAAAAATACCGCACATAAATTTATTCGTTCTCCAAATCGCGGGTGTGTGGAATAAATTATTTCGGTCTGGTGAATATTACCGGAGCGTGAAGTTAGCGAAATCGAAAAATAAAAATACAAAAAAAAAAAAAACGTTCTTAAACCAAAGAAGAAGGTAGTGAGTAGCCTCTATTGCTTACAAACAATGTATGCCCGTGCTGTACGTGTGTATTTCTTTGGCTTAAATGCGGTTTTACAATCGTACGTAGTGATATACGAACGAAATATACGTTTTCCCATTTTGTAATTGTCCGTCTTCGCTTTTTATACGCGTATCTATTTCCAAAGCGCTTTATTAAAAATGCTATCGCAGTGCAGAGATCTGGAATTTTGTATATATTCTCCTTTTGTGCATGCGGAAAATCTGAAAAATCTACCCATACAGAAAAATGCATATTCATTGCAAATTAGAATAATTCATGGAAGGGTGTTTTGATTCAATGATTGCGGTGGACGGGGTTTATTTCTCGGTGGGCAGACACCATAATGTCAAACTGCCCTTCCACCTCCGCTCCACATAATGACAGCAAATAAAACATCAATTACCATTGTCCGACATGAGGAGATACACGGTCTGTTGGAGAATTACTCAAATTCCCACATATTTCATTGACAATCTCTCTCTCCTGCTTGTCAACCAATTAAATTAATTAATTACAAAATCAGCAGCAGAAATCTTGATTGCTGATCAACATCTACATGGTGATAGCCAGGCGCAACTGTCCATAAACAAAAATTTATCTCGAAAACGAGGGCGGCGAGTTCTATGCGACAAATTAGTCTTTTGCAAGCGATCCGTTTGCGTTGATATGCCAAATTCGCCAAATAAATCGTTTTGAATGTTTTCCGATCGCATGACAGATATGTGTAGGTACGTACATTCCAAAGTCATGCCAGAGATACATAGGCACACCTGCTTTCGCAATTGGCTTAAAAAGAAAAAAGTGGAAACATTGTCCCTCGTGGGAGTAAGAGTTAAGGTATTTCGCAATAAATCACTCATAGTTTTCCTTATAAGAAATTTTATACATACAATGTAGGTATTTGTTTTTTTTTTTAAACTCATTGCACAGTTGAAATTGCTTAAATCCAACTCGAGTTGAAGTAGAAGTCAGCCGAGCGGTGTGGGGAAAAGAAGGAATTATTTTTTGGAAACTTTTCAAAAATTTTATGACAAACACACACCTTCGGCTCACCTGAGACCTGATACGCTGCCGGCCAGAGAGGAAAACTCTCAAGGAAAGTGACTGTACTGTATTTAATTGTAGACAAGAAGCGTTTCTTTACTTTTTGTAAATAATTTCCCTCGGCCAGTGTGTGGATGTATTTTCTTTTCATCTTTTATGCTGATGTGTTGTTGTTCGTGGCGTTTTCTGATTTATTTTCTTCTGATGAGTGTACTTAAAACTGAGTAATCTGCAAGTGAAAATCCCCATGGAACCGAGATGCTAATTATAAACCATTCGCTTGTATGTATAGTTCACCTGAGCACAATCGGGCTAGTGGGCGGATGAATGGTGACCCATTTTTTCATTTTATAAAAAAAAAAAAAAAAATCACTTTAAATTATTTAATAAGAAATATGCAATATTGAACAAAATTCTGGGAAAAATTCGTCTCCTTCCTAGACAAGATTTATAGTAGCATTGCGGTTTTTTGTGAATCGAGGTCTATGTGACGGTCTGTGTTTTTGTGGCTGCTCATTTTTGGCAGTCTTTTTGAAAGCAGATATAGGTAGGTGGTGAGAGTTATTTATTTAATATGGCAATGGGAAAATAATGGGGCTTCCGGTGAGGAGTAAATTCGATCTAGTCGTGTATTTTCCTTCTGCGAGGCATCTTATAAGAACTTTAGCATCGCAAGTTTCCTTTCATATCTATAACTGCTTCAAAGGTAGGTACCTTTTGAAAATCTCTTTTACCTGCCTCGAATATTTTTTTAGACAGATTCTTTGTTCTTCCATATTACCCCTTCAATAAGATTTTCTTAGTCCCAGTCTTAAGCCGATTCAACCCCAGCCGATGCCCAAAGTCGGGTCTGCTCTCTCTTTTCCATTGATCAGATGGACCTTGAAGGGTCTTGGAGTCATATCCCGGAGAAATTTTGTTGTATATTTCTCTTGGGAAAATCGAACCTTTTACGCTATTTTCGCTGTTGTTGAGAGAAGTGCATAAATTGTCTGTCTTAAAAGGTACTCGTATGTCCTATGTTGGGAAAAATGTCTTCAAGTTCCTCTTAACATCTGCCATGAAAGTACCAAGGTATAAAATTGGAATGAGTAGTCTTCTGTGCTACGGCGGCTGTAGATTTTTTTTTAGGACGTCTCATTAGTCGAACTGGTCGTATGAGTATATGCTGAATGTTTCGGAACCAAGCTTCCTTAATAAGCTGACCTTTGAGGGTGAACGCTGAAGAACCTCTTTGCTCCAAATACGCAACATAGCTTTAACGGCGCTAATCTTGCAATATCGGTATATTGGTCCCGTTATGTCTCTTCCGAATTGACTGTGATTCCAATGAAATCAAATGTTCCCTTTGAATAGACGAGTTGGTCCTCTAATTTAGTTCGTTCTAAAGTCGATTCGTTGTTCTTTGGAAAAGATGTTTCCCTTCATTTGTCCAGATTAAAGGCTCTGGCTCAGATGGTTTGGTCTTTCGAAACGTAGGTGTGTCATTTTGGTCGTTTCAAACCTGGAACAGGATTTTAAAAATTCTCTTATTTGGCGCGTTTCCTAATTTTTCTTTCACTAGTTGTGACCGAGCCAACAAAATTCGTGTTTTAGTAAACATTTTCCTAAGTACGTAAGCCAAGTAAAGTTGAATCTTTAGCACCAAATTAGAACAACTACATACACCGGAGACTTCTGAAAATTACACAAGGTACAAATCCCAAGTAGGAGTCTCTTGGAAGCACCTAAATTAGTGCTAAAGCAAAAGTGTAGTTAATATTGAGACATTTTTAGGAGGATGGGGTCTTGATCCAGCTATAAATAGTTTTCAGCAGTATTTACTTAAGCAAGCGGGTACTAGAAGAACGCTAAAAGGAAACAAAAGTCGAAACTTGTTATTTTATTTGAAATGCTGGGGACTCATTCCGTAATTTTTCAGACGATTATCGTCGAAACGATAGACCTCCAAAAGTAGCAACTAAGTGCCAAATTACGGGTTTGAATAGTGCCGGCTCCAGCCAAACTAGCGCCCTGTGCAAGATTTACAGAACAGGGTGGCATATTTTGAAATTATGTAGGTAAGAAGTGAACTTCCATAGGTGTAGTGGGATTTTTTATTTTGCGATATTTTGAGTTAGATTCTCCTTGAAGTTGCAACAATGCAAGTGATGTGAGTTAATGTGAAAGAAATAATTCAGCACAGCTGGGATGGATGTTGTTATTTTGGGCTGATTTGAACAAGCTTTTTGTTTAAATGCAAATGGCAGTATTTGTTCGTGCAAGATAAAATTAATTTTTCTTTCCTAGCAATGCGCCCCAGAACTTGGCACCCTGTGCTTTTGCACATCATGCACAAATGGTTGGTCCGGCCCTGGGTTTGAGCCCTTAATTCAGTTCATTTTCCACAAATGTTATGAAATCTGACTATAGTGAAACGAATTCGGGCAGAATATAGCTTCTTATGGTCATCAAAGTTTCAAAAACGATATCTTCCCGAAGATTTTTTATTATTGTTATACGGAATCTGCCCCCAGGGGGCCATTGGCTTTGTGTGAGTTTTTAATTTTTATGACGAATTGAAGGGATCTACAATTCTATGCCCAGTCCAAAAGGATAACTGAAAAACTCTTTCATGACAGTTATACTCTCGGGTGTTTGTCAAACGTTCGCAGGGGGAGGCTCAGCGGAAAAAAAACATTCAGATGCAATTTGTGTTTTTCCGGGGATCCAACCTGGCACCCTTCGCTTAGTAGTCCAACACACTAACGCCTACGCTTCCAATGATAAATCTGAACATTATCAGATGATCTTCGTCATTGTCAAGTATGAAAAGCAAAGCCCCTCTTCAAATATTCGACAAGCTCTTGGGGTAAATTCAAAACAAAAAATGCGCCGCCCGACAGAGCAATCAACGCAACTGAATACATCAATTAGCAAATGTCATCCACCCACTTTAAGCGATTATCGCTCTTCAAAGTCCGTCTCATCAGGGCGAATCAAAAAACACGTGTTACCAATTATATGCAATCTTGACGATGACCGGCCAAACTCACACTCAATGTTGCACGCAACAACAACCATTCAAACAATAACCATCAGCAACATAACATTATTCGTTTCATAAATTGGATTGTCGTTGTGCGCTCGCATCTATTACCACAACGATTAGTAGTTATAACATACAAGAGTGTGTTCAGGGAAAAAAAAAATGGCAAAACTACATACAGCCAGTTGTGTGTGCACAGAGGAAAAAAAATCAACACTGTTGCAAACATACAACAACACCCTGGGAAGAGAGCTCCTCCGATCGTTAATGGATTGGATAGATCGACTGTGTTAATGTGTAATATATATAGGAATATGGCCTGATTACATGTTCGGAAGAGATGTAGTTGTGCATGCAAAAAATTACCCTATGATGATGCATGCATCATTTTTTGCCCTGAAATGCACAAAAACAAAACCATCAGCCAGGGTGCAGATGCAAAAGATCAGTCCGGACTCCGGACGATTATAATTATGATGTTTGAGCCGAGATGGGACAACCGACTGTCGAGATTGTTGTAAACGATAAATTGTACGAGTATACTTGTCCCGGGGCTCTGGTGGAATATTAATTTGCTATCGTAAACTGTGTACACTCGTTTTCTTCGGACACTTATGCAGATGTGTATCGGCGCATAAATAAAAAGATTAGACTTGGCTCTGATGAATAGGGAATTGTCGCAAATTTTGGCCTATGATCGATGGTCACAGGAATTTGTGTCGCAATAAAAGCCGTCGTCTCCGTCCACTTTGGGACACACCGACCTCTCATTTCTATTCAAAACCTTAAACTGCCACAAGAGGTATACGAGCAGTAGGTGTAGTACCAGTTACAGGTTGATTTGAATCTCCTTAACATCTGGAGAACATGTGTGGCTACATGTTGGTTAATTCGTTTAATGTTGGGAAAATACGTGCCACCGACATGTAATCGCCAAAGGCACGTAATTTTACGTTTTCTTCTCCTTTTTTTCCCTTCTGTTATTAGTGGCGATGTCGGCGCAATTTAAAGGTCAGGTAGTATAGTGGGCGCGTGGGAATGTTCTGTTGAAGACAGTGCGCCATCGCAAGGTGATTTGTAAAACGTACCAAAAACGAGGATAATAATTCTCAAACTGGTGTATGTGCACATACACTCGGCTCTGTCAACGAGTGCGATGAAAGACGTTTTACAGCTGTAGTATGTGATCTCTGTAAAGGCAAACCCGCAGGATGTTTATTGTTTATGGCCGATCACGCCTGTGAAATAGATTTTGCTAAGCCGCTACGTGCAGGTAACAAAGGAGTCTGCCGTGACAACGGAAATACCCTGACGGAACTACTGAAGGTGTCGTATATAGTGTGGCAATTTGCGAGAGGTATTGGGAGTTTCCGTGTTGCAAACAGAGACGGGGAGTAATACAAGAAGAACAGATCCTTTGAGAACTGAGAGCTGCACGGTGAGGAGTATTCGAATTGGGACTGCTTGGTGGTTCCACATGGAAGAGAGAGTTTTTAAAACACGATGTAAGGGTGATTCTTTCATAACTGTGTATTCGAATCTGTATTAGACTTTAAATTACCGTACGAATCAAAGCCACTGTAAAAAACTCAATATCGCAACGGGGGTGGAATTTAATTATACACAGACAGTTTTTAAAAACTCCTCTATTTTTAAATAAAAATCTAAGCTGCCGAGTGTTTTCTGTTAACCGACATTCCTATCTGAAATTTTGCTTTGAGGAATGTCTTTCTAAAATCGGAATCTAAAGACAAGAGTATCGCTGTTGACATCCAGGACCTAGATGAACCGAAATCAGTCATTAGATTGCCAGGAACTGCCGAACGCTGCGTAGTTGTACTTACATATGTTAGATACTTAGACAAACTTCTTGAGCTCCTTAGACAAGCACAAATGAAACGAAGAAAATCTGCATGACAAACATTGAAGAAACTAACGTTTGAAGTTCGATAAATAAGAAGATCGTAGCCAAAGCTATACCGCACTTTAATTATATCAAAGGAGGAGTATTATTATGGGATCCTGTCGAAATTCTGCTTTGCAAAATTCTGTCTTCCCACACAAAAATAATAATAAAATAAATAAATAAGCAGATTATGGAAATTCGGCTTTACAAAATTCTGATTTTCAAATTTAAAGCAATAAAATTCAGCTTATTCTGTTTTTTTCCAACCGACAAAAAATGTAAACGATGAGAAAAAAAAGCAGATATAAAAAAAAAACTTTTTTAATTTATAAAACATTAAAAATTATTTACTTTTAATTTTTAAATAAAAACAAAATTAAAAAGAAACAAGAAAAAATTGTTTAAATATTGACAAAACATTTTAATAAAATAAAACAATATCTATTAACAAAAAAAAAATAATGCCAAATTTAATTAAAATAAAGTGCACGACTGGGTCGCACGAAACTCTCTCGTTTAGTGCGAGTCTGACTGAAATTCAAAGTCATTTAAGCAAATCTTTTTTTCGGGGCGTGTAAGCATTACTTGGTTTTTACGGTTTTATCGAAATTGAAAATGGGGTTTTCGAGATTCGAGCAGTTTTTAAAGTGAGCGTTTCCAGTGATTCGCATTGAAAATAAAGGACGCAATAATTTTGAAAATTTTACTCTAAGTTTGCAATTTGGTCAAAATCAAGCCGTTTTGAGGTAAACTAGGGAAAACTTTATTTTTCAAAAATCCATTTTACGATAATACAGAGAAAAACTGAGTTTTCCATTAAGTTAGAAGTTACCATATTACCTTAGAAATTAATTTTAGGCTGTAGGTCTCGGGACAGACAGACAGACAGACAGACGGACAGAATTTTGCGACCCACTTTTTTGAGTTCGCCTATCATCGTAATGTCAGAATTGATTAACATCTCGAGATCGAAATTTTGTGCGAATACAATATCTTTCTCTTACTACGTAATGGAGTAGTGGAATAGCAGTCAGAAATTACAACTTTTATTTATTATAATTTCATTTGTTTTCTTTTTGTAATTCAGTAAGGCAGGCAGTTTTATTCATTCATAAGGCAGTATAAAAGAACAGCCGAAATGATGTTTAATCAAAATTCCTTCGACAATCGACTCGGTAGGATCTTCGAATACTCTAAGACGATTTTCCTCGGAGATTCGTTGTAATTACTGCTACGCTGCGATTGATGGTTTAGTGGACAGACAAAGACTTTTCCTCAGTCTTCCTAAAAAATATCAATAGCAGTGTCGCTTCTTTTGTTTACTTTCGTATTTCTATAATTAACATGAAATAAAATCGTATTTTTTAAAAATTCCCGCGACATTTTTAATTTTCCTTAAAAAGCGCGCGCTTTTGAACATTTTTCAAACCTTTTTTTATTGTTTGCAGAGTTTTGAAAAGCAGAACTTAGAAAAGCAGAATTTTGAAAACAGAATTTTGTTAAAAAGAATTTTTGCCCATCCAGAATTTTGACCCCAACCCCTTTTTTATTGCTCTAGGCTGATGGTTGTTAAGTTTCAGAAAGAACTATAGTACCAACGAAATTGCCTCTTGCTATTGGGAAAGAGCGACAACGTTTCTGTGACTCATTGCTGAGAAAGTAACAATAGCCCTTGTTAGCAAATTGTTTGGCTCGAACTTTGTTTCGTTAGAAAACTGTCTTTGACAAAATTTGTTAGTAAACTTAGCCGATCTGATTTTCAGTAATTGTAGGCGGAATTCATTGAATTTTTGATGAGAGAATAACAACATTTTTATGAAACAAACACAACAAACCACAGGTTCGACCTATAAGTACTTAGAAAGCTTCCCTTGACAAAGTAAGTTGGAAAAAAAATATATATATAATCGCATTCCATCGAACTATTTTTGAGAGAGTAGAAATAATTTTCCTAAACAAACATGTTGGTTCGAAATACAAATTTGTTACCCAATGTTCTCAAATGACCCTCAAATGGGTCAAGCGCAGAATATTTCTTCGTTTAAGAGATGATTGGCTCGATTATGAATTAAGGTGTTTGCGATATGTCCACTACAGCATCTGTATGATGATAACTTTTGATTTTGATAGCTTTTTGGCCACGTTTAAAATACCCGACCTTAAAAAATGCTACTGAGTGACGTTGAATATTACAAAGTATTGGCATTCCACCCTGTTTTGGTCAGTCCTTTTAACCTAGTGTACCCCTTCCAAAACAGTCCTGAAATCGGTTCTGCAAATCATGTCAATTCACTTTACCAGAAGCGACCAGGAAACGAAACAGTTCTTGCACCAATCCAAATTATGTACGACAGAAACAAGAGAACCTCCATCGATTCGCTCAAAAGTGACTAACTAATAAAACACTCAAAAGCATCCGTGACCGATTCATATAGAACGTCTCTGTTGAAATCATGCACCGCGCGCACAATATGAAGCTGTTTAACGAGAGCTAGGCCTGTATAGCCCGTAGTTATGTGCTCGATTGTCGGGCAGTCAATCACCCCGTCGCACATAGACTTTGCGCAGCAATTAACAATAAACAATCGAGTCCATTGATTCCAAAGCATCTCTCCAGAGCAGCTCAGTTCAGTAGTAGCACAATTATATATTTCTGTCGTTGGTAAACACAGTAGGTGAGGGTGTGAGTCAACCACCGGCGCACCCCCGCACAGCTACATTGTGTGCCGCTCAAAATGGATCAAATAAATCGGCATGCTGGCCGCTTGCATGCCGCCACCGTCGCGTCGCCTGCCAATGCCATTAATAAGTTTAAACACTCGTTCTCTCGCATAAAATACTCGTATGTCGTTCGCTCGTCGTCGACGGTGATCTCAATTTTCCGTAGTGCGCCGTGAAAAATCCCTCAAATTGAAACAATTTAATGACAACCGACGACAGAGGACGACATCGTGCGTTAAAATCGCCAGGAAAGCAAATAAAATCGAAAATTCCTCCTCAATTCTAGAGACATATCTACATTCAAGACGAGCTCGAGCATTAGGTATATACTCGTACCTTGTGCATTCTCATTGTTTGCAACATGATACCAGATACCTCCCAAACAAAGGTATCGAGATACTTTTTGGGACAGAAATTTTATGAATTTCCCACAACTATAGTGCTGTTCACAATCGCACATTCGCATTCGCATTCGCACAGAACAGCGTTCAAACGAAACATCGCATAATATAGTACATCGAGATGTTTGTCATTTACATGTGCCTCGCACTGACTAATAGGATTGCCGGTATAGGTAGGAGATAAATTGCATTCTAATGGAATTACAACAGCGTGGCCTCTTGCTTCCTAGTCGCTGTGTCGTATGTAGTATAGTTTTGCGGACATTATTCATTGAAGTCGAAGCTTTGTTGCATGTTGCGAGTATGTAGTGGGAGTGTACCAGTACCGGTAGCATGTGAAAAGGAAATTGAGACGTGTGAAAGGCCGGAGAAATTAAACGAACAGAAGAAGAAGACCGCAATCGTAGGTTACTGACACGGCTACGGCTCTCTATAGTCTCTAATAAGAATGCAATTTTACAACTTACAAGAGGCCAAAAGGGTGGGTCTATGTTGTGACAAAACGCACATTTATGGTAGGTCCTTAGTCTACATTGGAAGATTCAATTTCTACAGGGAGAAATTTGGTAGCTCCTTTTGTTTTTAGGTTCAATTTTGAGAGTACCAACTCTCGGACTATGCTTCACAAGGTCTGAAATTTGACTTTAAATCTGCTGAAGGTCTAAAAAATTAGGTACCTTTGGAGGTATTTACGAAGACTCTAGGTCTATGTTCTATTTGAGCAGTCACTGACACATGGAGCTAGTAAACCAACTTCAAGTTGAGTTTCATAGTTGAACTCAACATCGAAGTCGAACTTCGTAGGAGGATTTTATTTCCTCAAAGAAAATAACGCAATCGGATGGTTACGCCTTTTTCCGGCTCGACCCTCGTTGAGAGCTCTTTACTGTAGATAGAGTGAAATTTGTTATTATGAGGTTTATAAAGCTTTTTAGGCTTTTCTTGTTGACGGGCCTTGAGCTGTAGCTTCTGTCTAGAGCTGTTCAGTGTTCACCCACCCACCATGTATAAGATTCTTAGTGAGGGGCCACTGCATAATATTTATTCGAGTGACGATCTCAATTGAAGCCGACAACTCTATTGCCCGAGTATAAAGCCGAAAGAATTTTCTTCGGCTGTAGTTTTCCTTCATGGAAGCAGTGATGCCAACTAAGGCTTTCTCATGCCTTTTAGGCTTTATTTCAATAGCTAAGGCTTGTTTTTTTCCAATAAGTCATCTTTTTTTTATTTCAAATATTTTTCTATTTTTTTTTTTTTTTTGATTCAACATACTGACTTCTTATTTTTTACCTGACTGGACACAGGGAGGGTTTTGAAGTTCCCATGCCCAGTTGGCAGACACTGCGACCTGAAAGATCTATTGTATCAACACAGGGAGGGTTATGTGTTTCGCGCGTATCCTATGTACGTTCCTACGGGACGCCCTGTAGCCTAAACGGCTTGATCGATTTTGAAGAGTGAAGTTTCATAATATTCGTATTCTTCCCCGGAGTGTCATAGGCTGAAAAGATGTAAGTAAAAAAGTTAATTTAAAAAACCAAAAAACCCGACTGTAAAAAAAAGAATTAGAAATATATAAACAAGACGCATTTAACTACCTATACCTATCTATTGGCAGTCTGAGGGTACTCAATACTCATACGTATATTTGTTAGACTGGGTAGGTACTATAGTCTCCGATTGTCAATTATTTAGGTATAGGTAGTTAAATGCGTGTTGTTTAAATATTTTTATTTCTTTTTTTTTTACAGTCGGGTTTTTGGTTTTTTAAATTAACTTTTTTTTTAATGTATGATTTCAAGGACCAAGACTATCTGCTGGACTTAAAACTATGTTTGTTTTGTTCATTACTACCTATCTACAACTTAAGAATTTCTTCTGTGATTCATAATTTAAGGTTTTTTTTTGGAACTAAAAATTGTTTTTGTTTATATTTTTATATTTGAGTCTAACTTTTGATTTGTTGTTCCATTTTACCTAAAAAAAAAATTGTTAGGCATTATTTTATTGAAGAAGGCATCTTTTCTTCTCAAATAAGGCATTTTTTCGTCCAAATTCGTTGGCAACGCTGCACGGAAGCCTTTCTGCCTTTTTGTCTTCAAAGTGTTTAATAAAAAAAAAAAAAAAATTGAGAGGATCTCACGATAAAATCATTGCCTGCATGATATATCTATATCACATCCACCTTTCCTGATACAGGGTGGCGCAAAAATTAGTTGTAGTTTTAAATTTCGTAGTAAATGTCTTGAGATCGCATTTTAAAAATGATAGCCTTTCCCGCTTCGCACATTTGTGATCATTCTTCTGCACTCTCACAAAATTTCAGTAATTATTAATTATTATAAATAATATTATTAATAAATTTAATTATTATGTACTTATCTATTATTATTAATTATTAATTATAATAAATAAAATTAATAATAAATAAATAATTAGTGCTCCCCTCGAGAGCAGTTTAAGATGTTCTTCGCTCCCTTGCTGCTACCTTTTTCGACAACAAGCAAAACCAGTCTGAAGACGCAACCAATTCGCATAATCCATCGAAAGTTGAGCAGGTTGTGAGTGAGTAATAAAATCGTTTTCCAACTCCATGTCCATGTCCAAATACTCAAACAAAAGCACAATACTACTGTGCTCGGTTTATATCTCTTCTCGGCAATAATGTATTTTGTTTCCTAAATCAATTTAAATTTAAACGTATTGCCGTGTCTACGATTTCACTTTTCACCAACCAGCAATAGAAGCGCAAACGTTTGCAAAATTGTTTTTTTTTTTTGCTTCTTCTTCTCTCTTTTTTTTTTGCAAAGTACGCACGAGTTCAAAAATAGCCGCCAAAGCGAGGAGCAACAAGCAGCCGGCAACCCATCATCCAGCAATAGTCCAATGTTTCGAATGCTTTAACGTTTCTGACTGGAAAATACATTGACTCGGACGGTTTTCGACAAAACAAAAAAAAAAATAAAAAACAGCGAAGAAGAAAATTCAGCAGACAATCATGACGATGACGACGACGAAAACGACAACAACGAGCATTCTTAATCGTTGCTTTTCGTATCTGTCGTCTAGTCATTCTGGGGATGGGGATGTTTAATTTTTTTTATTCCCATCCACTATGATCTTAGAAATATTCAATTTTCCAGCGTGCAGAAACCGAGAGAAAACAGCGCATGCTCTCGAAATACAATATTCTTGGAAATACGCTGAACTGCGAGTTCGCAGTTGAGCCGAATCTGAGGCAGCAATGCGCGCGCCTCTAGATCCAGATCTCGCATGGAAGTCCGCATACATCGTGTTCGTACTATACCTGAAATAGATATAGGCATACGAGAACATAAATTTAGAACACGACTTGCGATCGAACACAAGAAGTCGGTGGATGGAGATGATAATGGCGATGGTGATGATATGGTTGCTACTCCGGTTGATATGGATAATGATGATCGTTGCTAAGCACTCACAATCATCCACAAATCATGATGATCAAGTCGAGACAAGACCAGTCAGACTAAACGGAATTCCTACACAGTATATACGCACACTTCAGATTCGGTTGCGTGTCTTGTGTCAGGTTGATAATGTTTTGATTTTTATTCGTTCTATGAATACGAAAATAGATTGCTTTGCCTCTTTGAAATGGGAAAGGCAAAAAAAAAAATCATTTCGAAAGAGAAAACTGAAAACTGAACAGAGAAACACCATTCGAGTGTGTCTGCAGTGACTTTTTGCATTCTGTGTCGTCTATGAGTCAAGAATAAAGAAAAAATTGTGAATGTCTCAAGATTTATGATTACGACTTTAGCGTCTTGGCAACATTGTCATCATGTGATTGTCGCACGGCGAACATTCCCACCAGGGGTAGGCAGAGTTCTAGCTTCTAGGTGAATGTAGGAATTTCGAAGACTTGCATCAAGCAGCTCAAACTGGACTGTCTGCATTTATTTGACATGCAAGTTGAGTGTCATATTTATGAGAGGCTTTTTCATTTTTAATTTATTTTTTTCGTTAAATTGATACGTCGCACTAGGACTTTCATAAAAAAAGCTTTTACCCATTCTTCTTTTTTTAGTTAATTTTGATCGATCAGCAATTGGGTAGACTTGTCAAAACATATGCAAAAGAGGAAACATTGCACACAGAGCAGTGACTCTACCACTTAAGTGGTATTTCTACCAGTTTTTACACTTTCGGAAATTCTACCAACCTGAACTCGAAATCTACCACCTTTTACTCATCGCTTTTCGCTAATAACATTTGTTTTCCATCATTGTATTAAATGGAAAATTGTACCTATACCTATCGCCTTACTTTTGCCCATATAGCTGAGTGATTTTTCTCTGAGAATTGCATCAGCAAAAACTTCCAGTACAGTACACCATTTACTGCGCTAATATTTCATTATTTGACTGTATTTGTGCGAGGGTGTTTTGCTATGTCTTGACTTTTTGTGTTTAATGATGAGTTGAATCTACGGCGCTTTTTCTGTAGTTCTTTTTTATATTGATGCGTTAATCTCACAAACTTTTTATGTTTAAATAATATCAAGAGCTATAGAAATTGAAAAAGCGTAAATTCTTGGTTCCTACAACAAATAAAAAGGAAAATTTAATTTAAGATGATCTTAGCTGCCACAAAACTTCTGGGGAACGGGGAAGATTTTAGACCCCCGGAATTATTTGAATTGAATGAAAAACAAGAAATGCCTGTTTTATGTTTATTTTATTTCCCTGTTTTTTTGTTTTGATTTTTACTATTTAATTGGTATAAATAAATTGATTATTTACCATGGAAAATTTTGTTTTCTACCACTTTTCTACATCTTCGCTTTTCTCAAATCCCATCACTGACAGAGTCAGCCTCTCACCATTTATTGTACGTTTGTGGTCGTTGAAAATAGTACCGGTCATTGGAAACTGAATTCCAAAAGCATGTGATCTCAGTTTTCGTCATTCAACTTATTGTTCTGGCCACCAAAATATATAAAAACCTTTATCGCTGTCTTCCAAACTCGATGTAAAGTCGAACTATATGAATGCCAAGACAGCTTCTTACCCGACTGGACACAGGGAGGGTTATGTGTTTCGCGCGTATCCTATTTATGTACGTTCCTACGGGACGCCCTGTAGCCTAAACGGCTTGTCCGATTTTGAAGATTGAGGTATCATAATATTGGTATTCTTCCCCGGAGTGTAATAGTCTAAAAAGATAAAAATAAAAAAAGTTAATTTAAAAAAAAACAAAAAAAACCCGACTGACTGTAAAAAAAAGAATTGAAAAGATATGAAGAAGACAAATTTAAGTACCAATAACTAACTATTTGGCAGTCGGAGGGTACCCAATACTCATTTTGTTAGACTGTGTAGGTATATAGTCTCCGATTGTCGATAGGTACATAAATTCGTCTTCATATATTTTTAATTCTATTTTTTTTACAGTCAGTCGGGTTTTTTGGTTTTTTTAATTTTAGTTCCTGGTTGAACTTGAATATTTTCATCGAAAAGTGGTCAATAATGCTGTTTTGGGTGATGCTCTGTGAACAGAGGTTATATGTCAATATCGTTCCAGTACTTCCAGAAGTTTTTTAGGAGTTGCTGTGCGAAGTAGGCAACCAGTTGAATATTCGACTTTTGCCAAAGTTTTGTAATGCGTTGAGGGGATCAGTTAAACTTGAAAAAATCCATATTTTAGGTCTTCTTTCGCGACTTTTTCTGATAGAAATTTTTCACAATCTCGAAGAACTTGAACTCATTCAAGTAAAAACAGTCTCTAGGCTTCAGCCCCCAACAAAATCAACAAGAAGTTCCCAACGGAAGTTGTCAGTTAAAGCGAATCGGTATTATTCCCTCGCATATGCCAATTCAAAGTCCATTAACCATTCGTCAAAGACAATAGTATAGGAAGAAGTTTTTCAATGCAACAGATGTTCCGGAGTCAAAAGACCTACCATCTTACGATTTCTTCAAATGTAATGCGCTAAATGTACGCGGTATCTTAGGCCCATATTATCCTAACTACTCGAAAGTTATTTTTGATACGAATGGAAGGAACCTCTAATTCTATGCCGAATTTGAACTATTTCAGAAGTTTTCGACAGCGCCGTCTGTCAAAAATAGCCAGCTTAGTGTTTTCGTACCCAGGGGCTTTAACTGAAAATAGTAACCTTCAGTAGTCGAATTCAATAACCACAACCTACTGCGTTATTTGGAAGGCGAAAAGAGTCACCTCAAATGACGTTTACTAAGGTAGTCCTCGCATTTGGTACCTTCGATAGTACCAATGTCCAGTGGAACTTTAAAGACGCCTCCCTCTAAAACGTCCCTTTTCTGAACCCAATTGCTCATGTTTATTCTATCGCAGCATATTTGGGTCCATTTTTCCGTACTCGGCATCACATACTATGCCATTCTTTGACAAAGAGTTAAATCGGTCTCTTGTTTCATTATTATTCCAACCTCAAACTATGGTTTTTCGATTTAGGGAAATAAAATCGAAGGAAATCAGTCAACAAATACGCTAAAAATGTAAAAATTTCCACTAAGACACAGCCTCACCTATAATCGCAAGACAAATAACCGATGGATCATGTTAGATGACAACCCAAATACAGCAAGCGCGATCCTTGAACTTGAACTTTGTCCTACCTCAGTGCATCGCATCGGAGCGGCCGGCGCCTACCGCCTGGCATAAATCGAATGCGCGTAACCAGAAGAAGTCAACAGCGCACGCGTAATCCTCTTACAAGCAAAACACCTTGAATAAGACACCCGGCGATGCTGACAAATTCGCTATAAGCTTCTTAGAGGAAAAACTCCAGCACACTTGTGCATCCATTTGCAAATTGAAAACAAAATGAAAATGACCTAATTCATTGCCTCACCAACGGAACACGATTAATCGCTCAATTTGCTTAGCTACCACTCAAGCCGTACATTACTTTGGCATTCAAGACACAACCAACTGACTAACTGACTGTCAATGCTAATGCCGTGCGCGCACACTCAAAACGCCGAGCTACCTAATTATTCCCAATAAAAAAAAAAATACCTGCGAAGAGAGAAAAAGTGTTTTAATAACACTGACTAACTGACGTCTACATGCAAATCTAGTTAGGACCGCGTAAGTCACACACAACTCGCTGCCTCGTGTCTGTGCCCCCACATCTGGCAACAACAGGCAACACACTCTCGAGTGTGTGAATTTTCTCAGCATGCCACAGGCGCTTTACATACACACACGACCCACTGTACACTGGACAGTGCACTGGCGGCGAATTGTTAGCATTTTAGGCTAAATGCATGTAAGCATTTAGCCTAAAATGCTAAGTCCTCCAAACATAATTCACATTTAAATGCCCATTTGGGAGGTTTATGCATATTAACATGCATCTCAAGCGCACTGCTGTCAGAGTCAGAGTCAGAGTCTCTCATGACTTCAAATTTGTTTCAAATAAAGGAGAACTGAAGTAAAAGAGAAATATTCACGGCTGCGCGCATGGAGGAGGGACACACACAGGGAGAACGAAGAAATTAAAAGCGAAAAAGCGTCCATCATGCAAAAAGCATCCATGGGAACTCGCGCAGATACCACTGACTGTGGTGTGGTGCTGCGATGGTGGCATGGCGGTGCTAGCGCGGCAGTATACTGCAACAGAATGCACCAGCAATAGCAACAGCAACGGCACCAGTACCATGTGCAACATTCAAAAAAGGTGGCAAGTGAGAAAACGTGCTTCGTTAGTTATTGACTGTTCCATTTCGGGGGTGTCGGTTTATTTATGACGACAGATACCATGATTACAAATTACAAAATTAGCCGCAGTAGTTGTTTGCCAAATGCAATTTTCAATGGATCTCAATTTAATAAGCTTTTTGGTTTCACTTTGCTAATGGGGGGATGCGTCATTGATTTTGTGTGATGGGAAGTTCTGTCTAAATGAGTTAAGTGTGGACTTTGAAGCAGAGTTAAAAATCAAATTGAACCTGCTTGACAATATTTTATCCATATTTTATTGTTGGGCTGAAAATTGAACAGAAATGTAAGAAAAAAGTCTGCCTGCCTTACCCTATCATTTTATAAATACCTTGGCAAAAACTAACGATTTATAATTAGGTCTCTTTTAGAACGTAAGTCTTTGATTGATCTCAGCTTCGCCATTTGCTAGATTAATATTAGTACAGCATGCCATTTAAACTTTGTTGGTACATGGGATCATCGTTCGAAGCTGATAGTCAAATCCTAAGGCAAACTTGGTTGATGGCTTTGTTCATGCGTTCTTCCAAAACTTCACCTCTGTGAAGAGAGCTAAAAATCTGTACATATAAACCACTTTGGTGACTACTTTTCCTTCGTTGTTTCAGAGAGCCTGTGTTACGGTCTTGAAGCCAGCATTCAGCCCGTTGGCTTTCTTACAAAACCTCCGAATATACCTTTGATTGCAGGGATTTTCGACCGCTTTGAGCTGAGAGACTCGTTTTTATATGCAGGATCATATTTTGCCTCTTCTGGTTCGATGCTTTTGCCTCGTTTGCACTGTAGCGTCTGAAAAAGTCCACCTTCTTCATTCTTTTTCTAAAACCCTTTTATGATCCCACCATGGGCTCTATGCCTTTTTTATGCCTACAGTGCATGCGGCACTAGGTTATTGGCGTCTGTGATAGACTAAGGCACAGTAGAGCATGGCTACTTTCAAGGTGTATAACACAAATGACTCTATACAGGCTTAACACCTTTTTGCAATAAATAATATTATAAAATCTAGTGCTAGGTCAAGACCATAATTACTTGTAGAACTAGTGATTTCCCACAGAGTGGAACAATCCTATAACGCAAGTTCAATGTTGAACTTGATTTCATATGATAAAAATATTCTGCAGGTCTTTCTGAGACTTGTTGTTTTGTGTTAGAGGCCTATAATATTATAAGCACTCGTGGACAAATTCAGTCTTGTCGAGCTGTCGACTTCTTAGGTTTTGTAATATAGCTCAGCTGTGAAATATGGAATATCTCCTTCTAGGGCTCTACGCAGCGTCTTGTCGTTAGACAGTCGAACCTAGCCACATTAGAACAACAATGAGAGTCGACGTTTGCCCCTCGGAATTTTAGCAAATTCACCCAGGGAAAAAATGTAAATTTAAATGTAACATGGTCTATTTGATTTTACGTTGAATAAACTTTCATAAAGAATATTCCTTTTCACGTTAAAACATATTTGATTTAAGTACGCAATGTAATTTTAAATTAAGTCAGATTCAAAGTGAAACGTATTCACTTTTACATTAAGACCGTGTTTTGAAAAATTGCAACTACTCTCAACGTAGCTTTAAAGTGTAACATGATAATATTTTTTTCCAATATTAAGTTCCGAAATGACATCTATGTACATTAAAAGTTTTGCATAGTTAATTTAACGTTTTGAAATCGACATCCACTTCAAAACTTCGTTTTAAAGGTAGATAAATAATTTGATTTAAGCATGATTCCACGTCAAATCAAGGTACATACGTGGTTAGATCAAACTAAAAATATATACTTCCTAGAGTAGGGAAACCCTTTCAACTATTGTCATGCACCTTTGATTTAAAAAATTTCGTTGTCGATGCTAAATCATTCCGAAAAAATGTTTAAATCGAAGTGGTTTTCTTTGATTTTACGTTGTTTTGTCTCTGGGTGAGTCGAACCTTTTTTTTGTCCTACCTGTTGTCATAGGGTCACAGAAAAAAAACTTAACAAAGTCTCTAAGGCAGTCATATAGGACTCGTGACGGGACCTGATCTCTAGACGGGGCATCTACAAAAGATTTGATAAATTGGTCTGGGTCAAGATTCAACTGAGCAAAATACAAACAGCCAAAAGATGGTTGCAGGCTTCTGAACCTTCATTTATGCTTGTTCCTTTCAAAACAAGAGAGCAGCTCTTGTCTGTTTTACGGTTGCAGGCTTCTGAACCTTCTTTTGTGCTTGTTCTTGTTCCTTTCAAAACAAGAGTGCAGCTCTTGTGCGTTTTACGCGTATGTGCAAAATATGGAAAGAAAAATTTCGGTTTACTATTCACAGCCAGGAGTCACAAGCTCTCAGACCAATTCGCCGTATCCCTAAAAGAGTTATAAGTGCGTCACGCGTTCCCAGATAACACGATTTCTCCCTCGTTCTTTATTAAAATATCGGCTTCACTTGATATTTTGATATTCGGAAAGGATTTCTTGAATTTCCGTGGTCGTAAATATCCCTGTCGAAAAGGAGTTTTCCAAATAGAGCATACTCGAATTTCACAAAAACCTCATAACATACAGGGGCAAGCTTCTGTCCTACCATTAATGATGAAATCTTCAAAATAAACCAATCAAATGCTAAGAAATTCCCTTCGTATCACATCCAAATCTGCAACCAAGACTGACCGCGCTACTTTTTGATGGTGCGTCTCCAAAATGCCCCCGTATCTAGCTAGTTACCATACGTCTTGTGTCATTTTTGCGATAGTTAATCATTCCGCCAGGCAGCCATTCTCCGTGCCCTTTCACCGCAGCTCCCAGAGCAACCATAGAGGAATACCAACACAGGACAAAAAATGTAAAACGAATGCCCCACTAATTCGCAGCCATCCACCGGCACAGCGCACAGATACAACATACAACAGATACAGAAAGACGCGTATAATTTTGTTTATACACAAAACAAGGTGCTACAGTGTTATGATAATGACATTTAAATTGCATCTGATAAATTTCCATCGATTTTATTGCGAATTACTTGGCCGGTAATTTCGTTTGGCGTGCGCAAGTCGCTCTCGCTATCGTCGAGTCGTCGTCATCCCCGCGAATGTTGCTCGGCTTTTTTTCTTTCTTTCTTTTTTTATTGCATTTTCCAGTACAAGTGCGTGTGCAATGTTTCTATACCTACACGTGGATGAGGGGGAGATTTAGAATTTTTGCAATTGCATTCTCCATGTGAGATCATCCAGTGGACAAGGACAGGGACAGGAACAGGGTTCTGTTCGGCCAAGATCACCCTGGCTGTGTAATCAATAATCAAATTGATAAGGATCTTGTTTTGGGGGGCTTTTTGTGTCGGTGCTGCGCTTGGCGACATGCGATACTGCATCTGCACAGACTCGGTGTGGTTCCATTGGAATTCGCCTGCCATGGTGTTCCTCTAGGTGTATTTGTTTTGTTTTTTTTTTTTTTCAGAGGTTTACACATGCTAATTACGCGCCATGGGAAATTTTGTGCAGCATTCCAGGCATTGCTCGGAGTCCTCTGGGCTCTGGGCCTGGGTGCGCATCTGGGCAAGTGTGCGAAGAGTTGTTTCGTCGAGCTGATCCCCACTTGGGGCATTAATTTGACACCTTGAATTCATGCACCTCATGCAGAACGGTCTTTGCATTATGTCATGATTTCTTACATCAGATACTTTAATGCACCAGCTGGGTAATAAAATCCAGCCGCCACACAATTACCAGTTGATGGTTGGTTGCTTGGTCGGTGGTTACCTCTGGTGCAGCATGTTCGGCCAACAGCGTTTAACAAGTGAAATCAAAACGATCCGATGAGAGTGTGTACGTATGAGTATGGTTGAGCTCCAGTTTGCGGCGGCAGCAGCGCCGTCCGACTGCATAGATACTGTTAGAGATGTGTAAAGCAGTGTTCGATGTGCATGCTCCTGTGCGCGCTATCTTGGTGCCTCGGTGTGTGTCTGTTGGAAACGCGTTTCAATGAAGGTCACCTGTACGTACGTTTGGCCATATCTCACCCTCGTTTGTCGAAGCATCCATCTTATGAGCGAGTGCAACTTTGTCTGTACAGTTTCGGCTGGATGTGCATTAGGCGATCGATCAATCCAGTGCTGGAAGATTGATAGATACGTGCGAGACTGTGGTGCATATTTGCCGTGGGAGTGTTGCTATTCGGCGGTATTTTTGGAAAAGTTATTACCATTAAATATGTGGCTTTCCACTTGAAGTGAAATTATTGCCAACGCACAACGACGATCAGATAAATTTCACCTTGCTGTGCGATGAATCGCGCCACCATATGGCACCGCATGTGATATAATCTCGTCACAGACATCTGACTGACTTACATGCGGAGAGCGAATATCACTATTCTCGATGTGTTTATAGTTAATTGAAAATTCAGGTCCATAAAGTGGAACAAACGGATACGTGGATAAGAGATGATCATTGATATGTCATTGGTGTGTCATTGGTGCCTTTCGTAGGCTGCACGTACACACAGTATATATCAGTGACGTGGAGTTATTTTTAACAGCGAACTCATACAGATCCAGAGCTGTGTGTATATACACTGAGCTGATTTTTTTTTTTTGAGATATATTTAGATTTACTGATATTGTCTGAAGAGGGGAAGCCTTTTTCCCGTGTCGTGTGAGTTGTAGAAGAGGTAAGCGAATCTCCTGTCAGGCATTCGCGATCGGTGGGGTAGTGGTAGAACTATAGACCACAGAACCCTACATTTTTATATAAGTAATGTCCGTTTGGGGGCTTAAAATCGAACAGATTGAACAAGTAAATGGAAAAGTATAGCCAAGAATGTCAAAAGTGGACAAATTTCTACTACGCATGTAGCGAGCTGAAAAAGAAAATCCGCGATACTAATAATCATTTTTAGTGTACAGGCTAAATTTTTCGAACTCACAATGCCAAGGTCATTTTACATCCAAAATTTCATTTTTTGACCTAGAAAATATTTAGTGAGAAGGTTAAAAATAATTATTAGTAAGGTTCGAACTAAATGCATAGGCGAAAAAAGTCCATGCTCTATGACGACCCTTTTCCGACCTAATTCAATTTTATACGAAGAACTACTGTCTCTTTAGTATACTTCAAAGAGAAGCACCACTCAGCAGTTGAAGAGTTTCCTTCTCTTATTTTCCTGATTTTCAGCAAATTCAAGTTGATAAATTTTTCCTCTGATTTCTTTGTAGAGAAAGGGGAACACTCCTGCATCGTTTTAGTCTACTGTTGGGCTGGTCGCTGTATCATATCCGACTCAAAGGGCCAATTTTGTGTATGTACTTTGCCAGCTTATTTACAGAATTCTTAGCTGATTTTTTTGTACAAATTAAGAAAAAAAAAACCCGAAAGGACGCGGAAAATAGATAAATACAGTCAAAAATTATTCTGTAGGAAATACATTCCTTAGTATTGTAACGCAGCTTGGTCAGCAATTACTAAAACTAGCCACCGGAGATTCCTACTTTATATTTTAGGACAGTCCCTCTAATTTACCTCGTTTCGACATAGCTTGTAGCTACCTTTTTATACTCAATACCAGTAGTCAAAATCGCTTGGCTAGGTAAGGTTAGTGGAGCAGTTTCGACAAGCATTTGAATTTGGATTTCGTCAAGGATGAGTGGCATTTCAATATTGACTTCACGTCACAGGCTCGACTTCAGATCACAGGCTATGGACCATAAAAGTCTTTCTGGCTTTCCTTAGTAAAGTTGGACGAAAGATCTAGCTGTCAAGCGGGTGGTAATTTATTAGCACGTACAATTGAGAGCCACATCTGACCAGCTTATCTGTTATCTCGTTGGCTTTTACAACGATATTTCCAGGAATCCAAAAGAGCAGGAATGCATGTCGGTTCATTTCTCTCAAGGATGGAGGCGCTCACTTACACATTCCGAGTATACCACCCCTCAAATGCTGTTTAACTGTCCACTGCTCCATTGCTCTTAGTTCCAGTAAAATGTCGATGATATAGTTTGAGCGTTTTTTTTTTTGCGTAGGTTTCAGCGTGGGAAAGGCAGAAGTAATCCGCCAGTCTATGCGACTAATCAATACCTATTTCTTCTGAAAAGAACCCTTTTTCATCCCCTCCTTAAGCCATCTGTCAAGATGCGTCTACCTCTTATGACAGTAAGCCTTGCCTTGTTTTTTTATAATTCTTGCCTGATTTTGGTATCCGTCCCTTCTAAGTCTAAGCGAACCCTTGTCTACAACGCTCTTAACTCGCTGGCTTGCAGTCTCGGTAATTTTTATCAGTAAGTCCGTAGTACCTTGAGGCTGCATTTATTTTAAATAGCCTTTCACATAAAAAAGAAGTCATAGGTTAGATTGGGCCTTACAATTTTGGTTTAAAACATGGGCACGTGTTCGTAAGCCCCAACGTCTACCAAAAAGTCCTCCTACAGGAATATTTTGTTGACAGTTTGATTTGAAGTTGAATACAATATACAAATATCTTAAGACGAGACGTTTTAGATGAATAACTCAATTTTGTTGAGTACCATTAATTTGTTATGAACCGGATTAGTTCGGTCAGTTTAGGGCATGTTTGATTTTCATGACTTCGCTTCTAAAGGGTGTTTTTTTTTAAAGGTATGAAACTTTGAAATGGAATAAAACAAAGATGATTTTTTTAAATTGACATGAAATTTACTTTATTCGAAAGATAATCTTCTGGCATTATAATTTAAATATGATTTCTGGCATATGACCGCCACGACAGGCTCGGACGTAGTCTAACCTGAAGGTCCAATTTTCGATGACTTTTTCCAACATTTGTGACCGTATATCGGCAATAACGCGGCGAATGTTGTCCTCCAAGTGGTCAATAGTTTCGGGCTTATCGGCGTAGCGACTTCACATATCCCCACAGAAAATAGTCAAGCGGCGTTAAATCGCACGATCTTGGAGGCCAATTTACGGGTCCGCAACGTGAAACTATGCGGTTACCAAACGTTTCCTTCAATAAATCAATTGTGGCACGAGCTGTGTGACATGTTGCGTCGTCTTATTGAAACCACAGCTCCTGCACATCATGGTTGTTCAATTGATGAACGAAAAAGTCAGTCACTATTGACTGTGACGTTCTGGCCAGCATCCATTTTAAAGAAGTACGGACCAATTATTCCACCAGCCCTTAAAGCACAACAAACAGTCAGTTTTTGTGGATGTAACGGTGTCTCAACTTACACTTGAGGATTATCATCACTCCAAATGCGGCAGTTTTGTTTATTGATGTATCCATTCAACCAAAAGTGAGCTTCGCTAAACAAAAAAAGGACGTAGTGCGCGATACGTATTTCGAACAGAACCATGATTTTCAAAATAAATGTGCACAAGTTGGAAGCGTTGTTGAGGCGTCAGTCTATTCATGTTGTAATGCCAAACTAAACTAAAAAAAAATCGTTTGACAGCTGACAAAATGGCCGCCAGTTAAAATAGTGTTGCCAATTTAAAGTTCTATACCTCTAAAAAAAACACCCTTTGCAACTGAACTTTGTTTGTAACCTGTTCGTAAAGATATATAAACCACCGAGTTCCCCAAGGTAAAAGTTTCTGCACTTAGGTTGTTGAAAGTACCTTCCATGCCTAAAAGGCAAACAACAGAAGCTCTGAGCTAGTACTTCTCCAAAGTTCTAGTAACTACATCTGCCTTTGATATCTGCGTGTTGTGTCCTGCATAAAAAACTATTAAACTCTAGGTTTCTCCTAACTTGCAAGTCCAATTTTACTTCTAAGGCTTTCACTTCACAGCAAGGCCGGTGATCCCTTCCTATGGAGTGAAGTTGATGAAATTGATAGACTTTTATTGAAATTAAACCGAAAGTGCTTAACGATCAGTAAAACGAGCCCCTGTAGCGACTTTTAGTACTGTCTCCGCAATCTCGCATCTCGCAAATCTTAAACTAGTCCAACCCATTAAGTGATGTCTTGTCTCATAACGAACAGATAAATGTTAGCTCTCAGCTAATCCGATATTTAATTGAAGACAACCGGCGCCACTGGCATAATCTGTTGTTTCACGGTTCGTTCCGACGCATGTATCTACGTATCAACCAAAATGACTCACCGTTCACCAACAATCTCTACGATACTCCACAAAATGCGTTTCGTATCATTTCTGTCAACAAATTTTTTGACGCACGTAAACCGTGTTCCAAGCAAATTTAATTAGAAATTCTTTCTCTCTCTCTCTCTCGTGTTATTTTCCACACAGTCTTGGAAGGCTTACCAGGTCCAATGGCCCACAGTTTCGTATACAAGTCACATCTTCGCAAATGTACCATAAAAACCGAATAACAAAACTGTCTTGCTTCCAAATGTTTTCAGTTTTCACTTTCATGTTTTCGAAATTGATTACATGCGTCACATAAAATACCATAAGCACACCCAATTCCCATTCCTGTGATAAATCATGTGATCGTCACTCGAGTGCGAATACATTAGTTCTGAGCGTTGACGTCGCGTCTCCGCTATTATGGTCGTCCGCAAAAAGAGTCCAATAAAAAAGCGTACACTTGTGCGTGCGCTAGTTGGAAAAACTTGCCAAAAAAAAACAAACGGACCATCCTCTCAGAAACCATACAAAAACGCTTTTGCCAAATTTTTCGCCATTTTCTCGAAATATTATTATGAATGAACGACAATAGGCACGTCGGCCTCAAGTCGCCTGACTAACTGAGAAAGAGGTCAAAGAACGTATACTGTCTGTCTGAAAATAGGACGCCTGGCTGCGGTGTTTTCGTGATGGGCGCAAACGAAAATATACATCTAATGTGGATGTACGCAACGTGTCGTCTTGCTGCATTTTATTGCCCGCACACCTTCGATTTCACACCACCCCGCATGCGGTCTTCAAAGGGAGCCAACTGCCATACTCGCACGTCTAACTGGAGGTGAATACGCACACGCTGTGATAAATGTTTATAAACTTTGCGATCAAATTATGATCGTCATCCTTTCGTTTTTGCAACACATGCCTGTGTTGCAGTGAAAACTAATAAACCTCTGGGTGGTCCCAATATATAACCGAGTGGACGGTGACGGTGGTCGAAGGTGAACCTGCTTTTGCAGCCGTGGTATAGCATTATTGTATTAAAATTATATCGATGCTCCTGCCAGTGCCACCGTCACCACTGCCATCATCGATGCGAACTGTAGTACTATCCGCGATGCGTGCTCATCTGGTGGACAATCTGTTTAGATTGCAATACAGCAGCAACTGCGCCTCCAGGCGATGACCACTCCTGCCCTCCGCCGCCGCGCCGTCACTCATCCAAATAGTCCAAGGAGTTGGTGTGCGAAAAAATGTTCAGGAACACCCGGACCAACTGTGTGATGAGACGATTTGTTTGGTAGCGATGTGCCCCACCCCCTCGGCACTTGAGTCATTACTTGCGCCGCCACCGTTGCTTGCATGCAAATCAGCGAGCTGGATCGATTAAGCGCGCTGCACGCTGATCCCTGCACGCGGCAGCGCACTCGGAACAGGTGGACTTTTATGGACATGATCTTCGATTGAAGTTCATCGTCGTATACGATTTGGCCCGAGGGGGTTGCAAGGTATTCCAATTATGTAATGCGAACCTGGATGAGGCTGGCATAACTCGAGGATTTATTTTTGCTTCCGGTTATGGTAAATTGTTTGTGTGTGTGCTGCCATTTCACAGTCGAGAATTTAATTAGTATAGGATCTTGTAAGCCGGCTGGCTATTACTATTTATATGCAAATCGCGCGGTGTACAGCAAAGTCCGTCCATTTGGGTGAGTAAACAAGAAATCCCCACGACAAAGTGCAAGGACATGAAGTAATGGACTGGAAAGAGTCTGCCCTTAAGGCGAAAAATTTGTCACAAGGAAAATGGATGGTATAGCTTAGTCGCTCAGGGAAGTTCGATTCGTATGACTTCGAGGTAGACCTAGACTTTTAATTTGAAGAGGCTGGTGAATTTCTGCATCATCACCTTTGATGCATTGGCAGCTGTTTTAAATTGTGCTTACAAAAACTGTCACCATTGTTGCAAGAGTTCATTATTATTTTCTCAAACTTTGCACCAACTTTTAATCCATATACCCAATGTTGGGTGGATTTTTTTTAGGTTACTCTAAATTGAAACAAAATACACTGAAGTCAAGGAAATTAACATTCTGCTTTATTGGAACAGTGACTTTTACTATGACTATCTAAGTATGTTTTTGAAACATGCCCAACCTGGAAGATATATTTTTGAATAGTTTTTCAAGCAACGAAGATTTTTTGTCGCAAATTTGCTGGTAGGTACTCATGGTAAAATGGCAAACGTAGAGCTACTTCCGAAATCAACTGTCAGCTGTCAAATTGGTTGTCACTAAAAGAGGTGTTCCCAATTTGGACAACATACATTCATCTACTGTCGCCTTCTATGTTTGTGATTCATTTGGTCAATTTACAGGCAACCCTTCAAAAGTCATTCCTCCATCTAGAAAGTGGGCCTAACTGAAACTTTTGTTCCTAGTCGACGGCTATTTGGATGCTCGTTTGGCTCACCTCTCATCTGTGAGAGGGTACTACTTTTTGTCATCCAGCTCATTGCCGTAGCCAGGATTTTGTTTCCGGGAGGGGGCTTGCTTCCACATCTTACGAGGAGTTCTCTAAACAAAAAAACTATAGGGGTATTCGCGATTCGTCTGTAACAGACGTAGTAAAATTGCGAAATTTTATTTTTTTTGTCAGATCGTGAACACACTTTTTCTCATCTCTTGTAAAACAAATGACAGATCCAGTTTGACAATTGACATTATGTTCGGAAAAAACTTTTATTTTTTTCTGAAACTGAAAAATTTGCTTTTAATTGTTTATTATGTTCAAAAGAGCGAAAAAGAAAAATTATTTTAGATAATGGAGAGAGTAAAAACGAAGATGATATCACGAAAACTTATTTTTCTGTCCATTTTTTGACTGGATTTTTCCTGCGATGGCGCTTACGTTATTTAGCTTTCTCTTTATTTTTTTCCGAGAGCTACACACAAAGATTAAGAATTTAGCGAACTGTCAGCTGTACAAGGCTACTCTTTACTCTGTTGTATTTTTCGGTTACAATAGGGTCAGGGTATAGATAAAGAGCGAAAGTATAGCGAAATTTTAGTTAGTATATCTTGTTTTTGTAGTTCGAAAAAAAGTTGCACCTTCGCACTTTCGCAGCCAGTTGCATCGGATCGTGAATACCCCTTACATTCCAATGCACAGATTTTTATTAATTTTTAAATCATACTAATTTTATTTTTTTACACGCCTTTTTTAAAAGCAGACGTCTTGGTTTTTTTATGACATGAGATCAATCACCTTATCTGGATCCACATTAAAATCCGAATAAACAGATATCATAGCAAGTGCTTTTGCAAGAACTAAACCTACAAGACCTGATTTCGGGCTGTTGGACGGGGATCCTTAATTTTGTCATCATCGTCTCGTAGATAAGTTTTAACTCATAAAGGTCGTAAGATCTTTCCTAGGTCTGTTGACAAACGTCTGCAGTTTTATCGTGATAGTATCAGCTGCCTTCAGATTAATGCATGGAACGGCACGGACTTAAGGCCCATTTCGGACTTGCTGTTGAGGCTTATTGCACTGCTTAGTTCTGGCAATTCGGCTGGCTATATCTTGCTTTGATCCACCATAAATTGAAACAGAAAACAACCAACTAATTGAAATGCCTTGACACTTGTCTCGATCTTCGCACTTGCTGTCATTAAATGGCAGTCCTTAATCCTGTAAGAGATGTATATTAAAAAGACAGTGAGCTTGGTAGCATTACACCAGTTAAATGGACCACCAATTTTAAATAGGAAAAGGATTTACCTCTGATTTGATTTGATTTGACCCACCGAAATTGACTAAAAACTTCCTTAAATTTCAACAATGAAGAAGAAGAAGACCAATGAAGACAGATAAAACAACAAGTTTTATTTGCGACGAAGGAACAAGTTTCGCGCGGTTCAGTCGTGCACTTTACTTGTCCGCAGTAGTAAACTCTTATGGCTTTATTGCTGTTAAAAGTTCCTAATGCATCAGGTGTTTTTGGCAGCTCCTTCGATAATTTCTCTCCACTGCCACGTTACCTTAATATCTCAATATTTTTCCACTGAATTAAAAAAAAAACAGACAGAAACAATTTTTTTTTTCAATAAACTTTCTAGCCGGCAACCAATTTCCGACACTTAACTCGCAATAAAGCACACAAACTTTATCTGTCTATGCGCCGATAAACTACCCGCGAAAATCATTCGAGGCGACGACTCACAAAAGTTCCCCCGTTTGTTATTTACTTTATTTCAGTAGAAGACGTAAAGCGCTTTCCTCAAATGGCTCGAATGAAAATAAATAAATAAAAACGCGCGGCGCCACGGCTTCCCTGGAAAGCTATCTGCTCGCTGAATGCTGACTGTTTGAGCACATTTTCGCAAAAAAAAAAAAAACGCCTTCCACCTGGCACAGAATAGACTGCCGCCAAAAATTCGAGAAAATTTCCAAAGTTTCCCAATAATTGTTCCACATCATTTTAGCTTTTGCCCAATTTATGAATTTCGCCACACACCTATCAGCTATCACTGTGAAGACTCGCTGAGTGATTGGAAGGTGGTCCTACTTGCAACCTCCGACGACTACCCACAACACTTACAATTTGTTTACTCAAATGATATCCACCAGACAGAGGGAATGACTAGAGTGCCGCTAGCAACTAAATACCACCGCTCGGCAGTAATTAATCGAATATCGATGAGAGATTAATATGATCGCCTTGAGAGGCCCAGTCGTTCCATAGCCGCAAGTTATTAGCTTCCCCAGATCAAAGGGTGTGCTTGCAACAATGTTTTATTTTCCCTGCCGGCCATCCACACTATGATACGATTTTCGTAATGAAAACGCTGCCTTATTAGAAAGCGCAGAGTAAATTGAGTGCTCAACAAAAATTTATTACCACTCAATGTGAGTGAAATTATATACACAACCGCGCCTGTGTGTGCGCGCGCAACACTATATGGGAAGTAAAAATTGATTAATCTATCCTGGGAAGAAAATCCGAAGGTGAAGATGTGTTTTTCGAACAAACACACAGGTTACACAACTTCACCTTTGATCTGCCCTAAACCACGGCTTCTGGTGTTATTGTTCCACCGCATGGCGCCGTCAATTCCCTTTCCGAAAATGAAAAAAAAAAAAAAAAAAAACCCCAAGGAAAACAACATCGACCAGAAGAAAATGAAGATGTGGTTCGTGTTCTCTCTGATTTTGTGCGTGCTGTTCTTCCAAGAAAAACGAAGGCATCTTTTTTTTTCTCTGTTTAGTGAAAAGTTGTGGAAAATTATGAAAATAAACATGATTATCGGGGAAAGAAAAATATATACTGAAAGGGAGAAAATTCTACACACCTATGGTGCACAGTGTATGCGACTTGCGACTGTACGTGTGTAGTCGCACGCAGTGGCAGTGGGCAGAACTTGAAAGAGACGATACGAAAAGCCAGAGTCATGCAGTGGAGTCTAGTCGCGCTCGTATTTTAAAGGGCCGTCGATCTATATGAACTCTCCTACTACTAGAAATATCAGAACACATAAATTAGACGTGATATTTCGTCATGTCCTATGGGGGGACGGATGTCAAAATATGTGTACGCATGGCTACGCGTAAAAGACGAGACTATTAATAAAGTCTCGCAACTTTGTCGTAAATATTTTCATTTTGAATGTGTTGTGGTTTTTTTTTCCAAAAAAAATTCTGTGCTGAACATTTCGCTCGGTAAAGGTCTGCATTATAACGTAGTAAATGAAGGTAAAGGAGACTTGTTTCCTTTAAAAGCAGTGCAGGGGGTTTGCTTTATCCAAGTGAAAGTGTTCAGAAAAAATGTTACGTATACGCCTCGGGCACACCGAACGACCATTAAGCCACATGCTGCACTGCAAAACTGTATTCCTTTCAATATGCGGGGTATTTCTGCTTATTTCAGGCAGTTTTCATCTTCCATTCCCATTTGCATTTGAAATCTAGTAAGTGATCTCTGGTCAGATATTTTGTTAAAATTTGGTCCAAGAAATTATCAAAAAAAAAAACTCCCTTAATTTATCATATCGCTCTACGTTCATACAAGGACTGGTTGCGTAGCCTAGTCAGCAGCCTTTACTAGCTTGATATTAAAAGTCTCTAGTCGGTACCTTAGATTTTGAAAAAAAAAAACCCACGATAAAAAAAATCTCTATCAGATATTTAGAACCATAGGACACTGACGATGTGCAGACCCCCACCCCAAAAAGGTAGGTACGTAGGAAGATGGAGAAACCCAATTAAATCGCTCCGACACAATTGACGCAAGTACGCCGCGCCGCCACCTGCTACCTGCCACCTGCCATATTTAATTTGTCATTTCATTCCACTTCAAACTTTAAACCCTAAACTGTCTGTTTTCACAAGGAGATAGAAGTCGTCCAATTTTTTTTTGCTTACCCTCCCAATCTGTTCAAGTTTCTCCCACAACCCAAGACCACTTCCAACTATATTAATTTATTTTTAACCATTTTCGATGATAATCACTTAATTCCCCTACAAATACCACAAAGCACTTACAAAAAAAAAAAAAAAATTCCCAACCGGGCGTAGTACACCGCAAAATAAACTGTCGATCTATACCCATCTAGTGGCTGTCTTCGCTTTATTTTCGTTATAGCTACTGTACCGGTGCCGTTGCTAGTTTTCTCACTCCTCTAAAGCTTGAGTGGCCGTTTAATGGCGAGGGTCACCGCCAAACCATAAAGCACCACAAAATAAATAAATAAACTTCCAAAACGTGAAAATATTTCACTTGAAAATAAAGCCAAAGGAAACACACCGCGCCGGCAAGTAATATATAAAAAAAATTGTAACAATTCAAATAAAAAAAAAAAAAGTTGCCGGTAGAAGTTGCACGTTTCCTCGAATTTGGGCCGAATTGTTTGTTGTGTGTTGAAGCTCGAGTGTAACCGTGTTGAGGGGTTACAAATTTCCCATAGCGACTTTTGTTGTTGTCACTTGTTACTCGTATTCGTATGTGAATGATTTAAGTTAGAAAAAGATAAACTAATCACCGTAATGAATATGTTATGCTTTTTTATGTGCACTGCAATGTTTTACGATGATAAAAGCAGTTGTACGTGTCGATCTAGTCAACATGGTCAGAAGAAATTGAGCTATTACAATTTTTAAAATTGGTTGCAGTGATCTACGCTAAGTAGGGACAATTTGGTTTTTAATGGCAGCATGTGTCAAGGTGACATATTTTTGGAAATAGCATCCCAGTGTCGTCATCCCTTAACTATTGAGTGTGAAAATTGCTGACATTCCAAACGTAAAGCACCCTCCCCCTAACAGAACGGAATTCGGTTACCTCACCTTCTGTGGTGAATTTAAATATTGGACTGATTATATTAGCTGAGACAAGTTGTACCTACTGGATTTTTAATACTCCATATATGGTATTGATCAATCTGACGCAGAAATGACATAATTCCATCATGGAATAATGTCATCATCAGGTAAGCATATATGTGATGATGTCAGTGTGGGAGAGCGCGTGAAAAATGGAGCAGAGGTAGCAACGCAGCTGATTCATGCACGGCGATTCTGTAAAGCTGCATATTTGAATAGAATCTGTCCGGCTTGACTCAGCAGCTCAATAAATCATGCTGATATAACAGAGCACGCCTATTTTGTTTCTAATAGCTACAAATGTTTTAATTGAGTTGCTTCGACTTCGATTACTAATTAATCTCACCTGCACGTGGACAGGCGCCCATAAGTGCTTAGCACAGTAACCATGGCGGGTGGACTGAAAATAATTAGCTTAATTTGTGGGACAATGTTTCGCATTTGCAGCAGGATATTACTCTCATTATATATTAGGGATCACGAGAAAGAGTTTCTAGTAGCTGTAGAGGCCTGCTTTACGTTTATCTCAAACAAAGGAAGTCTGCGTCTTAAGTCTGCGTCTTTTAAGTTTAAAAATCTCTTCCATTATTAATGTTGACTTCAAAGGACAAACTGTATGCATGGAAATAAATTGTCTTTGAGCATTTTTTAAACAGAATTTATTCCAAAGTTTCCGTTCGCTTCGAGCTTGAAGTGAGAAGCACGTGGGTTAAAAGTAAAAATATGGATATATCGATATCCAGTCCATTCCTGTAAACACAAGAGTTTGAACGAGTACAAAATACATCAGCCTGTCAATTGTTGTATCGATTTTTTTTTATCATATGCCCGTTTCACTTTTCGTTACGTTCCTATTTTCCTAAATGGCAGCATACCCTACGAAGATAATATAGCTCCAAGGAAACGTCTTTTTATAGCGCCCTTTGTCCAGCCAGAACAGATGTGAGATGAGAGCTGTACTGCTGGAAAATACCTACACTGTTATGCCGCATTAAAGGGGTTAAATTGAATATGTCTCTCATGAGATTGTCGCTTTCGAAAGCTTATTTAACCTTTCCTAAGGACTGTCAGTTAGATACTTGTGTTTCTTTATCATTATTCATCAATTTTTTCATTATTTTTGTCTTTATTTTTTTTTATTATGCAGCTGAACATAGTTATTAGGGGAAATTTCTTTATTAAATAAAATTAAAAGCAATAATTTTGTTTAAATCAAATTCAAACCACTAGTTCGCAAATAAATGATCAAGTCAATTTGAGCTGAAATGACCAAACTGCACATAAATCAACTGCAAGCTGTCTAATTGGTGGTTGCTGGAAAAGTGTTGAATAAAAAAAAACATAGTTGGCTCAACAGGTCCGTAGGCGCCCTAGGCCTAGCTTCTCACAATCATTCGTTTTGTGGAAGGACCGTAGGCCTAGCTTCTCACAACCTTTCGTTTTGTGTGAGTTTTCATTTTTGGGACGAATGTAAGGAATCTACAATTTTATGCCAAGTTCAAACGGCTAATTGAGAAGCTCTTTCATGACAGTTCTACTCTCGGATGTTTCTCAGACGTAAGCGAGAGGTGGCTCAGTGGAAAAAAACCTTAAGCCATCTTAATTTTTGTCTTAATTGTGAACCTGGGACCCCTCGCTTAGTAGGCCAACACACTAACACTAAAAATACCAACCATGCGAAATACCAACCTACCAATTCATGGAGCAGACCCCTTGCAAAAATACAATCTAGCGCAAGTCAAATGCAATTTATATGGGTAGACTCTGCTACTGGCAAAATCTGATGAAAGCGGCAATCAAAATCAGAATGCGTCGTTTCTTATCGAGCTTCGAATGGGACACATTTTGTCAATGAAGACCTAGGCTCTTGGTCTTCGTATTCACCCAGTTTTTGACTCATCCAAATTAAATCGAATCAACAGCATATACCCACGCAATTTTAAATGCTCTTAGCAATCAACGATGTTGGCGTAGAAAATGACTGTAACTTTGCAAGCTGCACCAAAATGGAAAGAACCTATTCGCGGGTACTTCTGTCCATTTTATCACCCAAATGTAATGGAGAAAATTCAAGTAAATTTTTTTAATATTTAAATATTTGAGAACCTTGTGCAAATTAGAAAAGATTTCTGAAATTGTACTCCTCTTGGCGACATGAACCAATCAGAAACCCTTTTCTTTAAGAAATAGCCGTCACCGAACTGCTAAATGGTAACCCAAATCGGGTCTATGAAATCCAAAGCCCATCTTTTATTAAAAAATAACGCGAAATATCATAGCACGACTTTCATAAAATTATGACCTGTACTGACGTTAAAAATGCCTTGTTTGAATGACTGCTCTAAACCATAATCTGTCATGATCACCAAAAGCTGCATTTCCTTGGTTATGTACTTGTAAATTGCCAAGTGCAGGTTCTGCTAGTACGATCATAAAACAAGCCTGCAATGACGGTGTGTGGGATTCAGTTTTCATTTGTTGTTTTTATAGCTATGCGCCAGTCCAAGACCAATCATCCAACCATGAAACCTCAAGCCCGTTTTTCCCCATCCAACAAAACAAAAATCGTAATCCTCGATCCTAATAGCAACGTTGACATTAAAAGCTAACATTAAATTTTACGTTTCTTACTTATTAATTGAAAGGCGTCATCGTTGACATGCGAATCCCATAAATTGAATTAAAAAAAATCAGAAACAGAAAAAAAACTTTATTATCACTTAATATACAGAATTTTTAATAATATTCTTCTACCGAATGAATTTTCTAAATAATAACCATTATGCACCCTCTCGCCAGAGTTGAAACGATTCTTTCGCTTCTCTTACTCGTATAATTTAATATCACTGTTTTATTTTCGACGACGACACGATGAGAAAAACATTTCCACATTTCATTTCCGAGAACATGAATAGACTTTTTTTATAGCACTCGCGCTACTCGCAGTCGCAGTCGCAGACACACCGAAAAGCGTACCACACGCTCCTTCACTCCGCAAGTGTCCAGAAATATGCGCCGCCATCGTTGCCATCGTCTGTTCGTACGCTGTAGGTGTGTGTTTGTGTGAAAAGATGGAGAGGATTTTTGCATTAAGTGCAAGTGCATTTTCCCATGTGGAATGGTAGAATGCCGCCATGCGATTCGGAATTGAAATAAATAATTCGTGCGGTAAACAAGCGTGCTGCTGAGATAAATATTGAACAAAAATTAATCAGATATTTTTTTTCGGTGTCAGAAGAAAAGTATTTATTTATTTTTTTCTGTGTGGCAAGCCGATTTATTTTGTTTTATCTTTACAGAGTTATTAATTATTGCATCTTGCATCTTGAGTTGATTGCTGTAAGGGTGGATTTTTGATTTTATGGCAAAGATGGCTTTCAAGAGAGCGTAGGTCTCTTTCTCGTGGGTTGGTGTCCGAACTGAATCTGCGAATTTGTTATCCATTTTTTCAGTTTCTTTATGACTTCCATGTTTTTTGTCGCTATTACAGTGAGTAAGCTTTAACTTAAGCTCAAATGAAATAATATTCAGATCGATATTGGATTTTTAATTTTGTATAAGATGATAAAGATCTCTTTTTGAAATCGAGATCGTTTGAACTAATCCTATGAATAGAGATAAATAAAGTTAAATCGGAGAGGAAAATATCCAACGTTGAGTTGTTTATCAAAAATAATAAGAAGTGTAATCTGTAATATTGATGAGAATCTTAAGTACTGTCACCCTTAGGGCGATTGTCTCTGATGATTGGGACTCGGTGGCGAAAGGCTGACCTTTTTAAAGGTGCAATCGAGCTTCATTCCTAATAGATATGCGCGTCATTCAAAATTCTACTGATTATTATGGTGCTTTTCCATAATAATCAGTAGAATTGTAAGTTTCATTTGGGCTACAAAAGTCGTTGCCTCAATTTTGTAGTTTTTGTTTAATAAAATGGTGTTCTGCTCTTTTGGGTATTAAAAATTTAATTTCGGTAAAATAAAGCAAAGTTAAAAGCAAACAAACGAAAAAAAGAAGTACCTCAAAATTGCTATACGATTCACGGTTATTAAGGACAGTTTCTAGTGGCGTTGAATTTTTTGTGAAAGAGTCACAATAACTTTTATTAACAGAATTCGATTAGAAATACTTCACGCAACAAAAGTTATCTTCAGATTCAATTCCAATGTAGAAAAAATTTAATTTCCATTCAATTTCCCTTAACAGGTATTTCTATTTTTCTCTTAAAAGGATTGAATCTTATACCTTCCGATCAACTGCCCTTCACTTGCATAAACGCACCAGTTTTCAGGGCACCTTCGCGGTGCATAAGTTTGCTTTTAACCTCTATGGTTTTCCTACATATAATGAAATCTGTGGGGGATACCTACAAAAAGATAGAGAAAGAACCTTTTACAACATCTGTGTAGCGAATTTTTAAGAATATTTCGGCAGGAGATGTTTTTTTTCGATTTTAAGATTCACAGGAGAAGTCTTACATTTTCTGTAAAATATTTAGGACACTATTTTTGACTAACATTGCCACATGGTTCTCCTTATTTGGGCATGGGGCATGAGTCAAAAATGCATTTTATTTTTGCCGTCACCTACTAAAAGGCAACCGATTCTATAAATGAGATGAGAAAATAAACTTGAAACTAAAATGAACCCACAAGCCTCACATACGAAGATAGAAGCAAATTCGTTCGCTACAAATTCTGTACAAACAGAAGCTCATGGTATCAGAACTGATCAAAAAAGTAATAATACTTACCCTTACGAGAGAGAGGCGGGTATTTGTCTGGAGGTAAAGGTTTCTTTCATTTAAGATCTTCAAGCAACTTTTTTTTCTTTAAAATCCTCAAGGTCGTCGCTTCATCGCACAATCCCACCTATAAAATGTAGGTATAAACAAATAAAATATAAATTAAATGTTGATACCTTTTATGCGTAAAACAACTCAGCTTCATTGTTATGCAAACGGGGTTGCACTACTTACCCAAAGATGGGATTAACTAATGATTTGCCTCCGCAGCACATTGGATTGGTATGACAGCAACACCACGAGAGCGAGAGAGGCCGCCAGCCTTTCCCTTACCTGGGTGCTGTTGTTTTGATTTGTGGGTTTTCTCGGTAACTCCGATTCTTATCTTGACGATGGTGGAGATACAAACTCACAGGTCGGTGGTTGGTGGTAGTTGATTTAGCGAAATTAAATTAAATGCATTCCAAATGAATTCTTTTTAATTGAATAGTGATTTATTTATGCTGTTGTCGATTTAGGGATCTCGATCGAGTGACATATTTGGTACCGCCATTGGAAGCTATATATGTGTGGGACTCTGCATATTTCAGTGAGGAATTTTTCCATGTGGAACTATAGAGATATGGTTGGAATGATCTTTCGTTATGGGTCCTAAATTTTAGATGCGATGAGCTACCTCAAAGAGGCAATAAGATGTATTTGGTGAGGGGCAAAGCTGGCAACACCGATGATTAAGTCATAAACATACATTGTGGATGCAAATTTGTTCTGCTTTTGTCTCACTCCGTCAGACCATCAGGTGGCGAAAAGAGTGTTTATACGTCAGTGATGCAGAAAGATAAGCCGGAGTGCAATATTTTAATATAAATCTTAAGATGGGTATGGGTATGTTTGTCAAAGAACAACATGTGTGACTGACGCAAATGTTTTTTGATGGCGCTACAGAATGACAGTGGGAGTAGAAGGGGTGTATAAATTGACTGTCTGTCTGTCATTCGCCATGAAAGTTGTATAGCATGAATGCACTAACAGATTTTGATGTTTTCCCCATTTATACGAACTGAAACCGTGGTGAACCATATCATCCAAGAGGGTTACCTCTTACTACCTAACAAATTACTTAATGCTGTATCATGAGGTGAATTTTGTGTTTTTTTTTAAGCCAATTCCGAAAGAAGTAGTTCATTCTATTAAAGTGAATCCTTTTTTGCAGATAGCTTCAAAATAACGCACCGAATCTTCAAGCATACATTTCTTTTATGACCACCAAGGTCGTGCATAGTTTGGCGGAGATGGAAAGAGTAAATGAACTCCGTGCCTATTCAGCAAGGCGTTTGAACTAATAAAAGCAAAATAAAACTACCTTCAAACTAAATCGCTTAACAGATTTTAAGAAAATATAACTGATGAAACCGAAGCAAAGTACGGAAATGGGCCTTGAATAGGTTTTGCTTTTTACCCGACTGGACAGAGGGAGGGTTATGTGTTTCGCGCGTATCCTATGTACGTTCCTACGGGGCGCCCTGTAGCCTAAACGGCTTGTCCGATTTTGAAGACTGAGGTATCATAATATTCGTATTCTTCCCCGGAATGTCATAGGCTAAAAAGATAAAAATAAAAAAAAAACCCGACTGACTTTAAACAAAAAAGAATTAAAAATATATGAGCAAGACGCATTTAAGTACCTATAACTACCTATTTGCCAGTCGAAGGATACTCAATACTCATACATATATTTGTTAGACTGTGTGTGTAGGTATATAGTCTCCGAATGTCAATTAGTTAGGTATAAGTACTTAAATGCGCCTTTTTAATTCTTTTTTGTTTACAGTCAGTCGGGTTTTTTGTTTTTTAAATTAACTTTTTTTTTATTTTATGGAACCGATTAGGGTGTTATTTTTAAAGCGACTTAAATGAAATGGGGACCAAATGAATGCTGAATTTCCAGAAAAATTCTCTATTTTGTAACAGTCTATATAAATTAACAAAACACGACGATGTCTATACAACTTTTTTTGGCGAAAACTACAGAGTGACAGGTTGTAGCAACGCCTTTTCATTTTTCAAATTGTCTATAGCTATTATGGCCGTTTGCTGATACGACTCATGGCGAATTAAGTGCCACATAAACTCTTATGTGACAGTTTATGTTTATTAAAAAGGTAGCCTATAAGTATTTAAGTAGATCTTAACCCTTAAAATCTTAAATGAGCCTGTAATTGTTACAACATACTATCTACTGCCTAAAATGTTTAGATTTGTGATCAGAACCTTACTTTCAATGACACAGGCGATCCTTCCAGCTAGTTGACTTGCTGCTTCATTGTGATTCCAAAAAATGTTCCCAGGGATTGTAGGTACTTTCGAATCTCATTTAATTTTCAAAGAGGACTTTGTCGAAATTTTGTTAAAATATTAATTATACAACGTGCCTTAACAAGCTGCTTTAGAGGCTGACAGCATACAACGCTTGATACCATTCAAATAGCTAAAAGTTCAACTTAAATTTATAGTGCACTCTCGCCCCATACCTGGTAGTATCTATAACAAATGCAGATGGGTATCTTGCCAGAACGTACTTTAATCCGTCTGCGAAATATCACGATCACTGCTACCGGCCCAACTTACAATCGAAATAGTTGGAATTACAAAATGCTAATTCTCGACTATTCACACCATCTGGCGGTGTCTACTGATTGGCTGACATGGTCGTCTCGTATCTCGCATCTCTTGTATCTGAACTGAACACAAGCCGAACAAAAAGCCAACCTGAAACAATACTTTTTTGAGATACACCGTCTGTGCATCACTGTGATCCATCAAGGTGTTGGCATCTTAGGAATTCTATTTTTCGTATCTCTATCTTTAGAGCGCGAGGAGGTCGATCTCCTGCTTCTGCTCGCTTACATTTGAGTGTGTATGTGTGTCTGAGGCACATTCATTGTTGACTTAATTAATTTACAACGTATCCCAGAGAGATGCAGATTGCAGAGGCACAGAACACATTCTTCTGCTCCATTACCATAACCAACATAACTAAACAAAATGCATCTGCAATCAGCAACAACAAAGGGGCGGCGACGACGTGCAGTGGGACAAAAATCAATTGTGCTTGGCACGCAAGCAAAGAAGTTCCGCCTAATTTTATGCGTTCGTCTTTTAAGTTGCAAATTTCTACCTTCATGAATGGCAATTCCACATGGCAATGTCAGATCACTTTCTCACCAAGAGAGATGTATGTACTTCAATTAATTACTCGAATGTTTATCATTAAGCAAATCAAACAGATAGCCGCACATACGTCATTGGCAGCAATTTGCGCATTTAACTCACGCCAAGCGACTACGACACACTTTCTTTAGACCACTTTCATTTGAGGGCATTTTAAATGTCCGAACGATATCCCAAAAATGAAACGAAACAAAAAGTTCAAATTGAAACAAAACAAAGCAAAGCGAAAATAAAAAGTATCTCAAGTCTGAAAATGATTGAATGCAAGCCACAGACAGATGGACTGTCAGAGTCCGTTGCGGGAACGTGAAAAACAAATTAACAAAATCATCCCATTGATTGCTAATAAATCATTCGCTCCTACGAACCTCCTAACTGTGCCCCCAATTGTGAGTTCAAAATGCCATTCTTTATTTTGGCTCTTCAATTTCACGCTCGATAAAGCCGCCATGCGGATCGATGTCGGTCGCGGAGAGGCGCCCAACTAATCCCAAGACCTATGGTGCGCGGCTTCTTTTTTTGTTGTTATCTATCTCCCTCTAGAAGCCACCCGCCTGAGACAATTGTTGTCTCGATATACGTGTCTTTTCCATTCGATCATTAATTAATGACGATAGTGGAAATGTTTTCCACAAAAAAAACTAAAATCGCCAAACACAATAGCCGTCGCGCAATAGGAACAAGAATTAATTACAATTTTCTAATTTTCATTATTTCTGACCTGTGAGTTCCCATGCTTAGAGTCGCTCTCCGTTTGGGTGTAACAATCTCAAAAGTTATTGCTTTCGGTGCGGGCACCTTCGACTAATGAGACTTTTGCGAGCTTGTCGTCACAATATTTTTTCTTTTTATTTTTTTTATTCATAACTATGAGCAATCACAATGGGTGATCCTTATCACACCCGATGATGATCGTAATTTGTTAATTATGTTTAACGAACTAAAACGAGACTAACGACTACCTATATACACTGCCATCAAGAGTGCAGCCAAACAGTTAATGTTGCTTTATATTTCGAATGCACAGGTTGGCTGCTGCTTGCATCGGCTGATGGCAGCGTAACGATAGTGAGATAGAAATCTTCTGGCTGTGGGTGGGTGATTTAATTGTTATTTGGTTGTAAGCTTGGTTTATTGCTTAATAGTTATGGTCGTGTTTAATGACTTTGCTACTGCCGAGTGCCGACGCGATGGCTTCCCAAAAACAGAAATGCTTTTGTTACAATTTCACCACCGACAAGTCTAATTAAGGACCTACCACTACTAGTCTGGTGTTTTTAATTGTTCGCGATGGGAAGATAGTGAATTTTCCTAATGAAACTGTTTTTTTTTTTTTTTTTGACAAATTGAATGGATTGCTCTTTGTTGAGATTTTTATTTACGAGATGCAGTAAAACATTAATTAAGACTTGGTGATAAGAATCAGTAGTTTGCGATTAGCAGGCCGGATGTAACGTCTGAGCAAGCAACGGTAATTAATCAAAGCGAAGCGCTCATAAATCAGGTGCCAGATGTGTGACGTCTTGGGCAATGTCTACAAAATGGACTCACTGGGTTTTAGATCAGAGTTGGATTGGAAAATGCGTCACTTCCTTGATTGATATGAAAATGTCTGTTAATTTTGTAAAGAGCGTTGAAAAGCGTCCTGCACATTCTGTGAATGAGATTTTGAAGAGACCTTTTCATGCAAAAGAACGCTCAGTGGCTTTGTGGTTAGTGTGTTGGACTACTAAGCGAGTGGTCACAGGCTTAATCCCGGAAAAGACACAAATTCCATCTTAAGGCGTCTCGCGATCGTCTGACAAACATCCGAAAGAGCTTCTCAATATTAGCCATTTGGACTCGGAATAAATTTGTAGATACCTTCCAGTCGTCCCATTCGAAGGCTGCTAATACCTACGATAATAACGCTAATTCGCCCTGACGAACAAATGCTTATCAAGGTCGAAAGAGTAACTCCCGCTGGTCTCCTCAAATGTTTTCAAATTCAGCTCATAAGCAATGAGCAGGGTCGGCATTCTGTAAAGCGAAACGTTCAAACATTTTCGTGTGCACGAAGGAATTTTCTTGTGGAACATAGGGCAAATCATTCGTGCGCACGAAAACGTTTGATCGTTTAGAATTACAGAATGTGACCCCAGGGCACTCATTCCGTAATTTTTCAGACTAATACCGTCGAAACGATAGACCTCCAAAACTTGCAACTAAGTGCTAAAAGTACAATTTTGAGAGCTTAATCCAGTTAATTTTCCACAAATATAAGGAAAGCTGACGTTTTTCAAAAAAAAATTGAGCAGAATATGACTTATTTTGGTGATTCAAGTCACAAAAACGATATCGTTTAGATCGTTGATATACGGAATCTGTTCCCTGAAAATTATTTTTTTTTTTCTGAAGCTTAAGGCCGCTGCTAGGTTCAGTATTCCTCAATTGATACAGCAAAAATTGTAGATAATATTAAGCACGAAATTAATTGACCAGTCACTTTGTCACTAACACCAAGAACTTTATGTTTTCTTTGCTGATAAACGAAAGACGCCTTTAAGCGCCCGAATGCAATTTGTTAGATGCACAGAAATGCCCAAAATTGTCCTAAAATTTCTAATTTGTTGTTTCTTTTCAAAAAAAATGTATTTTTAATAAAACTTACATTTCAAACTGAATATTTATTTTAAATGTAGAGAAACCTTCATTGGTCCATTAATTGGACTCGTATTTTCATTTCTATCAATTCTTCGATGCTTCGGAAGACCCTACAGATGAAAAATTAGATGCAATTCCGAGGACTTTGAGAATCATTTCAGCTTATTTTGCACTTCTTGGCTGAGAGCTTATTAAAATATTTTATTTTCGACGGCAATATTTACGTTTGTACATCTTTTTATTTTTTTTGTAATCGGTGAGGTTGTTTGGATATTAACCTTCCATACTTCCTGATTCGGTGCCTTTCACTGGGTCGACTTAAAAATATGTTGGAAGGCATACCAGTTCATTTGGAAGCAATTTATGTAAAATACACAGATTTAATGTTTATTTCTTATGATTTTTGGTACAAAAACAATTTTATACATATATAAAATATATATTATATAATATTCACAATACCTGGGAAAATATAAAAAAAGTAATTGATATTTCTTACTTTTATATAAAAGAGTGGTAAAAATAGAGTTTTAATACTTTTACTACCTATTTTATAAAAAAAAAATTGGAATTTTGGGTAGGGTAACCCAAAAAACTTTGTTAAATTTTGGAGTTGGAAGATATACTAAATGATACTAAAAACAAAATGTAAGAACAGCAACAAAATAAATAAATAATGTGAAAATTAGCGTTCAAATTAAACTTGCACTTGGCCGCTTTTTTTACTGCCGCTTTGGAAACGTTCGTATTTCAATCAGCTTCGGAATGTTCTGACAGCAAAAAAGCGACACTGAAAGCGTTTTTGACATGGCTAATAGAAGCTCTTCGTTTAACACGACAATTGGTACCACCTGAGATTTTCTTAATTTATTCGGTTCTCGTACCTTGAAACGTCTTAGGCTGACGTTAAATTGCACTTATAATTTTTGGAACGCGTCCAATACGAGTGACAGACGAAAACTTCCCTTCCTTTCATAGGGAGATTTTTTCTGTAACAGCAAATAATGGAGGACTACATTTTATGATCGCTCTTGGAAATCATTTGGAAATGTCTGGGATAAGTCGGTTTCAATCAGAGAATCCGCAAAAAATAGACATAATTAGTTGTTGCAACAAGCTTATATGGAACCCTAGGCCTATCTTCTCACAACCTTCTGTTTGAATGATTTCTTTCATGTTAAGCCGAATACAAACGGCTTAACGGTCTCCAGAGGATAATACTAACCGCGCCTGTTCGTCAAGCATTCTAGAGGGTGGAAAATGCGTCTGATGTAACCCGGAGCTTGAAGCTGTGACTCTTTCACACCAACCATTGAGTCAAAAGCTATATATAGTTAAAATTCACGTTCAAAAACTCGTAATTATTTTAAACTCACTCAATTGCTAAGCGAAACATTTTCGTTCGAAGAGTGATTGATTGTGTCGGCTAAACTATTCCCATCAATCGACCCGGAAGACCCCCATTATTCAGAACCTAGTTCGATAATCGCACACCCATTTCCATAATCAATTTTGTAATTGTTTTAAATTACGAGCAACGAAAACGAATTCCTCCCCAACTCGTTTAAACTAGTAACACGCAGCGTGACTCACAAGCTCCAATTTATTATCTACATCAAAAATGGACCTACTTATCGCTAGTTAAAATCAAATAGTTTAATCTATAGCGTAAACCACGTCGACATGCTCTGTCCTCTTCTTTCTGCCGTGTGCGAAATATTTACTCGGCATAAAATATAACAATCCTTCAAGATTATCTATTTGCTGTATTCACTTCTTTATTTGTAAAAACACGGCAAACACCGACTGCGGTGCATACGTAATAATGGGAATGAACGTTGGCAAATACCGTCACTTACTATTTACAGTAGTCTGTGAGGCAAACTCTGCGTGACATGTGCACTACACGCGCCCTGCCCTTGACCGCGACATGATTCCGATTAGTTTAAAAAATGTCAACCATTTGACAAGCAGGTAAGGTAAATGTTTGCGCCAAAGAGATGACAACGGCTTACACCCCCGAAAATACACACACGCATAAACAAAACAAAGTGTAAAGCTCTTCAATCCAATGAAATAAATAAAAGTGATAAACAAATAAATGTGTCGTGGTGGTGGCGCCGTGTATAGTACTTAAAACAAGGGGTACGATATTGTGATGTCACAATTAAGTTCGCTTAAATTGCACGACCATTTGGACGTCGAAAATTATTTTCGACATGCAATTAGCAAGAGAAAACTACACGCCGAAGGATCCTTGTTAATTTCAGACAGAACAACACAATATTGAATTGTTTTTTTGATTAACAAAAACAATAACAAACAGTCGGTCGCAAGTAATTAACATAAATTGCGACACCTCCTCAATGTTGCGAATGTGTGTGGGGAAGAGTCGCTTGAAGTGTGGTGGCGATTAATCTCTTGACATCGAATGCACTTTTGGGTTAATACCTAAAGTGTGATGGTTCTTCTTAATTTAAGAGGACATTTTGCGAGTATCATGAGGCATTGGAATTGGATGGTCAGTACCAATCGACCGGTCAGCAACACCACCTTCGACAAAACCCAGCTAAAGTTATAAAATAACATATAGTACCAATGGCACTTCGAAAGTTGTGAACTCAGGTAGGAGGCAAGTGGCAACTGTCTGCAAACTTTGTCTCTAACTTCCTTTACTTGGAAAGTGACTGGAACAGATTTATTTTACTGTAGTAGATCTGGGCGCCAACAATTCAATTTTAGAACATCAATTCAAAATTTGAGAGTCTGAATGTCGTTCGTAGCCTCAGTCTTTCAAGGTCAGCCAAATTTAATTTTACTTCGTCCCAGACTGCAACCATTCAACAAGTCTCAACTTATTCCAAGGAATATACGGGCAATCAACATTTGCTGAGACCAATGAGTGTAAGGCACACAATGTGGAAGCGTCCGAAGGCCCTGAACGATATATTTCGTCGACTTACAAGCAAAACTGAATAACTGCAAAAAAGTAGTTCGTTTCCTGAATTTATTGTGCATGAAGGCAGATAGTCAACCAACAATTTTAAATGCTTTGGATATTTCTAAGAAAAATATCAGATAGGTAGTTTTGGCAGAATTTTTTACTTGATTTTCTATTTACTTGCCATCAATAATACAAAATAGAATTTTTGGCAGTTGGTCAGTTTTACTAGTAAGACGACGATTTGTATATTTACTTTTTGAAGATATGAATTTGAATCGATCAAATTGGGGGTCATTTCTTCTGAGATACTGCTGACGCTCTTTGAGGACAAGTCTGGGCTAGTTTGGCGTCTTTTTCTCACTTGGTACCGGGAAGTATAGTGGCGGAAGAATTCCAATCTTTTTTTTAGCATTTTTTATTGGTCTGTTTCCCGCTCCAACACTTATTGTGCAAGACATGATACGCACAAAAGAAATGAGCTTGTTCTGTTAAAAATTAATTTTTGACGAAAATTCCTTTTATTGCTGAGCTAAGTCGCCCATTGAAAATATGTCCATATAAAGTTTTTAAGTTTTTTATTTGAATATTTAAAAAGCCTCAAAAAGCTACCACCTCAAAGGCGGGCTTTTCGCGCCACAATAAAATCATCAATCCGATTGCCAAAACTTCTACAGTTGCTAATTTTATCGCCAAAAATGATCTTGAACGGTTTACAAATTGGACAAGGTCGTGCATTTTTCATCAGACTTTCCCACGGGCCTATTTCACGTTAGACCCCAATCTCATTCGAGTTACTAAAAATCAATATACCAACAAAAAACCTCCAATGTCAGTTTCTCATAAAACTTCAACTCGAAGCAGGCACAAACTATTTTCCCATATGATTTCCTACTCCCTCTACCGACCGCCGAGGAGTTGCTATCATAAGTGGTACTTTCAGGATGCAACCATGACCAACTAAAGACATGCCAAATGTGGCAATTCAAAAGCTATTCCGAAAAGACCACATTTCGATGCACTAACCGAGCCACCAACTTGCTGTGGCTGTTGTTTGTGTTAACGCGTTCGCACAGTGTTACACTAACTCTCACGGCGACCATCAGAGTTGACCACCACACACACACACACACACAGACACACTTGATCTATCTATTTATAACGAAATCTCTTCACCTACCGCTACCAGCAACCGGCAGCACCACCATCACCACCACAAACACCAGCTCTACCTTTGAAGTCTCTCGCTCTCTATATGTGGCATCTCCAAAGGCACAGCAGCCTTACCCGCGCCGGCCTTAGCTCTTTGCTGTTTCGGCGGTGGCTCCGGTTTCATGTTCCCAATAAAGCTATGCCAACTAGTCGGCCGACGTAGTATTGGTAGTGGCTGTGGTGCCGCCGCATAAGTAAAAATTGTTGTAAATAAAACAAAGAGCGACCGTAGTAAATAATAACAAATGATAATCTAAAAGAGATTGAGGCAAATAGCTTTCTACAATTCCAAATTTGGGATGAAAATTGCAAACTCCATAAAACTAGAAAAAACAAACGAAAAAAAAAAAAACAGTACACAGCGGCAGCGACAGGAAAAAAGACACACGCTCGAAACATAAGCGGTAACAAGTCGTTATCGGTTGCTAGTCTCATTCGTAGAACGTAAACACACTTGCTTGGGACGGCCGCAACAATAGTCATCTCATCATCACACAGCGCAGCAGCAGCAGCATCGGCAGCAACAGCATCAGATGACGATGTTGCTGACGGCCCCGCCGGTGCGATTATGTTGCTGTCAATACCCGGGGGTAGCAGGGTGGGAGCAGATGATGGCGGCCTATGCAGTTAATTTTAATTGTTTTCCTCTGACTATATGGGTCGATGGCAGTGCACGCATACTATTTATCAGATGCGCGACTCTTTATGTGGGAATATACAATTTTATCATCGTTTTAAGTGAGACTGCGTGACTGTGATTTTAATTGTTCGTTAAAGAACTGGGGGGAGAACTAAACGGCGTTTGTGTGCCATAATGTGACGTATTTAGGCATGAATGGCTATTTTCGGATGTCAATTAAGGGTTGGCGTTGTCATTTCACTGTAATTTACTATCGGTGTCGTATACGGAGGAAGGTTATTTACTTTGTTCGGCGCTGATGGGTGGTCAGCGCGAGATGCGATAGGAATGCCGGCTGTCCAAAGTTGACTGCCGACTATTTGGTGTATTGCGCCTTATCGAGACACTCGTGCGTATGACGTATTGGACAAGTGCCACCATCATCACCATAAATCAATATAAATGATTCCGATTACAGATCGGGTGCAGCGACAAGCAACATCAGCATAATGGCAACAAGGTTGTGCAGTTCGGTGCTCATTTCCAATGTGGAATTGTATTGCAGCAAATCGCAGGTCACACCAGTTGACCTATCATTAGTTCAGCAGCCAACTTATGTGTCAATCGCGAACGCTTTTGTCTGTTTGCGGATTTGCATTTGTTATCGCAAAACTACTCTTATCTTATGGATTTCTTGGACGTAACGAAAGCTTTAATGGGGCAACATTTGGTTTTTGTTTTATCTGAATCGGTCAACTCATTCAGGAGATGTGCAAATTATTAGTTTTCTAAAAGAAGTCTGGGGTCAGACTGATTTGTAAACTGTAAGGGATGTCATTAAAACAATCACTTGTCACCTGTTCCACTGTTTTGCCGCCCCAACCGGTTAGTTTGAATATAAATTAGTTTAAGTGCCACTAATGGAGGCTTTAATTGTCAGCCCTTCCACTCAACCCAGCCTAACCTAACCTGTAAGCCAGCATATGGACTTTGAAAATAGATTTTGACATAAATAACAGTACGGTTTCAGCTAAAAAAGTTACAATAATTAATGCATAATGCTTAAGCTTTCAAAGCGACCTGAAATGATCCTTACGTCCTGCTGCAGTGATGCCAACTAATAATGCTTTTTCATGCCTTTTAGGCAATATTTCATTAGCTAAGGCTTGTTTTTTTTTTCAAAAAGGCATCTTTTCTTTATTTCAAACATTTTTCTAATTTTGTTTTTTGATTCAACATAGACTTTTAATTTTTTTAAACATTCTTAAAAAATCTTGGCCAAAAATAATTTTATTTTATATGCCTCGGTCTTAAATAATGTGTTTCCACCTTCAAACTCTGCCCATTTTCGGAACACTTTATCTGTCGTTCTTTAAAAATAATTCCAGCTTCCACTTCCAGTAAGTGGAATGAAATTGGGAACAAATTGAAAGCTGTTTGATGTTTTGTTTGTTTTTTTTTTATTTGTGTTTAATTTTTGATTTATTGTTCCAGTTTACCTAAAAAAAAAAAATTGTGATTTATATAAGAAGGTATCAAAAGCTTTGTAAAATTACCAAGAAAAGTATTCACATTAGGTAGTTTAAGGGGATTCTAAAAAAAAAAACAATTTCGCCTGAGAACTTGCATCATTTCAATTGCACTTAGAGCTCCTCAGAGGACTGACTGTCTTATGCTTAACTATTTTCTTTTTGAATGCGTAAAATTGATTTAAATCCTTTTATAAAAATTCGGGAAACGATCATTGACTAAGACGGTTAAGTTAACCAGAACTAGTGGGCGCAGTGGCTCAGGGGAAATCTGCTGGACTAAGTGATGAATCTAGTATTCAACTCTGACTTTAAACTGTTTGCCACTGTGCCAGGTTTTGCGAACTTCTGGCAACTATGGGAAAGCTTAATTGTCCTGAGAAAGCCTCTAAATTTAGCCTTCCAGACTCGGCTTAAAATTGTGTAAAATTGGTAGGCCAAAAAAAAATTGGCGCATAAATTTAGCTATTATTCAATCTTATGTATTTGCTGTCTTAAGTACCTTATATTCTAGAGAAGTAATTTAAAAAAAAAAACTACACATTCAAATCACCCTTTTCATTTAGTAGATTACAGTCCATCACCATTAACTACTTCTATTGGTGCTATAACATTAGTATCAGGTTTAGTAAAATGATTTCATCAATACGATATATCCTTAATTTTATTAGGTGCAGCTATTACTATTTTAACTGTATATCAATGATGACGAGATGTTTCACAAGAAGGAACTTTTCAAGGTCTTCATACTTATGCTGTAACTTTAGGATTACGATGAGGAATAATTTTATTTATTTTATCAGAAGTCTTATTTTTTTCTTCACTTTTTTGAGCTTTTTTTCATAGTAGTTTATCCCCAGCAATTGAATTAGGAGCCACATGACCTCCTTTAGGTATTACCTCTTTTAATCCTTTTCAGGTCTGTAGGGACTGTAGGTCTAGCTTCTCACAACCATTCGTTTCGTGTGAGTTTTTCATTTTTGGGACGAATGGAAGGGATCTACAATTTTATGCCGGGTCCAAACGGCTTATTGTCAGACGTTCGCGAGAGGTGGCGCAGCGGGAAAAAAACTATTAGTTGCAATTTTGGGTTTTTTTGGGATTCGAACCTGGCACCCCTTGCTTAGTAGTCCAATACACTAACCACTAAGCCACTGCGCCTACAACTTACTTCTTCTTTTTTTTTAGTGTTGCCTGGGTCTAAGTTTTTTTTTTATTTTACCTATTGATAAAGAATTTTCCGAGCAATTGCAAGTTAAAGTCAGTAAAGCCAGAAAAAATGTATTTCCTTCAAAAGTGCCCCTTAGAAGAAGGCGTGGCATTTAAGCCTTCTCAAAGTCTTTGTAAACATTTCAAAAAAACTTTGGTCGAAATCTCCATTGTTCACTACAACTTAAGACATAGAAAGTAGTCTTTTGTAAGCCGAAATCAAGTCTAGATGAGGATTTTTTCAAATCAATTACAGCTTAAACGTCACCACGGTATACTCGTACTAGTTGTATGACATAAAGTGCCTCGAAAGAGTGGTATCGATTACTTTCGTTTAATTATTATTAGTACCTACTAGAAACAGATCGTAAGACGACCAACTACTAATTTTCTATTTTCCCCTCTTCATCGAGACAGTTTGGATTTAGTCACGTCGCCGTCTTTCGTCTAGTATCCACTGGTTCAAGAGGTTCTAACTCACTCGTGTGTATAATGTCACCAAAACGAATAAATCCGCCTCCGAACGCGTGAACCGTTTTGCGAAAAAATCACATTTCATACGTATACACTGTCTAGAATATTTTTAAATTAAAAAAAAAACAACCACACATACACACTGAGTCTATTAAAATGATTTATGGTGGCGAAGCTCAAAAATTAGATCCCTCACACAGTGACTCATAAATTACTTGGCGCGTGCTTAAATTTATTGCTGTTTGCGAACTGAATAATATTAGTCAAAATAATGTAAATATAACGCAGCATTAAGAGCTACCTCCTGTGTTATCCTGCCGGCTGATCAGGAACGTTTTAATCATAAGTAAGTTTTTGGCCGAATGCGCACCCTATATCCAAAGCAATTGCAAATCAAATTAATCATCGCTTAACGAGACGGTGCGCGGGAATTCGCATTCCAAAGAGTCCCACCGAGACATACGGCAACATAAAATTAATTTTCCAGGTCGCAATCGTCTCTGTCGAGTACGCGAGAGCGTAAGCTTCACACAAGACACACAGCAACAGATACAACCCCACCTCAATAATTCGATCGCTTATCAGCTGGGCCCTGGGATTTATTTACTTCACTCATTGCGCAGGATCAGTGTTCTCTGTGCGCGACTCGTCTGATGAGGCGCTATGCCCACCATCAGCCTCAGAGCAGCAGCGGAGCGGCAGCAACAAGCACCACAAGCTCTCATCCGCCGAACGATCGATTAAAATGTTAAGTGATTGCAACATGATTCACAGTTATTAAACGAATCCCACAGCCAGGCGAATGGTGCGTACTTCCCAAAAATGTAAAATAAACAAATGCAAGAGTTGCGCTGCGACGCGTCCCGGAAAGTGCCCCATCGGTGCGCATGGGATCTGCTGGGAATATGCGGCCCCACAACTACTACGACCGAACAGCTTCTTTCGGCAGCGGCAAGCACACAAAATGCTCGCTGCATGCACTGCCCCATATTATCTAAATTCAAGATCACCAAGCCGCCACCGCCGCCGCCATCACAGCCGCGGTGCGCATTTACCTAAGGCGAACTTTTAGAGCCTATCTCGCACACGGTCCTCATCGTTTGTCGTCGTCGTCGTCGTCGTCGTCGTCGTCGTCGTCGTCGTCGTCCAAGCGGGGTCTGTTTCTGGACTGGTAGTGCGACCGACCGGCAGTTACAGGTTTTTCCCCCTTTTTTGCTTCTCCTTGCTTTGTGGGGTCTCTGGGAGAGTGCGCACGAGCACTACATCTGGTTAGCTGAAATTATAATGGCCTTTCTCGTGGAATGCGCATTGCAGCGCCAATTATGTGTCACCAATCATAAAGTTCCCACAGTATACTTTTCGTTCGTTGGCCCCGTGCTGCGGTTTTGCGGCGGCGGTGCAGATTTCAAGCTCGGCTTTTCGATGGGCAACAGGCCAGAAGGAGAACCTGATTTGGCTTTTCGTTTTTTCTTTTTATTCTCTTTTCGGTTGAATTTGAGAGAGTCATGGTAGCAGGCAGCAGGATACGTGTAGGTGCAGTTGCAGTTGATGTTTGCCATTGGCAGTCAGGGAGGTTATAACATCATCTATTTTCGTGGTAGGTACTTACGTGTAGTTAACATGTTATGCAGGTAGATGTTAGATTCCTCTGCGTTGTATCGGGCATTCCTTTGATCAGGGGGAATCTATTTTTGGGAGACGACACGACGTTGTTGCCTGCGAGTTTGATTAACGAGGAGGTTTCTTTACAGGCTGTCAGAAGTGGAGTCCTCAATGGTTTGATTTTAGTTTCTACAACTTTCGCACAGAAGTTTTACAGGAGTGTAGCAGGAATAATACCAATGCAAAATATTTAGATATAGGAGACAAGGGAGGTTGTTGGCTGTATTTAAACTTGGAACTTGTATTGGCAGGTTTTGGATGATGAAGTTTAGATGAGGCTACAATTTATGATTGAAGTTTACGCCGCAAATAAATTGTTCTTATCCTCCTGTTAGCCTTTTCGAAAACTGTGGAGAAATTAACTAGCATATTTTTCGTTACTCCTCAAACTTTATAGATATTCTACATAAAACCGTTTTGTGGTCTGAACTCTATAGCGAATATTTCTCACCCACATTGCGATTGAACTTTTTAAATATTCCAATACTTTCAATCGTTTTCACTTGTTTTAATGTTTTGCGCCATGCTACCTTGAAAACGAAGGGAATTTTCGTTTTGCCCTAGACTCAAAGAAAACGATAGTAAATTCATTGCCGCTTTCGTTTTGTTGATGTTTTTCATTTGCTTTAATTATTTCGACTGTAAAAATTTTATTTGCGACACTCACTCCTAATGAAATATTTAAAAGATGAATGGAAAACGTCAACGAAACGTGTTTAGAAACGTGGCAAAAGAAAAAGAGACACTCCAGGAGCAGTTATTGTTCATCCGACGAAGGAGAAATAGTCCAATGTACTTCGTAAATTCAATGTTTGGAAAATAGCAGAAAAAACCGCTTTCTCGTGATTTCTTTCGTTTTTGGTAAATGCGAAAGTGGTTTGCGTTTCCGTTCGTTGGGATTAAAGTGATTGGGGGCGGAACGTACAGCCACCAGACTCATATATCCCATCGGGAGATATTATCTACCTAAACCTCATCCAAGGATTGAACAATTTATTCATCGAAGTTGTAGCTTCTGCGAGTGTGTTTTGTGCAGGCGTGGCAGTTGTTACTCTTCTACGAAATTTTATGACGCAGTGGCTTAAAGTTGAGTTCTCATGAGTTGTCTGCATATCAACTTCATCTTTTTTTAACAGAAATGTTCTTAGCAGCCACTTTAAACAGACATTTTGAAAAGCTCCTTTAACTGACCCGATTTTTACAACAAATCTCGTCAGCACATTTAACTCCCGCCAACGAGGGTATACTTTACATGGTATTGCATTTTAGTATGCACGCGCATAAAACTCCCAGACAGACGGACAAACAAACCAACAGTCAGACGAATTGTCCGCAATTTTTAGTGAAAATAGTTTCCACCATACACAACACCAACTAACACTACACCATGAGGCATCAGCACCAGCAGACAGGCAACACCAGCCAGCCAGACAGGCAAGCACTGCGCTGCACCGTGAGAATTTTCCTCAACTCCATACTCCACAGGCTGGTTGTGGAGCAGCAGCTGACTACTCTACTCACTGACCATGGCACTCAGTGCACATTTATTTACCTCTATACGAGTGTACCAGGCATTTTGCTTTCTTTTTGTATCTTTGGCGCAGCAGAGACTCGGTTTGGTTAGTTGGCTGGTTGCGCTCAGGTTTGTTTACGTTGCTTGTTGCTGTTTGTTGTGGCGGCGGCGTCGGTGGCAGCGGCAACAACAGCAGCAGTACCACAAACACTGCAGCACCAGCAACAGCTAGTGTCGGCATGGCTAAGAGCAACTATATGAGCATGACACTCGGTATCAGTTGAGGAGATCACATGGTGGTCCTGGGAGAATATTTTCCCTTTCACTTTTGTGTCTGAAAACTTTTGTTGTTGTTGCAATGTACGAAATGAGCTTTAAATGATAAAAGAAAACAAAATAAAAGTAAAACTACTGCAACCCGGAACGATCGCGACAACGACAGCAGTGATGACGATGAATTGTTATGTGTGTGGCGGTTGGTGGCGCTGTTATCTGTTAATTCCTTCGAAATTGATTTACGTAGTTGGGTTAGCATTTCCATTTCCATTGGATTTGTTGGATTGTCTCTTGTTTTCGAGTTGAATAAATATTTATGGTTTTCTAATTCCTGACAGTTATCATTATGAGTGTGTGTACGGTGATTGCGATTTGCGCAGATGTTATCTTCGTGTGAAAATGCTGGAAGATATACCCGCTTAGATGCGCCACCCAGGCCAGAGACCTCGAATTTGGCGAGGTCTGGCGCAAATGCAGAGTGATTAGTTTTGTTTACCGCGAGGATTTACATCTTGAGGATATTTAATGCGGCATTTAATTTCGACGCACATGTGTGCTATCTCCAAAGACGTAACGATTAATCTCCAATGAGAGGGCATGTCGCCGAAATTGTTTATATTATTTTCTTGGTAAGATTGCAGATGTGATGCTTACAGGAACACCTGGTTAATCCTAAGTAACTATTAACTCTCAGTTATCGGAATGACGTTGGTAATACTCGTAGTATAAATTTCCTAAAAGTGATTCATGGATAAATGACCTTGGATGGAGGAGCGTTTTACGACGTTCCGTATATGCGCTTTGGGGTGTTTGCTTGATACCTATTTGTTTTCTTTTTTAGATGACTATAGGGGTATGCCCGTTTGAGGAGTTAGATTCTGACGAGTTGGTGAGGCAACAACTCGGACTTTTAAATACATGTTCACGTAAATTTGAGCAACGAAGGAGTGCAATTTATGACTCAGTGATGGACACTTTCCCTTGACACCTATGCGCTTTTTATACTAAATAACTCGTCAGCAAATTTTCGAACGAATTGTGACCGTCCGTTCTTTTAAAGATGGAGAGCAGGGTCGGGATTCTGTAAGGCGAAACGTTAAAACGTTTTCGTGTGTACAAAGAAATTTGCTTGTGTAACATAGGGCAAACCATTCGTGCGCACGAAAACGTTTGATCGTTTCGCCTTACAGAATCTGATCCCATGTATACAGAGAGCGGATTTTTTCTTTTCCTTTCCTGCCAACAACAACATCCTAGGACATCTTCTAAAATCTTCTAAAAAATCGTTCGAAAATCGTATAAAAATCTATAAGAAGGCAAAGAGAGTGATTAGTTTTGTTTACCGCGAGGATTTACATCTTGAGGATATTTAATGCGGCATTTAATTTCGACGCACATGTGTGCTATCTCCAAAGACGTAACGATTAATCTCCAATGAGAGGGCATGTCGCCGAAATTGTTTATATTATTTTCTTGGTAAGATTGCAGATGTGATGCTTACAGGAACACCTGGTTAATCCTAAGTAACTATTAACTCTCAGTTATCGGAATGACGTTGGTAATACTCGTAGTATAAATTTCCTAAAAGTGATTCATGGATAAATGACCTTGGATGGAGGAGCGTTTTACGACGTTCCGTATATGCGCTTTGGGGTGTTTGCTTGATACCTATTTGTTTTCTTTTTTAGATGACTATAGGGGTATGCCCGTTTGAGGAGTTAGATTCTGACGAGTTGGTGAGGCAACAACTCGGACTTTTAAATACATGTTCACGTAAATTTGAGCAACGAAGGAGTGCAATTTATGACTCAGTGATGGACACTTTCCCTTGACACCTATGCGCTTTTTATACTAAATAACTCGTCAGCAAATTTTCGAACGAATTGTGACCGTCCGTTCTTTTAAAGATGGAGAGCAGGGTCGGGATTCTGTAAGGCGAAACGTTAAAACGTTTTCGTGTGTACAAAGAAATTTGCTTGTGTAACATAGGGCAAACCATTCGTGCGCACGAAAACGTTTGATCGTTTCGCCTTACAGAATCTGATCCCATGTATACAGAGAGCGGATTTTTTCTTTTCCTTTCCTGCCAACAACAACATCCTAGGACATCTTCTAAAATCTTCTAAAAAATCGTTCGAAAATCGTATAAAAATCTATAAGAAGGCAAAGAGTTATAAGCCTTTCAAGAAGCGCTGCTTAAATGTATTACTTTCCCACGTAGTAAACTTGTACTGATGGCCATAGATTGCGGTTTCTTTCCCTTGTTAACACTTTAGGTGGATGGGACCTTCGCATTAACTTCAGAGCAATTCTAATTGAGCCACAGAATGCCGACTAACAACGATGAGTTCAATTTTTCAATTCAAAGAAAGGAAAGACAGCATCGGTACCTACCTTATTGCCGTGGTTGGAAATCGGAAAGGGATTTCAAAAACGCCAAAACATATTACGCCAAAGAGAGGACTGTCAAAAATCAAAACCAATCAAACAAAACAACCTACGATTCCACGACAATATATACCTAGTAAGCCCCTTTTGCTTACACCTAGACAATTTCTTGTTTGTAGTTTTTGAACAAGTGACACTACCCGGAAGTAAAAAGTAAGTTTTCGTATAGCTACTCACTTTCTACGTAGTTGCAAAACGTTTTTTTTATGTTTACGAGAAAATACATACCTACAGTGTGCTATTCTCAAACAAAGAGAAGAACTGTCATATCGTGGCTTAACAGTGACGGCTGTAAGGCCTTGGAATTACTATGACTACTATAATGTTTGTTTTGATGTGATTTTCTGATTAAAGCACACAGCGCCATGTTGTAGCGCAATTTGCTGAGTATTCCAAAGTCTTGTAGACCAGAGGTTTCTAATTTTTTTCAGCCACGGAACCCTAAATGTACAAACTTTTTTTTGATATTAACAGAAAACAACGTTCCTTGGAGTGCGGTTTGGATATTTTTAGGTCTGACAAAAAAAGAAAGAATAAATGATAGAAAAATAATTATTATATTAAGTTTTATGAAACATTTATTGTAAAGGGTGATTTTTTAAGAGGCTTAGAACTTTTTTAAAAAAAAAAACACAAAAAATTCGAAAAAATGAATGAAATATTTATTTGAATCGATAGTTTGAACCTTGCAATTTAATGTTTAAAGATAATTTCATGCAAATGTTGACCGCGGCTGCGTCTCAGGTAGCCCATCCGCTGAGTCCAATTTTGGCATACTCTTTCACACATATCGGCCGGTATCTCACGAATGAATGCATGGATGTTGGCTTCCAGTGCGTCAATCGAAGCGGGCTTGTCCCTATACACATTAGCCTTGGCATACCCCCACAAAAAATAATCTAATGGTGTCAAATCGCACGATCTAGGCGGCCAATTGACCGGCCCGAAACGTGAAATTAACTGTTCACCAAACTCGCCTCGCAATTGCGCCATTGTTTCGCGTGCTGTGTGGCATGTGGCACCGTCTTGTTGAAACCACATATCATGCAAGTCAAGAACTTCCATTTCGGGCAAAAAAAAGTTTGTTATCATCGCTCGGTAGCGTTCACCATTGACAGTAACGCTGCGATTCGCATCATCTTTGAAGAAATATGGCCCAATAATGCCGCCGGCCCATAAACCGCACCAAACAGTGGCTTTTTCGGGATGCATTGGTAGCTGTTGCAATGCTTCTGGCTGATCTTCACTCCAAATGCGGCAATTTTGCTTATTTACGTACCCATTCAACCAAAAATGAGCCTCATCGCTGAACACAATTTTTCGATAAAAAAGCGGATCCTCGGCCAGCTTTCCAAGAGCCCATTCACCAAAAATTCGGCGTTGTGGTAGGTCGGCTGGCTTTAGTTCTTGCACCAGCTGTATCTTAAAAGGCTTTACGCCCAAATCCTTCCGCAAAATTTTCCACGTAGTGCTGTAACAAAGGCCTAACTGCTGGGAACGGCGCCGAATCGACATTTCGCGGTCTTCTGTCACACTAGCTGATACGGCCGCAATATTTTCTTCACTACGCACAGTACGTAAACGTGTTGGTGGTTTAATGACCAACAAAGTAAATTTGGTGCGAAATTTGGTCACAATCTTCCGAATAGACTGCTCAGAAGGTCGAGAATGCCGATCATAAAATGGAAGCAGCGCGCGATGAACATTTCGAACCGAGCACGAATTTTGATAGTAAAATTCAATAATTTGCAAGCGTTGTTCATTTGTAAGACGATCCATGGTTAAATTGCAAACCAAACTGAAGCTGTTTGACAGTGACACAAGGTACTAAACACACGTCAGCTGTCAAAACCAGTGTTGCCAAAACCAAACCAGCTAAAAAATCACCCTTTACAACAAAAAATACTTTGTAACTTTTTAATGTGAAGAATTAAATTTGTTCACATATTTACTTAAAATATCCTTAAAATTAGTCTTAATGTCCGGCAACTGATAGCCAAGGTCTGGAGCTGCGTCCAGTCTATTGCTGTATTTGTTTTTTGTGTAAGTGACGCGACGGCACGATTATGTCTTTCTACGGAACCCCTTTGACCCTTTCACGGAACCTTTCGGTGGTCCGCGGAACACCATTGAAGAAACGCTGTTGTAGACTACAGCATAAATTCGGCAAATCATTCTTGTCACATATAGCATTTTCTTCTGGAAGAGTTGTTGAATGTGTTGCCAACAAATTTTCTTGGCAACCATTTGCGCTTCCAAAAACCACGAATAACAACTTTTTGTTTCGACTTTTTTTTCTAATCTTAATTTTGCAACTGTCAGCCTTTCGTAACTTCAAGCTTGAACCAGAGCAATTTATTTTTTTATATTTTAAGTACTTTCAATAAGCGCATCTGAACCTTGGCAGTCCGTAAAGTTTGGTGAGTGTCATTTATTAAGAGAAAACTAAGCTCGCGACGGATATGTGTGAAAAAATTATAAGAATGAGCGCTGTGATTGTTCTTTTCTGTCAAAATGACACTCCTTACGAGAGTCACTAATCACATAGTAAATAATCGCCAACCACGAAGTTTGACAAAATTTGTTGAGCAATAAACGAGTATTTGAACGAAAAAGTTGGTCTTGCTGAAAGTAGCAGCCGAAAACTCTCAGTTTATTTTTCCTCTTTTACAAGACCTCTCTCTATAAATTCTCTTTATTCCTTATGCACATAAAGGATATAATAAATAAAAAGTGTTTCAGCGATGAAGGCATTTTTGGGTTTGGAGACATGCGAATCCGGACCAGGACTAGACTAAAAGTTTTCACAGTAAAAAACAGCTGGGTTGCCATTTCCACAACCACAACCACACTCAATGCCTGCATATTAGAGGTACACCCTTAAATTGACCCAACGGCTAGCCTTCGGATATTCGAGGAGACACTTTTCCTTACAACGACTGATACGATTCACACTCGCTTTTTGCAGGCATATGTTAAAGACCAGGTAGAAATTTGAGAAAATAAATAGGTTGATAGCAGATCCCGAGATTTTTCCCTTTACGAGCGAATTTTCGGTCTCAAAATAAAAGAAACAAGAAAAATCAAAATATTTTGCCGCTGATTTATCATTTTTATAAGACTATCCTTAAATTTGTTTTACAAAAATGGACGAAGAATATGAAAACTTGTTGTTGTTTTTAAAGGCAAATAATGAGTATTCAAGTCCTTAGGGAGAAGTCTCCTCTTGTTTGAAAGACATTACTCAATTTCTCGTCCGTTGATAAAATTATTAATAAATCATAGAAATAAGTTTGGAAATTGTTCCACATTTAGTAAGGATCGAGTAACATATTCTTTAAGACAACAGTCAAGAAGCCTTTACCACCTCTTTGCCTAGCCCTTATCAGAGGAAAGTTCCTAGGACTTTGTGTACTTAAAACAGTCTTTAATACGTTTATGCGAATTCTTGTCCTCCCTGCAAAATTTGGGAAACAAATTCGTGTATTTTATTGATTCATGCTGTCCTTAGTGAGTGAGGAAATTGTGGGTATTTTTCTAGGAACATTGTAGGGGTAAACCTTTACAAAACAAATGTTGGTACTACTTGCTTAGATTTTTATTGTTAAAATGACTTAATTATTAAATTACCATTGCGCAAGGTTCGTTCCATTCCTTCATTCATCATGGTCTGGACACCGTGAATAGACACATACATATATTGAAGTTATATGCGTTGCAGCAATCTTCATCGTAGTCCAGATATGATTTTTTTACTAACAAATTAAGAATCATTTATCAATTTAAGCTTTCATTCCGTTGAAAAGGAACCCCGTCATTTCTCCAAAGCAATACCTACCAAATCCGCGTTTGCAAAAACCGCAACCTCACCATTCGCATTCATTCCACTATCGTCTGTTTAGCATATACGTCTTCGAAGCTGTGGGAACTACCCACCAATTGAAGACATTATTTATGAAGGCCGAATACAAAGCCATTGGTTAACCACACCTGATCAATAAATCGATTTTACATTCAAATACAATTACATAATATCATAAAAAAACTATCATAACTCTATCACTCTTGATAACATGCTCTTGCGAAGGTCGCTTAGCGTTCTTCTTTTTACCGCGAACATTCTGAAAATAAAAAAGTTAAAAATACTATACCCCTAAGAGTTGTCCGTTGTTTCGTTATTTTTATTTAGCTTTTTTTATATATAAAATCCTTTAATTTATTTATATAAGAAAACGCTTTCGAATCGCAAAATTATCGGTCGCTGTGCTGTGATCAGTCATCATCACTCGTAGATAAGCCGCCAAAATACAAAAAGATCCGCATGACTCATAGCAATTCTCGAATTAGATTTCATTCTGTACACGCTACACTCGCGGGGGTTCAAAAACTATATCAAACAATATCGTGTGACTTACAATACTAACCTTGAGGTTAGCCATGCAAAACACTAAAACGAGAGAATATAGTGCAAGACTGACGAGAGCCAACGGCAGAGCAACAAAAACAAAAACGCATTTCATCAGCTGGTTTGGATGAATCGTCCGAAGAAAATTTCTTACTCGTCGTCGTCGACATGAAAATTACGAGCAATTTTCCTCGTGCTCAGATACTCGGGTGGTTTCAAATTAGAATCCCAATAAAAATAGTAGTGGCGAATTTATTTGAGTGGGTACACGAAAGGGGTCTGCCGCCACCTTGTGTAGTAGTAGTTATACATATTTCTCGCATGACTATTTTGTGTGAGCGGAATGATGTTTGAGTGTGAGTTTAGGTATTCAAATATTTGGTGTGTTTTTCCAATGGAAACCATAAGTTGTATTACAAAGTTGGTACGGATTTTGTAAGGCAGATGAATTCAGCAGAGGAAAGTCGTACTTTTATAAATGATTGTCTGAAGCTCGAAAAGGAATTGCCTTAGGAGGTAAGACACCAACCATCTACTGGCTGCTACCCTGAGTGTCTTTTTGAAGAATTTTAATACTTAATATTTTACACTTAATATTTTCTAGGTCACAATATGCAATTTTGTATGAAAAATTCGCCATTGTGAGTTTGAAAAGTTTAACGTGGACACTAGAAATGATTATTATTATTTGTATCGCGGAGTGTCTTCTCCTTGCTGTCTTGCTAGAACTCACTTGTTGAAAGTATTCTTTGTGGGGTTTTTTCGTTTTCTATTCGTTCTTTCTTAAGGCTCACACCTTTTTTGAAAGGTGTTGTATGTACAGTATAGCTCTTCCAGTAGATTTTTGGCTTTTATAGGAGCTATGCGTTTCCGAGTTAAAAGCTGCGATATTTCGCTTTAATAAATGAATAAATAAATAGTTGGCGCAACAGGTCTTTAGGGACCATAGGGCATAGGCCTAGCTTCTCACAACCATTCGTTTGTGTGAGTTTTTCATTTTTGGGACGAATGGAAGGGATCTAAAATTTTATGCCGGGTCTAATTGAGAAGCAGGTATAACTCTCGAATGTTTGTCAGACGTTCGCGAGAGGTGGCGCAGCGGGAAAAAACCATACGTTGGAATTTGGGTTTTTTTCGGGACTCGAACCTTTCGGGATCTTGCTTTAACACTGCTAAATAACAAACTTCGCTCGCATATGCAGCCTCGAAACATTGCATTACATACTTTAGTGGCTGCCATTTCAGTGATGAGTTTTTCTCTTCTCCTCATACAGCAAGGAAAAAGCTTCGTTGAGCTTCATTTACAACTGTCTGTCGCCTAATTAATCTCTACAGAGACCTAACGTATATGTCGCTGTTTTCTGAAATTTTGTAGTGAACGGGTAATTTACGGTTTTAAGCGCAGAACCGTCCTCTGGTCAAACACTGCACAACTTCGAGTCACACAAAACCGCCCTAGTTGTACATTTAGTCTATACAGAGCAACAATTCAACACACACACACTCAATGGAATGGCGACAAGTTTTCGGCAGCTTGCCAAGAGAAGGGCCATACAAACAACCGCACAGACTACTGCAGATGCAGGTTAAAGACCGCCGCCCGACCGGAAGACGAGTTCATAAAAATACTGACAAATGGCTGCAGTTTCTCAAAAAAGAAAAAAAATTAAAACATAAAATGACAACAAAATTAGTATCTGCACACTAAATTGAATTCCAAGTGCTTCGACATGGTTTCCCGTAATTTCCAACTCGAACATAATCCAATGTTCCCTTGGGTAATTAATCACTCAAAGACTCGCTCTGCATAGAGTGATATATTCCAGCAGCGAGCAGTTGTGACATTTGAAGTTCTACACCAATTGACATTAATAGAGATTCATTGGAGTAATTTCGCCAGCTAAGGATGTAGATTTTGATTGACGCGAGGTCGAATGACAGAATTCCTTACGTACGCTCCAACGTCAGTGTCTGCCCGGTTAGATAATATTTGTTTGTCAGCGGCAGCGGCAGCACATATACCTACGCGTGTTATGTAAGATTCAGAAATTTAAAAAGGAATTCGTCATATGGCGCTCGCGTTGTCAGCTGTTGCCAGCAATCAGACTGGACATCAGACTTGGCCATCTACAAAGCGTACATAAAATTCTCAGTTTATTGCACATTAGGAAAACATAAAAAATACTTTATCAAACAAAATGTAAAGTGTTTTTCTTATAGGCTACACTAAGTAGCATCATTTGAGTCGGCACGAGCTTGCGTAGTCCATGTAAAATATCGAAGCGAACGTCTTTTTTTTATGGTGTGACATAAATTTCGATCAACAATTCCCATAAATCATAAAAAACTATATTTCGCGTGTGTATCATACGTTTTTAATATTTTTTTCTTTTTGCGCTCATCATCTTTAATGTTTATACGATATGAAAATAGAAAAACTAAGCGAACGTGTGTATGGTGTATTATTTTCCAAGTTGTATGATTTTTTCGAGTTGTTTTTCTCGCGAAAGCGAAAAGTCATCTTTTGGAGGAGAATCTTTTTTTTTGTCTCATTTTTTTTTTGTGTTGGTGTCACCCTCCAAAAAGAAAATGTCATCGATGAGGAGTGGTTCGCTGTGCTATACAGCCGAGCATCATTAATGACCTATATTCTCGGCGATGAGTGTTGACAAAAATAGATGCCATTACCTTTGGCAAATAAAATTTATTATTACGTTTGAAACTCAATAAAAGAGCCACGCACCGCTGAGGAGTATACATCTCGACTTTGGGATGCGTGTGTGCCTCGCGCTTCAGGTGGATTGAATTAATCCATGTGAGATGTCGCAAGTGTGAGAAATGTTAATTTTAATTTATCTCATAAAATGAAGCACCTTTGCTTTTCGGGGGAAAGGCATAGGGAATATTTTTTTTAGTGATTAATGGCTGCAGTCACATCGAGGACGGGCGAATTTTGTGGTCATTTTGACGGTCTAATTTAAGTGAAATTGATTTTGAAAGCAGGTGAAGGAAGTGTACTTCCGATGCGGGGAATTCGAGTTGAAAATTCGTCGTCAGGCGCTGTCAGTGTGTGATTCAAACGTGACATTGATTCATTGTTTTACGTAGCAGCTGTTGAAGAATAGAGGTGACGTCAACCTGAGTCAACAACTATTCTTTGAGAACAATATTCTGGGTAGGATTATTTGCATTGGCATTTTAAACATCGATGAGACCAAAACTTGAATCTCTCCAAAAAGTTTCCATTTGTAAAGCAACCTTCTTCATTTTTTGTAAAATGTATATATGCACTTTTTCTGTTCAGTATTTTAAAGTTAAAAACATTTTAAAGGCTTGGCTCGAAAAGTATACAAAACCGGAGCGGTTTGCATTTTGTTCGTTTGAGTTCGCCGGAAGAGGAGTTCGTTTGCCAGCGAGATTATCTGAAAAGAAAATGGAGTACATGTAAATAGTTTGAGTTGGATGACTATGGAAGAATCGCTGACGATTCGCCAAGACCCTCGCGAGAGAACAAAACGCGGACATGCAGAGTAAGTTCGAAGGAATAGGGAAGCCATATGCAAACTTTTATATGGGGTTTTGGTCCTGAACAAAAAATGCAAAACATGCAGACAGCTTTGTATTTTGTTTTGCTTAATTTTTATTAAAAGGACGGTTTTGCACTTTCACGATTTCACTCAAGTCAAAAAAGGCAATGAGCTGTGCACTGTTCCTTGGTGTTGCATATATCGAGAAGTTTTTGAGAATTTTTAAAGCAGGAAACTGTAGGTTAAAGAAACATGAAGATCACCTGTTTTCAAATTAAATATAACATCTCCAAAGTTACTTCTGTAAATCTATGCCTAACATAAATTGACAGAGGAGGTAGCATTTCTTTCAAATTAGGAAGTGACTCTTTCGTCACCGTTCCACTTAAAATCACTGCCATCTAAATATATACAGTGTTTCAATTAGTCTTGAATGATGTCCCCATACAACAATTTTTGCTTATTATTTTTACCTGAATCGATTCAGACTTCTCGGGCTATTTACTGAAGGACCACAACTTGCACCTGAAACTTAAACCTTCATTAAATTTAAACTTGAATCGTTGAGGGTTAACTTGCAACATATATATGTAACAAAAACCTAAAAAAAAAGAAAAATAATTATAATCTCGTACACTAGGGCGTATGCGCAACTTTTTTCCTTACTCCCTTCGACTGTCTCGCCTATTGAATCAAAACTTAAACGCCAAACCAAAACTTATATCATTGTTTTCATAATGTAATCCCCCCCAAGACAATTGGATGCATTCGTGACTCCAATTTTGTTCAGCAATTTCACGCATGGAAGGTTACCTACTCGTTGAAGCATTACAAAAAGTCATCGTGAATATCAACCTCAATATGGGTTCATACTCTCTACAGCGGTCAGAAAAACAAAAATTCTTACTCATACGCTTTTGGTGGAACATGTCAGCTATAAAAAAAATTAAATCAAATACAACATAAATATAAAAAACAAAATAAATTCACACAAATTCTAATGCCATCTTAATGAGCGCACTGTCACACTAAAAAGAAAAAAAAAGAGCAATTCTCAGAAGGACAAGACAAAATAAAAAACCACAAAATGCTCATCACAATTAAAAAGAAAAGATGAAAGAAAATTCAAACCGCCCGCAAGTGAAGGAGAAAAAGAAAAGCAGTGACTCACATAAATCTAAATAAATAAACCAAAATGTGTTCACAACACAAGACAACACGAAAAACTCGTGAAAACTTAATTTAGCACACACTTCTTCTCAAAGTCAGACAGGCGACGGATAGACTATCTTAAATATCCCAAGCAAATAAAAAGAAAACGAGCTAAAGATCCACCAACATTTAGCTAGGTACTCCGCACACGAGACAACACAATAATAGTCTTCGTTCCCTACTGCAGCAAATTGTTGTAAATGTTGGTGAAGGAGTCAAATATAAAAATAAACAAAACTCTTACAATAGAGTGTGTCGGTGTAGTGCGCTGAGTGCTCCTTAAAATAATATTGAATGGCAAGGAAGAGAATACGCCCAGTCGACCGATGAAAAAGTTTAAAATAAAACTTCAACAAAAGTTGTTGGTTGAATAAATAAGATAAATGTGTCAATAAAATATGTTTAACAGAATTCCGATCCGATTCACTTGCCAGGCGAATGAGTGAGAAGTCGCTCAATGATTTGTGCCGGCGAAGTGTTTTTTTTTCATACGATTAGATACACTTGTAAAATTTACTAAATAGGTGTCTGAAGGAGCCAAGGGTGTGCGTGAAATTTGCCCATACGAGTATAAGGGGAGTTTGGAAGAAAATCAGGCGCCTATAGTGCAGATCTCAATTTTCTTAAAATCCCAGTTTTGCTACAAACACTTACAGCCTTCTGTCAGAATTCTAATACATTTCTGGAATTTAAATCGTATCTGACCTGGTTAAGTCATTTTTCCTAGACTAAGAACCTATTTGAGAGGTGTTCTCATTTTTATGAAGTTCAGTCGCCTCTAATGACAGGCGTTCCCTCCCTCGCAAATACTTTTAGTCCTACTTTTAGTTTCAGGACTCATCTACAGAAAACACCGAGGGTCGTATCTTTCTTAGCCTTTGTAGGGTGATTGCCTAAAGTTATTCCCATTTAAATCAGATCACAGTCTCGTCGGTGTCATCTATAATGGGGGGCGTTGGCACTTCAATAAAAATAACCATTTACTCAGGATACACTCAACAACAACAGCCCACGAGACATTAGAGTTAATCTTGCCCGACTAACCCCAGCTGACAACTTAAACTCCCGCCTAAAAAGACACTCTACCCAATGCGCTCACTCACTTAATCAACTGACTACATGTGTCTAAAAATACACCCCAAGAAATCTTAGACAGAATGGAAACACGCGATGTCGAGTGCCTGCGACTACGCAAGCCTTGTGATCAAAAAAGGTTTGCTACACAGAAGCACAAATAAACAAGTCAACACTTTCGAAAATGTGCCCAATAAATTCATTTTCAATCTGAAGATTCATCAGTCAACAGATCGTCAAAAATCGTAGGCCACGTAGTGGATGGTGAGGGCCAAACATATAAATTTAACTAAAACCAATAAAAATCAGGTGAAGACTATTTTCTTCTGCTCTATTTTATATTTCGGCGACAAAAAACAAAAAAAAAAAAGAAGACTCGTCTTAGTTACGAAAACTTATGGATAATTCAAGTGACACTATTGGACATCTATTGAAATTTATTACACATTTTGGAATCCTACAGAGTGGGTGCCGTGGCGTGGAATTTTCTAAACTATGCGGCTCTAGACATGTCGTTTATTTTGGTTCCACCAAATATTTGCCGGGAGGTACTTCAACTTTGCATCTAACATGGATGCCATTTAGGGTGTCCTCTGTTGTTTTGGCAAACGTTCAGACACATAATCGAATAAGTGAAGAGCATGGTGCACATTAATCATAATCAATTTTATAAATTTTCTTGTTGTAATGTCAATCTATTTTCAGCTGCAGTGCAGAGTCGTCTTAGAAAGAGGAGGTGTTTGCCCTTCTGGGTTTGGTTTTATATTTAGTTGCACGGGACACGTACACGCTAATGAATATTTTGTGGCTCATGATGGGCAAAATACAAATGAAAATAAATCACACATGGGCATGCGGTAATAATATCTATGCCATTCGCTTTTGCAAGGCACCAGTTTATGCAGAAGGACAATCGTCAAATGAAAATAATATTTTGAGATCAATAATCTCCTGACGTGTGTATGTTTGGTTAATAAATTTAAAAGGGAATTGCTTCTGAAGCGGAGCGACAAATTTGACAGAAATGGTAGCAAGCTCTTGCCTTGATCGCAGTTTTAGAGCTGATTTACAGCTTTTGGTTTGACTATGTTTTAAGGCGAACAGATAATACAATAAGACTGACAGCTCTTGGCTCATTCAGGACACTCACCGCACGACGATCATTTGGTAGAATAATAAGAAAGATGAAGAACACTTCGTTCATCAACATAGTTCGACCGACGGTTTAACATTTGGAGCGATTTAGCTGAAATCGCAGTCTTTCCAGCTCGTAGTCGCCCGAATTTGGAGAACAAATAACCAGTGGCTATCATTTGGAAACTGGCATTTTTGACCGAAAGCAAGTAGCAGAGAACACGCACAAAGAAAGCAGTATATTTCTATGATTGTGTCAGGCATTGTAAAAAAAATACTCAAACCTGGTTTAGACTATATCAAGCCACCACCTTTTTCTAAAACTTCCTCATAAAAGGCCAAAAAGACACTATTTCTACTAAACGAACATAATTGTTGATCCTAATGGTGACGCATTCTTTCGTTTGTTTCTGTCTACAATGTAGCTGATTGCCAAGAGGTCATAATAGAAAATGCACATAGAAAATAGAAATAGGTCTTGAAAATACATCGACTCTCTCATTCCCCTCTATGTTCCTATGGCCGGGGACCCAGACGAGAGTGATTTCCAAACAAATGGCAATGACACCCTTTAGTCAGCGTCTCCCAGAACAAGCTAAGATGCAGACTTGGTCGAATTGAGAGCCTTAATTGAATTGAATCTGCAAGTCCTTGTTTTTAGAGGAAAGTAGTCATGATCAGGAGCTGATAATTGATAGTTCTTCGCTACCGAAGAAAAAATGTGCTTTTGGCTCTCAAAACAGTTCGGAAAATGATATTTCGTTCATCACTTGACGCTAATTTTCTTATTTTTAATAAATGGAGAATAATTTTCTTATTTTTAATAAATGGAGAATAATTTTTTTATTTTTAATAAATGGAGAATAATGCAATAATTTTCAAAAATGAAAACTTCCCTGCCCATTTACCCCGATTTCTTGAATGAAGAGTTAAGGATTTGTTTTTAAATTTTTTTTTGCAGTGCATGCTTTGAACGCAGAAAATTTTTGGGCACTCATTACGTAACTTTTCAGGTGATTATCGTCAAAACGATAGACCTCCAAAACTAGCACCAAGTTTGCGAGCTAAATCCATTTCATTTTCCAAAAATATAATGAAAGCTGACGTTTGTCAAAAAGATTCGGGCTTAATATAACATATTTGGGTGATCAAAGTTTCAAAAATGATGTCGTTTATATGCGGAATCTGTCCCCTGGCTCGCTAAGAAATTGTCAATGCTACTGCCCCTATTGTTCTTTATTGATTAAGCTCCGCAACAACTCAACCTTAAATTTTTTTAACATCAGACATATGACTCTTAAGTCAGCCGCTCGAATTTAGCATTCAAATTGTGGATCCCTTCCATTCGTCGTGAAAATAAAAACGCACACAAAGCGAATGGAAACAGTTGCCAGAAGCTAATCATAGGGTGCTGGAGACATGCTGCACCAACTCCTATTTTACTAAATAGTACCTACAAGAAGGATTTGACAAAAACTGGGGTCAGATTCTGTAAGGCTAAACGTTTTTGTGCACACGAATGATTTGCCATAAGTTGCACAAGTAGATTCATTCGTGCACACGAACGTTTCGCCTTACGGTATGCCGACCCTGGGTTAACATGGAAAAATTCTGATCTTGATTGTTGGCCTTGTAATAGGAATATACCTCAGTCAACACTAACACCGCTTTTTGGTTGCCTGTCGTTACTGGTAGTGTTGGCGTTTATTGCATAGGTTTTTTGTTGCTTTGTGGCCTTTAATGCGCCGACGCCATGTTAAATTTTTCACTATCCACATTTCTTAGCTAAAATTATAAGACATTTAAATGCAAAGCAACACACGAGACGAGGATTCTTTTTACAAGTCTTTATTGCAACTGACTTAATCTAATTTCCACAAATATCAGCTTAGCTTAATCATACGAATTGACTTCGGCAAACAATGGAATACGGTAAACTTATACACCTACGAGGAAATTTGAAGGTTCGATCTGCGTTCTTAATGTACATTATTTCACACAAGATATGTTAAGTAAGTAAGCGAGCATGTAGGTGCATGGATTTGAAACGATAGGGTGATGAGTGCATTGTTTTAAGATCGCATAATTATTTGCGTAGTGCAATTTCGTTTGAATTGGCTTCTTACAAAATATAACTCCATCGACTTGCTCTCACGTTCCTTGGACAGTAGCGCCCCCGATTTCCAAATTCAATCCGACTTCACTTTCATTTTCCCATTAGTCATATCTCGGCACAAACATCACATATATGACACTTTCTGCTCCGTTTACCCTCCCCATATTGGACATCTAAAAATATACACCCAAATATGTGCGCGTCGTGTGTGTGCGTCAGATACCGTGCCGTCTCCTCTCATCACATATACCTCTTGCTCATGACAAACATCACCACCTATAAGAATTATAATGCCATAATAGCAATTTCATTCACACTCCTCTCATAGTAACAACGTCACCTTGTGCAAATGCAAACTGAAAGTGTCACCGGTGGCGCCGTCGGCCGCCAGCAGCCAGCCGCCACCAGCATCACACTCCGGAACCCGGAAGAAATCTCATTTTGCATAATAATCCCTCAGTTTTGGCGGCTGCCTGCAACACTGCAATAAGCCATGAATATAACATCACACAGATGGTGAATCACTTCGGTGTCTGAATATAATTGGAATCGAACATATGAGTTTATTGACTCTTTGCTATTTTGTTTTATTTTATTTTTTTTAAATTAAATTTAGAAAAAAGTCCTTGGAGCGAATCTGTAATCATTTATTATGTGAAACACATAAATAAATATAGCCATATGTACAATTCCGCATGGACTTGTGTGTGTGTAGCAAAAAAGGATGTCTGTTTGGCGAATTTCCAAATTTGTTTACCTCAGGTGCACTCTCTCGGTTCGGTTTGTCTCCTCTTGGTCTTCGTGTCTCCCTTGCTCCATATCTTTCGACTTTTTTTTAAAAAATATTTCTCTTGATATTTTGTTTATTGGGAACGTGTCTTTCTAATTTGTTTATTGCACAAAACGAAATAAAAGGAAACAACGAAAAAAAAAAAAGTAAATGCTGCTGAGCCATTTTTGTTTTGTTTTGATTTTGGAAATCTTCTTCATTTTGTATAGTTTTTTGTTCCTTTTTTTTATTCGAATTCCAGACGAGAGTAAAACAAAACGATTCATTGTTTATATTCTAATTTTTTTACAGCACAGCTCGCATCGATAAAGTCTATAACAGCCAGCAATCGAACAGTGGAAAATGGCAAAGAGCTGCGAATTGTGTGCAAAGTGCAAGGACAGCCGCCGCCAAAGGTCACATGGTTTAAGGATCACAAATCGATCAATCGAAATCGGAGACTATACCAATTCGTTCATTACAAGTGAGTATAAACCGAAATTTTCAGTTTTTTATAAATAAGTATAAGCGGCTTTTGCATATTATGTTTCGAGGTCGGATTTGTTTTACCAACTACGAGTATAGTGTTATTTTTTTTCAAAACCAACACGTAGCTTACGTAAAAAGGCCATCAAATATTTTATCATGCCTTTAAAAAAATATAACCATCTGTTCGGGCCCTTATTGCCGAAGGTATGGGAGATTGATGATACTCTGATGGATTGCCGCCCTGTTATGGGTTTTTAAGCGTGGTGTCGCACCGGTCAGTCTGGACGAAGCTTAAGCATTCGTCACTAGTCTTTAGTCAAGGTGTTCGAGATAAGAGTGCGAGTGCTAATGACAGTTTATATATCATCCGACAAAGCTACGAACCCACATTCGTCAGTGGAATGAGTCGTGGTGATTGATGTGGTACAAGTTTCGGTCAGAATCTGGGTCACTTGTTGGCGTATTTCTTGTCAACTACAGTATGCCATTGAACTACATACGAACTTGATTGAAAACGATGGAAAGGGACGAACTGAAAATTATTCGAGGCGCCTAATAAGTCTCTTAGGTATATCTAGTTTGTAATGGTTGTGGCCCGTTTTCCCTGATAATCAATGGTGGTAAGTGGGTGGACTGCTGAGGGAGGGGTCTCAGGTTCGATCCCCAGCTTGAAGTTTTTTCACCACACCACCTCTCGCGAACATTTGAGAGTGTCCCAATTCAGCTGTTCTGACTCGATAAAAGATTATTAGACCTTCATCCTCGCATGAGTCTCAAAAAATTAAAAACCCCCGAAAACGATTGGCTTATAAAATTTAGGCCTACAGTACCATTACGGTACGGTGGGCATAAGTTCTTAATAATGATGAAATATTTTGTATACAGAAAGACATAAATGTTTTGTATTTTAGAAGTTGTTGATTATTTGTTCTGTATTTCATTTAAATTATTAAAAACAACAACGTAAACCTTAAGAAAACTAAAACCAAATGAATTGCTAACGTGCCCTAATTTTCTCAACGCGCAAACAAATAATGAAGTACTAAAAAATGTATTTTTTCTAGATAATTGAAAATTGTTTTGTAATTTGTTTCTTTTTCTGCGGACCTGTTGCCCCAACTATTCATTTATTATTAGACGGCTATCGCAGACGTAGTTTTCGAGTCTCAAGGACATCAATTCATTCAAATCCGAATTACCCGACTATTTAAATGTGAATGTGTGGACAAAATGTACTGAAATTCATGTGTTTTTTCACACACACATACGCTTTCCGATTTCAACCAAACTTCACAAAAACCATTTAGGGACCAACTCCAAAGATGTGTGAAAGTTTGGTTAAAATCGGTGAACGCTTTAAGGCGTGAATCGGCGACAAACGAACACAATTTTAAGGCTCAATTTTTATATACATATTTAGGTAGATAAAAATAAAATATTTAAAAAGAATATGATGAGCACCCAGTTCCAGTGAAAAGTCTTCTTTACTTTGATTAACTGTGAATTTTTTTTTATTGCAGACGTAAGACATGCCCATCTTCAGATGATTTATAGGCGTGTAGGTACTTAAACATTCTATAGGTAGACCAGGTCATGGATATATGCGACATTTTAAAATGATGATGGCTTGTGACAGACAATTTTGTTTAAAAACATTTTAAACCGATAAAGAATCAAATCACAAACCTTCAACCAGACACTGATAGGTCAAAAGGTCCTTTTTAAAAAATAGGTTACAAGATGATGCTTCAAATTTATGTGAACAGACTCCTTTTCGGCTTGTTTTTGACCTTTTTAAAGCCAAATGTCGTGCGATTTTTAACTTTATGTGTGTATCAAAAAGGTCGGAAAAACCTCGAAATGTTCGAGGCTTGCACAAACAACATTAAGAGGGATCTTTCTAAAGAATCTAAAAAAACTTAGTACGCTCACCGATTTGTACTGAGTTTCCAACTCGATCGAAGTACAACTCTTCAACTTCAACATGACTGAGTGGTTGAAAAAATGACCATCAATAAAGTTCAGCTCATTTGAATAGATCGAGTCGTTAAAAACTGGTAGAGGTACTAAAGCGTTGCCACCAAAGAGTCTGTGATAAATTGCAAAACCCCAAAACATACCAACTGCGACCATGTTTTTTTTAAAAACAAGCATCTCACGATTGCTTTAAATACGCAAATTAGAGCTTTAAAAATTCACTGCAAACGTTGCGCACTCCATTCAAACCCACACCAATGCGATTTATTGTCAAGTTATCCCAAAGGCAATTAAATCATCTTCTAGCATAGCATAAATCTTCATAAAAAAAAAAATATTTCAAAATGTCAAGCCATTGCAAAGCCCACTTTTTTTCGAATCCAATTTATGAATCGCTATTATGTACAGCAATAAATGTGATCCCATGTGTCGTCGATGAAGGCAGTGACGGTACAAGAAATAGATTTATTTTATAGCTAAACAAATTAAAAATCCATAAAAATATTCAATCTTCGGCATTTACAGTGTTTTTTTTTTATGTTATAATACCTGTGAAATACCATCAGTCATTTGGTTGATTTAATTAAATTGTTAAAGACGACTTATTTATGCAGATTTGGTTATTCGCTTAAAACGAAAACGAACAACAAAATAAAACGAATGTTCATCGGTCGCAAAACCGATCATTCCGACTCATTAACTCATCGTTTTCATAAATATTCATCACGGATTAGTCACATGGAATTAGTAATTAGATAGATTCAACGAAGGATATTCGTTGGTTGATCCAATTCGATCATCGGGCGGAAATATGCATTATCCATTGTAGTGCCTATCGTTTGTATTAATTATTTTTTCTATTTTTAACAGGAGAAGATCGGAGCTGATTATAAGATCATTTAACAGCTCGGACGCTGGACGATATGAGTGCCGAGCGAAGAACAAGGTCAATCGAAACCTGGAGAGGAGAGCCATAGTGATAAAGGCTTATCCGAGTAAGTTTGATTTTTTATTTCTATTCCCAAGAACGTACTAGAAAACAGAGGAAACTATCTTGACCCACACAATAGTGATTCGGTTGGTGGATGTGACATAACAAACACCTAATCTTATCGAACCTAATCACTTGTCCGCAATTTCAAGAGGAATAGAATTATTTCGACGTTTCTGTTAGCTGTACTGATTTGCGAAGTTTTTGTTTTCTTTTCAACTTTATTTACCATTCACTTTACAATGAAAAGTGATTTTGAAGCCTCTGCAAGTACTAGGTACACACCAGCACTTGAGATAGCATAGCTCGGGCTATAAATAGGAAACAAATAGTCTTAGTCATAAGACAGACTGAAGCCTCTAATCGATTATTAGTGGGCGCTGTAAAATAAACTACCGCAGGTAGTTGTATTATTTTCTGACGCGATGCTTGTTCAAGTTTGGCACATTTTGATTCCTCACATGTTATGAGGATATACATGCAGACGTAGCTGCTACCGATTAATGGAGGCTTTGCCCTTTTTACATGTTTAGGGACCGATCAGGATCTAACTTTATCGACGTGTATCAATTTGAATCAGCTACGGAACACGAACAAATTGCATCGCTATGAGCCCAATTGTTTTATGGTTACCCTCACAACCTAACCTAAAAATGCTTAACATTAATAGCTACTTAGTGATTTATGACCATCGATTCGATTCTTACCGAATTTGTACGAGACCAGAATTATGTCAGTAATTTTAAAAATCCTCCAGAAAATGTTTAGAGCCCCTCTTGTTAGTGATTTGTTTAAGGACCCACAGGAAAAAAAAATGTTTAAGTAAGTCCTTGTAAATGCTCAGAATTGTTGACCAATTTCACGTATCTCGATGTGATTATTCCACGTCCTTGATGTCTAAGCGTTCATTATTCATCCTTGCGTTTTCGCAAGTGTTTGCTATACAACATGAGAGTCGTCGGTCACTTTTAAAATGGGAAACAATTCATTTCGATTTACTGAAAACCCTAATTGATACATGAGGCTCTGTTATGTTTTTTTTTTTTATTTACCTGACTAAAGATTTCTGTGCACACCCAAACCAGTACCTAGTGAAGTCGTAAGTAAAAGTAAGCTAACGTTTGATAAATTGGACCAAAATATTTAATTATATTACACCTACTGATAAAAATGTAAATAACTCGAATTCTTTTCCTTATTTAGTGCCACGATATGACGCGCCTACGCAGCAATCCGGTGGAAAGTGTCCCGAGGACGCCTATGAATTTTGTTTCAACGGAGGCACTTGCAAGTTTTTTACGGAAATCGGTTCCTATTCATGCATGTAAGTTTATTCTTCAAGTAAATAAATACATAGTACCTACTTTTATATATATTTAAAACGCTATGTAAAGTTTAAAAAAAGGAAGATGAGACTTTTATTTGAGCTACATACACTCAGGAAGATTGAGAGGGACACATAATCGGACCTATTTCACCCTTCGAGTGAGCTCGAGAATCTTTCGAGTTCATTTATCTGTTTTTTTTTTAGCAAAATGTGTTGGCTTGATTTAAGACTTTTTTCAGTGAATGTTTGGAATATTCACTCATTTTGACAAACAGTCGAAACTCAATTGCGTGTGTAATACTACGTTTCCATCGGACACTAATCGCGAGATTTATGAAAAGAGATTACAAACAAATCCTGAGGTGTTTCCACCAAAAAAAACAGGATTAATTTGACGTTTCACCAGATGTTGTCAACTACCGTCGAATCTAACAACCCAAAATCGTGATAATTGAAAACAAATTAAAAAATTAAAAAGCTTAAAATAATAAAACATGAGTTCCAGAAATCTTAAAATATAATTGGCAAATTCTACAAAATAAAGTGAATGTTTTGATGGTTGCATTGGGTAGGAGAAGTCTCTTAGAAATAAATTCGTTTTTTTTTTTATGACACAATGTCAAATGCAGCTCTGTTTGCTTTGTATTTTTGACATCTCGAGCTGTGGAAAGTGTGTTCACAAACCGGACTGTACATGCAAACCTGGTTGATAATCGAGATTTGTTTGTAATCTCCCTTTTCATGAGATTAATTTTTGTATGATAAATCCCCAGATTTATGCTGGATTTGCAGAAAATTTTCTAAATCTCGCAGTTAATCTCCGGTGGAAACGTAGTATAAGGTAATTGACGCATTCAGAACGCGAAGTCGACTAGATGTCGGTAATGTCACTTTTACTAAATCAAGCCATATACATTTGCATTCAAAATGTCAGTTAAAAATATTCATGTCTATATTTTTCCAACGTCAAATAAAAAAAAATGTTTACTTGGTTAGCCTAGGACAATACAAATGCGGACATACGCCGGCCACCAGCAGTCGGACTTGGAAAACAAAAGTTTTAAACGTCAAAACATACAAAATATATTATGAAAGTTTGGCAGCACTATACAAATGAGATTGGGTCTGTCCGATGCGATGCATTTGAACACATTAGTCAAACTGCGTTTCCTTGAGCAAAAGTAGGAAAGAGGGGAAAGAAGTTTGACTTACATATTCGAATGCACTATCGTTAGTTAGTTGTCAGTTTCCCACTGCAGGGCTACCCTGGTTGTCAATTCTGGTTCTGAGAAAAAGTGAAATGAAAATGTTTTCACCCTTTCACCGCAATTTGGATTCTCGTTCTACGAAAATGTGAAACCAAACATCAAACATTTTCATATGAATAATTTTTTTTCACGTACTCATTTTCAAATGAATCTTTTTGGTGAGAGATTGAAAATTGAGAACCTGATGTCATTCAAAACAGTGTGCGATATTATATTCTCACTTATTGAACGAGAATCGCTTTTTAGTATTGAGTGAGTCAGAAAAATTAATAATTAATGGAATCGAATGTGAAAACGATTTATTCGATTCACTCTTTCACAGAACCAGAATTGACCCCCGGGAGTAACAATAAAGATAAGGGATCATAACACGTATCAATGTCCTGCCCTTCCATTATAATTTACAAAGAGTGAACGATTGAGTTATAAGCCGAATATTACAAAACTACTACTCAAAAGTAAGAGTCGTCTCGTTTGCACTTTTGCTTGCTATACGTTAATTGAAATTTGGCTTGTTCTTTTAAAGCCTATTTAATATTTCGAAACACTTTTATTACATCATTTAGATTTGAGACTGAATTCTTCGGTAAAAGACAGGAATGTAATGTTTTCTGATCTAAAAACGAACTGGTTGATTAATATTTCTTTGGTCATTGACGTTTAATGTCATCATACCAGTGATGCCAACCCGAATCGATGTTTTTATTCCTAAAGCCCAAAAAAAATATGCCCTTTTCCAAATTCACTATTTTACATAGGAAGTGCAACGAACCTACAAGGTGACGAAAATTTGTTAACAAAACGGTTGGCGATCGGTAGGCAATTAAACCTTCTTTGATCTCTGTAATCCAGGGTTTCGGTTTGGTGAGTAAATCAAGTAGAGAATTGGAAAATATGCATTACGCACAGTTGTAAATGAAAATTTATGTTGCGACTTTGACCAAAGAATGTACCAGATTTACCAAATTCAAAAGCTATTTGTATAAATTGATTAAAAATGATGCCCTTTTTTCAAAACTATTCCTCAATGCCTCAAAGTTTATGCCTTCGTTGGCATCACTGCATCATACCTACAGACCCACTTTCGCAGCTCTCTTCACATGTGTAGGAACTTGTAGCTGGATTCTATTTTGTAAATTGGTTAACACTTCTTTACGATATAGAAGGGGTATTTTTTTTAACTTTAAATTGATAATAACTACGATCTAAATAGTTATGCCGATTTTCATTATAAGCTTCAGTCAATTCGAAATGCGTAATGCATTGCATATTGCTCGTCAATACACATGGATAGGATAACCCGACTTGTATGCACAATGAACGCCCAGATTTATTCAATTTTTCAATGTTGAAAAACAAAAACAGAAGCCGAAAATCAACAGACAAAAAAAATTGTGTTTTAAATTCACACTGAACACAAGAAGTGGCAACGGAAATTAAGACAAAAAAAAAAAAAAAACAATTACCCACCACCATTGGGGCATGTGGTGCAATCATTCTTCGCGCATTTACCTACTCCTTTTGGGTGGTTTTCCGTTTTGGTTTTCTACTTTACTTTGTTCCTTTTTTTTTCTGTTGTTGGTTAAAATAAATGCGATTGATGAGAGACATATAGCACGTGGATCTTTTGGGAAAAGGCGCACCATTTTTAATTCACAAATGCGCCGTCACTTAAGAAATCGAACATTTTTAAAATTTTTAAATACGTGAAGCGCATGGCTGGCGGTGAAACGTCATCGCAACGGGCTTGAAGTCATATTTGGTTCACTAGAATACCCTTGCTGAATGGACTCAACACAAATATTATGCCATGCAATATAATGATTGTGAGAACAGGTTTTGAATCATTTGCTATAAACGATTTCAAATGAATTTTGACATATGGTGGCTAAAGTTTAGCAACTAGTTATGAATCAGGAGGAAATGTGAATTGGCGAGGAAATGTGATGACCAAGTGGTGTAAGTCACCGTGATTTAGACGCCTACTCTGGTATGATGCATGATTGGACTTGTTTGTTGAAATAAATTTATGAATTGAAGAAATATTAAGCGAGGGATAGTCAGCGAGGGAAATATTATTCTGAAAGGAGATTCACCTCTCTCACATACATTAATAAACCATTTTTACGTGTTCGGTTCCAAGAAAGTCCACCTTAAATCTGGAAACTGGACTGCATTATTATTATTATTATTTTTGGAAAATGCTGAGATGTGTTTCGTCGTTTGTATTTTAAGGGCTAATACTGGATTTCACTTCACTACCAAGGGGGTAAATGTTACAGAAACATGTTGCAAGTGATTTTAAATTGAGCAAAGATGGTTAGAAGGGAATCAACTTAAAATCTGATTTTAACTAGGTATTAAAACCATGTGTACGAACTGTTGACAAGTACCAATACAACTTTAATGTTTTACAAAATTTGCTGGGGGTGGACCTTTATGCCGGAGAGAATATTATGAATCACGTTATTCAATAGTTTTCGAAAAGAAAACCCACTGGAAGGAGGACTTGGGCTATGTCCAAATTTCGGAGAACCTAACCACGTATCAGCTTACACAAATGTAGAACCTTGATGGAGACTTATCTAGCAAATATTACACTCTTATTTCAGGGACTGACTTGATAGAGGTAAGCTTGCCTGAAACAGATCTAGGTCCAATCCTGGTTGGTACCAATTAGCTCCTAACAAGAACACCAACCAAATATCAGCAAAGACAAAATTCAACAAAACCTTGTTAGACATTTATTATTTTTAAAACCAACCAATTATACACTGAAATTCCCTTCAGTCAAAACTACCCAGAATTAGACCAAAAACCTAATCCAGAAATTATCCACTTATGCGTTTGTATGTCATGACACCGAAAATAGAACATTGTTTACTACTAGCAGTCAATATTTTCCAAGAACCAAGCAAACTATTTATTGCCCCTCAAGCAGCACAAAAAAAAAAGAAAAAAAAAATCAATCCCAAATGACTGGAAGGAAATTTTCTCCTGCTCATCTCTAAGTGGGTGCAACGAAATCTCAACGAATTCTTACTCTTCATGTAAACAACACGAAACCCCGAAACGAGCGGGGGAGAAAAGACAAACAATCACAAGAAAAGGGGATTTTCGCTTTTCGCTGCAATTAATTTTGTATCTCTTTCCTTGTTATTTTGTAAGAACAAATTTTTCCATATCAATTTTTCATTGCGAATGTTGACGGCGATGTAGTTTTCGGAAAGCCGATCAAAATCGATCGGCTTCATCAACTCAACTACCTTTAGCACGGCTGGTATTTTACGATATTTGCCTATCGAAGACAGTCCTCTAAATTTAGATGAATGGAGGACACATGTTGCGTCCCTGATTTGACCCTTAAACAAATTGAGCTGTGTCACTGATGGCGCTGTGAATCTTATCCAACGTTGGGTACTTTACGACTTTGCCCTAAGTGATTTCGTTTATGGAAGTGAGTTTGTTGATGTTAGACCGGGACTGTCTCCCAATCGATTTTAGTATGAAAGATGATAGGGAAAGAAAGAATATCTGTGTGGAAATTTATCTTAAATTGTAGTTTTCGGTTGCTACGAGGGGGTGGAGGCAAAATGAGTTTTGGTGTTGAGTTTCAGTTTTTCTTGTTGTTTTGTCGTCTATCGGTTGTTGTCGTTGATTGTAAAGATCGTAAATTTGGAAACATCTTATCGAGGAGATGTGGAATGGAGCGTAGGAAATATAGGACTACAGGGCGCGTGTTTCGATAGTTTTAACTAAAAGGGTAAGGGATGTTTTCTGTGAAGCGTTTCTGACGTTTTTTTTTTAATAGTTTAAGTGCATACTAGAGGGTCACCCGGTTGTTTCAATTCTCAATAGCTTGAAAGAGAAGAGTTTATAGACTTTTGGTTGGAAGGCTTAATCGAGTTTATATATATTAATTTATTAACATTCTAAATATATGCAAACAAAAATTCTATAATTGCAATCTTTTAAATCTCTTGCAGTTGCCCAGAAGGTTTCATCGGAGAACGCTGCGATCGTAAGGAAGTGAATAACATGCCACCCAGTACGTACAGCAATGAGCACGAATGTGGCGAAAAAAAGTATTTAGGAAGTTATTACTGCTAAAATAGGCTATTCTATAGCATCGATTGTTTCTACAAACAAAATATAAACAGGATTTACAAATACAAAGCAAAAAAATAAAAAATCTCAGTAAACTAACTTTCACCAAATATAAGTAAAAAAAATAAATAAAAATAAAAAATAGTGATTAATGTGCAACTTGAATCCAAAAAGAGCTCAACTCATATGAGATAACAAACACCCCCGAATTAACAGTACAAATTTCATTTACTTAATAGCTGTAAACAAACCAAATCAAAGTTTTCTAAAAACAAAACAAATATTTAATTAAACATTAAAACGAAAAGAAGAAAAAAAAAATTGGCTTTAAACTAATTGGCATAATTACTTATTTATTTTTATCATTTTTTAATTCTTAATCCTAACATAAATTATGTTATTGTAAATTTGTTTCTCTTCTCTATTAAATAAATGAAAATATTTTAATATATTTTTAACACATTCCATTATAAATGAAAAAAAAAAAAAAAGGTAAATTTATATTTTTTAGCTAACGTCATCCGCCTAAAACATGAAATCTTATTTAAAAAATCAATTTAAACAAACAAAACACACACACAAACAAAGGTGCTATAGAAAGTTTATTTTTGCCTAATGTTGTTCCAAAATATATACATATTTAGTTTTGCTTAGTTCTATTTTTCTCATTAATATATTTAATTTTTTAAAAAATATTTTCCACGATAAAATATTTTCACTAGAAGATTGAATTTGGAAAAAGAAATTATTCAGAAAATATAGGCTTCGCGTGCGCGTTAGAGGCTTCACTTTATCTCTCTTTCTCTCTCTTAGTAAATGAAACCAAGTCTCACTTGCACTCTCTACATAATTAGGTCATGTATTTATTATTTATTTTATTTCATTAAGAAAAATTGGGTATTTCTTTTAAATGAAACTCAAAGGATAAAGCGAATTGTTTATCATAAAACGAAACGAATCTATTAATTTCTCTTTTTATAAGATCATTTGCACTCCTTTCCCCTTAACCAAAAAAAAAATAATACATAGTCCTTGTAGAAATTAGTGTCCTTTTAGTTTATTGTACAAAGTTGAAAAAAAGAAATATTATATCAAAATCGATTCCCCCTTGAAGATAATTATAATACTTTCGTGTATCCTAATACAGATAAGAAAATGATTTTGTGGAAATTTAGATCTGGAAAATGGTTTTTGAAATATTTGTTAAATTATTTAATATTTATTTGTCTCCCCTTTCCGACTCCCTCCGCCCCAAACACATTTTCCTTCTCTTCTTAAGGACTGGAAAGAAATTGAAATTTTTCTTAAGCAAACAAAAAAAATACTAAACATTAAATATTAATACGAAACAAAAAATGACAGTATTTTTTTCTTTTTATTAATTAAACTCGTAACTCTTAAAAATATTAACGTTAGTCGTCAAGTCTTAAACTCGCGTGTAAATAAGTAAAAGAACAAGAAGTAGACAACTCGCCTCACAATATATAAATATTTATATATATGAAAATTGTAATAACAATATTAGCACTTAGCTTTTCTTCTTTTTATGTAAAATAACTTTAATAAAGTTTTAAAAAGAACGTTTTCAAGAAAAATAAAACTTCATACCAAATAAAAAATTAAGCATAAAAATTAGACTAAACACAACTTATTTATTCATCAAAATTACTGCTAATCATTTTTCTTTGTAAACAAATCGAAAAAAAAAAACAAACATAAACTATTTATATTTATTTAATTTATGTGTAAATTATTTAAACATTATTTTTTTTGTATTGTAATTATGTAGTTATTAAGCCAAACAAAAAAAAACTGATTGAAATGAAACATCATCAAACAAAAACCAACAAAAAAAAACATCAAATAAAATTGTATATTTGAAATTCAAATTTTATTTATTTTCTATTCCTTTCATTTTGTTGTTTTCTCATCGATCAAATTGTTAGCTCTTTATGTTATTTCCAATTTACTTGCATAAAAAAAATATACGATGTTTTGAGGTAAGACTGATTTTATTACTTTTATACCTAAATGTTTTAGTATAATATTAACAACTCTGTTTTGTATATTGTAATCAAAGTACTGTGTCAATTGATTTGTTAAACTTGCATTGGAAGTCATGAAATAAAATATTAAAACAAAATGATAAAGAGAAACCAACTTGTTGACACATAATTTGAAATTGTTTTTCCCTCTTTTTCTGTTGTGATTTTATTTTTTTTTTTTATTTATTTTTTTTTTTATTTTGCACTCGAATACATAATGCGATATGATTAAATGTCCTAATAATATTTTTTTAACTCGTTTACTGACATGCAAATGTAAAATGTAATTAATTATAATTATGGATATATGTTGTGAGACGTCTTGCTTCTGTAGCTTAAAAAAAATAAAAAACAAATGAAAAATGCATTTATATGTTGAAAAGTTCTTTTTCAAAGAAAATTAACTGTCAAAGTAATGAGAGAAAGAAAGAAAATAAAATAATAACTATGTGTCCTTATATTTGATTTCCTGATTAATATTTGCGATAAATAACATTAAAGAAAGTACTAATTTTTAGAACAACTTACACAACTAGAATCAAAATCAGTTTAACAAATTTCGTTTTTTTTATACTAAAAATGGCAAAATTAATATTCTAACATTTAACTCAAACATAACGATGTAGAAAAGTATGCTTTTTGTGTAAAATAACTAATTTTGCTTGCGAATAAAATGCGTTTTAGTTCACTTTTAGTTGTACTGTTTGTTTTATTGTATGAGTTGCCTTTAACTAATTCCAGCTGCATGAGAATTCTGTTTATTATTTGTTGTTGTTGTTTGATCTTTAATTTATTACGGTGGTTTTATGTATGTTTATGTTCGTAAATACTTAATGCAATTTATTACTGAGGTGAGTTCATTCATATTTATAAATGAGGGTAACTGATTTATGGAAATGACGTTCAGCTATGAAGCTGTTAATGTCATTGCTTAGAACGAACTTTCAGTAACAATGAAAGTCAGAAGATTCTGATTAAGAAGCATTACTGGAATGACAGTGCTACCACTCTATGAATGACAGCGCCGGTTAGAACTATATGCAAAACTAGAATTTTTTGTTTGCCAATTGAGGTCTATTAAACGTTTTTTTTTTTGTACCTCATGCTCGCAAACAAATTATTTAGTCAAGACACTTAACATATTTTAAAAAAGAATATAAGCTTTGTTCGCAGCTTTCCCCCTTGACTTTCCTGTTCAAAAATATATCCAAGGTTACACAGAAAGTCAGATTCGAGATTCAGTTTTCATAAGACGTCACTGCATGTACTAACAGGAAAGTATATAATACCCCTACGCGAAATCCCACACTAATAAGTGTTTTGCTGTTGTTAGTCGAGAGCGGAGCCTCTGCTGTCATAAAAACTAATTTAAGGATTATTATTAGCTCAGTCGTTTCAGAGCTCTAAATTTTGTAAAATTTTATTTAAAGCACTTTCGCACTCTTTAAGCTCAGAATAAATTCATTAAGGTACTGTCTGAGTCAAAATTTCAACATACCATACATTTTGACAGCTAACCATACAACTGCTGATTAGGAATGCGAATGTTGGTACATAACAAGAAAGTATACTGCAAAAAAGTGTAGAACATCGACAAAAAGGGTAGCAGTCTGAAAAAATAAAACAAATACTGTTTAAACGGTTTATTTTAAAAAGTTGTTGACAGCTACCGTTTCATTTATAAGAACTGAAACTTTTTAAACAAACACACCGAAAGCTGATCTTTCAACAAGAATAAAGTCACAATATTCTTCCATGCATATTTTTGTGCTTCGGTTTGTAGGTACCCTTAAGAAAAAGTTTATTCGTACCAGCTGTCAGACAACCAGCACACAAAGTTAAGAGTTGTACAGAATTTATTTTTATGAAAGGCTATTTCGCGAATGAAAATACGCAGGCGCGACTAGCTGAACAGAGGTTCTTATCAGCCTTTCCGTGGACCACTTTGTTGTCGAGCATTTTTCTTAGAAATGATGTCTCTAAAATCTAAATTTAAAAATTTTAAATTCGTAGTATTCACTAAACAAATCGAGACTATTCAAATTTATTTAAGTAGACTTAGCGCAGCAATAGTATACCACTTTCGTTAATTTTGTTCATAGCACTAATGCACTCATCCGTCTATATTATTATAAGGCTAGGATTAGTTTCATTACTAAATCTATTACACTCCAAATGGTTAACATATTCTTGTGTATTTTCAGTTCCAACATATAAAACTGGCTACATTGCCGACGACCCAAATGTGTTCGATGACGATGCCACCGAAAGCGATTCAGACGAAACTGACGAAGACGACGAAGATGACGACTTTATTTACCCACCCACGAAAGATACATTTTTTAACAAATTAACTTAATATTAACAAACACACACACAACTCAAAACTCTAAAGCAAATGAAAAACTACAAATTCCATGTATAAAACAAATTTAAAGTACTTAACTGCTAACAAATTTACTATAACAATAAATAAAAACCCACAAAATACCAAAGATGTAAATTAGTTTTACAAAAATAGCGAATATTAGTAAATAACTTGTAAGCCCACATGACATTTTACTTAAATTAGTTTTTCTTTTTCTAATTAAATTGTACATTTATTTTATCTATAGTTTTCTTTATAAATAAGAAATAGTTTTCTCTTTTATTTAAGTACTAAAATAAACAAATCGTAAAACAAGCAAGACTCGAATTTTGAAAGAAACGAAATAAGACGAACATTTTTTTAATTGTTAACAATTTAAATTGTTTTTTTTTTTTGTATTTTTCATTATCTAATACGATTTTATTTTTGATAATAATACGAACCGAGGGAAAAAATGCTTAAAAGCTTTGAAGCCAATAATCAAAAAAAAAAAAAAAACCTATAACTATTGAAACGCATTTGTTAAATTATTGTTATTAAAACGAAAGTTAATGCGCTAAAAAAAAAGGATTCTGTGTTTTGGATTTTGCAGGTTCAGAGGTTGGATTTGAATTGCAAACTTCTAGACTTTGGCCACATTCAAGAATCTAGTTATCTTAAGTCGACTAGATTGGTCTGGATGAGATGTAACCTGAACGCAAAAACTAGATTGGTCGGGAACGTCACTTTTTCTACGTCAGCCACATATCAGAACTGTCAACTTAGTACTCAGTCACGAATTTCTCGACTAGATTCGTCGGCTACCCCTCCATAAACGTCAACTGAAACATCTGCTCTCACGACCGATTTCCCCCAATCAGAGCCGAGTTTCATCTAGTGAGAGAGCTGTCAGACTTACTAAACTAGATACTTGAACGTCCCCTTTGTGAAATAAATATTAGCACCAATGATAGAAAGTCAAGTGGACTTTGAGGAAATGGACAGAACGAGCGGAATTTCCTACACACTTCCAGACGCGAAAGGTTGTCTTTACGGGAACCTAGTGTATGGAACTTCTAACCGAAAGATCCACTAAAACTTTTTTTTTACTGAACGATTAACTCCTTCAAGTGGTTAAGTGGCGCCCATATGCAGAAGCGTAATATAGTGTTCTCCGTTTCCATCCTATAATCCCGAGCGGAGCCAGTCCTAGAGACAAAGCAAGCTGTCTGTATGAATTATTTGCAATAGTAGGTATTTCTGAGTTCGCCCTGTCGGTAGATATATCCGTTAGGCAGCGTTCCTCGCCCGATGTCCACTAAATTCAAATGGTAGTCCTACCAAAGGCCGGGTAGTAGCCATGATGTAGTTGTAAGAGTGATGGCCTGCTACCCGACAGCGTAGGTCTGAGCTTCTAAGAGGACTCTAACACCTACCGCAAGCAGAAACGAATAATGTCAGAAGCTTCTTCACCACAAAACTAACAAAGCAGTTTCTCCTTGGTGGAACAAGTATCGAGCTGAGACGAAGCCTCTTTATCCTACAGCAGGCATTTCTGTGTTTGTTAATTAATGAAGTAAGAACATAAATGGAGTGTGATTTAAGAATATACGGGAATAGCCTATTTCAAAAGAGAAACATTCGCACACAAAAGTTCGCCTCACTTTACATAAAATAATAAAAAAATAAGCATAGTACACTGCTGCTGCGAAAAGAGATATTGGGCTCCGTCCAAATCCATAGCGACTACAGAACAGCGATACCAGTTTACTTCAATTGAAGTAGATTTACTTTAATTTTGGAAAAAATAAATAAAATCTGCTCCCTACTTCGCACTATTGTTAAATTCTTTATATCTACTATATCTACTTCACTTTAGAAATCCCTTATTTAGTCCGCCTCAAGTTTAATAAAACAAACCTTAAATCTGCTTCCAAAAAAAAAATATTAAAAAAATGTCTTACACTCTTTCACTTAAGCCCAGATTCAAAAAATAAATTGCATCAAACTTCACTTGAAACACAAAATTTTCTGACGTTTATTATTGTTTTCCTTTTAATTTTCTGTCAAAGAGGTGATACGTTTGGTTTGGTTTTGGTTCCTGTCTGTTCCGAAAAGTGTGGCGAAATACGTGAAAGATGAATAGATATTTTGAAGTAATCAAGAATGTGAATAAAGATTGGTACCTACGCAAAATTATAATTTAATGAACATATCGTTGTGCACCACTTATAATATATTTTTTTCTAAAAAACTTGCAAAAAATAGTAAAAATTAAGTGAGAAGAGCTTTTATAAAGACTTTATATTAATAAAAAAAAATATTTTGTAGATCTTAAAACGTTGTTCTGTACATGTTTTATAATATAAAACTAATGTGGAATTAAATGTATCATTAAAACTATGACTTTGGAATCTACTTCCCTTCTCTTGAATCTACTTCACTTTTTGGGTCAAATTTACTTCGCTTTATTTTTTTGAAGTGGTAATGCTGCTACAGAACACAACTGAAAATATTTTATGCAATAGTTGCCTCATACATATATGAGACAGTGTGCGGCGACATTTTCGCCAGATATTTAAAAAAATTAAGAGACGAAAAGAGAAAAATAATTATAAATTTTTAACCAGGAATCTATGAAAATTCCCAGTGAAAGTGAGCAATGTATGTCCATGACAATCTTGAGTGCCTGACACTTTAAAGGTGTGGAATTTGAGACTCACAGGCAACCGCTTATAGCCGATACATCCACCGCAAAGTCCCGAAACGCCAAGAATCGCGGATTTTCACTCCAGAATCGGGCCCTAAGGCCGAAAATTCACGAAATTTCACGAAAATTGTGAAAAATTGTAAAACCGAGATTTCCCAAACTGACGCGATAATAAATAAAATATCAATCAGACTGGCTGACTTAAGGGAGTTGAGATTGAGTTGAGATTTGCGCCGCACAAGAAAAACAATCGAAAATGGACAATTTGTTTAAGAATTCCTACCTCCGTCGGTCTAGGAGTTGGAGTCCAAATCTTTGCATGGACCAAAGAGGAAAAACCCGAGGCGTCCGACAAAAATAAAAACCCAAAAAAATCGAAAAAAAAAACCCCAGATTAACGTACCTACCTATTCCGAAATTTACCAGGAAAATAAAAGAATAAATAAATAAAACTGCAGCATTTTTTCTTGTGAATAGAGTATATCGTCATCTGTCTATTTGCCGACAGATTGCATCGCATATTAACCAAACTCATAACCAGAGGGCGCCCCAGACTGTCGTTAAAAAATATGCCGGGCGCGACTGTCAAAGTCAAATATTTTAACAAAAAAAAAAAAAAACGTCGCGCAAAGCATTTTAATATTTTATCATTTCTTTTCTGTTTTAATTTTATTCCTATTCCACTATCCACTATGAACACCACTTCGCAGGCAACGAAAAACTGCATCACTCTTAAGGGTTCTGCACAAATTATTGCTGAATACTTAAGTAAGCCGGCTTTGTTTGTCCATATCAATTGAAAATTTATTTGTATTGTTTTCTTTTTGGTTTTAGAATATGGTATCAATTCTATTCTTTTTCAACGCGGTATCTACCCTCCAGAGACATTTATCAATACACAACAATACGGTGTTCCGATTCTTATGTCCACCGATCCAAAGATTGAGGAATTCCTGAAGAATGTTCTCGTCCAGACCGAAGGTACCAGCTTGTTGCATCTTTTCATACAGTTCAGCAAATGTTTCCTTTATTCATAGACTGGCTGGCGAAAAACATGATAAACAAGATTTCAATGGTCATCACTAATGCACACACCAAAGAAGTTCTCGAATGCTGGGACTTTAAGATGCAAGCCGAAATAGGCGACGGCGACACTTCGGATCCGCAGAAGCTGACATCTAGCAAGGAAACGAAACGTATCCAGCAAGAGATTCGCGAAGTAATGCGCCAGATTTCCGCCACAGTTAGCTACCTTCCCCTGCTGGATTGTATTTGTACATTCGACGTAATGATACATACGCTGCAGAATTGTGATATTCCCGAGAGTTGGGACGAGACAGGCGCTGTGTTCATACAAAACTCGCAGGCTGTTCAATTGCGGTCGTTCTCCACTGGCCTGCACAAAGTAGAGACCGTTGTTAACTATAAAATGTCTTAGGTGTTAACTTGGATCATAAGTATCTTATCATTCCCCCTGCGTGTAGAAATGTCTGCCCGAGGAAAAACGCTCATTTTTCATATATTTATGTTTTTACCGATTTCTTTTCGAATAAAGTTCTTTTAATGTATACCGTATTTTTTTTTAAGTATGCAAGAATGCTGAAAGCAAGGATCATTCAAGCAAAACTTGGTAACACCCTTTTAACCAAATCAGTAAGCAGAGGAACACCTCAAGGTGGGGTAATCTCGCCACTCTTATGGATTATGGTACTCAACAAAATTCTGTCAAGACTCGACAGTGAAGGTATTAAAGTCGTTGCGTATGCGGATGACGTGGTTGTTCTAGTATCAGGAATGTTTCCGAACGTGATAAGTGAAATCATGGAAGGAGCACTGGGTAAGATTAGCGGGTGGGCCACAAGTTGTGGTCTTAGCGTTAACCCAAGTAAAACTGAACTGATGCTTTTCACCACCAAAACCAAAATACCAACCTTCTCACTTCCCCGCTTGAATAACCAAAATCTTACTCTATCCTCCAGTGCCAAATACCTAGGAGTCATACTCGACCCTAAACTCAACTGGAAGTCAAATATCGAACACAGAGTGAAGAAGGCAAGCATAGCTTTCTACGCCTGTAGTAAAACTTTCGGCAAGAAGTGGGGTCTTCGACCAAAGATGGTTCGTTGGATGTACACAGCTGTCGTACGTCCCATCCTCACATACGGATCACTGGTATGGTGGCCCGCCTTAAGTAAAGCTTATAACATCACGAAACTAGGTAGAGTCCAAAGGACAGCTGGTATTGGTATCACGGGAGCCCTACGATCAAGTCCGACCGAAGCGCTCAATGTGATTCTTAATTTCCTGCCGGTGGATCTGTACATAAAAAATATTGCAGCGTGTAGTGCAGTAAGATTGAAGGAATCTAAATGTTGGTCAGAAAGGCCTTATGGCCACTCCAGAATCCTAATGTCCCTCCCCGACGGAATAGGACGCTTATCTACAGACTACACAGTACCCAAACTTAACTTCCATAAAAACTTCTCTGTTAGATTCCCTTCTCGATCTGAATGGGAGGAGAACGCGGTCGTAAACGAATTCGACATTCCTATCTTCACAGATGGTTCCAAAATGAACTGTGGAGTGGGAGCGGGCATTTTCTCAGCAGAGTTAGACATCTCCACATCCTTCCGCCTCCCCAACGCAGCCAGCGTCTTTCAAGCGGAAGTACTCGCAATCAAGGAGGCGTGTAGACTGCTCCTTAACATAACTACACTCGGTAAAAAAATTGGCATCTTCGTCGACAGCCAGGCCGCTATTAAGGCTGTCGGTTCTACCAAATCAACGTCAAAACTTGTTGTGGATTGCAGGGAGACATTGACCAGGGCTTGCCATCGGTTCGAAATCACCCTCGTCTGGGTTCCCGGTCATAGGAACATAGACGGGAATGAAAAAGCCGATGAACTCGCCAGATGTGGCTCTGCTCTGTGCGTGTCTCAGGCGGAGGAAGTCTTCCCTCCGCTGGGATACGTTAAGAGAGAAATCTTCCTGTACTTCTCCTCAAGGGCGGAGATGAGATGGGTGAATCTGACGAGCTGTATCATTTCAAGAAAGATATGGCCAACCTACGATGATGCCAGAACCAACAACCTTTTATCTAGAACGCGTGTAGATGTCGCCCGACTAACGGCAATTAGTACGGGCCATTGGCCCTTAGGAACTCACGCGGCCAAGCTTGGCATCCCTCATAACACCCACTGCCGTAGCTGCACTGACACAAACAAGAGTGAAACAGTGTTTCATCTTCTCTGTGAGTGTCCGGCACTAGCAAAAACCAGACTCAGTGCACTAGGTCATCCCTTTTATGATGACCTTTCGGCTATCCAAAGTATCCATTTTAATAAAATCATCAAATTTCTCAACTCCACAGGCTGGTTTTGAGCTCCCTTGACTTCCTTCCCCCCTTTTTTTATCTTCTGGTTCCGTTAGTTGTGGTCTCAAAACGGCGTTTAATGCGTTACTTGTGTTTTTCCCTCGTCAGTAGACGGGAATACAGCCACTTAAACCAACCAAACCAACCATGCAAGAAATTGTTCTTCAGATGTCTAGACAAGGTTTTAAGAATGCCCTGTTATGCATTTACATCGGTGAAACCCGGTGCAATGACTTGAATCCCTGATTATGTTGTTAGGCAGACTGACAAAAAACAGTTTTTTTTTCTACAGGCCAGGAGAGTCTATATTTTCAAGAAGACCACAACTTGTAACAAACCATACTATTATTGTCTCTGGTACAAAATAAGAAGGTTTATGCTTATAAAATTTATTATCATTTAATGTAAAAGAAACACTGCAAAAAACGTATGAAATATTTACGCAAGTGAGCAACTGTGTTGCTCACATCCCGTAATTGGAACTTTGAAATTTAGAAGCGTACTCGTTTACACATGCCTTAACCTTCTTCACTTGTTCCTCCTCAGTAAGGCGGCTTGCAAGCCTTGCCCCATAATAGACGCCAGTAGGTCCGCCAACTAAGGCACCACACAGAGTTCCCACACCCGGAAGTACTATTGTACCTAAGCCAGCGCCAACTGCAGTTCCTAAATAAACTTGCTGTTAGTATTTGTCCTGCACCTATTTGTGTTTTTACCAACTAGTCCAGCAATCCACTCAAGAACAATAGCTGTGAGGCAAATAACTGTGTTGTCATAAGTTCCTTTTCCGATACAGTAATCCTTGTATAGGGCTGCGCCCAGACGATAAATGTCATAAACAAACGTTACTTTCCTTAAAACGTACAGAAGCTTACAACTATATCCACCATACTTGGCCATCTAGAATGCATAAAGCGCACACGGAAATTCATTCGAGGAAATTAAATAATAGGGTTACATAAATTTACTCACAGCTAATGTGCCCGGTGGTAATCTTGTGTGGGGATCTTTAATTTTCGTGTACTTGTGGCGCAAATTTATGTGGGGGTAATTTGCGCCCGGGTGCGGTTTATCGAAACGTAACAACCATTCGGCATTCCGAGAGTTTGTGGTTTTCAAAATATTTAAAACAGTAGTTTGGGCATTGTTGCCTATTTTGATAACATTTTTGTAGCCCTCTACGAAATTAAAGACCGCACTGGATTTTAAAACCCAGTTTGCAAAATCCAAGTTTAAGGTATTCTTATCATCACGCTTGCTCTTGCTACTTCCAGTTTCAACCATTGTGCCTTGAATCGGTTTCTTTGTATTTTTGGACACTAACGGAATAAAAATGTTTGTATTGAAAATATTACCTATATTTTTCTTCCTTGCTGTTCCTTAACATTTGATTATCTTTATCAACTTTCTTGATGGAGATTGTGACAATTGCAGTAAGTTTGCAAATTGCAATGAAAAGTCAAACGGAGAGTCGCTTGCAGAGATGAATGCATTATCTTTGGTCGCTTGCGCTTCTCCGCAAAAATTGATGATAATGTTTGATTTAACGTTTGAGGGCAGATTGTGCTTCGCCAAAAATGTGGTTACGATTTTGGTGATATATTTTCGGGCATTTGCGATAGTAAACTAGGTTCCTACCATCAGAGACAATACTGAGACCACCAACTCCGGCCGATTTCCCGTTACTTAGCCTACAAGCTATATTTTCATGGGGTGGCAAACGCTAAGTGCGTTAGTATTGTTACATAGAAAATCGTATTGACAAATGTCACGAAACTTCAAAAATTCTGCTCGCCAACACACTCACAGGAGATAATTATGAGACACTTCCGCTGTCGGCAAAGTTGCTGGCAGAGTTCATAGAATTTTATCCGTTTATAGAACATCACCTTTAGGTAGTTTTACTAACCAAACAAATCAAATTATTAGCCTTTTAACAATTTATAATAACTAACCAATGGCGTTCAGTAATGAAAAAATTTGGTATTCCCGAACTCTTTCACATTTCCCCACGGTTGCCGAGGTTGGCAGCATTTATTTTTGCATTTTTTGTATGTTTTTGCATGTCACACGGATTCTTTTTTGACATAACACCGATAGGAAAACAAAATGGCGAATTTGAAAAAAAAACTGAGGGGGCCAGCGGCAAGAGGATTGTGAGTTGGGGGTTCAGTATGGTTTGTCTATGATGGTAGGCTACATCATAGACTACATCTACTTCTACTACAAAAATAAATGCTGCCAACCGCGGCAACCGTGGGGAAATGTGAAAGAGTTCGGGAATACCACATTTTTGTGTTACTGATTGCCATTGGTTAGTTATTATAAATTGTTAAAAGGCGAATAATTTGATTTGGTTAGTTATGTCGTTTTCGATTTGCCAAAAAAATCAATTTTTTTGAGAAAAAATCGATTTTTTTTTTGATTGAGATTGCTTTTCATGTTCGATTTGCCAAAAAAATCAATCTTTTTTTTGATCTGACTAATACCAATGTGTATGACACACAGCTGGCAGCTACGAATTGTTTATCGTTGGAAGGATTGTTTTTTAACTGAATTATTAATTTTTCGAGAATGGAAACGATTTTTTATATTAAATTATTTCGAAATGAGTTATTATAAATGTGTACAAATCAATTCAAATGGATTTCCAGTGCAAGTGAAAACAAAAATTTTTTGCGGCCAACTGAATACACACAAGAACCAATAAAATTCGGATTTTATGTTCGATTTGGCAGCAGAAATCTGAAATCTCAGATCAAAATCTGAAAAGCCAAATCGAAAACGACATTAGTAAAATTATCTAAAATATATTGTATTGTCTCTGGTACCTACTGCTACTGGAGTGGAGAAACCAAGCAGAAGAGTTTCACCTTTTAATACTTATTTATTTGAGTTGAATGAATTTAAACTTTTTTTTTATGGGCGACATCAACTTTTAATTTAGTCAGTGGAAGCATTGTAAGCATATGTAGTAAGAGTAACTAGTAGGTACCACACACCTGTGCCTACCTACCTGAAAACAAATTACCTAAGTTTGTGAGTAATTCTCTTCTCCGTCAGTCCAAGCGATTTTCGAAACGAACAGATCCACTTTCCTCACTACACGAACACGATAAGCGGTTCAAAAAATCTTTATATTTCGGGTGTTCCCCGACAAAACGATGACGTTTGGAAATTCGAAGCAGATTTCCGATACCTACTGGTGCCGGGGTTGGCCTGGCCACTGCAGCAGTACAGTTTTATAGTTTATGTTAGGCTTGTCCGTCGCGGGGTCGCATTCTAAATAGTAAAATTAAAGTAAAGTCACAGGTAAAGGATTTGTTTAAATCGTCAAAGAACCAACCTCTGCTTGGGACTATTATTCATCTGAAATCATTCGTTACACCAATTTAAATAACAATGGCAACCAGCAACAATTCGAATAGTGAAAACGATTCGTCAATTTTTGATTTTCTCAACTGGGTTTTGAAATCCAGTTGTGCATTTCATTTTACTGAGGGATATAAATATTTAGTGAAAATAGGGAAAAGTGGCCAGAGTACTGTTCTCAATATATTGCAATACTCGGCCTCTGGTTCTGCCAGCGGAAACTGGATGCTGCGTTTCGACAATGCTCACCCAGGGACAAATTTTCCGCATCTAAATATGCGGCACAGGTTTACTGGGATAAACGATCCCCATATTAAATTGCCACCGGGCTCATTGACAGTGAGTATTCAATCCTATCGTTAAATTTTCCCAGTATACATATTTATCTACATTGCTTAGGTGGCGAAGTATGGCGGCTACGTAAGTAAATTACTAAACGGTTTTAGATATTTCGCGTTTGCTTGTGACGCTTATCGTATTTGCAAAGCGCTCTACAAGGACTATTGTCTTGGAATAGGGACTTATGGATTTGGATATACAGCAAAATGCCTCAAACCCATTTATTTCTGAGTGGGTTGGTGCATTAATTGGTAAAATTAATTTAAAAGCACTTCATCTCCAGAACATGTATAATACCAATTTTTTTTTTTAGGATCAAAAGTTCTCGCAGTTTTGGGTGGTTTACTGCTTCCAGGCGTGGGCAATCTATTTGGTGCGATAGTTGGTGCTTTCGCTGGCTCACTTTATGGGGAAAGGCTTTCAAGTGGAATGATTCAGATGGTGCAAGATGCAACAGTAGCGTGGTGAAAGCAACAGAATTTCGTCTGCGAATTTTGCATAACGTACCTAATCCATAAAATATGACAATGAAATTTATCAATCTCTCCTTTCATTGGTTGTTTTTTCGGCTTGCAAAATCCGATACACCTACCATTTGTTTACTTTTTGGCTTTTGTAATTTAAATCCATTTCTGTGAATATTTGAGGTGATGCTTTCATGGGCATCGCGGTGTTTAATTGTTTTGTGTTTCGTAATGTATTTGTTTGGCTGTTGTAGAGGCTTTGATTGAATTTAAATAAAATGGTGAAAAATGAATTACAGAATACCGAAGAAGTTTTCCTAAAAACTATCTAGCTATAGTCTGAAAATTTTAAATTTTAAAAGTTTTTTTGCTAGAAAACTGGTTTAAATATTTTTTATCTAGACCGGCGGCAAAACTCTACAGTTCATGCTCAATGCTCATCCCTACGAAAAGGCTCCATGTTTGTCGGAATCATCCGAAAATAAAGGTGGTCTACGGGCTTCTTTCATTTGTATGTTTTAGTTTTAAATGGTCTGTTAAATTTTATTTTTGTATTTCCAATTCTTTCGTACTTTTGTTACATTGGTTTTAGCAACATTTTAAATGGTCCACTTTTCAGAAAAAATGTCCACACTAGCGATCTTTTGCCCATTAATAAACTGAAAAAATATTATTGCTTCAATTAATATGATCAAAACCTACTGAAAACTAAAAACCAAATGTTATTTTGTTGACAACGATGGTACGACCACCTACAAAATTAACGAATAAATTACTCAAATATATCAGGAATCAGGATTACCGAATAAAAAATGTGACTCTAGTAATGCCCAGAAAAGAAAATTCTCTCTTAAATTTCCTATCTGTGAATACCTACGTGTGAAGCAGCAAAAAAAGAATTTCTAAATGGCGGGAGGTGTAATAAAATACTGACACCCAGCAGTGTTCATGCATCGTGATATCTCTACCTTTTTGTGGGAATTTAAATTTTTGAAAAACTTTCCATGCGTAAAAGGAAACAAATGTCAAAATTGTTGAACTATCAATAATCAGGCAGAAAAACATTCAAACTACATTTCACCATGAATATCAACGCACTAAATGTACATAAAAAAGAAATTTGACTTAAGCAACAATTTCTATTACCAAAAAATAATCATTATAATGTTAGCAAATTGCGAAACGCTCTACTTGACACTCCGAGACTCAGTTGTAGTTGTTGTTATTGCGTGCTGAAAATCCTACTTTGCTTTGCTTTGCTGAGTTCGAAGCTCAAAAAACAGGGCTATCATTAACTTCGATTTCGTGTGTAAATTTTTCTTAAATAATGAAGAAAATTTGCTCAAAATGTTTTCATTTTCCCTTAACCAATCTACATTGTTAATTTTTCACGAACATTTTAAGCAAATGTGCACTTATTCCTAAAAAAAATGTATCCACACGTAACGAACAATTTCAAATTAAACGGATAAAATTCTATGAACTCTGCCAGCAACTTTGCCCCCAGCGGAAGTGTCTCACATCTCTTGGGAGTGTGTTGGTGAGCAGAATTTTTGAAGTTTCGTGACATTTGTCAATACGATTTTCTATTGTCGTTTTCCATTGGGCAAAAAGAAGCGTCCGGAAGAGTCCGTAATCGAAAAAATCGCTCCTGAAACCGTTCCATTAGCACAAAAAATACTCTTCTGGTGATTCTGAGGAGAGAATTTCACTTCTCGATTTGAAGTCAGAATCCACTCAAGAAGCACTCACACAAGTGTAATTTATGTATTTTATACAAGTCAGCTGACAGCAGCCGTAGAATTATTTTTTGGCATTTCACCAAACTTTTGTGGATTCTTTCAGAAGCAGTTTTGTTGTTCCATTGGATTTCAGAATGAGTGGATCCCCGAGTGAAACCAATGGAAAACGACATATGTAAGAATACTAGCGCACCAAACGTGAACACTCCATAAAAATATAGCTTGTAGGCAGTAACGGGAAATCGGCCGGAGCTGGTGGTCTCAGTATTGTCTCTGTAATATAAATACCATAGAATAAAAAGTCAAAGGCTTCTTTTAAATCGTTGAAGAATCAAAATCTGCTTGGGATTCTTGTTATTATTAATTTAAATCATAATGGCATCCAACAACAATTCGAATAACGAAAATATCTCGTCAAATTTTCATCTCCTCAATTGGGTCTTGAAATCCAGTTCTGTGTTTCATTTTGTTGAGGGTTACAAGTATGTAGCTAAAATAGGGAATAGTGCTCATAGTACTGTTCTCAATATAATGAAATACACGGACTCTGGTTCTATCCGCGGCAACTGGATGCTGCGTTTCGACAATGCTCACCCAGGGACAAATTTTCCGCATCTCAATATGCGGCACAAGTTTACTGGGATAAACGATCCCCATATTAAATTGCCACCGGGCTCATTGACAGTGAGTATTTAATCCTATCGTTTAATTTTTACAGTACATATTTATCTAATTTGCTTAGGTGGCAAAGTATGGCGGCTACGCAAGTAAATTTCTAAACAGTTTAAGAAATCTATCTTTTGCTTGCGATGCTTATCGTGTGGGGGCAGCTGTGTATAAGGACTGCTGTGTTTCAGAAGTTGGTGCTTTTAAGTATACAGCAATATGCCTCACAGGCATTGCCTTTGAGTGGGGTGGTGGGCTAGTTGGTAAAATTAATCTAAAAACGTCATCTGCAAGATATGAACTAATAAAATGGTTTTTTTTTAGGATCTACAATCGGCGCAGGTTTGGGTGGAGTACTGCTTCCGGGCGTCGGGAGTTTGTGCGGTGCATTAGTTGGCGCTCCCGCAGGAGTGTTTTATGGTGCAATTCTTGCATGTCGAGCAATAAAGAGAATGCAAGATGCAAAAATGATTTGCCAATAGCGCCCTTAAAGCAACAAATTCTTCTGTGCGAATTCGCAATAATTTTAATTTCTTCCATCACAAAAAACTATTAATACTTCTATGTACACATTAAAGAAACAGTGCACTGAATAAAATTTATTAATCTCGTCTTTCATTGGTTGTTTTTTTGTTTCTCTGGGACATAAACTACCAAAGACTTACAGGTGGATCCTAATAATGCTTTTGGTAACCATATTGACATATCGTAGGTGCCACTACTGCAAAAGCGCACGGACCGGGACAGTTCCCATGCCTAAATGCAAGCTTTCCTAATGTTAGTTCTCTGCTTAGCATTGATTCCAATTCAATCTGTGAATCTTGCGCAATATTGCATCTATGAATGGGCTTACGGGCGTAGACGTGACTTTCATGCGATTGAATAGCTATCCATATAAATATCAAAGCAGTTAAGTACTAACGTACTTTTCAATAACAAATCTATGGAACGCAGGTGCCAAGGAAAATAAAATATTTATTATTAACTTTGATGGTATACATTTTTCGCTTATAAAACTACAAAAATTTATTTAAAAATATACATAAATAGATACTTAATCCAGTCAAAAATTCATAAAATAATACACTTAAATTTCCAAATAAAAACAATAAAAACAAAGCATAACACGTCTCGAGCACAAATCAAAAGCGATCTAAAACGGGTAAAAAGAGAAACCAATAATTAAAAGGCGAATCTATGGAGATTCATTATTTAGAAAAGAATCGTGACGAGCACTTTTAGAACTTATAAGATATTTCCTAGGGGAAGAATAATGGTGCCCTACAAAATAGCAAGAAGTGTTTGTGTTTCTCAGTCTGTACCGAAGTATTTCTGGCCAAAGTGGTTAGGTGCGACTGCATGCAGTTCCGATGTAAGTATTTTCATTTCGGGAAACGCGCTCACAACTGTTTTCGCTGCTACTGGCGTACAAAAGAGATTAGATAAGATGACACAGTTTTCTGGCACGCCATGTTCTTTAAGGACATTCACAGCCTGAAATTAAATTTAAACGATTATTAACGAAGAATATTAAAAGCATGTACTTCGCACCTGTAACACCGTATTGCCTGTCGACATTATGGGGTACATCAGCAATACCTGCCGTCTGGCAATGTCATCGGGGAATCTTGCATACACTACTCTGGCAACGTGAGTGTCAGCATCGGATTCAACTAGAATTTTTCCAATTCTTATTGATCGGCAGCAATCACGAAGTCCCTGCTCCATCGCTTCGCCAGAACGGATAATTGAAACACCGCAATTGCCCGAACGATATTTTAAACCCTCGTAGACGGCACCAGTAGGAGTTTCGACGGAGCAGTCCGAATATGGCAATTGATTCAGGCTCTCTTCAATGACTAGCCGTATCAAGCGATCGGCATAAAACTTGAAATCACTTCGAGATGTATTCCTGGAACAAGCACGCATTTCTTTATGTTTACTATATTAAACTACCTAGGTATTTCTCTGTTGACATACTTATCCCTTATAATAGTCTGCAATTCTGCGACCTGCGGATTTCGGTTCAGTATTTTCAGGTTTGGCCCATATTCACATTCGTCTGTCATGTAGCTACTTATGCCGTTGCACATTTTGTTAGCAATTTTGAAAGTGTTATTAATTAATTATTAGATATAAATAAAAATAACAATTTTAAGTGTAAGATTCGATATAAAAGAAAAAGAAATGATTTGCCTCTCCACATCCGCAGTAAAAATGCACGAGTTTATATGTCAAATTCGACGTTTGATATAAATGCCAGGTATGTTATCGTTGGCAGAAATTCCTAAGGCAGAAGTTGCATTGAAAGGATCAAAAATTCTTAAATGCGCTGTTACTCAGGGCATTACTAATAAACATTTTTTGTTTCGACTCTTAATTTAAGCAGTCACGGAGGCTATATTCTCCATACAAATTTCGAAATTGTGAGCCTCCGGCGCTGAGTGGTTAGTGTGCTGGAGGAGCGAAAGGTAGAGGTACAACACAAATAACACTTCGAGGTATTCTGTGCCATCGCGACGTCTGACAATCCTTTTAGGGTAGTACGCTGCTCGAGCTAAACTAAATTTTATCTGGTCTCCAGCTTAGGTCCTAGTTTAATTTTGACATAGAGTACGCCGTGGATAAATGTCACAGTAAACAGCTGTTCTTTGAAAAAAATTACTTCAAAAATTTAATTCTCCTTTATTTCAACTATTTCTGATTCTAGGCACTTCTCGTCCATATAATAACTAAAAAGGCTCATCCTTGCATACTTTTCCGCAACAGAACAATAAATACACAACGATCTGTCACAATTTAGCTTGAGAAAATGTGTCGATCCATTAAATGGTCACGCTAAATTTTGACAGACACATGAAGTACATTCTGAAAAAAAAGTTGGATTATTTAGCTCGAGCTGTGTAGGTACCTACCACTCAGCTAAATGGGTTTGCTTAAATTTAGCTCAGCTAAATTTTGGAGAGATGTTTGTATGGGAGCGAAAATTTAGCTCGAGCAGCGTACTAAGCATAGACAAACCATACTGAGACCCCCAACTCACAATCCTCTTGGCGCTGGCCACCTCAGTTTTTTTTTCAAATTCGCCATTTTGTTTTCCTTTCGGTGTTATGTCAAAAAAGAATCCGTGTGACATGCAAAAATAAATGCTGCCGACCTCGGCAACCGTGGGGAAATGTGAAAGAGTTCGGGAATACCACATTTTTTCATTACTGAACGCCATTGGTTAGTTATTATAAATTGTTAAAAGGTGAATAATTTGATTTGTTTCGTTAGTAAAACTATCTAAAGTTGATGTTCTATATACTAGAAACATATTAGGACAAACTTTGTTGTGTATTTTCTGCTTTTGGATATCATTAACTTCGATTTCGTGTGCAAATTTTTCTTAAATAATGAAGAAAATTTGCTCAAAATGTTTTCATTTTCCCTCAACCAATCTACATTGTTAATCTTTCATGAACATTTTAAGCAAATGTGCACTTATTCCTAAAAAAAAATATCATCCATACGTAACGAACAATTTCAAATTAAACGGATAAAATTCTATGAACTCTGCCAGCAAACTTTGCCCACAGCGGAAGTGTCTCATATCTCCTGGGAATGTGTTGGTGAGCAGAATTTTTGAAGTTTTGTGACATTGGTCAATACGATTTTCTATGTAAGAATACTAGCGCACCAAACGTGAACACTCCATAAAAATATAGCTTGTAGGCTAAGTAACGGGAAATCGCCCGGAGTTGGTGGTCTCAGTATTGTCTCTGGTACTAAGCTTAACGAATTATAGATCTGACTCAATTTATTTTCTCATATAGTTATACAATGCAACTACTGTCATTTCAGGAATTTAAGCCCAATGGGGCTTTTTTACCTTTTATACACATTTTTAACCTTCACGCTAAATATTTCGTAGGTCACAATGGGTAATTTTATAAAATTTTACCATTATGAGTTCGTAAAATCTAGCCTGGGCCCTAAATACAAGAGATCTGTCAATGCGAGTCGTACAAATACGGCAAAGCTTTTGGAAAGCTAACAGCTGCTGGTGCTCACTTTAGTTTGGGATTTCATTCCTCGAAAAACTAGTTGAAAATTAAAAAGCATAATGATCAAAAAATGTTCTTACAGGTTTTTGAATTGACAACGGTTTTTGCAGCGACATTAAATTTTGCTGATGATAGCCGCTGTACCATTAGAACTTTAGATGTATAACCCTGCAGTAATTTATACCACCTTCATGCTCAAACTATACACTAAAGTTATTTTCATTGTTAAAATCATTTAACAATGAAGGGTAAATCTTTTTATGACATGTAACGAAAGTCAAGTTGTCAGATTTGATTGTGTTTCAGCCGTTATATAGTCGTAAAAATTTCTTTTAGGAAGGCCCCGTCATCTTTGATTGGTGAAAGCTTTTCAATAATATAGGTTTTAAAAATATGATCTAGAGCAAGCAATTTATTGATTTTCTTGTCAATCGAAGATGTAAAGTAGACGATTCAGACATATTCTTTTAAAATTGATTTGCCTGCTTAAAGAAAAACGACATTTAATAGTGATAAAACTCTAGAGAGAGTACAACGTCAGCCTTTTTATTAAGTTCGCATAACTCTGAATGTGAGAGGGCGACTTTAAAGGCAAAAACATATAAAGTCCAAAATATATATATTTTTTTAACTTTTGTTTATTTCGTTTTATAATATTTATTCGTAAAAGAGTAACATTATTTTGTTGGTTATTGTGTTTTTTTTTTGTTTCTTTTTTAATTTCGTTACTACAAGTTATAAGGCCTTGCATGTATGTATATATAATTGATAATACGTTGATAAAAAATAATTACAAATGTTTAACCTAACTTGATAAATGTACAGATATTCCGCTTTGTTTGATTTATTACTGAAACTATTGCAATCATTTTTAATAAAACAATTAAAAAAATATATATTTAATTCGATTTCTTGCTCCTTCTTTTAATTATACATAAACTTTGTGTAGTTGAAGTTTTCTGTTTTTTTTTGTTTCTCTTTTGTTAATGTACATACAACATAATAATTTTCACGGCTTAAAATTAGAATATATAAATATATTACAAAGTTTGAAATAAAAAACAAACAAAAAAGTGGTAAAAAAATAAAAATAAAGTTAGCAAAACATTTTTGAGTGCAAATACAAGTTTTTTAGTATTTATTTAGTTAACAATATTAACTGTCAATTTGGCACGTGAAAAAAGAAACAATTATTAAACAAAATAATAAAAAAAAAAAGAGAAAAAATAAATTAGTAAACTTTTGTGGAATAAAAATGGGAACGAATTTTTCATTGGCGTTCCATTAATTTGACGGCCATGTCATTCTTTAGAAGCGGACTTTCCTTTAAGTGTATTGTCATTATGCTATTCGTTTACGTATTTTGTTTCCGGGTAGATTATCCTTTTGGAAAAACTTATCAAAAGTTTTTTCTTAAGCTCATTTTTGTTGACCCAGTAATAAGTTTGGGGACAATTTTACCTCCTCTAATTTGGTACAAAACAGATGTCGGATAATAATTATTGATTGAAGGTAATGCCAAGAGTTGCCAAATTTGGATTCCGAATTGTCAATACTCTTCTTAAAAATGTTAATGTTCGGTTAAAGCTCGAAATGGCTTGACAGTATCGCTATGCTGTTTCTATCAAAGTGAGCTCAGTTACACAAAAAATTAGGCTTGAAAAAGTTAAGCCCTTCTTACACCAAACAAGCAGCACACTTTGAATACAAAATTGCCTCGGGTTAATACAAATAAAAAAGAAGAAAATTCCCATTAGTTAGTAGAGATTTAAAACCATTTCCTATTCCTAAAGCATAGACGAAGTCTTATGCGCGCCCCACAAACCCTAAACCATGCCATAGTCCGTACACGACACCGGTGTCGGTTGGTTGTTTTGCTGTTTCTGTTTCTCCTTGTTATTAGCGGCCATATTGAGCTCCACTAGCGTATCGATGCTGTTCAGACTGACGCCCTGCAGAATCTTTTGCGCTGCTAGCGATGTAAAATTAAAGCTTAAATCCGTCAGGCTTGGGAAGTTGTACAACTCCTCGGCTGTGCTTTCCTTGGACAAGCTGAACCGCCTGTCCAGCAGCGATTCCTTTTCAATTGATTTATCGCAGTTGCCCTTGAGGCGTTGATCGCAGTTCTTAATAGCGAGGTTCGGTTCGCTGCCCACGGCGATAATGTTTTTGTGAAGAATATGCGCCAGCGAATCGCTGTTGATTGCCGGATTGGAGTTCAGTAGGTTTGCTCCCTTTTGCAGGTTAAGGTTGCCCGCCGACTCGAAGCGCAGGTTTTTCAAGTCGCAATTGGAGTTGAGCTTGTTTTGTGACCCATTGGAGTTCTTCTCAAAGCAACTACGCAAATTGCCCACAGAGCCGGCGATCTCAAAGTCCTGCTTTGACGCAGCGGCGGCAATGTCTGTGGGTGAGGTTGGATGCGATGAGTCGTTTTTCAGCACATTCTTATAGACTATGTTTGAGGAGCCATTTTGGGGCAGTTGCAGGCACAGCTTGCGACTGTTGTTCATTGTGGCATCGTTGTTGATGTTCTTGGTGAATTTACAGTTGACTTCGTCGATTTCCTCACCAGGATCGGGAGATGTTTCGCTGATGAATGAGATCGAATCGCACGTCTCAGAATTGGCATCGTTCTCACTGATGGAGCTTTCCTTCTTTAGATGGGCCGAGGCAGCCGCAGACGCCGCCGCTGCATGATGCTGTTTGGACAGAGTCTTCCTAATGATTTCGCCTTTCTCATTGGTGGTTGTCTCGTTGTTGATGATAAACACATTGGAGTTCTCCATTAGCTTACCATTCTCCAGTGTGATCACGCTGCGCACTGGAGAGTTTTGCACAAAGATCTTTGTGCTCGGTATACTGCTTTGGCTGCCATTCGATGTGGTCACTTGGAGGGTGATCGAGTTGTTGGAATTGGAGGTGGTTATCGATTGCGTCTTGCCGGGTATTCGGGTGTTGCCGCCCATTTGCGAGGTGATCTCTTCGAGAATCCTTGACGGGGTCGAAGATCGGTTGCGCTGATTTTGTTCAGCGCGTGCTTTCATCGCCTGATGACGTGGCGTGCCTCGCGGCGATCCGTTCAACACCAGAATCGATCGTGACGGCGATCCGTGCTGTTGCATGGTGTTGGTGGATATTTGCGATTCAAGACTAGAATGACCACTGGTTTTACTGAAAGACACTTTTCCGCTGTCTATACTTGACGGCCCCGAAGTGGTGAACATCGATGACGCCTTACCGCTTTCCAGGCTCGATGGGCCGCTCTGAACGCTGCGGTAGGTTGCTTTATTGTCTATTGTGAGGGGGTTTTCGAGACGTTTGTGAGTTGGTGTTTTCTCGAAAATGTACTTTCCTAGAACGGATTTTGTCGCCGTTTTCGTTTGATTATTATGGGATGCGGGAGGACCTGGTGCCTGACCGTTTGGCGCCTGAAGCTGCGACGATGACAAACGATTGGGGATGGTTTTGCTGGATGCAGTTGCAGGTATCGATTGCGTCGATCGGGGCAAGCTACTACTGCAATAGACTGGAGAGCGACGGCGAATTGGTGAACAGTCACGGGACGATATCACAAATGTTGACTCACTGGACATGTGCCGTCGATGGCGCCTCGGCAAGGTTGACGAACGCTGGCTTAGTTCCGAGCCATCGTAGAAGGTTGAATTTGAAAGTGTATGTGAAACTGGAATATCCTGCAAAGTGAAAACGACAGATTTAGTGCTTGACAATTTGGAGAACATGATGACTTACATGATCGGCAGTTTGAGTGCCAACGCTGTGCAAGTGAACTGCTCGTGAATTGAACCACTCAGCTGGTGGGAACTGCGCTGAATATGTTTCGATTTGTCGCTGCTTGGTTCTACCACTGCGACGAAACAATCGAGATAGAAGAGATCCTTTTTCTGCGAAAAGAAGGGTCGTATTTGATTAGACAGGTTTTGTAGATTTAAATGTGAAAAGTAGGTCAGGGATTTTAAGTGTTTAAGGATGCCTATAGAAAGTGAAAACCTTACTTGGTGATGACGAATCTGTACTTTGATATTCCGAGCTGCTGCTGTCAGTGGCCAAGGTTTGTGCGTATGTTTTCGAAAGGCTCCTTGTCGACGCGCAGCGTTGCAATCTCTTCGAAGAGCCAAACAACCGTAGGCTATGTCTTCTTTCCAAGCTGCGTGGTGTTGGAAACGATGCACTTCGTCGCTTCGCTGCCCGTGGGTATAGGATTTTGTCATTCGGATTACCTGCAGAAACATAAAAGAAGATCAAGATCAAATAAAGAACGAGCCCCTGTTCCGAGGACCAACCTCCACAAATGACATCGGCTAAATTCGTTTGTATACATTGATGCGTCAGATCTCCATCCCGTTCGGTCGATATCTCGCCGTAAAACGAGTGAAGCGCTTCCGAGTTTGTCATGAGCATGGTGCGTGCCTCATGTGGCTCCTCGTCCTCGTCGAATTCCTGATAGGTGCGGTGATTTCGCGGTCTCGATCGACTTCGGCGTCGTCTGTAAGGTAAATCAAATATTTTCGTCACAAAAGCTCAAGCCGACCCCCGAGAGAGGGCACTTACTCTGGTGTGAAGATGAAGTAGCCTTTCGATGTTTGATAAATCTTCTGCTCCTGCATCAGTTGTGCCAATGTATCGTAGATGACTTCGGTTGCCGGCGAGGTCATATGCGGGAATCGTAGGCCAAGCTTCGTTCGTATGTTCTCAATGGTGGCTGAATGGCCCTCCGCGGTAAGGTCCATGATAACGTCGCACAGAGCTTCGGGCAGCGGTGTGAATTGTCCTTGAACTGTCGGTGTAACGATGCAGTCATCGATGTCACCTGAAACGAGACAAAAACAGAAATCCATCAAATCGGGTTAATGAATCGCTGTGTGACCATACACAGTCGCACTCTTGGTTTTTTTTTTTCTTTTTTTTTTTGTTACTAATTAGTACATTGAGAGAGAAACGCAGAAATGCCTCGCCTAAAACGGATAATGAACGCTGTACCGATGGGGCATTTGATTTTCGAGATACGTATTATGGAATCGATAGCAACTAGTTCTTCTAATCGGACGGAGGTTGAATTCCTCCTAAGATGGCGGGATTTGTTTCTTTGGTGTGCACTTCTACATGATCTTTTAATTTAGTCTACGCGAGTGCGGTGTACGTGCACCTGTGTATGGATACGTACGGGTAGGTGCCTCGCTTATTATGGTAGACCGCCGGTCTGGCGGCTAATTTGTCAAAGCCAATCGATATGGAAGTAATTTCAATGTCGCAGTAGTTACAAGCCTTCAATAAACAGGACCAGGGTTTCAAGTTGCACTGTAACCATCAGTGGCACAGCACTTTCGCCAAACAAAGAAATGCATCACCACCCTAAGGATGCAATTCATTATCTTAAGTACCTACTTGCCTGTTCAAATGGCCCATAAAATCTGAGCCCTCGAGGATATAGATTTCACCTGCTGTTGTCATTTTTGCGCAATCCGCCATCGCAGCTCAACCGCAGTGGACCATAACAAACTCTATTTCAATCGAGTGGAATTCTTGGCTTGGCTTTGGGTCTCCTTCCATCATAGGCCCATTCGCTTGTTTCGTGCAATCACAGTAATCACAGGAAAATCGGTTACACTGGCACCTCATCATCAGCTCGCACAGCATGGGACTCGTTGCAGATTGCTACCCCGTATACCCAACCGAGATCGTACGCTCCAACGACTCCTATGAGTCTATAGGGATATTGGAATCGAATTCGCATTGAAGGTTGCGCTGATCGCTTGCAGCGAAATATATTGGTCCTCTAATATTATTGGCAATATTTAAAGAGATGCCATTTGGAGCCATCACCGCCGACGCCGCCACCTCCGCTGCGACGCGACGGCGTTTGATAAATGGTCTCTGTCCAGGGCGCAGTGAAAGACCTGGCTAAGGCCGGGAACACACACAAATTCTGCCATTCTAATCGACGGTTTGCGCGCGCCATCTGCGCGCACTGTTATTGCCATTGGCCTCGACTTTGTCTGTCCGGCTGTATTTAGGAAAGCTAAATGGTTGACGGATATCGTGCTAATGGCCGTCAACACGATTTTCCCGGTTCAAGTGTCGAATCAATTCAATTACACGGAATTTGTTCGTGTTTGACGGTCAGCGATTGAAGGTGTGTGCAGTGGAGGCGATTATTGCGGTGGTCAGGGTTCCAGACATGACAGGAAGACCGTGTGCACGTACAATGCGTGTGGCAAAGCAATTGGGAAGAGTGCGAGTTCGATTGCAGGTCTATGCTGGTGGGCAGGTAAGGTGGGTCTGGCTGTACAGTGTACACCATGGATGCAATTAATTAATGGAAGTTATCTCGTTTTGTGGTCATGTTGGTACACATGACCTGTGACATCATTTTCCATTTCAAATGGGAGACCCAGCATCGTTGCAGTTGATCACGTTTGATGGGGGTTGAAAGATGTCAACGTTAAAATGCGGAGGCGAATGTTTGATCGAGGAATCTTCCTATGGATGGCGAAGTTTGTTTTTATTTTGCTTTACGATTTCTCACTTTAAGTGTTTTGCTCCGAGGGTTACGCTTTGACTTTGAGAAGAAAGCAGTGACTATGATGTAGAGTCTCCTTTATGTCCCTACGGAGATTCCAGCATTGGATTGCTCACTTGGGTGACTCGCATAAGTCGCACTAGGGCCAACAGACTACGCGAGTTATAATGTCAAAAATGCCATCCCGGTTTTAACCATCAGGAAAATATTGAAACATTTTTCATTTTTATGGTTAAAATGCAGGTCGTGTGTAAATTATTTTCGGCTAATTTTATGACATACAGGAGTGTTGCAAGGTGAAGTTCACGCAACTGTCACACAAGTCCAAAAAAGGACAAGTTCAAATCAAGTTCTGCGCTACAAACAAGTCCCGTCAAACAAAACCAACTTCCAGATTCCAGTCATATAGAACGTGCATAATTTTTTTAAAGGTTTTTTAGCTGTCACTTTGTTTTACTTTCTTTTCGTTTGACACTGACAAAAAAACAAAACCAACTTCCAGATTCTAGTCATATGAAACCTGCTATATCTATTTTTTCTTTGCTGGTTTTTTAGCTGTTCCTTTTTTTAGACTTTCTTCTCCTTTGACACTGACGTTGTACTCTGTTGCACCCCATAAATCAATAATCCAAATCCAAATCAATTCCCAGACCACTGGGGTCTGTGTAAAGTTTAACGAAAATCACTTTCGCTTTGAAAAAAACGAAAGCGAAAATTCGTTTTATGCTTCTCATTCGGTGTTTGCTTTCGCCTTCACAGGTTAAGAAGCTGTATAAATTTAAATCCATTTTTACCGCGGTTTTACAAATATTTCTACCTTTTGTTGGATTTCTACGGCAGAAATAATCGAAAGAAAAGAAAAACGTCAACGGAAAACCTGTCGTTGTTTTCTTTTCGCACGAAACGTATTATCTTTCGCTTTCAGAGCTACAGTAAGCAAAAATAAACATGAAACGTCTAAGAAATTGCTTCGTTTTTTTAAGTTTTTAGTTTCGCATAAAACGAAAATTCTTTACGTCCTTAAGTTTACATAAAGGAAATCGTGTTTGGTGTCCAGATTCATATTTGTTTTTATATCAAAAGCCCATTTCGTAGAACTTTTTCTTGAAACTTTTCAAATTATTAGGGCGGTAACTCTTCAAGCCTTCAAAAAATAGTTTAGCGCAATAATTATTCAGCCCAAGCTATCCAACTACCTTCCTAGTTCAAGAATCAAGACATGATATTCAATAGCTATTGGGCCTTAACCATTTTTATCCTTTTCCTTTTATAAATATTTTTTAGGTCACAATATGCAATTTTGCATAGAAAATTTCGCCATTTTCAGTTGGAACAATTCAGACTCCACACTTGTATAGCGGATTTTCCCTCAAAAAGAGTTGCAGTCCATTTCCTGTAAACTATTCTGGTGTGCGGAGCTCCCCATCGATGGTCGTGAACATACATTAGGTTCTATGAAGTCTAGCAAATTTTTGCATTCACAACTTTTTGCTACTATCTTAGGGTATGTAGCCTTGTTTTCACTTGATGTTCCCCTACATGTGTCTTTGGATTCGCGGGTCATCAACTGCCAAATTGGCCCAGTAATTATTGCCACACAACTTGTAAACGTAAGGTAACTTTCGAAGTTTATCTCTCGTCCTTGAGTTGTGATTAAGGTTGATATTTTGAAATACCTCATATTAGCTGCAACCAAAACAAAAGTCTTAAGCAAACAAACAACTACATAATCGCCTTACACAAGCCCTCTGACATAATTGAACTCAAATCGCCTGACAAAAGATCTGACAGCTTACCCATGCCAAATGAACTCTTCAAAGAATCCCGACGCCATTGTGTATATAGGGAGTTTCATAATCGACTAAGCCCCACGAGGGTGAGTAAGTGTTCAGGTTTTTTTTTGTTGCCCGCTTTTATCCATTTCTGGTGAAAGTGATCCAGTAAAACTCAGACTCAGAGTCCTTCTCGAATGCAAAACAAACAACAGAAAACAGCATACAAACATAAATTTTCCATTTATCGAAAAATCGGACAGCCTCCAAAGATGGCAGCTTATTGATACGCGAACTCACAACCTTTTTCAATCAAAACTGTCTGCCTTCGCCGCCGCGCGCCAACACACACCGCACCACAATAGAAAGAGATATGTGTGTGCGGTTCCGGCTGCCCGGAGGCAACTCTTGCACACATAGTAGTACGCATCATTATTTGCTCGCCACCAAACCCGAGAAGATGCTAATCTCGTGTAGTTTGGCTCGTTAGCAGCTCGGGTACTTAGTAAGAAACAACATTTAGATTAATTATCTGATTGTTTTAATAATACCGAAACTAATAATCGTGCGCAAGGAAGAGCGCGGGATGCTTGTGGGAGGAGAAATCAATTTGCAAGTGCAAACACTTGGTGCAGTTGGTACAGATCAGTTGTGTGGTAGGATCAGCTGGCGGCAATCTTTGTTAAAGCCCCCATTCGCATACACACTCGTTTCATGGGAGTCGCACGGTACGGTACTTCCTTTTTGGCTGGTACAAGCTGGAATCATTAGCGGCTCTTGTATATCTAGCGGTGGCTTATCAGCAATATAGATTTTTAATAATAGTCCTTAGCGATGGGTAATTCATTGCGTTTTGATTATGGGAGGAGAAAAAGGATTATCCGTCTTGGATTTGTGATATGATATGATATGTAGGTATATACAGGAAGTCGACGTAAGTGTTTCTGGAAGTCACAAGTTTGATTAGTTGATTGCTAACGGGAGAATAGCTTTGGCACTTTCTTTAAGAAACTTGTTGTGTTGTGAGATTCGAATAGATTCTTTAGGAACAGCAGGGATTTTTCCCCTTTTTCGGGATTTCTTGCCCTAAAAGGGAAAAAGGGAAAACTAACCCAGAAAACGGGAAAAATAGTCACCCCAAAAACTTTCACGTTTCAATACCAAAACTACTTTTTACAACGTTCAGAAACCAGTCACATCATGATAAATTCAATAAAAAAGACACTTAATGTTTTGACATAGCTACGCTTCCATCTCAAGTTTTACACTGAGTGGAAATAAATAAATAAAAAAATATTTCCAGTTTCCAGTCAAGTTGCCTTTGAGTTTGACAGATTTGTCATTTGGGTGTGGAAAACAATCACGTCTCGTTTTTGTTGTTTTATTTTACTATCCTTGGACTAGAAACTAGATACCTACTTATTTTTGATACGAATGTATTGAGGCTAGTCTAATATAATTTAAAATAAAAGTGATTTGTATAGCGTTCTAAGATATTTTTGTTTTGATGATTACAATTCTTGTTTTTTATTTTTTAAAATTGTTTTTTTTTTCTTTTTGAGAACAAAAAAAAGGCAATAAAAACGGGAAAAACAGGCATTAAAAAAGGGAAAAAATATAATTTTGGATGAAAAAAAAAGGGAATCCACATGCCAACAGTCTGGCAACGCTGGGTGCAGCATACCTTTTTTGTTCAAAATACCTAATCCTGATTGAACTTGAAGCTTGGGAAATTGTTGCAGCCCTGTTTAGCTTTCGTCCAAGGTTCTAAATTTGAGGAAGGATTGCTTAAGTTAAGCTCTAGCCTCTACAGCAAGACTGGCGGTATCAAGGTCTTTTAATGGTGCGGGTATTCTATATTTAACTCAATTAGGTACCTTGAAAATCCAGGTAAAATACAAGCACTTTCTTCAATTATAAGTGACAGTATAAATCATGATTTTGTGCAGTTTTTTCTATGACCTAATGGTAAGATCCAATGACATGTTCAAAAGGCAATGGGAACAATTTTCTGAACAGTCATACCCTCGAACTTTGTACTGAGATGAGGGTGGGACAAAATGTTTCTGGCAGCTGGAATCCCAAATTCTATACAGCTTTTCCAAATTAATAGATTGGAGCAGTGTTGCCGAAAGTACTCCCATAGGAGTATTGTACTACTTTCAACACCTCCGTACTCCCTCCTTTCACATTCATACTCCTATTTTTTTTAAATACCTAAAATATTTTACACTTGCAGCAAAGTGTAATTTCAACCTCAATAAATTTAATTTTAATTCACTTTAAATTTAATGCAAATTTGGCAGCACTTTTATGTTCAAAACTGTCCTCAAAAAAAAACCTCTTTCTAGTTTATTTTTGTTTTTCGTTGGCTTCATGCAATTTTCATCTGCAAGTTCGGTAATTATTTAATTATTATCTGAAATTGTGATTTGGTGCATAGACAAATCATACTGAGACCTCCAACTTCGGCTGATTTTCTGTCACTTGCCGAAAAGCTATATTTTTAGGCATTTCTGAAGCTGATGAAGTTGATAGACCTACAACATCTTCAAAAAAAAAATCGGACGCAAATCTTCCGTCAAGGATGATTAAAAGATTTTGCGTTTCTTAAGGAAATCGACAAAAAGCCATTCTATTCGTCTTGTAATATGAAACTTACAAACAACAAACAGCATATAGAAAGACATAAAAAATCAGAAAGCTATCTGCCGTAAGACAGATTTTTTATAATTGAAAATATATTTACTTACTTTTGTTAACTATTAGAATTAATAATTTATTTATTTATGCTTTGTTTTTTTTCAACCGAATTTTTATTTTTAAATGAAGTTAAAAATAAATGTTTGTGCTCACATTTATTTTTTAAGATTTAAAAATGTCTGTAGTACTATTTTTTTCAAAATACTCCCCATTTTTGGCTGCAGTACAACCTCATAATATATCTCTCCGGCAACACTGGATTGGAGTACCCACACGAGCACGACTTTGATCCTCATAATGAATAGGCGGAACGATGATCGAGACCTCAATATGTAGGTCGTTTTGTCATTTTAGGTCATTTGCTCCCACGATATGGAGATCGTCAAAAAACACACAGCACGATGTTGACATTTTGCCCATGGACATCATTATCTCACAGCCCGTTTCTGGAATGCCAATACCCTCGATTATACCTATCGAAATTTTAGAAGAACATGTTCTTCAATTTCTGTCGCAAGCTTGGTTGACATAAAAGTTTTAAAGTTTGTCGATTTTGTTGCCCTTCTTTGGAAAAGGCTAAATACTGCCCCATTTGGCTCCACGTTGTGCCTGCGAAATTCATACGGATTGGGAGAGTTGTTATAACGTGACTCCTTAACAAATCCACAAACAAACAATATTTTACAGAGACTTGTTAATTTTAATAAGGACCTTTCACGCCTCGCACCTGGTTAACCAAGCGACCTGATAATGGTTTAAATGTGTCAGCTGTTGCTGACAGTGACTTCAACCTTAACCAACCTAATCATTCCAAATTAATTAGATATTTAGCAGTCGTTTACTACTGTCCATTTCGGTGTGCGGTGTTTTAGCAACTTTTGCCACAAGATTGCTTTGCCTAAATTTTAAAATGCATTTTAAATATCTATTATCAGTGTTGACAGTAGACTTCAAGTGAATCTCTCACCGTTTGTCAAATAGAATTGTATGCATTTCGAAACCAACCGTATTAATAAATTTTGGCACTACGAAGCAGTTCTCTAAGTGAATTGGTCCCCAGTCACGCTACCCCCTACTAAGAACAGCTTCGCCAATTCAAAATTAATACAGCCAGTGAAAAACAGTGAAACGAATAAATTTCCCTCCAGTGAATCACAGAGAAAACAAAACAAAAAACCTGTTGGGAATTTTGCCATCAACATCCATGATCTGTTGGTCGCGTAATCAAGGTCCGAATCATGTTGTTCGAATTTGTTCACAAATCAAAACAAGAAGGAAACACACGATATGCAGGAAAACCAATCGGAACGCCTACATTGCAGTTGAAATATTTATGACACTTGTTCCTTGCCACGGCAGAGACTCAGACTCAGACTGAAGGACTGCGACTGAGACAAACAGCTGTAAAGTAAAAGTTAACAGCACGCCAATCGCACACTGTTCACTATACTAGTAAGCCACGGTGGAAATGCATTTTTTATGACTTTATTTAAAAGTGCCACCCCGCGAGCCGCCACTGAAGCAGACGCGGGCTGGTGTACGGAAACTGAAATCGCTGAAACGTGCTTCAATTTTCCTAAGGTGGAGCAGAAAACGCCAAACAACAGCGGCTGTTGCGATTTCCTCGATCTCCTCCACTCCAATGATGGATTTGTGCTGCCGCCGCCATAGATGCATCGAATACAAATATATTCCCATCACGTTTGATGTCAAGAGATCGATGATCGATCAGTCATAATTTTATTATCGCGAACTTCTCGTATCATGTATCGCGCCTCGATCGGCCTCAATTGCACAGGCACACACACAGAAACAGGTTAGGATGGGGTACACATCATCAGTGGATTGAACTCTGGAGGTTCATCGACGATGTTGAGCTCGGTCATGGTTCGTCGTTTTCTAGGAAGCGTCTAATTTACATTTTGCCAAGAGATCATACATGGCAGCCGATCATGGTCGACCTCTTTTGTTCAATTATTCAGCGGATAGTGTGATCGGTGGATGCGGGCCCAGAGACTAATGACTTCTGTTTTGGTGTGTTGAATGTAATCAGTCGGAAGCTGTTGTATCCGATATGAGCCTCCCCCGCCTCGGTTTAGTTCTGGGTCGTTGATCGGTTTATGTTCGTGCGAAAGTCGCACATAAATGACTTATAAATGAGATGGAGGGCTCTTAATGATTTCGAAGGGTCAACGGACTTCTATAGAGAAATACAGGCTTGGATTGTTGTGAATTGTTAACTGTGGCGGAAGGCATTGGTAGTCGCTTTTGTGATTCACAGCTTTTCGAGCCCTAAGTAGATGTAGGGACTGAAATCGAATGTGCGCAGAAAGACTTTGTGTTTGTTTGTGTTAGTTTTTGGGATTTTACATTTCTTCATGATCTGTACTACATTTTTGAACGCGAAGGAGAGTGCGACCGCTTGTCTATAGGAGGCTTGACTTTGTTGACTTTTTGATTTTTGAAGGTAAACTACAATCAATTTGAAGCGGAAATACTTTATCTACATTGGGCGTGTTTGTCAGCATTTGCAAACAGCTTTGTCGGCGAAAGGAGAAACATAAAAATTGGGCACAGCAAAACACTCAGTTGAGGGTGACTGCTCCGCTTTTTAAAAAAAATCAATCGGTTGCAAAAACTGTTTTTATGTATGACAGGAAATGCGTCTGTGTAGCCCCATTTGACAGAAATATCCTCTTGGGCCTACAAATCTCATATATTCAAGGCCAGCGTGAAGTTTAAGATTGAATAGATTAGATTTTAAACAGATTGACAAAAAGATCTTCAGCAATCTTCCATCGCATCAGATGCTTGATGGTCAATGGCAACGGGCAAAGAAAAAAATATGTCTCCCTGTGAAAAGGGAATTTAAAGCATATTTTCGTAAAGACTGGTTCGCAAAAAATCACTGTTAATGTATGCAACATTCAATGCAAAAAAAAAAGAAAGCAGTGACACACATTCTTTTCCCACGAGCTCGCATAATACACACCCGTAAGTCTGCCTGCAAGCTTTGTTCGCATTATATTCTTTCGCGAGCTTATTGGCGAATCGCAGTTGATTTTTACTCCAACATTGGTCGCGTCGTCAACTATTAGAAGACATCTGGGATTCTTAGACGAACTTGTGGGCGAAGAAAATTTACTTTCGAAGCGAACGAAATGCGAATTTCTAGGTTTTCTTGGAAAATTAAAAAAAGGTGTCCTTAAAATTCAGAAACATTTTAATAGGTTTCAGACTTTGGTAACAACAGTGGGTAATTCAAAAATAAAAAAAATTACAAAATCAAAAAATATTAAATAAACAATAAAACTAAATTAAATAAAAAAATAATAATATTTAATTTTAAATATATTCCAAAAATAAAATTAAATGAAATAAAAAAAATTAATCTATAGTTTTAAATATATCCCAAAAATAAAACTTAATTAAATAAGAAAAATTTACAATATCCACAAATTAAACTAAATTAAATAAAAAAAAATTACAAGATCCAAAAATAAAAGTAAATTAAATAAAAAAGAATAATCTTTAATTTTAAATAGATTCCAAAAATAAAACTAAATTAGCTAAATAAAAAAAATTTACAAAATCCAAAAATAAAGCTAAACTAAATAAAAAAAATTTGCCAGATGCAAAAATAAAAGTAAATAAAAGAAAAAAGATTAATCTTTAATTTTAAATAAATTCGAAAAAAATTTACAAGATCCAAAAATTAAACTAAATTAAAATAAAAAAGATTAATCTTTAATTTTAAATATATTCCAAAAAAAAAAAAAAAATTACAAGGTCATTAAATTGTTAACTCATTTTGTGGGTCAACATTTCGAGATCTTTTTAACTCATCAATGAATAGAAATTATTGTAACAGTCTGGTGAGGGTGAATGCTTTCCTGATCGTTCATCAAGATAGGAGTTTTATTGGCTTACACCGCAGTCAATATTTGATTAACTATAAGCACCCCTTTCTAAAACTTCAGTCCTAAGTGTGATGTATTAGATAAACAAACCATTTTAATTGCCACTTCCACCTAACGTCAACCAAGTCGCAACCTTTCCCACCGAAAGCGACTCACGTATGCAAATAAAACTGACTAATTCTCTTGACCATCTGCCAATCTGACCCATTTCACAGTAAACGTCAACTCAATGCGCGTTCCCACCTTGAAGCACGTCCAAAGTCGAGACCGACTAATGTCGTCCATAAGTCATACTGATGTGCCAAGAGAGCCATTAACACAAAATCCGCCAAGCAAATCGCTTTTCAAAATTTACTAGCGATTTATCAATTGCTGTAGGTATATACGAGTACGAGTGCCGCAACGATGAGAGAATTCTCTTAACATATATATCAGGTGCTGCGAGTCGTGGGAGTTGCGAAAAATCAACGCCACCACAAAGGTCTGGGTCAAGACAGCGCGCGGTGCCCTAAACAGCGCCAAAACAATCATTTGTAATTGTTTACTGCTCAAATGCGCGTGTGCGGCGTCTGTGTTTCTTAACGGCGCGGCGCGCATGAGTCCTGCATTTGAGATGGTGTTTGTCGATGAAAGATCGTTGCCTATAGGCTGCGTTCGATATGAAAACTCAAGGAGGGGGATCTGCTGGCATAGAAATGGTCATAAAATAAAGAGAATCACATGAAGCAAGGTTTGCATTCTCACTAGTTCGCAGTTTCCGGTTTCAATTGGCAAATATACGACTTGGGTAGGTTGGGAAAATTCAAATGGAGATGTCTTCAGGCAGATCAACGATGGGAAAGAACACTTTGGCTGAAGGTTAAGTTCAAGTTACACGCTGGAAGAGGTTGTACGAAAGACTTATAACGGTGGAGGGTGTAGTTGTGACTGTTAGAAAAATGCGAAAACAAATATTTGCTTGATTTTTTTTGCGATCTGAGACAACAAATCTGACAAAGGTGACGTTGAACTTTGAATTTTGTCAAACATCGAGAAGGATTTCATGAAAGGAGCCGCTCGGATGCAGCTTATGATCCTCCCCTACTGAGATCCATATCTAAAAATCGTACTTCCATAAGTTCTACCACCTTTGCAGACGCTCAAATTTTAATTACCTACCACATTTTAAATCAATACAACACCATTTAGTTTTTAGTACCCAGAGCTTAAGTTGTATCTGAACTTTAAATTCTAACAGCTCGACACAGTTCCCGTCCTTATCACAAGTGCAACTTGCAACCACCTCCACCGACAACTCCACCAATATGACATGATTACTACATACCAGTACAGCTACTGGAATCAGTGAAATCAGCTGCGAAATCTAGCAAGCAAAAGTCAACCACGTTTCGACCATTTTACAAGATGCTTAGACCGCACTGAGAGTGTTGCGCCGGCGTGTCATGCTCTTTAATACCAATCCGTGGCTACCTCGGCGATTTTTTTGTGCCGCTGCTCCTTCCAAGACAGACTTTCAGCCATAATTAAGTGACAAGCGATAAAATTTGTCGGACCAGCAACAAAACAGAAAAAAAAGGCTAAATCTGTGTTGTTAGATAATTGCTTGGGTATCCGTTACGTTGAAAGTGAGTTTTTTTTTCGTGTCTAATTGTCGCAATAATTGGGTGAGGTTGCGAGTGAATGCAATGGGCAAGGGGTGGCCGTTTGGGCCGCTGAAAGCAAGGACAAGTCAATTATCCGAATGTATGGTGGATGCATTTCAAACGAACACTGATGGTGGTCGTTTGATAAAGAATGCTTCATGATAGACTCAATTTGCATGTGTGCGAAATGATCGTTCTAAAGAGAGCGACGTAACAAAATGTGGGAAAAATGCAAAGTGGACTGTGCTCATTGGCATTTCTGATGAGTCGATCTCCGTCCATAGAATGGGATCGCAGCTGTGTTGAGAAATGAAAAACATTTTTTTTTCGCAGAGCTTTAAAATAATTTTCCATGTTGGGCTTTTCCAAAGAGCATCTTCGGTTGAAAGAACTTTTTAAAAAAATCGTTGCTACTTCATATGGATTGTCTTGATTCCACCCATGTTGCATTGGAGCGAATTGGTGAAGAATGCCTAAGTAAGGGCGGTTTGATAAGTCAGTGACTTTTTGAATTTTTTGCTCAGTAACTGTAAATTTTTATTTTACTATCCTCAACTGTCATCTCTTATTAGACTACTGTGAAATTTTGAGCAGCTGGCGTCATTACTTTGTGTTTGAGAGCTATTTAAAGCAATAAACCTCTCCAATTTTAATAAAAATGAAAGAAAGTGAATTTTGTGTGCTGATCAAGAATTATTTTTTACGTAAAAAAAACCATCACCGAAACCAAGGAAAGGCTAGATAAGTACTATGGGGTATCTGCACCATCAATTTCGATGGTTAAAAAGTGGTTTACTGAGTTCCGTTGTGGTTGTACCAGCACAAATGACGCCGAACGTTCAGGACGCCCCAAAGAGGTCGTTACGCCAGAAATCGTCGATAAAATCCATGGAATGATATTGGACGATCGGAGAATTAAAATTCGTGAGATGGGAGATGGCTGAGGCATCAGGCATCTCAAATGAGCGGGTACATCATATTTTCCATGAATATTTTGACATGTGAAAGCTATCCGCTCACAATCGTCCATAAACGCAACCGAGTGACCATTTCAAAGGATTGTTTAACGACGTTTAGCCGTAATCCCGATGAGTTTTTGCGCCGTTTCGTAACCATTGACGAACCATGGATCCGCCACAACACACCAGAAACCAAGGAACAATCAAAACAGAGGGTTTCTACAGGCGGACGTGCACCAAAGAAGACTAAAGTGGGTCTTTCTGCCAACAAGGTCATGGCCACAGTATTTTGAGATGCACTCTGTATCATTCACATCGATTACCTTGAAAAGGGTAAAACGATCACCGGCGTCTATTATTCAGAGCTTTTGGATAGATTTGATACTGAATTGAAGCAAAAACGCCCGCATTTGGCAACGAAAAAAGTGCTGTTCCATCAAGACAATGCACGTGTGCAGTCAGCATGGCAAAATTCCACAAATTACGCTATGAACTGCTACCCCATCCAGCGTATTCTCGTGATTTGGCCCCTTGCGACTATTTCCTGTTTCCAAACCTAAAAAAATGGCTGGGCGGTAAGAGATTTAGGTCCAATGAAGAGGTCATCATTGAAGCAAATGCCTATTTTGAGAGTTTTGAGAAAAACCATTATTCGGAGGGAATAAAAAAATTGGTAAAACGCTGGGCTATGTGTATCGAGATAAAAAGAGATTATGTTGAGAAATAAAAAAACTTTTTGGACAAAAAAAAAATATATATATCATCCAAAAAGTCACTGACTTATCAAACAACCTATCTTCAATCCTTGATGCTTCAAAAAAGCTTTGAACAAAAATAGCACTCCCAAATTACAGGAAAGTCAAAATGTTAAAAATCCCTTCTTAAATTTAAATTCAAAAGCAAAACTCCCAAAAAACTGCACTGCCTCAGCAAAAGTTTCCCAACGAAGTACCATCGCTATTCATGTCACGCATACAAGCAGTCAGCGTTTGCAATACCAAATTTTCTGCTTCAACAATGACAGCAGAATGTGCAGTCAATCGAATTTAACTCGAGTAAACAATCAATGCGACTTGTGCCAAGCTCAGCACTACGACTTTCTACAAATGAACATGTGTCAAAATAGCATTTCGAGTGGCAGCACACGACATCATCCTCACACAGCGGAAGGACACTTTGATAATTGAATTATTCCTTCAGCTTTAAAAAGAATCCAGCCATCTTGCATAAATTGTTTTTGCAATTTGAATACCCCACCCCAGAGTGTCAAAGTATCTTTTGAATTGTAATCGGATTGAGAATTTTATTTGCATCGGCGTCGGCGAACTTTTTCACTGCAAGTTTAAGGACTTTGTCATTTACATAAGCATTGCACCACCACCGTTCCCCACTATCTCATCCTGAACCCATCGAACCTCCATTCTGACGGAACCAGTTATGACTTCTGGCTGAGATTCCCGAAAACCAGAATCTCCACTACAAACTGGAATTCTTGCACCGTCCGTTGCATGGCCATATAGTGACATCCCAGGCACTTCCGCATCCCATAGATGCGGTGGAACAACACGCAACGCGAAAAAACAAAAAATTCTTTACGACTGCTGGCATAAGCCGGGTGTCCAGTCCACTTGCCATTGACTTTGGTACTTGGCTGGAGAGTGATTTCTTTTTTCATGTTCTCCTTCGTTTTCTCGTGCAAAAGAGAGAAAATGAAAAAAAACCTAAACGATCGATTTTTCTTTCCTTGAACTTCGAGTTTGGTCTTGGTCTTGGTCTGTTTACTATTTCCAGATTTTGACTCACCCTCCCGTTTGCTACCGCTATTCCGTTGGGCACTTCACTCTCACGCCGTTAAGCGACGATTACATGGAAATTCCTGCCTTGGAACGGGAATGTAGCACTGGTTTCCCACATGCACATTGCACACATCTTTCTCGCTCTCTCGATGGGAGCAGCACTTGCCGACTTGGCGTTGGCAGCTTTGGGTGTCATGTGTGTATAGATGGTCGCCTGCAAGTTCTGTATTCTGTATTTAGAAGTTGAATGGAATTCTCGCAATACTGGCTGGATAAAGTGAATACTTCCTTATCGAAGTGGAATGCGTGGCTTTTGGATTTGGTTTTTACTTCTTTTTTTGTTGTTGGTTTGTTTCGCATGCCAACGATATTGAAAGTAGGATTGCGTTTCTCCGCAGCGAATTTGCATAGTGGCAGGCAATGGTGTGGAATTTTTCCAGCGATAAGAAATGTAGACACGAATATAGTCGAGTACGGCAAGGGTCTATAAATATAAGTCGAAAAGGCTTGGGACAGGGTTTGTAGGGCTAAGAGGTATTGATTACCATTTATGGAATCTAATCTGGAAATAGTTTCCTCTGATGGGCATGGATAGTGTTTTGTGGAGAGTCCTTCAAATGCAAACGGGGGGTGTCTTAAGAAATCTGTTAAAGTAGGGCATCTTCAGACGTATTATTGGTTGAAAAGTCTTAAAATTGCACTGCATAGCTGCCTGAAATTACGTAAGCAGGTGGCTATCAGAGAGACAGTAGGTGGGCGTGGGAGGAACTTAAGACCTTTAGAGCTGGGTATATGTTTGTTTTGGACAGTATGTTGTCCTTGATTATACTGTGGTGTGGAATGTAGCATGGAACATAAAATGTTGAAGTGTAAACAACCCATTAGTCACCAAACAAGTTCCACTTCGAATTGGAGACTCGAATCTGTCAAATAAGTGGAGATTAGTGAGCTCATTGACTTATTATATATGGACTGCTAGTGAAATGTCACTTCCATACAATCTCTGCCCAGAAAATGACGCCAACATAACTAGCGCTCGTGGTTCTATGCGAAAAATAAGTGAAACAAAATGACAACCATCTTGGATTTCTCCATAGAATGCTAGAGCCACCTATTGGGCGTGAGTGGATTTGCCAAGTGAAACGGTTGAAATTCAAATTGTTGCGGCATTGTTTACAATAGATGTCATCTCGAAATTGTGCTAGTTTAAATAATTAATAATAGATGGAACCAACAAAATTTCAATAAAAAATCGTTTTTCATTGTCCCATAAATTGCACAATTTTCGTATATTTATTGCGAATTAGTTTTTTTTTAGAAATATGATGTAATAACACTTTATCGTATAATAACAATAAACACTATGATTGTCAATAATATCACATTCAAGTACATGAGAATTTAATTTATCATATAAATTGCTTACTTAAAGTACATATATCTGCAACGAAATGGAAACGTCTGATGTGAGTTTCCAGTTTATTCCGCTTCGAACCACGAGAGCTAGCGCTCATGTTGGAACCAACGCGAAGTTGTCTACTAGCAGTCCATTATAATAAGTCAATGAGTGAGCTAATTCTAGAATTACCGAGTTTGTTCAGGAAGAACCGGAATTAGCTAGAAATTTCCCGACAGATGGCGGAGCGGATATAAAAAGGCAGATTTGAGAACAGGTAAAGTTAGAAATAGTAACCGGTTGGGAAGAGATAAAGAAGAGTAAAGTAATACAGTGAATTAATTGAGTGGTTTAAGTCGGTTAAGAATTGTTTTAAGAAATATTGTTTTGAAGTGAGTTATTAGAGTAATCCGTAAAAGTGTAATAAAACCGATTTTACTAGGAAAGTTCAACAGAATAGTGTTTAATCTTTTCGAAACCTAGCTAGAATGTAACAATACATTGAATGTGCAAAGTTGAAGAGTATCAACGGATGCTGTAAGAGGCCTCTACTACCTTTAGAATTGTTGCCTACCAGAACTCCTTAAATTTCTCAGCTAGAATCTCTCCAACATCACCATTGGCAACACTTCCAAAGTGGTATTAAAAGTGCTGCCAGTAATAAGCTGGGTCAACGAAAACCCTGATTGGACAGGAAGTGCCGTCGCGTACGTGCAAACAAGAACGAGGCTTGTGCGATATTCATACCAAAACCTGTTGTAACAGCTGTCCGCGAGTTCGACTTAAAAAAGGAGGGACAATAGGATCAATTCCTAAGGAGGGAAAAGAATGTCGACAAGGAGCGGGCATTTAAATCTTATGAGGGGACCTACTTTCAAGGAAGTGTTCGAAAGATCTACTAGAAGGTAGGTAAAACGATCTTCCAATGATGTAGGGTCCGCACAAAAGACCGAGCAACAGATGTGCAGATAGTTTTATTTGACACCTCAACAAGATCACTGTTTTAACTTGGAATAGTCTTTTAAAATTAAATTTTATTAAAACTTCAGCTTGTTGCAGGCTGATCATAGCCTAAAATAAAATAAAATACATCAGCTAGCCGTTCCGAGACGTTGATATCTGAGGACTCCCTACGAAAGTTACCTGTGGACAGTGCCGGCTCCAGCCAAACTAGCGCCCTGTGCAAGATTTACAGAAAGCGCCCTTTTTCATATTTGCACACATGCATAAGTCTTTTCAACATAATTTAGGAGGTAGACTTCCAATGCGTTTTTTGTATTGAGGTACTTTTTGTTTTGAGATTTTTGAACTAGATTCTCTTGTAAAATGTAAGTGGATGTGCATGAACAGGGTGGACTATTTTGAGGTTATGTAGGTAAGAAGTGAACTTGCATAGGTCTAGTGGGACATTTTAATTTGCGATACTTTGAGTTAGATTCTCCTTGAAGTTGCAACATTGCAAGTGATGTGAATTAATGTGCAAGAAATAATTCAGAACAGGTGTGATGGATGTTGTTATTTTGGGCTTATTTGAACAAGCTTTTTGCTTAAAATGCAAATGGCAGTATTTGTTCGCGCAAGATAAAATTCATTTTTCTTTCCTAGCAATGCGCCCCCAGAACTTGGCGCCCTGTGCATTTGCACATCTTGCACATATGGTTGGTCCGGCCCTGCCTGTGAGATGTTTTCTTAGGAATCTTCCGTGCTAGCCTGTTACTGAACTTCAACTACATCTAATGGGTTTCCAATAACAAGCCTTTCCGGTCAGTTAAATATCTCAAGGTCAGCATGGGCTTTATGTAGAGTTCAAGCTTCAGTACCATCAAGAAGGACAAAGTCTTGTACAGAAATCCAGGACTCTACTAGCTTCATAGCCCAAAGAAACGGCAATTGTGGTCTTTATGGTATTATTCAAAGGGCAGTAATGGTTTAAAGCAGTGAAATGCAGTAGTCAGCAGGGATTTTAATAAGTTCAATCATGTGATTGATTTCAACCTAACAAAATTAAATTTAAAACACATTTTTAAAGAATGTTTAAATAGCTACGTTTTTTTTCTAAAATTATTATAATTAATTAACTGTGGCTTAAATGTTTAGTTGTTAAACAAATAAATAAAAAAATTTTAATTAAAAATTAAACATCTTCATACAAAAATATAAATCGACGCGAAGAACTGTGACTAACCAAAAGTAGCCCGCAGCAACCTACAAATTATAGACGTTGAGGGTTTCTTTTTATATTTTTGTTGATTGCTGAGTGATGGCCTGATCAATACCATTTGGGGTTTGAAAACGATCGAATTTTCCATTCCCAACCACCAAGAATATCAGTGGCTAAGTGCATAGTGTTCCCACCCCATCTGAGACCAATAAAATTACAACTATCCCAACACCCTATGAATAGAGAAGATTTCACTTTTCGTAGAAGATGAGAGGACATTTTCCAAAAACAAACGTCCCATTTGATCTCCTGAATGTGATGGACCAGGTTGAATTATGCGTTCGCTCAATATAAACCGCCATGTTCAGCCATTGCTAATTGGCCTTAAATTCCTGAGCCGCTTGTCTTCACCTACACTGTCAAAATACCTCACTAACAACCTGCAACGCCATTTGCACATATTACGAAACAAGCGTCCTCCGAAATAAATCGCATCTTCAAATTGTAATTGGACGATCTCTTCAGCAGTCTGCCGCCACGCAGTGCCACACAGAATTATACATCCAACATTGTTGCAGCACTTACAAGCGAGCAAAACATCAGCAACATTCTGATCCGCGCAGTCAGCCGTGTACGCAATAATTAACTCTGTCACTTGAAGTTAAAACTCATTGACGTACATTTTGCGTGTATATACAAAATTTGCATTCACCACAACGACAACAGCAGCAATTTGCAGCAACGAAATCAAAAAAAGTCCAGCGAAATAATAATAGTAGTAGAAACTGCCAACTGTCATGTTAAAATATTAAAATCGTGTCAAACACATTTGCCTAGTAATTTCAATAAAAGCGGACATACTCGTACTCTCTGTGGTCGGAGTCCCCTTTCCTTTGGTTTGGAGGGAGGTAGGCATTTTTCGGGAAATTTTCCGATGTTTGCTCACGATTACTTTATGAGGACCATCTATTTAATCACTCGATGCCCATCATCATCGTAATCACCACGCGGATGTATAGGAAGGGGCTTTCTATCCTCGTTCGGATGGACGGCATATACGACGAGATGTGTATGAGGCTGCAGCGACTAGCGCGTCGAGACGGTGCGAAAATACTTGGCAATCAACTGTGTGCCAAGGAAACATGACATTCGATTGGGCGGCCGGCTGGCGTGGACGGACGCGAATTAAAACACTTGGTTCTTACTTTTAAAATTAAACAATATTTATTTGGAACTATGTCCTTTATTATTGAAATACTTTTTACTAATTCTAAAAGGAGCTTAAGGCTACTATGTAGTTACAATAAGACTGTCGATAAATTCATCATACAGTCGTATTTATATACTTTTCTTATCTATCTACAAGGAGACCCAAGCGTACAATCGTCTTGCTTGATAATGAAGAAGAGATAATATTCCAACATTGTATACAAACGATATTATCTCTTTTACATATGTTATCATTGTAGCGTTGTGTGCAAGACTGTACTAGAGACTAAAGATATCATTGAATACAAATAATGTTATCTTTTTTCTCAATATGTTTTGCTATGGATACTTAACTCCCCCCCTTGTTAAACGAAATCGTCCCGATTTTTCGACGCTATTTTTAACATCTCTCTTTCATAAGTTTTGTTATATGCGTCAATCTTTTTTTGTTTTTGACGATCTGTTATACATTGTATAGTTTTTATCATTACGTACGTAAATGCTAAAATAACAATCAGTGTTACAATTGTGTATATAGTTGATAATATCGGTTTTTCTTCAAAAGGAATAACTAGTTTTTTTAAAGTATCTATGTTATCGAATTTGTATATTGTATCTTCTTTAATTATTTGGTCGATGTAAGACTCTGAATTATGATTTCTTAATATAACTTCTTTAATTTGCTTATGCATGTTTTTGTATATTTTATCATCTAGATTTATAGTATTTTCATAAGTAACTAAGTTTATACCATTAATTGTTTGATTATTTAGCTTATGCTTACCGCTTAATAACATAACACCGGATTCAATTTCTAAGTCGTAATCGTATTCTTGTTTAATGTTGCATTTTGAAGTTATATTCTTTAAAAGTGGAATAAGACAATTTTCTTCTTCAAAGTTAATTTCACAAATGTTTTTACTTAGATGATTTTGACAATTTCTTGTTCTTAAATAAGTTTGGTTACATAAGGCAATTGTTTTATCTGTAATGATTTTTCCATGTTTTGAATTTAAGGGTGTTACTTTATACAATTTACATGATTTAATTAGAACTGGATATTTATATATTGTGATGAAGAATTCATCAGTTCTAGCTAATAATATTTTAGAGTACTCAAGTATATTTATTATGGGTACTTGAATTATTTCATGTTGAATAATATTTTTAATGTCATCTAAGTCTAGGCTTTCTGATAAATATTCATTATTTTTTGCTGCATTAATTGTTCTGGTCAATAATAATAATTGTTCGTACACTTGTTCTATTACTAAATGTTCTTTAAGGCTCTGACCTTCGAATTGTTGCAAAATTTGTTCGAATCTAGAATTTATAGTTTTTTGTTTATTATTGTTTTCTATGAGATTATTTATACTCGTTTCTATGTTAACTAAGTCATAATGGTCAGGATTACCAAACACATATTTGAAAGCTGTTCCTAAAAAGTTAATTGATCTAGTATGCCTAGTATGTTCTTGTAATTGGTCTGCTAAATTCTTAATTTTACTTAACCAAATTTTTTCTTCTTGTGTAGGTTGATAGTTACTAGTTACGATATTTACGTAAGGTTGAAATATCGAAGTCAGGTTGGTGGCATGTAACAAATAAGTTTGTTCTTTGAATAAATACACGTCATCTGTTTGCGTAAGTATAAACTTCTTGTTTAGTAACTCAGTTATTTGAACGTTTCCTTGCCCTTCTTGACTCTGTACAATTCCTAGTAATGTTAGGAATATTAATATTTTCGTCATCTAAAAAATGATAATTCTTTATGTTATCCTTGTGAATTTTTATTCCCTCTTTAGAGATTACAGTGTCTCCTTTATCTTCTTCTACTATTCTTGTTATGTATCTGGCGTTAGATTTCTTTCTAAGACCTGTGATTCTTACCATTATCTTATCTCCTTTTTTATATTCTCTGTGTCGAGTTCCTTTATTTAGACGTTCGATCACTTTTTTGGATGCTGAGTTTAGTTTATTTATTATAATTTCACTATTGCTATATTTATTTTGATTAAAGAAAATGTCTCTAGGTTTCAAACCGGTAACTGAGTGTATGGAATTATTTAATTCACGCACTGTTCTAAATATTTCTTCGATAAGTCTTGTTTTATTCTGAATTGTGAATATTCTAGACAGTTCAGTTATTGTACCGTTTACACGTTCTACCTGACCGTTCGCTGTCGATCTGTATACTGGAGTTTCTACTTTAGTTATGTTGTATTTCAAACACATTTGGTTCACCATTTCTGTTTTGAATCCCTTCTCGTTATCTGTCATGAGTCGTTCACATTTTGGGAAATAATTAGATAAGACCTCTTCCATAACGTCGTACAGTCTGTTTCGAGTTTCGATTTCCCGAAGGATTGTATATTTAGAATACTTATCTACTGTTACAAGGAAAGTATACTTGTCGTTGAAGTATATGTCCATATGAATGTGTGTTCCCACATGTGTTGGTATTTCTGAATTATTCAGGGGTTCTCTGATAGGTTTTCTTTCATATTTTCCAAATAGACATGCTATGCATTTTTTGTTGAAACTCTTTGCTTGTTTATTTAGATCGGGCCAGTAATATTTCTCTGAGATTTCTTGTATATTGTTACGTAACCCTTGGTGTGCTCTTTCGTGAGTTACCCTTACAAGTTTTAGTTGTTCCTCCAAATTTGTCACGTCTTGAAGTTTTCTTGGTGTGAATATAAATCTTACTAGTGGGAATTCTTTTTTTATGTTTTCACCATATTTGTATATGTTTTCAAATTTCGTATGCAAAGCTACAATCTTTTGGGGTTGTATAACTTCTTTCATCTGCCTTAGTAAAGAGTCTTTGTCCTTAAACTTTATTATGAGTCTTATTTTGTTACCAAAATAGATTTGTGTTTCGATATTATTTGTTATATCTTCAATAAGTTCGAACTGTGCAGTGTATGCATTAAAAGGCTGATTCACAGTTTTTATTATATCATTAGAAGAACTTTCAGCTGAATGTGCTGTTTCTATGGTAGAAGTATTTATGCGTTGACGTGATAATGCGTCAGCTACAAGATTTAGGTTTCCTGGTTTATAAACTAATTTTGCTCCAAAGTCTTCAATGATTCCCTTCCAACGTTTCAGCTTTGTGTTGGGATTTTTTTCTGATACCGAATATATAAGGCTCTGGTGATCGGTATATATGGTTAAGTCTGCTATACCATATATGTAGTTTCTGAGTTTTTGTAAGGACCATATGATCGCTAATAGCTCTTTCTCGTTTGTGCTATAGTTCTCTTCTGTCTTACTCAGTGTTCTTGACAAGAAGTGTATAGGTTGCTTATTCTGACTTAGTACGGCTCCAATAGCTATGTTGGATGCATCTGTAGTAAGCTCGAATGGTTTACTATAATCCGGTTGAAAAAGTTCGACTTGTTCTTTCAAATAATTTTTTAAAATTCTAATCGCTTCTAATGCTGAATCATTCAGATTTAACTTAATATTTTTACTTTGTTTTTTGTTTACTTTACCGTTATCTCCTCGTAAATATAATGTCAGGGGCTTGGCTATGCTTGCGTATCCTTTTATAAACTTACGATAGTAACCTGTAAGACCTAAAAATCCTCTCAAATCCTTTACCGTTTGTGGGACTGGAAAATTTTCTATAGCTGCTATTTTCTCAGGGTTCGTAGTGATTCTACCATGTCTGATTATGTGACCTAAGTATTCTACTTCTTCTTGAAAAAACTTACTTTTCTCATCAGATATTTTTAATGTGGCTTTATTGAGTACGTCGAATACTTGACTTATGTGCTGTATATGTTCTTCCTCAGATGAAGAATATATCAATACGTCATCAATGTAAACGTGTACGAATTTACCTACAAAGTCTCTCAAAATGTCGTCCACGCATCTCTGAAATATGCTTGGTGCATTTTTGAGCCCGAAAGGCATTCGTTTAAAATGATATTTTGCGCCATTTATAGCAAAAGCTGTTTTTTCTTTATCATCTGTTTTGATTTTAATTTGGTGGAAACCTGACTCCAAATCTAACGTTGTAAAGTACTTGGCTTTACCTAAATTTTGAATTGTCATGTTGACATCCGGAATGGGGTATCTGTCTGTTACAGTGTGAGCGTTAAGTTTTTGGAAATCAACAACCATGCGCCGTTTTGGTTTTCCTTTTTCGTCCAAACCTTTTTTAGGTACTGTCCATATGGGACTGTTATAAGGACTATGGCTTTTTTCTATTATATTGTCATGTAAGAGTTTCTGTATTTCTTTGTTTACGAATTCGTTATCTGCTATGGGATATGGATATTGTTTAACATAAACCGGATTATCATTGGTCGTCCTAATGCTTGCTTCTATAGTATCTGTAAAGGGTAACGGTCCTATGCTGTTATTAATCTTCATCAGTCTATCTATGTCTGCTTTATAAATATTATTTTCCCCAATTATGTAATTAATTTTCTGAATAGATTCGACACTGCTTATGGTAGTTAGAGTCATATTACTGAAATTTATTTCCGCGTTTAGAACTTTAAGTCCTTCATATCCTAATATCATATCAAAAGACTGAATATCCTCTAATTCAAGAAATGTTATATTTTTCTTTAATATCCTAACTACTTTCTTTGTATCTACCATAGAATAACCATGCATTGTTTTTATTTTTATAGGTTTAATTTTAATTTTTTCGCTAGAATCGCATTTTCTATTAATGTAATTATGGGTTGCACCAGTATCAATAAGAATTTTATAAATTTTCTTAGAAATAGTACTAGTTAAATTTAAGCAGGGCAACCCGTCTACTAGTTTAAATGATCTATTCTTATGTTATTATTTACCATACATTCCGTTTCATCTGCTTCTGCATATGTACTGCTGACATCGTCTCTGCGTTGTTGTCGGGAGTTATTTACTCTCTGCTGCTTGAAGTTCTGCTGATAAGATCGTTGCGGTCTGTTGTGTGTGTTGAAACTCCCGCTGTGTTCACGTTTCGCTGGTGGATTATATACATCGGGTTTGTATTGATTCCAATTTTGTCGCTGTGCATGTACAATTTGTCTCGAGTTTATCTCCATCGGCTGTGGTCCGTCATTTCTCTTGGAAGGGTTTAGGCGTGGTCCTTGATTGTGTTGCTGCATATTATCGTATTGCTTCTGGGGTTGATAATTCGTTGTTTGGCTCGAATAGTTTGGTCTTCTTTCGTTTCTGTGTTCATGTGGCATATTTTTGTGGTGCTTATCTTGAGTGAGATGTAAATGCCTGTGCACATTATCATGTTCTATTCTGCGAGCAATTGCGAATGCGTGTTCTAGATCATTTATTGTAGCTGAATATAATGATCCTCTTGTAAAGTTGTCACTCATACCATCAATGAATATACGAACTGCGTCGTCGTTAGCATTTTTAATTAGTCTGTCGATTATATTCGGCGGATCACCTGACATAGTGATTTTTGATATTATTAAATTGAGATTTTTATTTATCTCGTCGTGGTATTCAGACAGTGTGCTTCTTTTTTGCGTGATGGCTTTCATCATGTCTTGTAGCACGTATAGAGGTTCTTGATTAGAGTACGTATAATCTAATCTGTTACGTATCGCCTCAAAATTAAAAATTGTGTTATAATTAGTTAACACATTCGCGGCTGCTCCCTGTATTTTACTTTTCACTATAGTCAATGCTGCTGCGTACTTACTGTGTGTTTTGAGGTTTTTAATGCTGTCCATTAATCTGGATGCTTCTTCGCGCCACGACCGATAATTTGATTGATCGCCGTTGAAAATAGGTAGGCTTTTAAATGCGTCTAACTGTATTTCACTACCATCTGTATATGTGGTTCTTATTTCCTCTAGCACAGGTATGTTTGGTACTATGCCTAATCCAGATTTTACTTCATTTAGTTTTGTTTCTAAATTAGTGTTTATTTGATTTTGGTTAGTTATTATTGCTGCTAACCTTGCATTCTCTGTGCGTGTGTGCTCTAGGGTTTGTGTTACTGTGTTGCACCTGGTTTCTAAAGCTTCTAATCTTGCCATTAATACTGCGAGTTGTTCCATTTTGAACTCGTGTCTGTTGTCGTCGAATTTGTGTGTTTTTTTTTTTTCCACATATACACTTTCACTGAATTGCTTTGCTGCTTCGTACGAAGGAGCTATATTTGTACCTGCTATGCTAGGTAATTCTTGTAACCGGTAACGCGAGTGTTCTGTTTATACTAGATTTCACTACTTGTTCCCGAGGTCCGCTCGATTGAAGTTAAAAAGTATATTTAACCTCCTGGCAGGATCGCCAATTAAAACACTTGGTTCTTACTTTTAAAATTAAACAATATTTATTTGGAACTATGTCCTTTATTATTGAAATACTTTTTACTAATTCTAAAAGGAGCTTAAGGCTACTATGTAGTTACAATAAGACTGTCGATAAATTCATCATACAGTCGTATTTATATACTTTTCTTATCTATCTACAAGGAGACCCAAGCGTACAATCGTCTTGCTTGATAATGAAGAAGAGATAATATTCCAACATTGTATACAAACGATATTATCTCTTTTACATATGTTATCATTGTAGCGTTGTGTGCAAGACTGTACTAGAGACTAAAGATATCATTGAATACAAATAATGTTATCTTTTTTCTCAATATGTTTTGCTATGGATACTTAACTCGCGCGCAACGAAAGTATATACTCGTACTTAGTGGTCGAGATGAGAGTAAAGCGCGCGCTATTATGTTCGAGGGACCTTTGACTTTGAAGCACTTTTTTGGCGAAGCGGAACAGTCCTTGGATGTTGGATATTGTGTTGCCAACAGAAAGTATAGCAGCGCACATGCTGACGATGACTGTGCTGGATTTGCGCTTGAGAATAATTTCCATATGACGGAAGCAATTAACGAAATCATTGAAAATTGCACACTTGGCGGCTTTGGGCAATTCGTGGGCTATTTGGTGGAGCTGCAACGGAGATTGTTTTTAATTTTGATGAGCAGAGGAGTGAAGGGTTTTAGTTGCGATTTGAAAACAGGGTTGCCAGAATTTAGTTTGCTTTAAGCGCCCAAACCTTAAAAAAATTTAACCCGAAGTAGTTGCACAGAAAGAAGCCCAAAAATCGTTAAAAATGTTTCCAATTCCTAAAGTACTTTTTTATTTGTACTTTTCCCACTACCTTCTGCAACTGGCCTTTGTGGCTTGTGTGATTGTGTCAAATCAAAAGGCCTGCAAAATAAATTGGTGTGCCTGCAAGTTAAACGAATGTTCGATGTCACTTGACTGCAAAAGTGCTGCCAAGTTTTAAAATTGCGGGGTTGTTCGAAAATATTTCTTTTTTATAGTTAAATTTGTTAAACGATATGTAGCCCAAAATTGTGTTGGGCGCTCATTAAATGGGTATGGCTGCCAGTATATGCCAGACTGAAAGACCTTAATCCACATTTGGAGAGGAATATGTGTGAAAAATGCCTTCAATAGCAACCAAGAATTGGTAGGTAAGTGCTGACGACTGAGGTCACTTGCTTGAGATCCATAGCAAGCTTTGTAATGCCTTTGACAACGAGGATAAATTTTAACGAACTATCGGGCTGTCATTCGTGTTTTGCAATAAGGTCTCAGTTATAGCCATACGTAAAGTGCAACCGAAAAATTTGGAACAGTATGAAAATGAGTTTTTTACGTTTAGGCGGTCATAGCTAAAATTCTGCCAGACAGATTTTTCCCTACGAGAACAATTACAACAAATCAACCACCAATTATTGGATTCCATCAGAAAAAAAATGCCTGACGGATGGAACAGTAGAGAAATGAAATATTTCAGTGGAATGATTTGACTGAGAATTTAAATATTAATAAATTATTCATCTACAAAATTTAAAGACCTGTTGCTTTTTTTTTTGTTGGATAAACTAACTTTAAAATTCATATCACGCTCAAAAATTGGCTCTAACCGAGTGCAATTTTTGCTCGGTTAAAAAAAAATGGATTAAATTAACTAAGCCTCTGTTGAGAAAAAACGAGTATTCGTTGTTAAAATTTACCGAGATGAAAAGGTTAAAGGCATACTGTTAAAAAACTCACGTTATTAGTTGTTATCAATCAAGATTCTTGATTAATATCAACCAGTTGGTTGAAAGCTACAGAGCTAGTTGTAGGAGGAAATTGAAAAAATGGAGGGAATTGAAAAATCGGTTATTTTCAACCCAGTTTCCTTAAACCAGTTAAATCGGTTATTTGGAATTGAATAACTCTGTAGGAGCTATATTAACAGTATTACTACGTAGTTTTTAACCAAAAGTTGGTTAATTTTAAATAAGTGATTTTTCTGCGTGTAGGCAACATTTTAAGACCAAGATTGAGTTCTACCCTAAGGTTTAAGTGGTCCAAAAAAGCAAAATAAAATTTTTACGGTTTCGATTTACGTATTGCTATAACTAGGTTCAAACTTGAAGATTCTAAGAAAACTTGAACCCTGTTACCCAGGCTGACGAAATCAACGGCGGCACGGCCGTAGATTCAAGTAGCCAGGATAAGTGACCAAAATACAAAAATATTACCAGTCTACACAAAATTATTGTTAACTATAACCTCAAAGAGTCTTGATCCGAAGTTGTCAAACCGCATTATGTGTGAAAAAAAATTTCATATGGTGGCAATTATTCCATCAATGGCGCTACGGATCTGGACCTGGCAGCACGTTTTCACTTGCGATTTAAGGGCAGACACTATCGACCGAATATGCGATTTTAGAAAACACATAGCCACACATATAACCCTGTACCAGAGTTGGTAGCACTCTCTCTTCATTTATCCCACGAAGCGCGGTAATTTTTCCCTTTTTTTGCCTTTTCACCGTACTCGAATTTCCTTAAATCCACGATACTTTTTTTCGTCAAAATTCAGTTTTTAAAGTAAAATTTGTATTAGCTAGACGGAAAGAAAATCACGTTAAATTAACCTTTAGTATAAAAACCGCAGTTTACTATGATTACATGACACTGCCATGATTATTTTTTGGTATTAGAAAATTTTGATAAAAGACGAACTACATGAGCCGTTTTTTATGGACATTCAGTGTGTTGATAATCGTAGTGAAATACATGTGTTTTGATAGAATTTCACCAAAAATTTATAGTTTGAATGCTTTTTTTGCTAGATTTCTGAAAATCCCACGATTTGGTGCTTTTTCCTTTTATCCCACGGAAGGCTTTTCGGACATCGAAATTCCCACAAAAAGGGATAAATCCCACGATATAACAACATTGCCCTATACCTCTGCATCCACCTACAGAAGTGCCTCGATTTTCGACAATCTTAAGGTAAATCGGCCTCTCAAACAACCTGCAAACTTATTCTTCTTATACTTCGCACTGTTCACCGTCGAGTCCCACAATAAGCGATTGAAATCCTTTCACAACACTGAAAGTACTTCCTTATTAGCGCAGCAAACAAAAGCAACGTCAGTCAGCTCCCCGGCTTGTGGGGTATTCCAGATTCACACAGAAGTCCCCGAAGTCGTGAGTTCAACTACACACTCTGCAAAATAGATGGCTCGCCGGGTACCTACAAAACCAACCGCCGCTGACCTCCCGAATCCAACCCAATTCGACTTTATGTGTGGCACGTCTTATAATTAATTCGACATGACAGAGAAATAAAATCGATTCTCATGCAGATAGGCCCAGTCGCTGCCACACAATCAAAACAAACGGTTTAATCACGATTTGATTGCATCGCGCATGTGAAATGACCCATCTTGCTGTCGGAGGAGGCCTGCAGTGGCCACTTTTACCACAATTTCTATGCGCAATGTCGAACAGAGTTATGTCGCCGAATGGGGCAACATGGCTTGCCACATTGGCGCAGATTTATGCCACCTATTGTAGCACGCAGAATCCGAAGCCGTTGCAAAAGTGAATTTCCAGCTTCATTTTCGTTTTCATTTCGATCACGATCGTGTGCTACCGATGCCGTCACCAGTGTCAAATACCATTCAAAGCTGTGATCTATATCTGCCGTTCCACAACATGGCCCCGGCGGCGGCGGAGCGCGGTGTCCTGCCAGAGCATTAATCACCACCACCACCACCGCCGCAGAGTATCGCACTCTTTCTCCGAGATAGCTGATGACGGTTGTTGCGGTTGATCGAAGACGTTGATGGTTTTCTTTCTTTTCTCGTGGTGCACCATTAGAGCCAGCCAAACAATTATTGATTGATCGTGTCCTATGGTGAACTGTTTCTTCTACCGCGCTTAGCTTCGGACTGAAGAAGCGAAGACTCCCTTTGTTCGGCTTTGATTGCCAACCAATCAACAACAATATCATTTGTTATGCGCAACAGAAGAGGCGCAGAAAGTCTTTTCTTCCCCCCATCTCCTTCAATTTGTATCATCCAGTGAGACATAGAGAGAGAGAGAGGGAGCAGAGACCCCCATCATCTGGCTGAAAGAAATGAAATCGTGATATATGCGAGATCAATGAGATGCATAATTGAGCTACCAATTGCAGCTGATTGATTGCTTTGTTGCTACCAAATGATTTGTTTTCCCGAAGAACGGCTTTAATGAGTTTTAATGGTTTCGCTTTGCTATACTGGTTTCACTTTCATCATTTTGTTTGTTATTGTTCCTGTTTTGTTGGTTAAATGCTTGAGGTACAACCAGACACAGTGGATAGATGAAGAATAATGTCTTTCGTCTGAAGTGTAATAGATACAGTGCCGCATTGTTGAGCCTGAGTTGTGACCGCATTCGTGTTTCCTCTTCATTAATAGTGATGTGGCGAAAATGGGGCACTGTTTAGCCCTAATGAGTGGATCCTGTATAAATCTGCGTCTTTGGGTGGAGTAAATATGAATCCATACATCATCCGCTGTGAGGGGTTTCTCTACTCCAATCGATGAGGCAACAGGGGGTTGATTACAGATGGCTTGAGGGACATTTTAGAAACATACTACAAGAAGCATTAAAGGCCCTCTAGAAGTGGACAAATGCTTGGCATTTTAAAGACCTTGAAAGTGGAAGATCTTTTCTCAAATAAGCACACCTACTTTCATAAGGTGTTGACCTCAATATCGAACGGCAAAAGTACCAATACTGATAGGTTACAGTTCCCAAATATCAAATGTTTATTGTTTATAGCTAGGCTTCAGTTGGACATTTTATTTACGTTTTTTGTAATATTGTATTGAGAGCTTCGAATTAAACACAAAACTTTTCAACTTCCAGATAGTAAGTATAGGTCGAGCTGAATGGCCAAAATAAACGCGATCGCTTTTACTGAGCTGTTAAATAAAAGCCTTGGAGAAGGACCTGCATAGGTGAGCATAGGGTTATATCAAAACCGGCTCAGATGGCTAGTCATTTACGAAGAGCTTTTCGAAAGAATATCTCTACAACGATACATTCAAGTCCTGAATCAACAATTAAAGCTTATCAAGGATAGTTCAGTCCATAATAATATGAGCCAAATTAGTGGAGACCAAGTGTCGGCGCAGTGGCTTAGTGGTCACTGTGTTGGATTGCTAAGCGAGGGGTCTCAGGTTCGAGTGCCGAAAAAAACCAAATTCCAACTTAAGGTTTATTTCACTGCGCAACCTCTCGCGAACGTTTGACAAACATCCGAGAGTATAACTGTCATAAAGAAGCTTCTCAATTAGCTGTTTGGACTCGGCATCAAATTGTAGATCCCTTCCATTCGTCCCGAAAATAAAAAAAAATCCCACAAAACGAATGGTGAAAAGCTAGGTATAGGGTCCCTACAGACCTGTTGCGCCAAATTTTTTTTTTAATTCACTTACAGTGTCTTATGTGCCTCGAAAGGTGCCACAAAGATGTTAGTGATGATTCATAGCGAAATGCGACCAGCAGATATCTTGGACAGGAGCCCCGAGCTTTATTGGTGTTAAATTATTAGATTGCTTGATACATTCGACTCTTGTCTCTGGACAATCGATTTTACGCCAAATAAATAAATAAAATTAAAATAACAAGCTTAAGGACTATGCCAGATTTCCGTAAAGGGCATCCTATGAGGTTTGAGCACGATCTGTTATTTTTTATAAATGCATAGAAACGTATGTTTTGAGTAGAGTGCAACGAAGTGGAGGTACAAATTTACCACACACCGGACTCGAGAATGTTGTAAATTTTTTGAAACAATCGAGCGGAATATGGGATGCAGTCAAACATAGTTTTTGCAGCAATTATCAATTTGGCCGTTGTGTTGAATAAAGTCAGAAAGGGATAACATTGATATCTATGCCCATATGACGTCAAAAAGCGAGGATCTAGCAACGCTCAAGGCAAAGCTAGACAAACAAACAGGAAAATAATTATAGCGTAAATTGCTCATCAATTGCTCATCAATTGCCTAAAGTCTGTCCCAAAAGAAGAGCGATTGAAGTGTGTAGTTTAAACCTCTTTACATTCCGGTTTAAACCTCTTCAGAGCGCACAATTTGCATTGTGCGTAACAAGACCTACAGTCTGATTCTAATTCTGCAAGACGCTTTTTTGTATTAACTATTCCGCCACAATTGCTTTACTTTTTCTCTTACTCTGCATAAATACGTCACAGTATAAAAAAAGCGGCCAAGTGCGAGTCGGACTCGCCCATGAAGGGTTCCATAGCAGCAAGTAACATAATATAAAAGTTCCTGTAGTGCGTTGTAACTTTGATCGATATTTTAATAATAGTGTATTTTTTTTAAAATTAAGTTATTGATAAGCAAACATTATAATTAGGTGCCTAAATGATGGGATTCAGATCTAACTATATGCGAGCCAATATAGGCTGCTACGGACCACTTCATGGGCGAGTCCGACTCGCACTTGGCCGCTTTTTTTATTTTTATATATGAGTTGATTGAATGAAAGGTAAATTGCGGTTTACGATTTATGACGTATTAAAAAAAACTGCTTACTGGATCTCGTTCAAACCAATTTTCAGTAAAAGTTTGCATGGTAATGTACATCATATACTTTTTTTAGTTTTATCATTCTTTTATTTTAGAAGTTACATGGGGGGACACACATTTTACCACTTTAGAAGTGTCTCTCGGGAAAAGTATTCAGTTTAGAAAAAAATGATATTAGAAACATCAATAGCCCTGTTTTTTTGAGCTTCGAAATCAGCAAAGCAAAGCAAAGTAGGATTTTCAGCACGCAATTACAAAAACTACGCTTTACTTGACACTTCGAAAACTCACACTAGTGACTAGGTATTCATTCCCAGCAAGAGCCACTTGGGAGTAAATGATCACTTCTGAACACCAGAGGGAGAACATTTTTTGTTGCCACCCTTTTATAAGATGGATCTGTTCGCAGGGTATCTCTATTTACAGTACATACAAGGCGTTGGTTGTGATTGGCGGAAATGCATAAAGAAGTGCATAAGTAAACAAAATTTCAAAATAACAACTGAATGTTAGGGATAGTAATAAAAAATACATAAATTATTTTTTATTTAAGCTGCAAATGTTGTTTAAGACAAATTTACCTTATTAGTACATACTTGAAATCATGAAATATTAGTGTGTTTTTATCTTTGAGATCCATTTCTTGCACCAGAGTGTCCTCCATTGTTTTTAAGCCCAAGAATATGAGGAAGGATGAATATCGCTTAGACTTTTTTATGAAAAAAGTGTATATCTTCGGCTAAAAAAGATACTTCTTTGATGTGCCCAATCAATTGCAATAGTTTTTGTTGTATCATGCAACTCACCGAACAAGCCCACACTGCCAGTCAGCCGCAAATGCCAATATTTCAGTTCAGAAAGCTGCTGGGAATCGTTTATGTGCACATTTTCTTACTTTGCTTTGCTGAGATCAAAGCTCAAAAAAACAGGCCTAATATCATTTTTGAAGACCTATCCATAGGATACCCCACACGTATGGATTTGATGAAAAAAAATGTTTGAGTTTCAGTTCTTTGTATGGGGAACCCCCAAAATTTATCGGTTTTTTTTTCTATTTTTGTGTGAAAATCTTAATGCGGTTCACAGAATACATCTACTTACCAAGTTTCATCAGTATAGTTTTTATAGTTTCGGAAAAAAAGTGGCTGTGACATACGGACGGACAGACAGACAGACATGACGAATCCATGAGGGTTCCGTTTTTTGCCATTTGGCTACGGAACCCTAAAAAGACTGCATTGCGATATACATTTTGGTATGGAAAAGTTCTCAAATTTTACAACAAACACAAGGAATCAGTCGAATGTAGTATTTTTTGTTGATTCCTAGTAAATAGACGTACATAAATATTTCTGGCTGTCGGTCGTGTATTCAGATTTTGAGAACCTTGCATATCAGTAGCTGGGACTACTAAATTGCAAATTAAATGCAACTAGTGATTTTAAATAAACAGAAATTTGGTTCAAATTTCTCACAACAATTCGGTCATGTTTTTTTGTTTTTTTTTAGGACGAATGGAAGGAGCATTCAATTTCGCATCATATCCAAACTAAATGGAGACGTTTTTGAAGGACACCTAGGTACACGACTCTCGGAAGTTTGTTCGAAGTTTTCAAGGACTGGTGCAATGGAGAAATGTATTAAAATTTATTTATAGGTTGAACATGGGACTCATTGCTTTCCACACACAGAACTCATTACCCATACACCTCAGGAGAATCACAATTAAAACTGATTTTTTTAAATACTTGGCTAGAAATGCATACAATCTATTTATATGAATAAACATGATACATTTTAGAACATTTAAATTGATATTGAAAACTACTACTATAAATCTTTATATGTACTCTGATTTAAGCTTAATTTTTCCTCTCCTAAAATTTGTAAACTTGATTTTGAGGTTCACCTACTTGACTACTTACTCTTGTATGATTCTTTAAATTGTTTAAGATTAATCTTAATGTGAAATTATAATTTATTCAATAAACAATTCAAACAGTGTCCTACTCAAGTCGACTACATCAATAAGGATGACGAAGAAGAAAGTGAAGAGTCTTTCACAAAGTCTTCGCTCCAATTTGTCGGCATTCCTTTATATATTTTCAACTTTCATCAAGGATTCCATTCGAGAAATCATTTCAATCATAAATACAAATACAAGCGACAAAAAAGAAAAAAAAAATCTCCCATCACTTCATTTCCTGAATGTGTCGATCGGCTGTGCCCGACCGAGTGATGAATTACAACCCGATGACATCACAAAAATGGCAACATCTCACATTATGGACGACGTTGATGATCGATTTTACGGTTATATCAATTGGTTTTTGTTTCCCCTCCACCAGGTGGTGCTATATCTTCAGACTGCAGGAAGTCGAGAAGAAATCTTCCAAAGGCCTTGAGGCTTGCAACAAATTGCAACCGCATACACAGATCGCTCGCCTGACAAAATAATTGATAATATTTCCATTGATTTAATGTCATGACGCTGGAATTGCATTATGCTTTCAACATTTCGAATGCCATCCCACTGTACGAGTATATGCTTCGGCTGCGAGCGCTGTCAATCAACGCGTGGATGCGAAGAAGATTTGCATATTTGTCGAAAGGATCAAGATGGACATAAATCAGTGGTTTTTCTTTCTCGAATTGTCTTTAGGTTGTTTTGTTATTTTTTCTGTTGCAATTTGCATATTTACTGCACAAGGAGTCGGCATGGCTCCACGCCATCGTGGCATACCACTTGTTGACGGTGTTTACCTCATTCGGATGATGCGATGCGCGATGAAGAAATAACTACTTGAAGATGGTAATTTATTGGGATTTCTCGCAGTGAGTTAGGTGGCCGTGCTTTATTGCCCAAAGAGAGTCGTGGCAAACGTGTTGATTATTTGGTTTCTCCAGTAGTTAACACTAATTGGTAATTTGTTTGTGATGGAAGCACATGTTTCATGGGGCTTGTTTCAGTGTCGCCTTGCGGTTAAAACGAAGGCAGCAATTTAAAAGCGTTTTGTACTTGCTAGACGGGGGATGTGTTGGGTGTATTTGCGGGCTAAGTTATGGCGATTTCATATTGTGTAGTTGTTGGGGAAAATACCCGAGGGTGGTGGAAAACATATATGCGAATGAAATGGAAACTAAGGACGTTTTTCAATTGGAAAGTGTTCCGTTCGAAGGAACAATTTTTAACTTTTCACCTTTTGGAGGGACTTTTCGAAGTCAGCTTAAAAAGAGGTTCTGCGCAAAATTTCAATGACAAGAATCAGTTGGAATCAGTTGAGTTCGCTGCTCAGGAGAAACGATTTGCCGTCGGTAATGGGTCTCACAGCTGCATCCAACGATTGAGTTTGACTTCCGTTAACAAAACCCTCTCACACATAATGGACGCAGTTTGCCCCAAATTACATAAACGCCATCTCATTATGCCTAACAGAACTAAACGCAATTATGTCGTTAAACAAAAAGGAATGAATTGCTTGCGCACAGCCATCTTAAGACTGTACTTCAAGCGGAAATTTCAAGCAATTTATTACAGCTACTTACATATACATACTCGTAGACTGTGGTACCCAAAATCACCTGAAGAAAGATCATCATACGGGCTATGGTTCGCTGAACAGTTCCCAGGTTCTAGCAGACAATACGATGGGAGTGCGTCCACCCCATACACCAAAGTATTTCTCACCCGCGCATCTAGATTCGTACTTAATCACCGCCAGCCATTGAGGACAAGTTCTAGAAGAAATCAAATCCAGATTGAGAGCACCTGAATAATTAGAGCGTTGCATAAGTGATCCACGCAGCAATCTTCTCCGGTAGGATACCCGCCTGGAGGGATCCGTGCACTTGAGTGACAATTAGAGAAAATAAAACTGACACGCCATCCGGAGGAGGTGGCCATCTCTATTCCTATGCAAATCGATTGGAAAGCCTTTGCTCACTGAACACGATGTACACCTGTTTCACATCTCAGAGCCATATCTGGCGTGCCGAACTCATGCTGCACAGAAACTTTGGCCAAGCGATTTTTATTAGCTTGACCGAGGTCCGGTGTGGGCGATGCAAGAAACACTCACATATAGCATACGCTATGAACATTGAACAACTTTCTATCTCAAGCGCAGTCGGAAAATAGATTTCTGTCCATTGACAGTGTCGTCCATTTGGCCATATATCTCGAGTCTGCCATTCAATTATTCAGTGCAAAGCTGATTTTCCCCATCCGCCAGCGCGGAGAGTGTATACATATAGGAGTCCTCGCGGTCTTTTGGCCGACGGTTTTCTTTATGGACATGCGGGTAATTTACATTTTGCATCGAACTAGTTGTCGTTCGGCTACATGCCGCCAATACTTCACTTCGGACGCAGCAGAGACACACTGCACAAAGGTGTAGAGTTTGAATGGGCATTAAGCAAGTAAACACCAAATGCGCAGCGACGCCGCCAGTTTCAGGTGTATAATTCGAGGTCTTATCTTGCAGTCAAGTTATTGGACGGAGAGCCTTGGAAGGTGGATTAATGATAAGTGGATAGCATGCCTTTGGGGATGATATCTTGAGCTGTGAACTCATTTGGTAAACAGACAGGCTATACTCTTTTGTTTTTGTCTACTGTAGGCAAATCAAAGTGAGCTACAGGCGACAGAAAGAAACTCTGTAGATGAATCCTGCTGGGACAAAGAGCAGATGAAGTGGAGACAGTTTTTGGAAGTAGGTAACCATCGGATGATGTGTCAAATTTGAGTGTTATTTTTGTTAAAGCCGAACTTGCCTTGAAATTGAGGATCAGACTAACATTTTTATAGTCTTAGACGCTAAGTTAACCAACAGATAAAGGATCAGGCAGCCAGCCTTATATTGTATTTACCAAGAAAAAAAGATTTGCAGAAATTATGAGTCGGGGTTTCTTCAACATACAGTCACATTTGACTTTTTTTTAAATTTTATTTGGGAGCTATCCAACAGATAAGCCTCAAATAAGTGCAGCGGACTGGGTGCTTTCTTTTTATTTACCAGAAAGAGGGCCTACGGTTCAAGAAATCATGAATCGAGTCTTTTTGATATATATTTTGATCTAAGGTGGCTCTGCATTTTTGTCGGCGTTAACCAGCAGATAAAGCATAAAATAAGTGCAGGAGAATGGTAGTTTTCTTTTCGTTTACCAAAAAGACGACACATTGGTTCCAGAAATCACGAGTAGTCTTTTTAAAATCCATACAAGGCTTATCTGACCTTTTCAACATATTAATACGGTTCATCTGACGTTTTTGAACTTCATTCGGGAGGTAACCAGTAGATAAAGTATCGAATAAACGCAGCAGATAAGATCTGCTCGATAACTCTATTATTTTAGAATAGTTATTCTGAGACAAATATCAATATTTCTTGTACTCTGCCAGAGTTGTACACGTCCTCGGCTACCACCTGATTTTGATTTGCTGCTTATCTGATGGATAAAGTGCCAGGTAAGTTGAAAAGTGGATTATTTTCGCTTTTAGAAGTAAGAAAGCTGAACCTCGTGATTGTTAAGTAAAGACCAGAGGACTGTCAAAAGACTTTGCAGCAATAAAGAACGTAGGTTCAGTTTCAAGCTCATCGTAGACTTGTGATCACCAAAAATCTGTTATAGTCCCGGCAAACAACGATCTCGAAATAATGTGTCTTATCTTTGGATGCGAGTATTCTTTAGGAGTTAGTTGCTGTAAGACTCGAGACTACTAGGACCTTCGAACAACTTCTTTGCAAAGCCTTTCATTTTCATAGCAAGCTATTTATACACTTCATAGATCAAAATCTATTTCTGAGCAGACCCATTCTATTGCTCGTCAAAATTTTAGTGAAGCGAAGAGGAAAATAACAAATGTCGCAACCAACTGACAAAACTAATCACCTTGGTCCCGACCGAAAAGAAACGTATTCAAATTTAGGGCCAACAGACTCAGAAGACAGCTCTGAAAGTCGCCCCAAGCCATGGGAGACTTGTAAACAGGCACCTCTACTCCGGATCCAAGGCGGCGGAAGCCTAGGTCGCGATGTGTGGGACATACTAGCCCAAGCGGCACTGGAAATAGAGGACTTATATACTTTTGAAGCTACAACACGAGGAGGTGCCAATCAGACCAACAATACTTCGGATAGATATTCGTCGCTTGGCCCCCACTCCAGTCCAGGAGGTCGATCTTCGTCGTCCCGAAATAGAACGAATATTTCAGCCAACTGCGACTGTGATGCCAGCCCAAGGATGAATAATGTCACCTCCAGGACACCTCGACAAAGGTCGTTCAATGAAACCTTTAACGTCTGCGCTCCGATAAGGGCCGCTCCAAATGGAACTGGCGACCGGGTCATGGTTCATGGTTCTGACAATTGCAAATCGTTCCGGCCGCACCCAGCTCTGGTGTCGACTATGATCAAGCCAGGTGGCAGGGTGCATCTTTCTTTTTCGGACACAGTACTTTATAGCGACATGGATCGAAGTGTTTGCAATACCTGCCCGCGGTCTAGGAACGTCACAATCGAACCCACAAGAACAGGCAGTCAGACATTCAATGTGAATCCACCAAACAGGACTGACAATCACACATTCAACATTCCCGACGAATCTGATGTATTTGCGCCGCATTCAGCATCTACACCACAGAGAGGAAGGCGATGCCCGACCTCCAGAAATTGTACCGACAACAATCACAATCTTTACAACTCTCAGATGCGTCAAACTCGTCCAATACCCGATCAACGCACCTTTGACGTGGACACCGATTCAAGACCAAGTCAACGCGCTAACAACTCACAATACCGTCCCAACGAAACCTTTGACCCGCCAAGAGGGTGTAGCCAAGCATGTAACACTTCTTCGCAGCCCGCCAGGCACCACGGAAGACACCACTATAGCACTCCAAAGAAATTGCAAAAATAAAATCGTCCTTAAACCAACCTGCCATCCAAGGTACGAGTAGTTTCTCTTTTTACATTTTTCCCCCGGATGATAGTGCTTTGCTGCTGGAGCATTCAATCAGCGATAACTTTGATGCCCAACACAAAAGCCGTCCACTGTTCAACTCACCGACCTACTGCTAAAAGGTTTTTCCTTTCTTTGGACGTGGTCGTCGGAGGAAAAAAAAAAGAAGAATTTCCCTCGTGGGCTTCCTGCTGCACCAGCGCCAGCGGCCTGCACTCTCACGAATGCTTTTTCCATGGACATTCCTCAGCTGGAAGCGCTGTTCGCGCACTGTTCACTGCGGCCAGCGAGGCAATAATTGTTATGCCCGGTTATTGATTGCTTTAATTCGATTCGAATTGGCGAGAGATCAAGCGCACGGTCCACGGTATATACCTATGGCAATTGAACTCGCCAAACTCTGTCTGCCTATCCGTCCGTTCGTATGCAAAGAGATACCAGATAATAGGTGGCAATAATCGGATGTTAAGCGCTTTTTCAATCAGTTTCCCAGCTGGCCGGGTCGGAGAGCCACCAACCCTATAGCGGAGGAGATGGTAAGAAATTGATTTCCTCTTTGGTGTGGAGTCTCGCGTATTTTTTGATTTGCATGAAGCGGTTAAAGCATTTCATCAATCCCCAGAGATGGTTTTTCTGTTTGGTTGATCTTTCGGTACATATAGGAAGGCTTGGGCACATGATTTTCCTACGAAACAGTGGTGACCAGCTGCTGGGTGGTGGTGAATTAATTTTACATATCATCAAATTGATAGTTGAGTGTATTTCAATTGTATACGGAGTGGACTACCACCGTGTGGAGATGGTGGTCCCGGCATCACTTTTATTTTTGCACCGTTGAGGAAGAGTTTAACAAGATTCAAATATTTGGGCGCACTCAAAGTGCTTGCAACAATCACGGAAGTACTTCAGTTTGCCGGGAGATTCACAAACTCACGACTGAGTGGAGCCTTTTTCAGATGAACAGACAGATTCTTTTACTGGACCTTCATCGGTCGAATATGAAATCCTCTTTCTAAGAATGCAAAAGCTAATTGCTGAACAAATTGCGTCAATAGCTAGAAATGTCGTATAAACTCGCTGCCCTTCAATGGGAGGTGACTTTAGAGGTGGATGGAAGCTCTAAGCCAGAAATAGCACCTGCGAAGATAAAAAAATCTGAAAATCTTGTTTTTCCGAAACAAAAAATCTTTTTTTTCAAGATTTTGTTCAAAATATAAAAAGAGCGAAATTTAAAATAATTTTTTTTAAGTACTTTACCACTAATACATACAAAACATTTTTTCCGAAAACACGGTACATCAGTTTTTTTATCAAATTCGTTAAAATTCATGTTTCGCTTAGAGTAGATGAAAACGTTAGTGAGACAGAAATTGTGCATGGGCATCAGTGATGCCAGATCGTGGGTAATTACCCATTTCGTGGGCATTTTGCCTTTCAAAATGCGCTAAAAGGGCATTTTTTATCTCTCAAGAAAAAATAGTGTAATTTTGTTGTTTTTTAATGTCGGCAGGGGCAAAAAGGACATTTTTGGGAGTTTTTGACGTGAATCGTGCGGGCAATTCAGTCCGAAAAGTCTGGGATCACTGGCGGCTCTGTTCGCCTCACATTTTATATAATAATGGAATTAATAGAAAACGTTTTTCTTCAATAGAAAAGGTTCTTCTAATGTGCTAGATTTAAAAAGTTCTTTGTATAAAAAATCTTGAAATTTGATGATTTCGAGGTAAAAAGTCTTGTACATGTTTTGGAGCTCAAATATCTATCATCACTGGTTTCAGAGCAAAAAAGTCCCGGACTAACGTGCGCAGTGTAGTTGAGATCCTACAATTAAAGCTTTAGCGTAAAAGGTTCGATCTTGCTTTACGAAAGTTCAATCTTTACAAAAGCTCTACTTTAACAACAGTTCTACCTTTAAAAAAAACTGTGCTCGTTAAAAGATTTGAAATCAAGGAGCCATAAAAGGGAAGAAAAGGCTTTTAAGGTATTAACTCGACGACCCGAACTGGCGAAAGGTTGTAAATAAACGGTTATGGAAGGAGATCTGCTGAAGCTAAACATGATTACAGATCTGCAAGCAAGTTGTTCTGGCAGACGATCTGCATTCTTAGAGGAAAGAAGTGGAAAGTGAAATGCCATTGAAAAACGTGCAAATTTGTCAGCTAAGAAGGACATTGAAAAGCGCAAGCACTTCCCTGAGTTGCTAAATCACTATAACAGACATTGATTGATCAATCGCTTTGAGTAGTGCGAAGAACAGACCCGCATGAGAGGAAGTAAGTTTTTCAATCAAGTCGCTAAAAGTTGATCATTCTGGCGGAGTGAATGAAATACGACCTTAAATGCTCAGAGCCCTATTGGTGAAAATATCAATAGGCAGTCCGAGTTCAGAAGTCCCGAATTATATAGCTTTTTGTTAAAAAGATCGCTCAATATAAAAGAGGTTTTGTGGACATTGAGATCCAATTGGAATTGACGCAGCCTTTCTAGCCATTGACGTAAACTGTTCAAGCTGGGCTCGTCGGCGACAGCGATGATTTCAGTGTTTTTCAAACTGAAATACCTGAAATACTGGAAGCTGCAATTATTCAGGTATTCAGTCAGGTGGCTTTAAAAGCCAAGAAGTTCGTTGTGCAAAAATTAAGCCCCGTAAGTAAGGCTTTACTTCGACTAATTATGACTTTACAACGTATGGTGGAAATGAATTTGCTAGGAATGTCTAAAAAATACACTCATCCCTGGGCCGGAAGAGCTTTGCTAAGTACGTTTCCACACACATTTTATATTGGGGCCATGTTGAAATATGACCTATACCCGACAAAACGTGTTGAGAAAAAAAAAAAACTAATCAGCAAAGATGGGGGCTCTAATTGGAGACCTTATGATAGGTCAACATTCAAAGCGGTTGCATACACTTTTCAGAGGCTGTGTTAAGTTAAGGAGACAGAATCTATCCCTCACGAATATTTGGGTAAAGAGTTTGAAGTCGTCTGTATTAAAGCTGATCTAATGTTAAACGTACACAAGTTTGAAGTGGCCTCTGTCTTCATAAATCCAGAGCGTCAGTTTCATGTACCTAGTCTTCATATTATTGGATACCCATTGAACGAGGTACGTACAGCGGGGATTTATTTATCAATGATGGAGGAAGGGATTTTTTCCTCTAGGATTGGTCAGTATAGGTGAATCATGTTATCAGAGGACTGTACTTGGTGCCAGGGCAAGGCTTTCTATTTTAAGTTCTGCGTTTATTCACACCCGTACCTATGGTTATGAGGTAACTAACAGATAAAAAAAAAATCGCGGATTGAAGCAGCTGGAAGAAGACTTTAAATTAAAAAAAAAAAAACAGTACAAACATGAGCCTCTTGAGTCATCAACACCCTGAGGTAAACCCAGACAACGATGCATACTATGAATCCGAGAAGACAGCCACAATTTATGTTAAACAGATCTTAGAAAACAAACATTGTATACCGTTGGGCCCCCGCTGTTGAGCCAACACATTTAAATATTAATTATTCACCATCATTTCTTACCTAGTTTAATACCATGTTCCCACCAACGTGGGAATCTCATAAATTACGTGATTTATCATCCATTTTCGTTATTGATATTTACGTGATTTATACGTGCTTAAATTTTAATTACGCATCTGTCATCGCAAATACACACAAAATAAAATCGAACACACACAAATAAAATTATTGACTTCAGCACTTTATTCAGCAAACAAAAGATAAAAAAAAAACTGTCAAAAAATTAATTCAAATTCAATTTTCTAATTTTTTTCGTGTTTCGGTGAGTTTTTGATATTTTTATTAATTACGAGTACATACAATCAAAAACTGTTTTATTCTTGGCAGCAAAACAGAAACAACAAAAAAAAAAAGAACTATCTGGTCCGAAGTGGACGAATTTACAATATTGAAAGTTGGACACCGAATGTCAAAGTTGACAAAAATGTCACACCAAATCACGTGAAGTTTGGTGTAGATGCCTTTCGTGATTTATAAATCACTTTGTCTAAATTACGTTGGTGGGAACATAGTAGGTTCGTTCGCGTTCGCGGTTTGAATCGAATGCAATCGCACAAGGCACAAAGTATACCTATACACGTACTCATCAAAAATGACAGAAAAAGAGAAAATTAGCAAAATAACGAGTAATGAGCAGTTCCTCTCTTGGCTCGAAACAGCTCATAGAATTTCAACCGGCAAGTACTGATAAAAATGTCAAATGCGCAAAATTGACAGGAAACAAATTCCAAATCCGTTTTAAAAATCAATTGTGCACAAAAATAAAGGTATCTGAAAATAAAGAAAATTCGGTGGTGGTCGAATGTTCTCCTAGAACGTTTCATATGTTGCAAAAATGTAAGTAATAAATTTATTCGTGATATAGATTAGATTTCAAAGTAGCTCGAACTGTATCCACTTACTTTGGAGTATATTTTCATCTTTCTGAGAGAGTTTCGCTCAATTTTTCGAGTTTGACAGATTTTTAGTGCTTGGCTCGTGAAAGTTCGCGAATGGACCTAGTATAAGTGAAATTGTATGTACCAAAAGTTCAATAAAAGCAAATGTAAAAAAATTAGCCCCTTGAGTTACTACTTAAAAAAAGCTGTCCAAGCTTCGGTGCTTTGGTTATAAGCATGTCCCGAACTCACAGTCCAAGACGTTCTAAGGAATTTCGACTTTCAAACCAACATTCTATAGGTAAGTCAAGCATGATACCCATATTGTTACTGTTCCTATTTACTTAGAGGCCGTGGCGAAATTTTGAGACTTGTGGAAGTATTTTTGTTGTTTCCAAAAACGTTTCTATCAAAAAAAATAAATTGAATAAAATGTATGGACTCTCATACGCATAAAAAACCCCCAAAGTCCTAAAGTCCCAAAGACATATCACTATTTTCCAGACAGCGTTTTTTTTGTTAAAAAACAGGTACCCACGCCCAAGTTTTCGGAGCTGATTTTATCTCTGACAGATCATATTGGACATTTTTTTCCACCCCGCTTCACCTCAGCCCCATGCGTGTGTACGCCCCAAACCTTTGCGCAATAACCCGGAAACAATATACCACTCGCAATTCAAATCGACAGCTAAATAAGGAACACTTTCCTGTTGTCTATCTACCAGTACGAAGCAATACCATCAAGTTTTCCAATTCCAATCCCTTTATGATGACAGCCACTGACTGGGACATGCCAGACAAACATTCATTTATCTCGATTTATTGAACTGGCATTTTTATTAATTTAAAGTGATTGCTGACCGGCAGTGCCGTGCCGATATAGGGCGACACTTTAAATCGATTAATTGTTTATTGCCACACACTTTTAATTGATCTCCATCGAGTCGACATGGAACACGACTGCTAGTGGCAACCGCGATGTTTCATTTTCGTCTCCCAGTGAGTGGATGTGTGGACAATTCTTTTGTTTGCGTCGCTAATATTGATTAATTGCTTGGGGAAACAATGAATTGATTTAATTACTGAAAGCGTTGTAACTTTTAACAAGTCTTTTTCAATTCGGATGTCTCGCATTTGTGAGCGGGCCTTGTAACTCTTTGTGATTTATCAATTAGCTATGCGGAGAGAAATCACAAGAGTGTGTGCTTAATGGTGTCGTTTCGGTTTCGAAATTCATTAATAACAATTATTGCCATCTAATCGGCAGGTTTTCCGGTTTGTTAAGTAATGCGAGCCGCCTAAAGGGCTTATGGGCTTATACGGGTGTTACACGCGCGTAATTTAAAAGTGTCACCAATAAAAATATGAAGAGAAACCTCAAATCGCCTGATTCCAACGACTTCGCAGGAAACCTGCCGAGTAAACACGCCTCAAAAACAGATAACACGGAACAAGTAAAACCTGAGTTCCACGCGCTTTCAAACTCAGTCACTGGAAATGGAAACCCATAATCGCCTTACAAACTTGTGACAGTTTTACCCGCACATCAGTTGTACAAATGTCATTATGACAAATGCAACTTCGTAGTTCGTAATGACTTTCATTCCTCCTCTCCAAGGAGCAATTTACTCAGCGCGATTCCCTAGCACGAATTTCTCACCTCGCCGAGCAGATTCGCATTAATCCTGCCGCAAAGTTGATTGCAGGTATATAAACTTTTTATCTGAACAAGTCCGCCACTCGAGGCACTGCATGTTCAATTAAAAATCATAAATCCATTCGCAAATCGAATGTGCCGGCCGCGCACTAGAAATGATTGAAGCGGCGCGTCCAAGACCGACGACGACAGCGACGGAAAAAATCGTTGTCACCTCAAGGCGTGATTATGGCTCTTTTTTTCATGCCTCCTTCATCTGTCGATACAATTCGATTGATTGGGAGGAAAATCACCCAATCACCCAGAGATATGAAAAATTGATGAAGGAAAGTTAAAATGTTTGCCAGACCCCACTGCCGCGCAGCCAACAATCATCTCCTCTGTGTACGGATTTGCGAATTGGAATTTTGGAACACGGCAGCGTGCGAACGTGTACACCGTTGAGCTTCCTCGAGGCGGACACTTTGACGAATTTATTGACATGAACGCGAGCTGCGCGTTGCCATCAAAGAAAGTGAGATCTAGATTGGAAAAACTCTGCAATAGGAGCTGGGTGCTCGTCAACCAAAACTGGAGTAATGTATGCGGAGAGTAAAAGTTTTAACAACTTCATCGACGGATTGGATTTTTTATATACGTATATGGTGTGGCTTGTACTTACCGACCGAACAGATGACATAAGTCGCTGGCGGCTTGAGTACACTGCGCGCATATGCGCCACGGAGTACCTCCAGAGCACAGGGTTCGGCTGTAACTAGGAGCATACCGGGTGCCACATGGCCAGCATATTTGAGGGCACGTGTCGCAGCCGTAAGTGGAGCATTCCACCAGCATTGGGCGTTCGCTGCCAGGAAGTTCTGAAAAGAAATAATAAAGTTGTTGCATTATAGGAGAGTTGGTGTATGAATTTTGAGTAACGACTTTACAGCTGCTGCAGGGAAAGTGGGTTTCAGCTTAGTGGCAGGTCACTCTGTTTTGGAGAGGAGGTGACGGCGATGATTTATAGAATCAGCTACAAGGCAGAGACTAAGTTTGGTGTTATTTTTTTTTGTATTCCATTGTTTATGCTGTTGAGTGTTGATAGGGTTCTTGGGACACTTGGTCGCTAGTCAACAAAGGTACTTGCGCATAAAAAGTGGTTGACCTCAAGTAGAGTTCACCTTTATACCGTATATTGTCTGTTGAAATGTAAAAGCCATCTTTGGAGTGAGTACATATAGTTATGTGAGAACTGCATCTTATAAAAGACAGAGAAAAACAAAATTATTGGCGCAACAGGTCCGTATAGGGTATGGACCCTAGTCCTAGCTTCTCACAGCCATTCGTTTTGTGTAAGTTTTTCTCTTTGGGACGAATGGAAGGGATATACAATTTTATACCGAGTCCGAATGGCCAATTGTGGAGCTCATTCATGACAGTTGTTCTCTCGGATGTTTGTCAGACATCCGCAGTGGAAAAAAAAGCTTAAAAAGCTTAAGCTTGCCGAAGGCCGTCCCGGACTGTCAGACTGTCAACAGCGAAGTTAGTTTTTTGTTCACAAAATTTGGATACATGCTTAAGTGAAAATTCTCGAATAGTAGATCGCCCTCTGGTGGGACTGTACCAGGGATGGAAAATGCCATTTTCGATTTGTACTGAAAACTGTTGTAGGATCGTACTGAAATGGAGCCAGTTTGATTGAAAACTTTTTTCGTATACAGAATTGAATTCAAAATATTTTATTTTCAAAAACATAAACAAAAATAAATTAACAAAACATTAAAGACTTCCTAGCAAAACTATACAAACCTACAAAAAAATAGTTTATATTTTTAATCTATATGAGCTCTTCAGGCTTTATACTCTCAATTTGCACATTCATCTTCAAAATATTGCCAACTTGAAACTCCGAACTGGATGAGTTTCTAATCAAATAGTTTGTTTCAAATAGTGGTTTCGACATTTGGACTTTATTAATGTCTGGCAAGAAAAAATCCTTTCGACATTTGCTGATGAGTGAGGAATAGCGAGAACGGCTTGAGCAATTTTGTAAACATTTTCAAACATCAGGTCATTAGACTCGTTTTTAATTGAATTTACTTCAGCTCAAAATTCTGAAATTGAATAATATTTAAATTGCTGAATTTTTTAGCATTGTTAATTTGTTGAATATTCTTTTTATCATTAGGAAAAAATTCGAAAACAAAATTCGATATAGAAGTAGATTTTCCTGATACAACTGCTTCTGATGTAAAATACTTCAGCAAATTTAGGAAGGGACTTTGAATATTAATTTTCTTGTTTATGTCTTAAAAAATGACATAAAAACATCATCATCTGGATTATTTTAATTGTATTCTTAGGAAAAGCTTTACAAATTGCAGGAGAATATGGAAGATACAGATGGATAAATTGTATCGAATTAAAGCAAATTGCACTTTTGTACTCGAGCAAACTCTTGGAATTCGATACAATTGTATCGACTTTCCCATCCCTGGACTGTACGTAGATACACAATGATTTTCACTTCTAAACTGATTTAAATATTTGAGAAAATTAAATTAAACCCTCAAAACTCCATGCACCCGATCTAGGTGAATGTAACACGACTGCGTCGCAAGAGACTCTCCCATTTGTGTTTTCGATCTGTGTTGTACCTCTTTTAAGACGGTAAAAGATTGACCAATGTTGCTAGCCTTAAAGATAGATGTATGGACCTAGTAAAATGTAGGAAATGTGTTCTGGTCCAGTTTGTTAATTTTTGGTTATCTCTAATCAAAAACTATTCCAGCCCTTATAAGGGTGTCCCATAATGCACGCCAAATTTGAATTTTGCGCCATTTAATAGTACAGTGATGCCAATGGAAAAAAAAGATAACAATGTGACAGCTGACAGTTGGTTAAAATGGAGCGCTATACGAAAGAACAATGCATTTTCATTGTTGAGCAATATTTTAAAAATAACGAAGGTCTGTCAGCTACAGTCGGGAATTTTCGCACAAAACATGTCCGTGATTTAAGTCCATCAACTGCGAAGAGAATAATGGAAGAATTAAGGGAAACTGGATCAAGAAATGATGTTCAACAGTCAGGTGAGTCAGTCAGTCCTGTCACAAGTCGTTCAACAGAAAACATCGAAGCAGTTTGCGAGAGTATTGCTGACAGTCCAGGAACATCAATTCGGCACCGTAGTCATTTGGTCATTTTGAGCAGCTATCTATAGTTAGTTCTCACGAAAAACTTGAAACTTCATGCTTACAAAGTTCAATTGACTGAAGAACTGAAGAGAACGTACTTGCCAGGAAAGCCGTGGCGGCCATTTATCCGATGTGCTTTTCCATACATAATCCCAATCTTTTTACTCTATGAATCAATAAAAAAAGTAAGCTTTACTTTCTATTAAAATTACATTTTGCGTAAATTATGGGACACCCTTTATATGTTTGCTCGACAAAATGTCCATCAATAGATAGTTTAGCTAGACAACCCGCCGATTTTGCGCCTAAAAGCGGTTAAAAACGGTTTTCTTAAATTTCCTCTCTTCAAGCTTTGAGCATTATTTTTCTGCGGTCGCTCAGTATAGTGGCTCATTTACATTTTTTTCCACAGTGCCGCCTGTCACCAACATCTGCCGCACATCCGAGAGTACATCTGAGCAGCCTCTTAATTTAGCAGTTCGAAATCAGTGTAAAATTGAGTGACCCTCCGAGCAATATGGAATAATCCCCATGCATTCTTATCATCTACAGCAGAAGTTACCAAAATTGCAATATCGCCGCGCCCCAACACACATTTTAGCCACTTTAATGCACAACACCGAAAATATTGAAAATTCAGAGCAATAACAATCTCACTGGAGCACCCAACTCCCAAAGCTTTCAACCACATCCTGCCAAGAATCCGCATGAGTGGCTTCTCCATGTTTCGCTTCAATACGGTTCCAAAAAATAAAATGTCAGAGTAGACGAAATAAACCAAATTAGCTACAAGCTATATATTCCAGCAACAAGGAGCCAACCTTCCTACCTATCTTTAAATCCAGTTTTCAGACTCCATTGATTTCCAACTAATTTAGGAGATAACAAAACCAAAACCGACGAAACAAAACAAAAGTTCTTCTACGAAGTCCTGCCGGTTTCTGGCAGCCAGCCAAATTATTACCTTGCCAAGGCAAAAGTTCCAAAGTCATCGTCATTCAATAGACGATTGCCGGACGAGAGGAGCAGCCAAAGTGGTTAAAACAACCACTCCTTGGAGATTCACCCGAATACACAGGCCGTATGACATCCTTTGTTATACGAAAATAAATCTGTGCCCGGACCGCACAGAGTGAGGAAAAGCTCGATTAATTGAAACTAAAAAACAGGAGAGAAAATCCGATTGCTTGTCGTCGTCGTCTGGTAGGCAGAAGCTAGGTGCACCACCCCCTCAAGCCTATTCGAGATAAAAAGTCATCATCCGTTTACCCATAGGACGTGTGCGGCACGACTTCCAGCGATAAGGCACTGCGAGGAAAGCCAACGTCTGTGTATGTGTGTGTGCATCATCAAACGTTGCGCGCGACAAACGCTTTGCCGCAAAAGGAAAAGTGAAAGCACACACAGACAATGCCCATAAGATGTGACAGGGTAGGCCAGCAGTCGTATTCGAAATAAATGCTGCCGCCCAAAATTCAATGCACTGCATCGGCACACATCGCTCCAGGTCCGTAGGACTGATCTCGACTGCCCGGTCAGATTATAGGGTCTATCTGGCTACAGGCCCTCTGCCATTCATTAAAAACAAAGTCACCAGGGAAAAGGAACTAATTTACGATTTCTATGTCATCAATTTCGCCAGCGCTCTCGGATGGACTTCGTCCCGCATATCGTGCCTTGCCGTGGGGCATTAGCACCACAAGCGCCACGAAGTGATGCGATGCAGCCCGGCCAAGGAAATCAATACGAGCACTCATAATGGAGCACAACCTGGTTAGTGTACCGTGGTCGACCTATCTGGCCTGCGTCAAAATGGAAATCTCACTTAAGGTTTGGAGTAGTTCGCAGAGAGCCATATTTCTCCGGATCCCTTTTAGAAAATGCATATTCAGCAAGCTATTAGCCTCTGTACGCCTGTACGGATGAGGATGCCGACGAGGCGACGCGATGACGACTGCATGATAGTGAGAACGTAGTTTAGATATCTGCTGGCTGCGCCACTAAAGAGCGAAACAAAACCAAATATTATTAGCGTATCGATGGATATGCATTTTGGGGCGATACGTGATTAGCCCATAACCGTCGCGTCGTCTGCGGCGTCGTCGCAGTCATCATATCGTCGGAGGAGTAGCCGAGCAAAATGGACACAGCTTGAGATGGGATCTGGGTCTAAATCGTGCGATGGATTCAATGGAAATATGGGCTGACGGTGCGGGGCGCGCGGTTCTATGCGAAAATGCTTTCGCATTATACACGTCCGGTTGGGAAAATGCTCAAGGTGCCTTCAGGTGGTATCGCAGAGTACGGCGCAGAGGATTCGATGTGCATTGTCCTACTTGAAATGCTGGGCGGACTCAAATGTCTCTATGCTACGGTTTGTTGACCGACTCCACGAGAGGGCTATAGGTGTTCCCAAATGCAACAATCTGGGTATAAAAATAGAAAACCACATGAAGTGTATCTAAACGGTGGGAATTTATTTTTAGGTCTCCAAGGAGATGTCTGCGATTATGTGGAATACTGAATGCCCCAACAAAAGGTCGTAAATAATAATGGTTTTGCGCTCTAGGTGATGCTGCCAATGGTGTTCCTTCGACTCAAGGAGGTCTTTGTGTGAGCTGAATGCAAGTTGATGGGAAAATGGGAGTAGACCAGTCGTATATCACAAATATGTATGGACGTGACTGAATAGAGTTTTATACAGTGGAATCGATCTTCTATGAAATGTCCTTACAGAGGAAATTGGAAAGAGTTTGATGACATTTCTCTGAGGCTGAGAGCTTCCAGCACTTTGTCAAGTATAAATGAGTGGGGGACAATTTAAAAGACAATTTTAAAGATAATTTTAAGGACATCATCAAGTTCACTGTCAGCCTCAGTAGCATAAAAGCTGCAGATTTAAGTTGGTACGTAAAAAGATCACTGGTGCAAGTTTTTGCGTTGTATACTTCTACAATCTCAGTGCGGATCTAAAAGTGTGAGATAGTTTCAGCAGCAAAAACCAGCAACAAATTATTTAGAATGGTTTTAAGAGTCCATCAAGGTTAACTAAATGTAGCAGCACATTTTTCTAACACGTCAAAATGTACGACATCCTCGAAAGTTGCATCGTCTTGAAGTCTTCCTAAAGATATATAAATAAACCAGCTGACCCGGCGAACTTCGTACCGCCTAAAATTGATTAAATTATTAACATCCCTTTTGATAGTTGAACCTCTCTATTGAACGAATGAAACTGCCTTGGAACTAAATTTAGTTCAATGCATAGAAACGACTTCATAGATTTCCAGGTCGGTTTCCGCGATGATTGAATCAATTTGGCCCAGTCAGATTTTCTCAAACAACCAAATCTTGCGATTTGCACCCACCCACAAAATTGAAATTGGTTGAGTGATTTTGGACATCGACAACAGCTACAAAACTATCTTACCTTCCTCGGTGGAACCAAACATACCCATCCACAAAATTCCATTTTTGAGAATTTTCCGAATTTTCATTTCTCCTAATCAAGAAAAACAAAACAACAAAAAAATCATTTAAAATCATTTTTACCCGACCAACGCGCACCGCAACTGATTTTTATATATATAGATGTTAATGTGTGGAAAAAACCCAAAATGTACTGAACTTCGTGTGTTTTTTCACGCTCGCACAACATACAAATACGTTTTCCGATTTTAACCAAACCGCACAAAAACCATATTTAGGCCAATACCAAATATGTGTAAAAGTTTGGTTAAAATCGGTAAATGCGATAATGCGTGAATCGGCCACAAACGAACACAATTTTAAGGCTCAATTTTTATATACATATATTGATTCATGTGTTCTACTAAAGCGCATATCTGTTTTCTTTATGAATGTAATCACCTTCGGTAAAGTAATATTCTACTGAAAATCAGAGAAATTGTCTTGTTTCGACTAAAACTTTAACTTTCCTCAATTGTGTTGACAAATATAGATGTAGAACAGATCTGGTGTAGTTTCAGTTAAAAAAAGTGTCATTCAATCATCATCATCAAATATTTCATAGCTTAAAAACAGTCGCTGCTTTTGACGGTCAAACAAATGCTACATTCCACATTAATTTTTTCTGACTGTAAATGTTATGCCGAGATATATTTAAAAACTTTCTCACGAACATTATTTCGGTTTTCACAATTGTATTGCAATATGTTTTAGGGTAGGATATGCTTTTTTTTTCCTTATCTGCAGTTAAGGAACGGATATCCAGGCTGCTTTATATAAGGAGGAATTATTTGAAGAACACCCTCTACCTAGCTCCTAGCTTGGATGTGTTCAACCGAAGTCTAAAGATGGAGGTACAAAGTTTCAAGACATAAATTACAAAGTATATTATTTTGAACAATAAGCATTTAATTATATATTTTTTACAACTTTAAACATCGATCGAAGCTAGATCATTGGAGAAAGCAGACCAAATGTGATTCGAAATTGCTGCTCGCATATTTCCTGCTAAATTTAGCAGGATTATTTTATTTTTAGCCTCTTTTTTTTCCAAATCATGCCACCATTCGTTTTTAGCATGATTTCATGCTGTAGCAGGAAAAATTATCAGGATTCTGGTTTAGCCAAATTATGAATTAAAATAAAGTCAAAACAGGTGAACCTTATTGTGAACAGGCCATTACAATATTCTCATTTGACAGTGACCACTGAACATAGCCATTCAACGAATTCAGCTAATATTGTTTTTATTCAACGAACATAGACAGAACTTAATTGAATCAAACTATTTTTTATGTAATGATATTTATTTATTTATTTAATGATATTTTTGTCAAATATATCTTATTTTCGCTAAAGAACAGTTTTTTTTTGTTAGTTTTTTTGGGTTTTTATCTGGCTTTGATTTAAAAAAAATATTTAGCACTTTTTTATACAAAAAAACATGCAATACTGCTGAGCTTAGCATGATTTCAAATATTGGATTGGTCACACATTCTCACCATACATGACTACGATGAAACTAAAATGGTAGAAGTTGCCCATTAAACACAAAGAGCGGACTGAATTACTTTACGAATCGCTGAGCGGTATTTGAGTAAGAAAATATATGAGTTGGGTCTTTAAATTGGGCCATATACGTATACATTTTTAGTTATTTTTATAGAAGCCAGTTAGAGTAAATTATCAAACTTTTTTGGTGGACTATCACTTATCATAACCTGAGTACTTGATCAGGATATTGTTGAAAATATACAACAAAATGTGTCTGCCATTAGGAATGCCGGACAGACAGACTGAAAATCAATGAAAATTTTTTTATTTTGAATGGAAACACATGAAGTAAAAAAAAGACCTCTTCATTCCTTAATTTTATAAGAACTAGAGATCGCCCAGTGGTTGAAACTCTACCATCATAATGACCGGGGTTATATGTAAAATAATGGAAAACAAATTACACACAACATCACATCTCTGCACAAGCTCCCCCACAAAAAAAAAAAAAATTAAAAATTACAAATTAAAAGTAAGCGAATATCTTGTGTGTAAGGCCCACTGTTCTTAATTATTTTCCTTCGCCTATTTATATATAAGATGTAATATTGCGTGTCTTCTTTAGTAGTACCGTGACTTCAGTTGAAATTACGCACCTTTTGTTTTTCTCCCTCAACCACAAGCCTATATTTGGTTCCTAAAACAGAAGTTTCGAAAGCAACAATGATTTTTTATCGGTCACTGACCGCACCCGTGTTAATTCACTTTACCCTCACAGTGCCATCTACGTGTAGGTACAGGAAGACTGCCTCAAAGAAAGACACTAAACACTTTTCTTTCTGTGAAATAAATGGGTTACATTTTTTTTCAATTTTTGTAAGCTCGTTACTGATGGGATTTCATACATCTGATGGGGCATGGGATAAACAAAAGACGGTCTAATCCTACTATTGAGACGCAGGAAATTAATTCTGCTGCATCTTATACCGTGCTGATGAATACACTCATTTTGACAAGGAGCTTGTCCGATCAAGTGGAAAAGCCGCTTTAGACGTTTCTTAATAAGGATTTAATTTTAAACAGACCTGCTGATTTGCTTGAAATTTTGCCAGCAAGTTCTTCAAAAGGCGAACGAAGCCGTAAGCTTGATAAAAAAATATTTTTCTATTTTTAACAAGGTAGATATACCTTTTTTTTAAAAACATTAATAATTGATTAACTGCGGCTTAAATTAATAGCAGTTGAATAAATAAATAAATATTTGAACCTAAAAGTTAAGGTCAGTGAAGGTGTCAAAAATATGGACTGACCCATAACTCTTTACGAGAGAGACTATCAAGCAGCATTGTCGGAAGATAATTCTTTCAATAAAATGGTCACACTTCTTTTCCAGTGTGACCAGTAAAATGGTGCAAATTCTCACATAGCCAGGGATGTAATGAATGACAGAAAACTTGAAAGGTACTTGCAGAACAAGTGAGTTTCTACAGGTGTAACTCGGTTTGGTTAACATAGAGCTACAAGTTCAAGACTGATTTTGGCACCATTTGTAGACAAAATTAAAAGAAAAGATCGAAAACCTTTTTCACTGGCGGTTCCTTAATGGTGTTGCCACAGGATTTTACTCCGAAATTTTAAGCTCTCTTTTGAGTTTAAACAGACTCCATAACTACAAGCCTGGCAGTGAGCCTTCTAAACAGGTTTCGGGTAGTTTTATCATTGAAAGCCAAGCGGCTGCTAAAAAAATTTGTACCAATAAAGTAAAACTTCCAACGTAAGTGGGCTTAGCTCTACAACTACACCAGTTCTCTATTTACAACTTCTGCTAAGCATAGGCATGTCTATTTAAAAATCAAGATTTTGTAAAGTCTAAATACCACAACTCAACTTTGACGTTTACCCAAATTGGTAAATAAGATTCCATCCGAAACAGTCACTCAACTCCACAAGGTCCAAGACGTTTATAATCTCCATAAGAGAATGAACTCAGGGACTCACCCCGGTGGCAATCTCGACCGCTGGATCCTACAATTCGTCGTGTCCTTTACGTCAAAATGCCTCTTTGTCGCCGTGTCAATTTTTGACAGTCGGTCAACCAAAATAACCCGTCCTCATTCGAAAAATTTAAGGCAATTCTTATGCTATTCGCCCTGTCTCCATCGTCCTAGTATTTGCTTTTCAAAACCAGCTCGGACCATCACTTACCACCACTTATTGTTAAATATCTATAATTTGAGTGGAGAAATTATTACTAAAGTGGCATCATAACTATAAGCGCTCACCATACGATGATCAGCATCTGCCACACACTCCAGAGGTGGTTGCATAATAGCAGGTTCACAGCACACAATAATCGGCAATTTATTTAGCAAATTGAAGCCTTCAACTTGTTCCGGAGCTTAGCAGAGTATATACGAACGCTGCCAAAGCTGTGCAAATATGTCGAGATGGTGCTGCAGCTTCGGTAGTAGTTGCTCTGCGGTGCATGCAAAACGACGACGACGACGCGACGTTTATCACGACGACGACGGTTTTTAAACTCTTTAGCCAGATGGAAGCACGTTCCAAGCACAAAGTTCCTTTAATCAATGGGTTTACCAAGTGATTGCGCCGCCGAACATCATATATGCGAATTATGGTCGAAACGAAAATAGAAATTGTTTACGTGTGCTTCGAGGGGCGGGATGCGGAGGCCAAGGAGGAGGTTGCGCTGGGATTAATTTATGCATGTGCGCCTGTGCAGCGAATATTTGTGGGGTTGTCCCCCTTTTACAGATTTCATTCGATAAGTATAAGGTTCGCCTGGTTGGCATTGCCCGTTTCCTCTGGCATTCAGGAAGCCATCCGCCATAGTCATACGCCGCATATATGATAATTTGTTGCCGGCAGAGTTATGGAAACAACGGAAACCAACACTGCAGCGATGCGGACTCTCGTTGCACTGGAAAAAACTTGTAGATGTCAAAAAAGATCACCATCAGTATTGTCTCCTTTAAGCTGGCTACCGCTGCTGCACCGGCGCGGCATGACTTAGTATAATAATGCCCATAAGTGGAAATTAATTTTTCTTGCGCACAGTGGATGTGTGTGTCTATATATTAGTTGGGGGTAGATGTCTCGCTAATGTGGATGCCTATGGTGTGCGCATGCGCATGCATGCATGTTCACCTTTACGTGCCTGTCGGGTACCAGCTCCCGGTGTGCTTCTTTTTCCACTGATTTCCACATTACTCGGGGAACGGAGTCCATAAAGGTCTCACTTTCATTGAGCGGGTTTTATTAACTGTGGTAGGTTCTTGTCGTCTCGATGTGGAAGAACTTGTCAGGACTTATTATGTGAGTTTCCGATGTTCAGCATATGGTGGGAATATGGCATATATGGAATATGAGGTGCAATTCTAAGAAATCGTATAGGTTCTAGTAGGTAAAAGACCCACCAAGACTTCATACAACCGAAGGATAGGTTAACAATTCGCGTTCGTATGGATTTAATTTTTGGATGGTACGTAGCTGAATGGATGGTCCCTCAAGGCAGTTGTACCCTTGGATGTTTTGTCAAACTTTGCCGAAACTTGAGACCAAAGGGAAAAACACTTACGGCCTTGCATTGCGGGTTGAACCTGCAAACTTTAGCACAGCAGTCCAACATCTTGAACCACTGCATTCACAGATGTCTAACTATTTTTCGACACAACAAATAATAGGTAGCAGGCAGGTAGGTCCGGCAGGATTGAATGACCCAAGTACCACTAAGGACTAAGCTTGTATTTACTTAAACTTTTGTGGGCAGCTTATCAACAAATTCGTTTGAAAGAACGGGGAGGCACAGAAACTAAACTCATTGGTAATTTAGCACTAATTTTGAGGTTATATTGACCAAATCTATAGTCAATATAACCTAAAAGCCTGTTTAATACGGTGGCTCGATTTTTTTTTTTTTCAAATTGAGTTTTCGGGCGCTACCCAAAAGTTGTCTTTATATGTCATGATGTCAGGTGAATTAAAAATTTGGACAAAAAATTGTGATCTTCTACTGGTCATAGAAACTTCCCATAAAACCTAAAAATAAAGATTAATTTTCCGCACAAAAAAAACATTTGTTTTTGTCCAGTGGTATTCATTTTTATTATTAATGATAATTAAGAACATTTAAAGCAAAAAACAATGAAATAAAAAGTTAAAACAAAAATTATTAAAAAAAGCAAAAGTTTAAAAAAATTACTGACCTCTTGCCCCACTTTTGTGTGCGCCTTTGGTTAAAATGAGATTTTATGTTTAACTTATGAAACACAAGCCATTTTTTTAACGATTTTATATACATATATATTTTTTTTCTTTAAATTTGTCATATTTTGAAAATCTTTTTTAGGTCCTTGGGGCAGTATTGAATTGGAATTTTTAAAAAATATTTTGGATTCCTATTGAGAGACTCCTATGATATCTTTTGTATACCGCCCGAACACGATCAAACAAACATTTTTTTTTCATACAATTTGTTAATCAATCGAGCCACCCTACTGTTTAAGGCTTGCCTCACAATGAGAATGCCTCTCTTTTACCTTGGGGCTCGAAGGAAGCAGCTCTACTGCGGAAAATTGACTTGAGTGACCCTCGATGGAGACTTAAATAAGTTGGAAATGCTTTGGAAAACGCACTCTAGCAACACAGTTGAGTCTGCAGAGCCAACTATCGACAGCTTTAAAACCACGAGAATAGGTAGGTAGCAGTGGTTCTGACAAAAATTGCTAAAAGTTTCTGCTTTTGCTCAACCAAAAGCTAGGTCATACTATGAAAATCGTTGAGCTCACGTTTGACAACATCTGTTCGGTTAGAGAAAGCTAAATCAAAGCTTACGGCCCTTATCTAATCTCTTCTTAGGGTTGATAAATTTAGACAACTATATGCGATAGACAAAGGTTCCATTCAATGACCACCCGTGGAGTTACTTTTCGGTTTGTTGGTACCACTTCAACAAACTAAGAGTAACCAAAATCTTTTGACGCAGAGGTTGTGCAAATTACAAAAATTGTACTTGCAATTTTTTTTAGAAATAACACTTCTCGAAGACTTTTCCACGATTCATCTTCAATTGCATTACACCATGCTTAGATTTATAGATACCACAGTGATGTGGCATAAGTCTGCAACTACCAAAGTCTTAAAATCAGAAAAGTTCCTAACAAAGATCCCTCTTTTGCCAATCCTTTTACCCATCTAACCAACCTATACTTACAACAAACCATAGCCAAAGTTCTAACATTCAAACAAGACGCAGTAATGTTGTGATGGAACATTTCGCAAGTCATCTTCACCTCAGCAATAAGGTTGAATGATTACAGATTTGCAGATTGTATCTAGTTACCGCATGCAAACACCGGTTACATAATCGCCCAACGAATCTTTCACCGTGTAACTGACAAACCACATGAAACACGCATCGCGAACTTCGCCGCGCATCTATATATGCTTACAAGTACAACTTCCCCATGAAATCGAAGCACACAAACATGCAGAACGGTTCAAAAGGTGCAACTGCGACGATATTCTTATACAACTTGCAATGGCTGGGCATTTTGTGCGCTGCTGCTACAAATACCCGCACAAATTAAGCTGTATGCCTACTCTAGGCAAGACGCTTTTGCGAAACCGCAAATAAATTGTTTTGCCCTCTCTGGGACGAAATGTTTCACAAGACTTGACCTTTATGCGCGCGTACTCATTGGGGCTGGCGCCTTTGATGAGATTTTTTCCGCAACACAGGTCGCATAGTGTTTCGGTCCAAGGTTCACCGGCGGAGTTAAGGGTTAGAAATTTTCAATTTCAATTTTATAGGTGAAAGTGTTTTTTTTTTTTTCAGTCGAAGTTGGTAGTAGCTGCGGTAAGTTTTTATGAATGAACTGTGGAGGAGGTTTGCTATTGATTTATATGAGGTCAGGGGTGTACTGTTTAGTGCGGTTTGTATGCATTGAATCTGTGTTGGTAGGTGTGGAGGTTTTTGTTCGCAGTTTGCACAGCGAAAGGTGTATAAATGGAGGGATATATGAAGCTAGGCCAAGGGTCCCTATGGAACTGTTGCCTATTTTTTTTTACACAATTTATTCGACAGCAAAATGTAAGAGACATTAGGATAGGTCTACTTAAGAGGGGTAAGTGACTTTGTGACTTTAGGGCTTCCAAAGAAGGTTTCAGAAAAGTTTTTTACCATCAGAGCCATCATATCAACATAGAAGGTCAACATTTCTTGCAACTGAGAGACTTGAAAGCCGAAAAACTGTCCTAAAGTGATCACTAGATCATTGGATAAAGGCAGAGTACAACCATTCTTAAGAAACAGTATCTCAGTTTAACAAACCGCGAGACATGACTTCTGAGTCCACCGCGTTATCCCTTATGCACATAAAAGATGTTGAGGATATCGTTTGGAAGACCTGCAAAAAGAGGTATAAGCAGATGACTGCCCGGCTTAAACAACAGTTAATTATGATGTTCACCTTTAATTTTGCACGCATAGCTTGAGAATATCTTTAAAAAATGCATTGAAAACTTCGGTATAGCACGTTGTAGGAGGAGTTCCATAAAGGTGGGTACGAGGTGGGCCAAGACAAACATTTTGGGGCTCTGAACGGGAACTAAAGTTTCGACTTTTCGAGAGTATTTACAAAATTGCAGCATCTTCATCTGTACATCAGTCAACCGTTGCGAGGCTACAGTTTCCGCCCGATCTGTTCCAAACAGTTGAGAAGCAGTCACGGCAACTGGAAAGGGAAACTGGTGTCCGGGTATATTTCAAATACTTCCACCGTTGCTGTGGCAAAATACCGCCGGCTGAAAACTACCTACAGAGCAGCATTCAATTAAAAACATGGGTCAGATTGTGTTAGGCGAAACGTCGAAACGTTTTCGAGTGTAGAAGTACTTCTGCCTTACAGAATGCCGACCCAGCTTTCCATCTTGCAGGCACTTTGGTCAAAGCTTGCTGCAGAGTTATATTTTTGAGGAACTTTTATATAGTTTTAAACGTGTACCCATGAACAGTTAAGAAACGTTCCCTCAAACAGTTGTGTGCAATGATGTCATAACGTTGGTCCCGATACTAAATCATCCGATTTCTCTGCCTGTCAAAGCCTATTACCGACTTCCTCGGCTCGACAAAAAACCTTTCTTCAATGTGAACAAAAAACCCCATACTCGAGCGCTTCCCTACCAAGTGCCATCAGCTAAACTACCAACTGACTCCTTAAGTCATCTCGGATATAATCTCTCGATCAATCTGCAACCAGGAAATTCTTCACTCCAACTCGATGCAAATATTTCTACGAGGAAGTGTCCGACTGACTTTCGCAAAGCTTCATGCGTCGTCGCAGCAGCAGCCGACTGACATCATCCAGTGGTCACTCATCTCCGCTGTGAAATTTCGCCGCCGCTAGCCATATGCGAAAAAAGATGATTATGTCTAGCAGCGCACACCAATTCGATTCACCTAATTAGCATATTGCCGCACACATCCGTCATCAGGGTTTTTGTCTGCGTGCATAGCCGACAAAAGACTCTGTCCGCAAGCACCTTGGTCTTGGATATATGCGATCAAACAAACCACATCATCACATCACGCAAAAAGTCATGTCCATCCGCAACCATTACGAATCACTCATCCAGTTTCTTTGCACTCATCAGTTCATGTGTCGCGCTGTCAATGAGCTGCACTGTGGGCAGCATGCCTACTGTCCATATGGATCCACTCTGACACTTCCTCAATAATCAGTGCCGCTCGCAGTCGCACTGTTTGTGTGTAGACAGTGCAGCTGACAGAGGAGTGACATATGCCAATAGGGATGGGCTTCAGAATTAGACAACATCAGCACAGGACCCTCGATGGAATTCCATTTAAAAGTTTTTTTGTTTTCGCTAGAGATGTGTTGTGACTTATCCGGGGCTCCTCCTCGACCAGTGGAATGTTAATGGGTGCTTGACTAGCGCCTGCTGCTGCTGCTGCTGCCGACTGACAATGTGATGTGATGTACGATCGCGACGTGGGCAGCACCACTATGCTAAAGAAGTGCAAACTGCGTATGCCTGCGGAATATTCTTTACATGCAGTTGCAGTTGTTGCTGTTGGGGATTTTCTTTTTGGTGCTCGAAGGCAAATGTGCCCATAACTCACGCCACGGCTTCCCCCAATGGCTAGGAAGTTATCAGGGTGCATGCGAAAAATGATATACGACGGCGAAATTATACTGGCGCCGGCGTCAGCCGCTTAAGGCGCACTAAAAGGGATGAGTGATTGCTTGTGTTGTACTCGAACGTTTCTTGTACACCGTGCTCATATCACGGACGGGGGACCAGTCGGGGTGACTCTTGTTGTGGTTGAGCGAATATTGATGGCTTGCAATATGGTGCGGTTCTTGGAAGATATTTTTCTTCGGCCAGAGTGGTCTTCGCCTCTGAGGCGAGCCATTGTTCTGGAAATATATCGTCAGTGTCATGCTCAGGGAGAATAAAGAACGATACTGTGTCAGCATTGGCAGAAGAATGTGGCATGTGTCGAGTTGGATTCAGAATCAGAATCGATGGTGAATGACTCTTTTGTTGTGAAACTCGTAGCGATCAGTATAGTTGAGTCTATATACAAATTTTGCGGAGCGATTTGGGGAAGTCGTTTTGTAGGGATCGCTTCATGTCACATCTTACACGGGTGAAAGGTTGTTTTCTGCTGAAAGCCGTCGACAAATATGACACACTCGAACTAAAGTTTCGAAAAATGTTCTTTATTTGACCAAAAAACTTCTCGATTGAATGAAAAGACTGAATACTTATCTCCACCGATGCTAAGGTGCATAATAAGCCTACGACTTATAGGGTAGCGGCGGGATGTGTCGAATGCCACCGACCTTTTGGTAATACTAAAATTAATTCACTCCTCTCTTAAAAACGAGTCTGAGTGATGATATAATCTGTGGTCACAAGGAAAAACCGCTAAAGTCTGTTCTACTCATTTTTCAGGAGAGCAGTTTAAAGATTTTGACAAACGCGTGAAATTCCAAGTGACTCAATTGACTTTGGTGACTTAAGCTGTTAGGTTTTTTTGAAATTGTGGCCACTTTTTTTTAAAGATATAAGCTGACAAAAAATTTACAAAATAGATTAGAGTACGCTGAATCTAATGGCATCAAAATCTCAATTTCGTCTTAAGTCGACTTTAGCGGTAATGGTTTGTGGCCACGGAATTATATTGAAGTTGGGCACTTATTAACCGGTTTTCATGACCTTTACGAGTCTTCAGTGAGTCCAATATTCACCATTAAAGCTGCTCCAAGGATCTCAAGTAAAGCTTAAATTGTCTGCTGGGTTAGAACTTAAACTAGACAAACCCACGAGTTAACGTTCTGGCTAGGGTCACGCAAAGAATTTCTCTTAATTCTGTGCGTAATTGGTAACGATCCTCAATATGGGGCGACAGACCGCTTTTGAATAGAAAATATAAGACTTCGTGAATTCTTGAAAATGGTACAGCTCTGTAAACGAAAGATTCTTCAGATCAGAGTTATTTAAACAAAAATTAGCGCCTTTTGGCTTTTAAAAGCTTATGCAGGGTTAGAAGGGTTGTAAATGTATACACTGCAAATATACATCACCCGGAAGGCTTAGCACATGATATAGAACTACCCACTTGCAAAAGCATTATTTTGTTAGTCATTTTAAAATCTGATGGCGATATATTTGCCAAACAGATCGAAGAATTGCTCGCTCGTGTGACAAGACAGGTTTCACATTTATTCAATAAATATGACCCAATAAATGAAGTTCTCTGTTGCCTTGAAAGTTGGTAGCAGTTGTTTTGCCTCTTGCCTCTTCCACTTCAACGTGTCCGGGAGTTTACTTTAAGTCAAAAGGCCGGATTTACACAATAAGCGTTTATCCGATTGGACTTAATCGCTTCAACTGCAGACTGACTCCATAATACTTGGCAGCACTTTTTTTTTTGTTGAATAAGGTTATTTAATTAATTTTGTTAAGTTCAAATAAAAATTTAGTTCAAAAATTAAATTCACTTTAATTGAAGATCACTTTTCCATGACGAATTTCCATTTCGATGCCAAGTTACGAATATTTCAAAAAAATAGAAAAGGAAACGAACAAGAGTGAGTAAAGAAACAAAATACAAAGCTGTAGGCAAAATAAATAACAAAATAACTGCCTTATATCAATTAAGACATTATGAATATTAAACTGGGACGAATCGGTGACCAAAACGAGGCAGACTGGTGCCGGTTTGCGGTCAATGATGAATAAGTTGTGCCAAAGTTGTGTGCGCTTTTGATTGTCAGAGAAAAATTAGAAAATAAAACAGAAACCGAAAACTTGTCAATCTAAAACTAACGATGACTTTGACACTTTCGAGGGTGAAAAAGCTTTCCACTTCTGCCTTTAGTTTAAGACTCCTTTCATTATCATTAAAATCAGTATCGTAATGAATTTTATACTGTGGCAGATTCTTTTTTTTTATTATTAAATAACAATGATAACTTAGTGCGCTTTGTTTTAAATGCATATAGTTCAAACCAAAATGTTTTATTTATAGAAAAATTTGCTCTTTTCTACTTATTTTGAGACTTATTCAGAGCGCAGGTAAAACGATCAGAAAAACGTATACAGAAAAATGTCTGCTTGTATTTTTAACGAAAATTAAACTCACAATATTGGGCGGGATTTTAAATTTTAATTATATCGCACATCAAAAAGAGTTCGAAAAAAAAAAAATGTTTAGCAAATAGCAATAAATTATATGATAGGCAAATAATATTTTTAGGTCGCCTAAAGCAGTCATAATTATAGGTATAGATGAAGCTGGCTCTCTAGTCTCAAGGTTGGTGTTTAATTATTGTTTCTGGCAACAAAAGTTACGGAAGTATTTTTTTCTAAGAGAGTATCATGCGCTTCTATTCAGTTCAGACGTGATTGCCGCGTTATCACTTCCTAAGAAAACTCATTAGAAGTTTTGGACATACTTAATGCCCCCCTTTTTTTTTGTTACTATTTTGGTATTACAAAAGTCAGATCTAAGTTTGTGACACTCGTTCCGTGGTGAAGATGAAGGAGAATCATCTGCTATGAAATTTACCATATTCAGCTAAGCTAGCGTTCCGCACCGAAAGTGAGCGACTAATGGGCAGCACTTGGATCGCAGTGCTGCCAGATCAAATATCTGAAAATCTTGTTTTCCGAATATAAAAAGGGCGAAATTTAAAATAAAATTTTGAAGTATGTACTTTACTACTAATACATACTAAGCCATTTTTCCGAAAACACGTTACATCAGTTATTTTATCAAATTCGTTAAAATTCATGTTTCGCTTAGAGTTGAGTTAGTGAGGCAGAAATTGTGCATGGGATCTGTTCGACTCACATTTTATATAATAATGGAATTAATAGAAAACGTTTTTCTTCAATAGAAACAATAGAAAAGGTTCTTTTAATGTGCTAGATTTAAAAAGTTCTTGATATCAAAAATCTTGAAATTTGATGATTTCGAGGTAAAAAGTCTTGTACATGTTTTGAAGCTCAAAAATCTTGAAAAAAAAAGATATAGATATCTTGTAATCACTGCTTGGATGATGCTATTCTCAAAAAAATAAGTTTATCACGCTTCGTCTTTATAACAAACCAACAACTTAAAGAATTTAATTCGGCTATAAAAAATAGGCGCAGTTGCTTAGTGGTTAGGATGTTGGACCTGGGTTCGGTCCCCGGAAAACATACAAATTACTTCTTAAGATTTGTTTCCGCCATCTGACAAAAATCAGATAGTATAACTGTCGTGATGGAGCTTCCCAATTAGCCGTTTGGACTCGGCATAAAGTTGTAGATCCCTTCCCAAGAATTAAAAACTCACACAAAAGGGACTGGGTGTGAGAAACTAGGCCTAGGTTTCTTACGGACCTATTGGGCCAACTATTTATTTATTTCTATTTTATTAAAGCGCCAGAGTGTCTTAATATTTTCTTTCCTGGCTGTTTTATCAATGGTTACTAAATTACTCCATACATTAGAAAGGCTGGGCACTCATTCCGTAATTTTTCAGACGATTATCGTCGAAACGATGGACCTTCAAAAGTAGCAACTAAGTGCCAAAATTACAAGTTTGATCCAGTTCATTTTCCACAAATGTAATGAAAGCTGACGATAGCGAAACAAATTCCGGCAGAATATAGCTTCTTATGGTCATCAAAGTTTTAAAAACGATATCGTCCCGACGATTTTTTGTTATACGGAATCTGCCCCCGTCTAAATCGAAGTTGCTTCGCGGAAATTGAAGGGCCTTTATTTTTCTTGAGACAAATTTCGCCGGGTATTCATTAGAAACAAGTTTTAAGTTTAAGTGCGTCAGAACTTAAAAACTTCAAGCAAATATTTTAATATTTCAGTTTTTTTAGATTGCTATGTAACTGAAGCTTTTTTTTCATAAAAGTGTACATACCTACAGCTTTCTGTAAGACACTTAACATCTTTTCAGAAGGTGCATTGACAATTCGACTTCTTATAAGCGGACTAACTTTCTGAGGGCTGTCCTGAGTACCTGGATCTTTCCGTCTGAAATTTCGTTCTGAAAGACTTTTTGACAGTCAGAAAATGTGAAAGCCTTTTTTATTCCGACTATTTTCTTGATATACTTATGCCGGGAAATTTATTTCATATAACAATTCAAATAACACATTAAATTCCTGTACAGCTGGATGAATTTTGTTACCTGTCTCGACTCACTTTGGAATTTGACAGAAAACAAAACTAAATTAGGCGTTAAACATGGCAACCCTAACCGAATTCCACTTTCATACCCAAGCAACAATGTCTGCCAGGAAATAGCTAAACACAAATATTTGTGTCAAACTGCAACAAATAAACCCCCCAGTGGCAGAGGCTCTTACCAGGTAAACCCCGTAGTCACGAAAATCCTATTCCATTTGCAATTAGCACCACTCGTATACCCTGCTCCTATTCATATCACATAATCATGTTGCATTCCACGGCAAGTCATTACACACACAGAATCCTTAATGGCAGTCGACCAATTAGTCTCTTATGCTCCGCTCTGCACAGTTTGGTTACACTCCACAAAAATTAAGTCCATTTACTTAAGTAATAATTTTGCGCCTCAAAACCAGTCAGGAGAACAGTGCAACTGTGCAACGCCAGGAGAAATATTTCAAAAATTAAGCACAAAAATTTGCAATTGTTGTGCAGCCGAAAACCGATAAACACCAGCCGGGTGCTGTATTTTGTGGGGACCTCCGCAAAATGTCCAACTATTACGACGACAACAACACAACGGCCGGTGACTGTATTCAGCTTGTGCACAATTTGCATTCTGCATGATTTATTGGTTGGCCACCACAGTCACTATACTAGCACTGCAACGACCGACGCGACGATTTTCCCAATTGTTGCAACACCAGACCCAGACTGCTGAGGCTGCAGTCGGCAGTCTGCAGTGTTCCGTGTTCATCTGCAGCATCGTTTGGTTCATTTACACTAATTTTCATGCACTTGGCATGGCCAAGTCAAGTCAAGCCAAGCAATGATCGAGGAGCCATTAAATCACACACATCCAAACGGGAAATAGGCGCTTTTAATGGCGTTAAACATGGCAATTGGATACCCCATCAGAGAGACGATGTAACGTATGATTTGCACTGTTTGCCACTGGTTTATTAAATGCGTCGATACAATGTTGCTGGGGTGATAATTTTACCATACCAGTCAATCAAATCGTGGTGTCGCCGTCGTCGTGTAGCAAGTGCGGTAATGGTTATAGGTGCTCTCATTGACATTGTTGCAGAAGAACCGAAGACAAGGCAGCTGCTGGGAGGTCTTCTGTGTGCAACATTGTAGCAGTCGTTAGAGTGCGGTTTAGATTTATCGCCACCGAATTCTGTTTGGTTATGGTTACCGCTCGCGAACATTCCACAAATACCCCAAGGTCTACGAAATAGCTTTCCAAGTTCGGATATTGCAACATTCCATTAGTGGCAAACATTTAACTCATTTAACATAAATGGTTGCATCAAGCTGAAACTTGTGCTAGTAGATCAGCAAAGGAGATTTTTTTGAGCTTTAGTTTTGGAGAAATTTGATAAAATAAAATCAAGTCCAAATATTTGAGGGCTGCCGTTATATAAGCCCGTTTTCGCAGCGTTGCCAGATGGTTGAAATACTTTCCCCCCAGACAAATCTGGAAAGCCCCCAGATTTAGCTATTTTCAAAAAAAAAAACACAATTTTTTTTTTCAAATTATGTATTTCAAAGCAAAGAGTAAATTTAAAACTAAATACAAAGGCACGAATTTAAAGAATTAAAAGGATTTGTTAATGCATATATACTCAAAAAAAAAGAGGGAGGTGAATTTCAAGATTAAATAAGAAAAACTTAGCTAATAAGTAAAAATAATCAACTTTCATAAAAACTAATAAAATAGTTCTCGTTGTCTTCATTTTTGTTTTTGTACATCACTCGTGAACATTTTGATCATTTGATCGGAAGGGGTAAAATTGATACATCCCGATCCAGGAACAATCACAAATTGGTTTTGGCTAGAGAAGAAATACAAATGAAGTCTCGCTCTAGTTATTGCTTCCCATAAATGATTGTGAACTTTTCGCAAATGCAATAGTGTGTGATGTATGTATAGCTTTAGATAGGGGTTTATTAACACACTGGCACCAATGAATATTGGACTGCGTTGGAATGGAATTGGCATAAATGGAACATACGTTGAATTGGTTTCTTGGTATTGCGTTGCTGTATAGCTTTTAATGTTCAATTACGATACTTTTTAGTGAGAACAAAAAAATAATTGAACGTAGTTACAAGCAAAAAAAAAAACAGATGTCCCCCTTAATAATTCCAGATTTCCCCCCGTCGGTCAAAAAAAAACCCCTAGATCTGGGAGGAAAGCCCCAAACTGGCAACGCTGTGGCAAGAGCACTAAGCTAAGTAACTCAAAAGAACTGCTAAGTTCATACAGTTCAGTGGATGATTCTGTTTCGGTCTGAAGGCCGGCAGTAGAAATTTGAAGATCTAGCAAGGAAATCAGTAGTTGAACCTTGAACTAACTCAAAGAAAGACGGTTTTATACCGTCGATAAAAGTCTTTCTTTTGATCAGCAGCGTACATCGTAAACAAATTCTGTCGATCTTCTATTGTAGATGAACGAAATGCAAATATTTCTACAAACGATTCTCCGTGTAGTCGAGTGAACTTAAGGAACTTGTTAGAACTCTTTAGTTGTGAAGGTCATTTTGTTTCGCTTTTATGGCAGTACAGTATATCGAAGATCTTGGAAATAAAATTTATATATTTGCACATGAGACATTGCAAATATTTGACATCAGTCCTAAAAGAACTAAAGTGCACAATCGTGTTCAGAACTCTCTGATGAGGAACCTCAAGGCCACCACGCCTAGGGGACGTTGCTACATCTAATACAGAGGTGTTAGCTGAGTGGCTTAGTGGTGCTGAACTGTTGAGTTAAAAAATGTATTGCAATAAGCTAGAGGCTTAGGCTTCCTCTATGGTCAGAATATGCTGGATCTGTGGTCATCGCAAAACATACGGAGCCAAGTCACCCATGTCCTTTTCTCACCCAATACCTCAACTATGCGATAATCGAACTTTGGGACAACTCATCCACGGACATTTCATCGAAATTGCTTACGTTTTTAAGCAGAAAGTCTTAACTCAGGATTAAATCCGGAAATTATAGGCCTAGGGCGGAATTGCCACTTCCGTGAACGATCTATATGTTCACGGAATTAAGTTGATTTTATATGTGAAACAAAAACAAATTCCGTCAAGTAATGCTCGTTCATGGAAGGCGCGATTCGACAACTGCTATGAAACCTTTGTCGCAAATGTTGCTAGTCCCCCACTCACTCCGAAATTGGTTATGGATGTCAGATGACATGCTGTATGATGGAGACCCATTCGTCTTTGACGTAAATAAAAATATGTGCTAAAGTTTGTTAAAATAAAAGTTAAAAATTTGACAAGACAAGGCGATCTGATTTTTAAGAAAATTTAACCCCGGTCTATTAAAGAAGGCTTGGAGCTCGTGCAGTGTCAGCAACCATCGGACTTTGAATACAAATTCTAAGACTTACCTTACCGAGATCAATATCTAACGCCACTCAAACAATTTAAAGCTCTTCTTACCTACAAATATAAAGAAATAATAACTTCTTAGTCACGTTTCATACTGTGGATAAATTTCAGTTTATTTATTTAAAAAAAAAAAGAACCACAGAGAAATATCTCTTTTATTACGTATTGCATACTGATATCCCTTTCCGTTCATGCAAAAAATATGTCAACTGCCTTCCTTGCTATTCATGACGACAATTTCAGAAAAAAAAAGGACGTATCCTACCCAAGATACTGAAATGAAAAACGTTCATTGCTTTTTATTACTCTCCCGACTCAATAGAGCAAGGAATCATTTTTGGCAAAGGAACAATGCTCCTCTGCAAGTTTGTACTCATAAAACCGTAAAATCATGTCCAGTGTGGTTGTGTGCATGCCAAACTGCCACCGGCAAAATGAGTGCGCCCCCAGGAGAGGGTGGCACAGAAGAACCTCCACCACTGCATTATGATAGCATATTTACCCTTATCCTTGGCTCAGGAGAGTACGGAATTTAAATATGCATCCTAGAACTCAATAAATCTAATTGTTGATACACAGAATGCAAACGCTAAACGAAATGAATGAATTCATGAACCCACCATTGGAAGGTGATTAAAATTTTCAATTTCCTGTTCCACTAACGACGATTCATCGGCATTCTACAGTGAAAAACACTTATACTTGAGGAAACAATGCAATCAACAATTTCCTCGACTAGTTAATCGAAACATGCAACACGGACGCCCATTTAGCAAATATTTTCCAACTCCTCGGCACTGACACTCGGAAATTGGATTTTTACCCAGCCAACAGGCATCAGCCATCGGAGAAAAGTGGCGAAACACTATCCTGGCTGACATCCACTTGTCAACAGGAAAAACGAGCAGTGGCAGGCATGGAAAATGGATTTACGTAACGACTTTGATGCCTACTGCCTGCTCCTCCCTAAGCGGCGAGATGTCGTAACTATCAGTCAAAAACGGAAGAGAAAATTATCGGTGTCAGTTTGCCTTGCAACACAGTCGAGGTAGCAAAAAGGGATATGGATCATTTTTATGGGAATATCGGGGGGCTAGTATAACCGGTAGAAGGGGCGACGTGAGGTTGGGTTAAAAATGGGTAGGCGGCCAAATTGTACATCGTAGTCGCTGCCGAACTAATTGAATTAAAAACAATTTTAAAGAAAACACCTTGCCCTCGAAAGGCACTCGATACTCCTGCAGAACTTAGTGAGACCTATACTCTCTATCTTCTCTGTATACTTGCGGCTCTCTCACAAAGACGTAAACTCCATTTAAAAAATACTGACATTCGAAATCTGCTACGCTTCATCAGAAGCTCCAACTGGTTTAACCAGTAGGAAGAATAAATATATAGATTCGTATGGTATCACAAGGTCTAAGTGTCTCGGCTAGCCGACAGCGACTTCAACCTAGCCTAGCTAGACCTTTTTGGGTTGTAAACAATATTCAAAGAAGCAAAGCACTTTTCATCATCTGATTACAGAAATTGTCTTATTTTCTGTGTCCAGACTTGCCCCCTAGTTAGCTTTAAGATTTCCCTTGGTCTTTTGAGGTTTGTCCCTTTTAGGCTTTCAACCTAATGAATGACGTTCACTTTACAAGTTTGGTTATAGATCAGTCGGTTTCCAAAATACCGCCTAGTTTATCCTCACGGAAAGAATTGAAAATCACCAATTGCAAAATTTTGAGTTGCAATTTACGATTTATATATTTGTCGCAAATCACAACGAAGTTTTCATGGATTGATACAGAAATTGGTAATTTGACATTGAAAACGGCGGAGAATACCAAATTCTGTTTGTTGTAATTTACGATTAGAAGTATCAATTCGAGCTTCTTTTATTTGTAGTGATTTGCGAGATTGTTTGGCGCAATTTACCACTCTAATAGGTCAATCTCTCAAACACCACTTCACAATCTCAAATTGCGAAAAATATTTGGTGATTTACCAAAACTGAATGATGAATCAATAAAATCTTGTAATAATTTAACACATGAAACTGAAAACGTATATTGACGTAGAGAAGTCGTAAATTGCTAAATATTTTTTGTAATTTCCATGGAATCAACTACCTGATGTGTGGATTTTTTTTATGCACAGATCATAGTCCATGTACCTATCGAAATCCTTTTAAATCCTTTCTTTTTATGGATGAATGTATGTATGTGGTATAGGCAGCTGCTATCATGAAGCCAAATATTCATTGTGTACGTTGCGTGTCGTTGCAGAGACAGGCAGTCGGTATTCAATCTTTCCTTAAAGCAGTCGAGTTAAAGTTGTAACTAATTCGTATTGATAGGCTTTGTACTTCTAATTATAAAGCATTCTGGAATATATTTTGTAAGTAGCTATTGAATAATTCCAAAAACGCCGAAGTATGCATATAGATTTGTATTTTTTTAGAATGTACGTATATCTCGCAATTAGGAAGGAAGTATAAATTGGAATGCATTCTAAAATATGTAATCGAGAAGAATTGTAAAGGTTCGTATCAATGTCAAGTTCATCTATATTTTTTTTTGTATTTTAAATTTCATCACAGACCGAAAAACCACCCCACACAAATCCCGTTGTCTCCGGACGATATGGCGCCATATGATTTTCTTGGATATCAGGACGAAACAAAATTATTAATACGACTATAAATATGTATATTCGAAATTAACCTAAATAGTAAAAATATGAATTTTGATTTGTAAATCACAAGATATAAGTTGCAAATTGAGAATAAAGTTTTCTAATTTCACGATAAAACATTTTCAAATTAATACGGTGATGCCTCAAATCGCCACTCGAGAATAGTAAATTGCAAAATATGAATTGCAAAATGATAAAAATAAGTTGCAATTTACGATTGAAAATTTGTAAATTGCAACTTCGGAAGTAGTAAATCTACCCCTGTTAGTTCGCAAATCAACAACATTGAGTTGCAATTCAAGACTAAATGTTTGCAATTTGCTAAGGGAGGAAATCGTAATTTACAACAGAAAAGTGGTAATTTACGAATTGTGTTTGCAATTTACAATCCATGTAATATCAAATTGATAATTATTTGTGTCAATTTGCGATCGGTTATGGCAATATGTATTTCTCGTTTGATCGCATTATTGATACTGAAAAGTGTTGATTCACGACTTTGGAGGGTCAATATCTTCACTTCGCTCAATTTCTAGAATTGCGAATAAAAAGTCGTGAATTACTAAATTCTTAGCTAAGCTCTAAAACTAGACAAACTTTTCGTGATTCTGCGCTTATTTTTCTTGATTTGATCTTAAAATTCTTTCCCTCTCTTCTTGCAAGCTTGCTCATTTTTCTCTATGCATTTCTATATAATAGAACTGCAACAGAGTCTCACTTCGTTCTGACTACAAGCTTATAAGCCTGCCGTTCCTCGGTTGGACTTAATGACGGCCTCAACTGCCTCAATATCGACTTGGATGACGTTGCGGTAACCGCTCATGTTTCACTGATTACCTTGCTGGACAAGGAGAATACGTGATCGACGATGACCGATAACGAGGTCCGACAAGTGTCAATCTTGCACAATAGAAATTTATTTTCAATCAGCCTTCAGGCTTGAAATTCATTAAAAATAAGGAAAGCTAACATAAACTGAACTGATTGTTAATCTACACTTAGTGCTAGTCCGTCAGAGGTCATGAAAGGTCCGTAAATATAAAATTAGAAACTCCGGAGACGAATTGCGTAAATGAGATGTCCCGCTCAAGACACAGTTAACATTTTTGGGCCAAAAATGAGACCCAAAGTCTCAAAACTACTCTGAATCTCGTACAGCATATTCGGCTTTCCAAGAAGTCGCTACGGGAAAAGCTCAAGTTGCAATGGCACAGGGCAAAACTTGTGAACGTTAGGCGTAAACGTTGGCATTGAAAAGACCGACGTCATAAAGCTCTTAATCTAATGTGCTAGAGGTTAGTAGTTCCCTTTTGACAGTTGAACCTCTCTATTGAACGAATGAAACTCCCTTGGAATTAAATTGAGTTCAATGCGCTTGCGCTCACCACCCCAAAGCAGAGCGAGAACGGAGCTATCGGGCTAACCATACCCATCCAAAAAATTTCACTGAAATTGGTTGAGCGGTTTTGGAGATCGAAAACAGCACAACCTATCAGGTCCAAAACTATCGTTTCTGTCAATGTCAAGCCGCAACCAACCATATAGGTACATCCACAAAATTTCCTTGAAATCAGTTTAGTGGCTTCAGAGATGAACAACAGCGCCACCTATCGGGTTCAAAACCATCTTGTCCTTTAAGCTGCAACCAACCATAAACATCCAGAAAAATTTCATTGAAATCGGTTGAGTAGTTTTGGAGATCGCCAGCAGCGCCACCCAACGGGTCCAAAACTATACTATCTTCCTAGGTGGAACCTAGCACACCCATCCTCAAAATTCAAACACAATGCGATTTTTTTTTTGATGTAGAAGAAGATAGATGACAAACAAAATGTGCCTACAGCGCCACCTGTTGATAATTTTTCGAATTTTCATTTTTCCCAAACCACCCCTGATTCAAGAAAAACAAAATAAAAAAAAGCATTCAAATCCGAATTACCCGACTATATAGATGTTAATGTGTGAGCAAAACCAAAAATGTACTGAAATTCATGTGTTTTTTAACACACACACGTTTTCCGATTTTAACCAAACTTCACAAAAACCATATATAGACCAATTCCAAAGATGTGTGAAAGTTTGGGTAAAATCGGTAAATGCGTTAAGGCGTGAATCGGCGACAAACGAACACAATTTTTAATTATATAGAAAGATGTCCCGTGAAAAGTGATTGCATATGTTTTTTTTTTATAGCTAGGACCATTTGAGGTCAAGAGTTTGTCGTAAAGCTTGTGTTAGAATAGCACAAATGTGTCCATAAATTTCTTGCTTTCGACAGTGCACAGCTTTTTTTGATAAAACACTGTTATCCTTGGACTTCTTTGCATTAGGTAAATTTGTCATGGTGGCTGCTATTGACACAAAAGGAGCCCATAGCCAAAGGCAGTAGTTCACCTGCGGCATCATGGAAGCTGAGATAATCTGAGATAATCGACTTCAGTCGGCTGGATGGATGTCTGTACATTAAGGCAGTCAAATTTTGTCAAGCCCAGGTCCACATCCGTGCTTCTCAACAGCCTTAGTCAGAGTTCCTATAACCGCAGAAAGAATTGACAATATATGAAGAAAGAGCTTCTTGTCTTGAATCCGATGCCACTAAAAGCCTCCCGCTTAATGGCTCTGCTGCTGGTCCTCTTTTTCACAAAACGTCAACACTACATCTACGATGATCACCTGCATTGTATACCATTTTCACTGGTCCTTTCTAAGAGCTCCGTCCAAGTCATCCACCAAGTGAAATCGAGTCCCAAAGCCATTGCCATATCACCGATATGACGCGTGTAACCTCACTTGCTGAACACACTCCAAATCATCATCCACATCACCCTACTCATCAGATAACAGCCACTTCTGTCAACGAACTGTGAATACCGGTATAGTATGGGGTTGTTTTGACGCCGCTCCATCAAACGAAAATGATTACATTTGAACAGTACTCCTCGATTGCGACGAACAAAATTAATAATGAACGCCAATGCCTGTCTGGGTAGCCGGGGACAAAAGATTACAAATGTTCGATTAGCCAACTGTACATATGACATTGTCCTGACTTGGATGTCGATCTGATGTATACGCCGTGCTGCAGTTGGGATTAGTTCCAAATGAAAACGGACGTTGTACCTATTCGACATGTTGACATTCGATGTCTTGTGATGCGAGATACCAATCAGGTCCAGTCTTTCCAGCTGGAGCGCACAACTTTTTTGCTTGCAAGGCGATCTCTTAAATCAATCATAACAGTGCGCCGGACTCGGTGTACGGGAGCACCCACTTTGTGCGACTATCCTGCAATTTCTGCAAAATGCTACCTCAGTCTATAATGGAGTTTAATTTCAATTTCTGCTGCTGTTTCTCTTTGCACAAGTAAACGACTTCCGTCTTCGAACATATATAGGTGTACAATGCGATGGTGCAACACAACTGAATGTCTGAATGTGTGTGCATGGTAATACAACTTGAAATTAATTGGATTTGACGGGCAGAGAGATTAATTGTCCCGTGTACCGCCATCAAGTGGCGGATACGTGTATATTTGTGCACTGCGGGATTAGTTGGGCCCTTGTTCGGTTAAATTATTGAGTACAACGTTGAGAGTAGGTATATGTGGCGGCTAGCTCTGGATTATGAGCAGTGAAAACTTGTGTAAGTAACATGCTAAGTGACGCCATGCAAAGGAGCGATTGGACGTTGGAGACGTGTGAAGAAAGGTTGTGTGCCGGCCGTCAAATCGTTTAGATTAGTCCTGGGCGATTGGTTTGACTCGTGGTTGATGTTTTAATAATGGTTTCCTATTGCTCCATAAAGACTTTCGGTGTAAGGCTCGAGGATACATGAAGTAGCTAAGTGGGTGTTACTGAAGGCGCACTTTATGATTTGCCCTATTGGAGGTAGTTAAGGCCGCCCATAGGACCAAAAGTAGCTTCAAAAGATATATTTATGCTGTACAATAACATCCTGCAAATACAGATGAAAAATTCTGAAACCCAACTTGAAAGATGGGGCTGCACTGATTGTCCTTCATTTTTGTGCAGAATTAAAAACTCCACTCACGTTTGCGGAGCCACCATCCCCATCCATCTCATCTGATTATCCTCCAGGAGCTCCAAAGTTCAATTAAAATCTGACAGCCCTAATAAATTGTCCACTGCAGCACCTGCAACTGTCGGCGCGTCGGGCCATAACTCAAAATTTAATGGTCAACTTAATCCCATATACATGGCGCACAGTATGTACCACGTCCATCCAAAAAATATCGCACAACAAGGGTCTGTTTGTGTTCGTATGAACTGCACCCCTTAAAGTACGGCTGGCTCTGCACCCCAAATCAAACAATGAAATGTGCAAATTCCCGCATGAATTGTTGTCCTGCCTGCATATACAAACACTACACACAAATTCACTTTTCGTCGTCTATGTACCTAGCAATTCGTCCTTAGATAACAGCATCCAGATAGTCTGTGTTCGTTGACAGAGCAGCAGCCGATAGGAAAGAGGGCTGGAAAATTAAATTTCATAATTCGCAAACAGAAATTTCATTTAAATTGTCCACACTGTCGTATCCTTTTGTTTTGGTCAAAGGCTCTTCAAAATTTGCAGGCATAATACTTGTTTTTTTTTTCGGCAGCAACAAATTGTGTGAGGGTTGTGCGTTGTCACAAACAGACTCGCCCGCACTGGATATGCGGATACTGCCAAAATGGCCACCGTATTGTTACGCTCCAGAGTACTTTAAGGAGGGATGTTTGCGAACATTTCGCCGTTCACTTGATGGTGGAATGCGAAATCAATAAATCAACCCTAAACGTTTTTTCCTCCTTAGTAGTATTTTTTGCTGCGAGATCTGTTATCGTTCTTTTAATTGCAGACACTGGGATGCTGTTTGTGTGGCTGCTCTGATATATATATAGAGAGAAAGGACGTTCACGTTCATTAGGGTGATGTGCTGCTTGGTCAGATGGGGGTGGAAATTGTTGCCAAATCACACACCGACATCTGTCCGCTGGGAAATCCCACTAAACATCATTCAGTCGCAGACATGGAGCATCACTTTCGTTGAAGTGTGCGTTAGATAAATGTTATGACCGTTTTGGGAGAGCACATTGATGACTCACACATCAGACTCTCACTCACTTTGAAGGATCACGCAATAAAGTAAACTTTACTATTATTAGTTCGTCTTGGATTGGAGATGTTTATGACTGTGCAGATGCCGAAAACAAACCATAGAAACTATTTCGTGTATGGTGGGGGTGGGTACATTGCAAATGAAATTAGATATCGTCTGGTGGTATACTCTTGGAGTGGGTATGGGGTGCTACCACCCTTTTTTAGACGAGTGTATCACGTGCCACGTGGAGGGTGCAGTGGCTAGTGATGGATATGGGAAGGGTGGTGTTGGTTTGACGGCGATGGGAAAGGCTGCACGTTTTGTCTGAAGATGGCCAGTGGAAAGATGTGGAAAGTGTCCTCTAAAAGTTGGGAAAGCATGCTTTAGAAGTATGTTCAAGGTTTCTACCTTCGGCGCTTGGCTGAAATCTATCTGAAAAAATATTGAACCATAAAACTGTTGCAAACATTGAAGGCTCTGAAGCTGAGCGTAACAAAGCTGGTTAAAATTTCTCGGAAGGCAAGAAAACATGTACACCAACAGTCCAGAACTGAATCTTCGTTTCAAAGTAAGTCCGATAAAATGAGTTTCAGCGGTTCTAAAGAAATGAGATGACTTGTACTGGTATAACTACCGAGGCGTAGATAGGAGCGTCTTTAAGATTGCTGCATTTTTTCCGTCTTTAATCTGTGAACACCTAAAATCATATCAAACGTTCTTCTACGTTCTTCTAGTCACGATTGGAAAATGACTTAAATATTGACACAAATATGGCTATGGTCCAAAGGCATATGAATATGACTAATACCGCAGTCTCAAGACTGACAAGTTTGCCTGTGGAAGGCTACGAAGAATCGAGAAAAGCTATAAAGATCTACTGACTCTTTTTTAGTTTTTCTCGATTCTTCAAGCCCAAGCAGAAAAAAGCTCACTCAGAAGATTGATGAGTGTGTGTCGGGTTGAGCTTAGGACGACATTACCTGCCGGCTGTCACTTTATGTCGGAATCAGGCATCTGGTGAGCCGAGCATGTCAGCAACATGCTATAGTCTCTTAAAAGAAGATTCCTCGTCTTCTCGGTATAGGTTAGGATAGGTTAGGGTGGCAGGGCGTCGGTAATGCAGCCACACTTGGGCCAGAGCAAGCCTACCCAATTAACAATTTGACTTCGGCAAGGTTAAAATTTGTAATTTCTGTAGGCAACACCTTCGATAGAGCTTCTATAGTCTTTGTTAACCGAAGTTGATCCATTTCGAAGCAATTGTTTCGATAATAACTTCAGTAAGACCTTTACGAAGCATAAACACAGGCTTTATAGGGGGAAATGAAATTAAGTTTCGATAAAATCTCCGAAAATGTGTCTGGAGATGTGTGGAAAGTGAATTGCTTCGATAAGGCTTGTGGTACGAAGCGCTTCCTAGAAGCTTCTTTAGAGCTTTTGACCGAAGGCATTATAGAAGTAATGAACTGTCATGCAGTCAACCTCTTGCGATTGGAAGCTGTTCAGAAGCACTTACTCATACTTGCTCCTAACTTACATATGGAGGCTTTAAAGAGGGAAAAATTAATTTCTTATGAAATGATGGCTGGCGTTTATATTAGCGAGTTTTATGAGATTGCCAAAGAAGTTTCTTCCTATACCAGGTCTTCTTCGAGTAGAGAGAGTTGAACAGGTGTAAAGGAGGTGAAAAAGAGTCTAATCCTCCTCATCTGTGCAGCTCCTGCAGAAAAATAAAAATTAGAAACCTTTAACCCATTGCCATGGAGCTTTCTGACTGCCGACTGTTCATTTTCTCTCCACCGCAGAGTTTATTGTATTTAATTTTTCGCTGTCACAACAGCCGCCCTTAAATTCGTAGCCATAACCCATTTTATGGCCCATTCGACTAGTTTCGTTTAAAATAACTCATTCAACAACATTTCTAAGACCTCTGCCAGCTCTTATTCTCAACCCTCTTAAATGTCCACAAGACTTGTCGATAAATTGCAAGGCGTTTCCACAGCCATATCGCACACTGTTCTGCTCCAAGGCACACTTTCAATTCGAATAGATGAGACCGTAAAGAGGGTGTGTTTAAGAATTCGCTCTGACGCAGGCCCCCTAAGAGGTTTTCCATTACTCAACTGCAACCGCAATTGGGATCCCTCACTGATTTGTCGTGTTGGCGTCAATTTGTCATAGACAAAAATAAATTTTATTACGCCTATTACTTTACGGCACCACCCCGCCCAGAAGTCATACAATATTAATACAACCCTAAGCTTAAGGACATTATTAACAATCCATTTCGATAATGCATTTCAAGCTGGGTAATCTCCCAAAAGCTTTTACCCTCATCTCGAGTAAAAAAAAAAAAAACCCACCCACTCGCCGCACCGGTGCGTTCTAAATTCTCACCCTCCTGTAGAAGATTATCGCTTCAATCACGATGCTGTGTGCAGCGCCGCACATGCCACTCTTGGACGAACTCATTTTTTAGCACGTGCGGTGCTCCCCTACGCGCCGGAAGACTACTATCGCGGATCAACTAATAGTTCGCTTGGTATTTGTCCTCGCACATCCCTCGATTGGGGGTAAACAGCAACGAACCCGGAAGAGCGTAGCCCACAGAGCTAGCACGGAGAATTTTGTTTCGAGAAGTTCAAGATAAAAATGACGAACAATAGGAGGCAATCAAATTAACTGTGACCCGAATTGCCCAAGTAAACACTCATGGACCGGGCACAAACAAGTGCGTTTTGCCTTCAGAAGAACAGCGAGCGAGCGAGCTCTAATGCAAAAGTGCATGAATTCAATTAGAGCTCATCCATAGCTGGAGAGTGTCCTCGCTCGGACGGTTTATTGTTGTGCATCACTCGAACGCTAAGTAGATTAGCTTACCGTTTAAGGGCGCGCAAATGTGTCCGGTTGTGCTGGAAAATTTAAATCGAACTGAAGTTGGAGCTGGAGGGCTCTGATTGAGATGCGCTGTGCGGTGAAACGTTGACTGAATGAGTGATTGGATGGACCAAGCTGTTTTGTGGTGATTTTCGTTTCTGGGAGTGATTTATCGATGGCTTACAGCGAATGTCTAGATGATTAATGATTGGCCGGGCGATGGTAAGGACGAGCCGATTCAATGGAGCACGTAATTGAGACATAGCTAATGTGACAATCGGTGAATTATTGTACGTATATAGTGGCGTACGGCATCCTGTTTTATAAGGGACAAGGACATGTTATTTTCATGTAAGCTTTACTAACATTTTTGTGAATTGCAACTAATTGTGACAAAGTGGTCCGCAATAATAAAAGTGAATCGGATTAACTGAAAATCGATGGCTGTGAGCCTGATTGGACGCACTTGCCTCTGGATGTGACTTCATAAGGGAAGTACCAAAAATATTCGGGCGAACTTATAACATCGCTGGAACTGACTTGCCAAAATTGCGACACAAAGCTTTTTGTGTTACTAAGCGATGTGGTTTTACCTGGCATTTAATTTTTATAAATTTTTAAAAATGCATTATTAACTGAAACTTCAAGCTTTATGATTTAAAAAAGTGAGTCTGTTGACCAGGGTCATAACTATCACCTGAGGCAGTAACAAGGATCGTAGTTTTACAGAGGCGGAAGTAATACTGCGTGAAAGTTTCTAATGCAGCGAAGCGATGACAAAATGGCAGCGAATGCCACCTTGCTCCGAGTGCCCCAGCGGTATTCACTGGGTGAACAAAAATCTTTTATGCAATAGCAATCTTGGGGTGTATTTTGATTTTTAAAATAGATTAAACATTTTGAATTCCAACTATAGAAGCCGTGTTCGTTGATTTCGTTATTATAGCATTTTCTATTACTCAAAATTACTATAAAAATAAAAATAAATAAGTGACGCAGGGACCCTAGAAAAAGCTTCTCACAACAATACGATTTGTGTGAACTTTTCATCGTTGGGAAAATCAGAAGGGATCTACATGCCGAGTCCAAACGGCTAATTAAGAAGCCCTTTCATGACAGTTATACTGTCGGATGTTTGTCAGATGTTCGCGAGAGGCAGTGTAGTGGAAAAAAGACCTTACGATGGAATTCGGGTTCGAACCTAGCACTCCTCGCTTAATAGTCCAACACGCTAACCACTCCGCCTAATTACAATTATTACAAAATCTAATTTAAAGTTTTTTTAATGCCAATCTGCTGTACTAATTCAAAGCTTATCCCTAGGTACTCCTAGGAATCCCTAAACTCACTCAATAAGACACATATCTTTAGTCACTGCTATAAAGAGCTTCTTAAAATTTACAATTCTTGTCTACGACGATGAATTATGGCAGTCAAACTTCCATTATTTTTTGCAAAATTCCTCAACAATGAAAAAACCTTGTTCCTCTGCGTAGTGCTGCATTTTTACTAGCCCTAAAATGTTAGCTGTCAAAAATGTTTTTTTTTTTGCTTGCCATCACTTATCGTTTTCACACAAAAATGGCGGCAAACTCCAATCCAGTGTGAACTTTAGGTCACCTTTTATTTTCCAAATGTAAGCTGGGAAAGGTGTAAAGAGAAAAATGTCTGGAAAGTTCTCTAGAGACCACAGGATGGCGCAATCAAAGAGGCTTTTTTTTGCATCGAGCAAAATTCTGACCTTTACAATTTTAAGCATCCGAAGCTTTTAAAAATCTGTAGTTTTATGTTGTGTTAATTTATCACTGTTTTCAATGATCGCAGTTCAACCAAACTGAAAACTTTGTCGCTGATAGACCTAAGCTAAACAAATTGACGGCCTGAGCAGGATACAGCTTTTTGTGTATCAAATATGTGAGTAATTTTGTAAAAAAAAATATTTTTAAAGTTTCAAAGGCATTTAGGAGAACTTTCGCTAGCAAACACTTCCACATATTGAACAGATAAAAGAAAATTTAATTTTTAGGCTTATAGCCCGAGATCTTTTTCCAAAATCTTCTATAATATTGGGCGGAAAACTCTCAATATGATTAATGAAAATCATGGGATAGGATAGAAGAATGAAAGTCAAATGACGCCATAATTTGTGGTGATTGGGACCTAAGACGCACACAAACGCTTTTCGGTGCACGACCATGCAGTCTTGAAGAAGAACACAGATTTGTCCAACGATCGCACGTGAAACCTATCAAACTCAACGCTCGATCTTTGATTAATGTGTTTTCTACCTGTTTTGACCGAAAATTAATGCGTGGGCCTAGCCCAGGTGGACCGATTTGTTTTATCTCAAACTCGTCGTATTGCCCATCGTTGCCATCAAGCGGTCAAAATATTTTCCCCCAGATAAATCTGGAAAAACTCCAGGTTTGACTATTTTTTCTCAAAAAAAAACTCCAAACTTTTGTCAATTAAATTTTTCTTAACATGTACGACTTAAAAGTAGGGATTTCAAATTTGAAACGCGAACTTGTTCGGTCTTGCGAATGCAGAAGTCTGCTACACACAAATACATCCGATGAAAATGTTCAACGCATGTTGCTTTTTGAAACCATCTTGTGGAATTTACACATCCCCTAAGTAACTCTGCTGAAATTGTTACTCATAAAATTTACTGATGAGGTTGGTGCCTAAATCTGGAAAAAATTTAAGGAACTATTAAAAAAAAAAAAAATTAACTTTAAGACTTGTTTTGAAAACGAAAATAGCCCAGAAATATAAAAAGAAATAACTTTAAACCTAAGACCCGCTGGTTTTTTCCATGTGCCGCCAGAGAATTGAAAAATAAACTTAAATTCGTTTACCTTCTGAACGAGTCGACCGATTGCTTTGAAATAAAAACAACGTGTTACTCTTAGAACAGAGAAATCTGTATCTGTACCGATTGGGTAAGAAGTTTTAACGTGATTCGTCAACAAATTAAAATCCACTTTCATAAATGCAGACAGACTTTTCGCTTAGCTATTCAGTTTGAACCTAACCGAATGCTGTTGATGGCTTGAAAAAATGTCAAAAAGATTTGTAAAGCCTCTTGAAATGTGAAGAAATAACGCCAGTGAATGGGAATCGTTGTCACTGTCGTGTGAAATAGTAAGAGTCCTTTCCCTTTTTTAACAAGATTGTACCCTGTTTAGATTGTACCACTTTGCAAAATTCAAAAACATGCCTAACGATGTAATGAGTGCTTTTTGTAACACTGACAACATCATGCCAAATTACTGACATCGTTACAAGCCTACAATCTCCAATATCGAAGCCTCTTTCAAATTCAAGAAAGACAAGCTCAATTGGTGGCTATATCAATCTCAGAATTACCCACAGCGTGTGCCTGTGCATGCTGTGATTTTTCTCGGCATCACCGTCAACTGTCATATAATCTTTTAATGAACATTCAAGCTCTTATTTATCTGTCACATAATTACGGTGTAAATGCCGCTCAGCAGGTGTATCAACTATCATTAGTCCGTGACACTAACAAATTGTATTCCGAGTCTAATTTAGCCAAAGATTCTGATCACCAGACGCATTTTTATGATACTCTCGCCGACCCATCCAGATTCATCCCTCGTGTTTAATCTGCACAAAGGCCTCCATTAAGCCCGAAGACACTGAAAATGGCCCCAACATGACCGCATCGCTTATGACAGGCAGCGCATCTAAAAACAACAAGATATTATTAGCCACTCGGCAGAGAGTAAATAGCATTATGTTTGAGGTCAAGCATAAGACAACCTCAAGTCATACAACGAGTATCTACATATTTTTTCCATTTTCCTCCTCTCGTTCGCTGTTGGAGATACACATTTATTAAGTGTTTCGGTTTAAGCCAGCCGCGTACGACTATTTGTTTTGTTTTGCATTAAAAAAAAAATGGAAACCTGTCCGCCGAGAGGTGGTTGACTTGACTCTTCGTCGAGTTTGTGATTTAATTTTTTTCTTGTGTGGGTTTATACCTAACTTATGACTTTTTGCATAACTCACGCGGTGGCCAAGGTTAAGGGTATGGCCAGGCGGATGTTTTGAGTCAATCCAGCCGCACCGATCGAAAGGCAAAACTGGTCTATGATGTCAACCGTGCGGCCGAAAATAAACAACCTCGCAGTGTCTAATTAGCAACACTATCCGCCATCTATCAAACTCGGATACAATTGGTATCCGTCTTTTGTCGGAGCCGTGCTGGTGCTATCGCCAATTTATCTTGAGCATCCCCATACGTAATTCTATGCCGGAGTCGGTAATTAATCAATCTGTGACTGAAACTTTTCAGTTTGTAATTTACACTGCTGTGGTGCACCTATATACGGGTATCCTCCGAGGTATCTGCGCAAACACAGATCTTCACAGGGTGATTATGAATTGTTTCATTGATAAATAACTCTTGCGCCAAACACAGACGAGAGCATTATTCGTCTTCATGAGGTCCAAATGACTGCCACTACACTGGCACAGTCGGGCAGCCGTTTGCCGGTGAGCAACCAAAGAGCATTGTTGGTTGTGTCTTGCAAAGTACGAGAAGAAAAAAACGACCAAGACACAAAATTCCATTTGCTACGGATTCAATTTGTTAGCGTGACTATGTGGCATGCTTCCTGGTATTATAAACTGAGAATTTTGCACGTTTTATTACTGTTTGTTTGGACGGTTTTTGCTTTTTTATTTTCTGTTCAGCACAGTATCGGTCTGCTACTTCTTTTTGTCGTCGTAGTCGTCGTCGTCGTTGTCTTTGGTTGACGGTGGTGGCGGCGGCGATGGAGTAGTATACCATAGTGCATGTCACTTTGTCCAGACTGCACCACTGCGAATGGTTGTAGTGTTTTTCTTGCACGATTGCATGGACACAGATTACTTGCTTCGAGTAGTGTTTAAGTGATGTGCTTCGATTGTCATAATGAAAAGAGCATCTACGTTGCGGATCTACTTTGATGAGGCGGTGACTCGGATGCATTCCATTTGCTGTTGTTTTCGCTTCGTGGGATTATTTTATCCGAGTGGGTCTGAGCAATGGGGAGGTAGAGATTTATTTAAAAGCAATTCTGAAAATGCTGTGAAGGACAAATTGGAGGCTCCTATTCGCCCGCAAGAGACTGGACAATGGACATTCTGTAAGACCAGTGGGTATTTAACTGATGCTTAATTGCGAACGAAGTAGCTTGGCAGCCATTGATGTAGACATTCAGTTGATGGAGGCATCAAGCAATATCTTTAACGACTTTATTTTGAGATAGATGTAGAAGTGCTACTACGATGACGATAAGAATCATCGATTAAAAAGTACGATCTACCATTTGGTTCATGTACCTGCTAAGCAAACAGTTTGCTTTTATATGGAAAAATTGAGTTGGTTGATGTATAAGGTTCAGTTATTTTGAGGCTTCCACAGATGGCGTTTGTTCTATTTATTTACATACGAATCAGCTTTGCTGAGGGACAGCACATAATACAGCCCAATCAAATTGAAATAAACACCAAACGGAGGACAATGTTTAAGTAAAGTGCGACCTTCCTCTCAGGCGGCGCTATACTTCAAAGTCTGTCAGGCTCTTAACTAAAAGCTGTTTCGATAATACTGATCTTTTATTGTATCAATTTGATTGGTTTGGTTACGCAACTTAATATGATTTCAATCTCGTCATTTGTTTACCGCTAAGGGTTTATTTCTCTCATTTTGCTGATCTTCATCCAGGTATATTTAGAGTTTGTACCAATAGTGCGAAGCATTTTTTCGACGTGTGAAAGATCAGTGATTTGTTCAAAAGGCAAACCATCTTTAACCAACGCTGACTATCAACACCCGGACTTGAACACCCTAATGTCGACCCAGACAACGATGTATACTACGAGTTTGAATCCAAAAAAAAAAAAACATTTATAATTTATATATATAAATCGGTCCAAAGACTCCCTGGTGAAATAAGAAATCGCTGACATATTTCTGATCTTTCCATTTGATGAGAGAAGCTACTTATACAAAGCAAAAGTCTGAGCTGAGTCGCGGGTATATACCTTAAGTCCGATCGCCCACTGAAAATATAATAAGACTGCTTATTGAAGCAACGATTATCAGGTAATTGCGACCAGGGTGACCGCTGCAGGTTTCTGAAAAGTCGCAAGAAAAAGCTCCGATGAGAAAAAGTGTCATTTCTAAACCCATTCTGCAAATTTATAATTGTTGACGATATTTAACAAACATTATAATAATGTTGTGATAGGCAACTGCAGCACCATTGTAAAGGTTTTTATTTGGATATGAGAGCATTTAGAAATTTTTCGAAGGGCCGAAATAGCAAAAAATTGTGGCAGCCTCTCGAAAAAAGAGCCAAAATGCAATTCATTCATTGATTCATTTTGATTTCATGACGAGTCATCTGACAAGAGAGAAAATATAAATGAAGCAAGAGATATGTAGACTTATATAAACCCCCATCATTGATAGAAGGAGTACTTTGCAAAAGCTTTGAGCAGTTCATTTGCTAGTAATCAAAATCAGTAGCCACTATTTATGTCGGTTCAATTTGCATCCTCCAGTGGAGCAAAGGCCATTTTTTTACAATAAAATCACCATTTTTACAATAAAAACACTCAAATATAGTAAAACAATCGATCTCTAGTTGTCAGCAAGCTTTGGAACATGCCATTCATCTGGAAGACCAAGGGCTTTGTAAACAATTAAATGAAAGGTGTAACCTTCAAGGGAGATTAATGAAGTGCTTCTTGCAGTTGCTCAAGAAGATGTATCAGACAAAATTATGTCAAAGTCATTGATGATAAATTGGTTATAGCGATCGTTTTTTTAACACTCTGTGCAGGTTTTATTTACGGTGGTGAAGAGAAATACCTAGCCTCGGGTTAGATCCCCGGAAAAACACAGATTTAGTAAGGTTGTTTTCCACTGCGTCACCTCTCGCGAACGCCTGACAAACATTAGTCCTACTCTCATGGAAGAGGTTCTTAATGAGCCGTTCGGACTTGGCATAAAGTTGTAGATCATTTCCATTCGAAGCTAGGCTTAGGATACCAATATAAACCTGCTGGGCCAACCATTTATTTTTTATTTTTTACGCCGAATGGACAATCAAAGTGCCAGCGTCCTACATCTTTTGGCTTGAGTCTAAACTGAGAATCTATGTAGGTACTAGAAGGCCTGGTATCAAAATTGGGGTCCCACAAGGCTTCACTTATTCACCATCAATGTTTTTAGCGATGATAAAATTGCCGAAAGATGAGGAGCCAAAACCCGACGAGGAGCAATTGCAAAATGTGTTCTCCGCACGCATATTTAGCTTTACCTTACCCATCAAATTAGCTGTAATAACATCTTCAAAGATAGAGGTAGTCCATGTAAAAGTTTGTCATAGAGTTTTAGAAGAGTTGTGGTGCCTAGTTTCTATAGCCTCTTCAAAAATGTGATGGCGGAACTTCCTAAACTGTGCAAAATAGAGAAATAATATTCCCAGCGAGTGGATGCAATAAAAAAACTAACTGTGAAGTTCCATAGGTGATTGAAGAAAGTAAGTACGGCTATCAGTTTTCGGTTTGTAATTTTAAAATATGCCAACATACTCAAAGTTAATTATATGAATTATAATCTCCACTTCTCAATGAAAACTTTAGCAAAAATATCACTTTGCTTGTTAAAGTGGCTGTCAAATGTCACATAGGTTGACAGCCGGTGTTAGGAGACCAAGAGAATCATAAAGATCAACAGCATTAGAAAAAGCAGGGACCCAAAGAAAGAATTGGCCATAGTTGAAATATCTACCTCAAAAGCTTCTGTGCCAATCTATCAGCATGCGCTTAGCCTCTTCGTAGTAAAAAAAAAATATAAAGTTGAAGGCTTAAACCAGAGACAATACTGAGACCACCAACTCCGGCCGATTTCCCCTTACTTAGCCTACAAGCTATATTTCTACGGAGTGGTCACGATTTGGTGCGCTAGTATTGTTACATAAAAATTCGTATTGACAAATGTCACGAAACTTCAAAAATTCCGGCTCAAAAATATGAGCCACTTCCGCTGTGGGCAAAGTTGCTGGCAGAGTTCATAGAATTTTATCCGTTAAATTTGAAATTGTTCGTTACGGGGATAGAATTTTTTTCAGGAATAAGTGTACATTTACTTAAAACATTCATAAAAAATTAACAATGTAGAAAAATTGAGGAATTATAAAAACATTTTGAGCAAATTTTCTTCATTATTTAAGAAAAATTTACAAACGAAATCGAAGGTAATGATATCCAAAAGCGGAAAATACACAACCATGTTTGTCCTTATATGTTTCTAGTATATAGAACATCTACTTTAGGTAGTTTTATTAACCAACAAAATCAATTATTCGCCTATTAACAATTTATAATAACTAACCAATGGCATTCAGTAATATAAAAATGTGTTATTCAAGAACTCTTTCACATTTCCCCACGGTTGCAGCGGTTGGCAACATTTATTCCCATTGCTTTAACCTCTCTTCTTTTACCTAATAAATGTGATAAACATCAGTTTTCAATTCTAAAATGTTTTAATTTTGTTTTTTGGACTTTATTATAAACTTTAAAGTCATTTTTTAACAAAATTATGCCCCAGCCATATAAATTCTGTTTTGTTTTCCTACAAGTTTTTTAGCTGTCACTTTGGTTTTTTCTTCTTCATATTTTGACACCGACGTTGATAGGATAACATAATGGCGGCAAGAGGATTGTGAGTTGGGGGTCTCAGTATGGTTTGTCTATGGTTTAAACGGTGAATGCTTTAACCCAAAATAGGGTTGATTTGGCAACTATCTATATATGTACTCAGCTTATGCTTCAAAACATTGCGCGTGACACAATTTAGTATTCAGAATCTATACATGACATGCATTCGTTATCACCTAAAATTCTAGAACTATTAAACCATTTAAATCGCATGTCCAAAATTACAAAATTAATTGCTTTTCAAAAATTACATTAAATGTTATATTTTATTATTTACTTATTAATTTTTATCAGAAACTACACAACTCAAATAAATTGTCCTATAATCGATTTTAAGGACTCCTCTGGCACTTTCATGTTTTCATGCTAAAAATAGAAAGCATTCTCCTGAACTAACAATGTCCATTTAATTATCCAGAATTTATTCACAATTAAAATTCACACCGCATGTAGGATATGTGCGGCTGCATGCATAACATTAAACATTCTGTCAGTTTCAATTTCAACTGGCGGCTTGGTTCGTGTCTGACTCTGAACATTGTGGACAACATTAATTGAATTGCATTTCCCCTCGCCTAGGGAAAAACTTAAATCTTTTCATGTTCGACAAATTGAATCAATTTTAATTTAATTTTAAGTGGCAAATAATGCCACCATCGATATACCTCCATATCCACATCCATCTGGGTAATAATAGAGCAACGACAGTAATTGCATATCAGAGCCTATCGTGTTGTGACTGTCAAGCAGGCATCAGCCAACAGACTTCATAGAGCGCAATCAATCACTTCATCGGGACCTGAGGCGATAGTGACAAAAACTGGTAACGTGCAATTACTTAAAGCGAAGATCTCAAGTTGGTGGTTGGCAAGTCGATTATGTACCCTAAATTTAGTTCTTTCCGAAAAAGAAGATTTATTACAGCGTCTATCTCCTTCTTGAGCTAAAAGCTGTAAAATGGAGCAAAGGTGATAAAATGATGAAGTTTTAAAAAGGACCAATAGAGGGAATAGCAAAGCACTAATCATCGACTGGATACTTTCAAGAAGATGTCCTTTCAGTTGTTGCGCTGACATCACTTTAACGTTTTTTTTTTAATTTTATCCCATGCTCCCGTGGCTGGCACTGCGACCTAAAAGATCAATCGTATCAATGGGGAGAGGTTTTTCTAAGAAACGAGCGACTATACAGGTTGACTAAGCACTTCCTGATGATGTCATCGATTTTTGTGGGGAAATTATACCGAAGGGCTAGACTTTATGAACGGAACTGTTTCGATGCGGTATGTACATAAATATGCTCTAATCGTTGGTATGACAATGACCTAAGAAGACCTCCATAGACTATAACTACTTATTGATTTCATAAGCAAATTTCGGCATTGACCATCAAGCTATCATGAAACCGGCCTTGGATAGCATGTTTTCTTTTTACACTTACATGCAGTGGCCTTTATGCTACTTGTATCTATGATGGATAGGTTTTTGATGTACCCGCTTCCATGGAGCGCTGACCTATGTAAAGAAATGAAGACTAAAAATTAAGTACAGAATTTGGTCAGTACAGTATAGCAGCTTTTCAATTCAGAAACAGCGTTCATCGTGAACTCGTCCTTGGATTAGCGAGTTCGCACCTTCACTCACTTGTTTGCATTTAAATTTTTGACTTCGACTTCTTTCTCGCTTGACAGAAATTCGGAAGGATTTTCGCTAGAGTCCGTTTTCAGGATAGAACATCAACTTTTAATCACGATAACTGCAGTACCTACATAAACACATCCGGAATCAATCCCATAAATTCCGTTCCGAATACCACTCGCATTCCACTTCTTCCCATATGCACTCATCAAACCAACTGCGTATCATTGCATATCTGCTCACACATCATATTTCCTCATAACATAAAATGCCTAATATACGATATTCTCAATAGGTTGCTTCACTAGGTCAGTGTCAACATATTACAAATCATTGTCAAAAGTCGCCAACAAAGTCCGTTAACAGTATGAGTAATGGGTAGGGTATACCCTCGATTGACGAAACAGTCGAAGGGAACTCCGCATACAAGCTCGGTGCACATGCCGATACAGCACTATGTGTGGTCGGGGCAAGTGTGAATGACATGTTGATACCAACGACGTTCTTATGCTGATAATGCACTACGCATAGCTAGGGCAAGCGCCAATGACTTGTTGCGATATCGATGGTATTTTGGGTTATTGGAGAACAAGTGAGCATAGTTGAGCAACGCACAACAAGAAGTTGCGGAAGAATGTGTGTGTTGGAGGGGAATGCGAATGAACCAAAATGAACACCCATAATAGGTATAAAAGGACTAGGAATTTTAGAGACAAGGCAGAGTTAGTTCAACTATCATAGCAACATAACAATAATTATCATTGGTCGCAGCCCAGCTTTAGACAGCGGGCCAATAGATATTAGGCCTTTTTTTATTATGCTCAAATGATCTGTATAGATCATGGATTTCCATGGTTCACAACAACAGTTGGATCACGTACTATTGTTGTAAGCGGTGGAAATCAATGACCTACATAGATCATGTGGGTAAAATAAAAAACGCCTATTATATAATAAAAAAATAAATTCACTATTGGTCGCAGCCATGCTTAAGACAACGGGCCAATAGTCTAACAAACTAAAAAAAAACAATCTTTTAATTTATTCTCCCGATCGCACTCTTCTCCCCATCCTACGGGGAAAGCACGGCGTAAATCGGTCATAACAATACCTAGCAGGGATGAAAAATAAATTGTGTGGACTGTAAGCAAATCTTAGCTCCGATTGTATTTTTTCGGGCTCAATTGTGTTTTTTACTTTCGTATACGAAACGAATAGGAAAATGATATAGTTTTCGTACAAAATTTCAAATGATTTCGAGATGTTTCCGATTCCAATTCCGCCTGGGTTATTTTTTATTTTGCACTGCAATTTTTAAATTTGGATTTCTTAAATTGTATTTTAAATGAAATCAATTGTAATTGTTCACTAAAAGTCCTGAATTTGCCTTTCAACTTGTTTATCTGTATAATAATGAACTTTAACGATCTCCAAATCAATTCGAGTTAAACACTTTAAAAACATTTCCGAAAGAATTAACAATTTCACTCAACAATCTTGAAAGATGCAAAAGCTAAAAAAATTGTATATCGTTATCATTCTATCTACACAGAACCTGTAAAACATTCTAACCGAAACTTCCGAATATTGGATAAAAGCACTAATTATGGCTACACAAATAAAAAAAAATCTAATTCAACACTTAAGTCCTCTTTTGGTAGGTAGTAAACTCGAAATGAAATGAAATGAAATAAATTTAACAAAAGTCAACTTCTGCTAGCTATTAGGACTCAATTTTGTTGTTCTACCAGAGCAAGCGAGCTTCAATTTTCAAGTGTGATCCAAATGAGAGATTTATGTAAATGTAAAAACGTTTGAAATTTGTGTATTGTGAATTTGTTAATACCTACAACCGTACCAATATTCGACTGTCCTAATCTGTGGCCACAAGCCATAACCGCCTAAGTTTTTTTTTCATACTTTTCAGGAGAGCAGATTAAAGTGTCAAATCATCACTTCAAATCAGGGATATTTGTTTTTAAGCTTATTTTTTTCGTTGGAAAAACTTTTGTTAAAAAAAAGATTATGGTCATAAAAACTTAAGTGGAAGTAGATTTAAATGCTGAACACGATAGTGACTATAACTTCATTTTGTCCTAACTCGAGTTAAGCGGTTATGGCTTGTGGCCCCAGTTAAAATGAACGCGCCGCCACACTTTCTACATTCAGGAAAAATTAATATCCATGCAAGCAAGGCCTACGTTTCCGAAGTAAAACTTACTTTACTTTACTAATTTATCTAACAATAAGCTATTGGGAACTCGCCCCAGCAGTGTGAATTTCAACTATAATTGGATTTGACAGACGCCACTTTAGATTTGACTTGTGTGGATTTCGACTTGGTATTTCAGATTTTGCTGTTTTCCGTATCCAAAATGTTTTGTTGCTGAGTATAAATATACATTTTTTCAAAATAAAAAAAATACTCTTAGAGTACCATTTTTGTAGCTTTTCACAACTTTGCTGGGACCTGGCAACTAGTTTTGGTTGCTCAATTAGTCCTTTGGTAGACTCCTATCAACTTTTGAAAAATTTAAGTAAAGTGCTGCATTGAAGGAGCAGATTGCGTGACTATTGCTTAGTTGAATCGCGGGGACCGTGAAGTCTAATCAGCCAAGAGCATTAAACAGTACTGTAAGTAGGTACTTCAAATAAATACTAGCTCTTAAATACTTTACATGGCTTAACAGCAGTGTTGGTAGCACTCTCTCTTCATTTATCCCATGGAAGGCTTTTCGGACATCGAAATTCCCACAAAAAGGGATAAATCCCACGATATAACAACACTGCTTGACAGTCTTAAAAAGGGCTATAAGAACAATAGTCGACGGATTTCAATACAGCTCTCCAGGGTTCATGCCAAATTCGCTTATCTCATAGTTTGACTATCAGTTCTTGGATTAAGAAGTCGTGATTCTGCTTGAACATGGGTTTTAGCGAGACGATCTGGTAGAAGTGCAGTCCTTTCCACTGTATGTTCCATGAAAATTGACAACCTCCTATCCAAAAACGGCATATACCTATTTATTACGCCTCCAAAAAGTGGGCGTGTCTTTACTTAGTGTAGAAGAAACTCGAGAAACGTATTTTTTTATGTAGTATATATTTTGATGAGAAAACGATCTTATTCCAAAGAAGTGGGCTTGAACAGAAAGGCCGGCGTTATGTACAAAGCTATTATACTAAATATCAAATTAAAGAAGATATTTTCATTATCTTAAAATGCCACAAACCGTTGGTCACGTTCGCAATAAGAAAACCCTAGTCCCATATCTTTCCACAACCACGTGTGTTTATTTTTGGGCAAGTGAAAGGGACCTTCAATCGTTGCAAAGTTTTTAATTTAGTGGTGCAAAAAAATCAAGAAAAACGTGGCTCCAAACTGCCGGTAAAAGCCGTTCAACCCAAACCATATTGAACCGTCATTTTCTGATTTAAGACAAAGGAAGTTCCTCCAAATTCAAATATTCAATGTATGCGAATGACAGATTAACCAGTTTGCTAAATCTGTTCAACCGAAATTCTTTTTTAAGTGGTACGTCATGTGCTCAAAAATAGTCGGTACTAAATTTTATTCAAACCGGCTTTTTTATAGAGGTTAATTTATACAAACCATAAACCCCATTTGGGACCAGCTTTTGAGTCAATCGACAAGTTCTTACTCATTTAACTCTATAGACAGATCGATCTGCTTCCATGCTTTTGACTTGTCTTACATTTTTAGCCATCTTCCCATAGAAAAAAACTCAAGGTTGGTATCAATTAGCAGCAGGTAGAATATCTATGGATTAATCAATTATCGTTAATTTTTTTTTTCTCCAGCATAATTTAGTGCCCCGTGGGATTTTCTGAGCTTTTTATTTCATGCTAAAAACAAAACATGTGACAACATAAAATCGCAGACAGAAAATTAACTCTGAAAGCACGCAATACGATCGACAGCTGCATATCCGGGGAACTTTCAGTTTCGTAAGAAGTTATCGCGCGACATGCAAGTCGATCGCAGTTTATATTGGAGCTGCAGTGAGTGATTTATGTGACAACGCAACGTCTTATGCGGTCTAAAATTAGGTTAAACGTATAAGCGCTGATGGATGGAGAAATGTCAGAGACAATTAAGTAAGAGTATTCCCATAGTTGGTGTGCTTTGCTAATTAGTTAATTTATTTTTTAAACAACAAACTAAAGCGAAGAATTTAGAGGCTGACATACAATGCTCATAATAGCCACACACGTGGACGAATTTATTTTTAGAACCTATTTTCGGAGAATAAATAATAAGGATGATTAATGCTTTGAGCTTAACGAAAGGTATTTGGACTTGGAACAGTGCTGTGGGATGGGAAAAGCACAGACATCCCGAATGGCAGTCAAATCGGATCATTTAAAATAAATGTAGGTATGCACTTTTAAGTTTTTTAAGCTGAAATGACGGCATAAACAGCGCATTAATCAGAATTACTAATGAATATGGAAAAACAAGACAAGCGCCATTTACATTAGCCACTGGGGATAGATGTTTTACAAGCACCTTTCAGATTTTTAGAACTCGAGAATTTTTGAAGGCTACTTTTGTTGATTGCAAATCAATTGCCAAATTGTTAATTGAAGGTTTGCTACCGATAATTTTGGGGGCTTATTTTTTTTTCAAATTATTGTACTGCAATAAGAGAGCTGAAAAAAATAACGCAAAGGCTAATGACTCTAGATAAGAACTGAATTCAATTTGAAGATGCAGAAGAACGAAGACCATTGGAAATGTCATAAGCAAATGTGCCTCTTCAAGATCGATGACTCCGATCTATGAGGTTCAGTTCAGGTTCTTTGCTCAAGTTTTGCCCAGAGCACTAACTGGTTTAAACTATCAGAAAGTCTATAAATTGACACAACTGTTTATGAGTTTTTTTTGCAAGCACGATGGAACTCGCAACGGGCCATAAGGCTACAATTTCTGATTTTTCTGATAAGAAAAGTTAGCAAGACTACAAATCTAAGGAACCCAAGATGGATTTGAAAAAGTCTAATTTTGCTTCAAAACAAAAGATGAACCTACAGCCAGAAGGAACTTTTATTCCCACAAGGTTATAGAAATATTTTGGTGAAACAAGCAGTGAAATGCTTTGTACAGACATTTCCACCCCCAAAGGTGCTTTCAGAGCTTTATTAGTATATAAAACTGAGTGAAGCCTATAAGCCGGTCCAGATATTATGCAATAACCAAATAATTTAAACGCAATTCTACCACTTTTACGTGCTAAAGAGCCCAACTACGGCTTGCAGTTTTATGTAAAGGGTGATTTTTTAGCTGGTTTGGTTTTGGCAACACTGGTTTTGACAGCTGACGTGTGTTTAGTACCTTGTGTCACTGTCAAACAGCTTCAGTTTGGTTTGCAATTTAACCATGGATCGTCTTACAAATGAACAACGCTTGCAAATTATTGAATTTTACTATCAAAATTCGTGCTCGGTTCGAAATGTTCATCGCGCGCTGCTTCCATTTTATGATCGTCATTCTCGACCTTCTGAGCAGTCTATTCGGAAGATTGTGACCAAATTTCGCACCAAATTTACTTTGTTGGACATTAAACCGTTTACGTACTGTGCGTAGTGAAGAAAATATTGCGGCCGTATCAGCTAGTGTGACAGAAGACCGCGAAATGTCGATTCGGCGCCGTTCCCAGCAGTTAGGCCTTTGTTACAGCACTACGTGGAAAATTTTGCGGAAGGATTTGGGCGTAAAGCCTTTTAAGATACAGCTGGTGCAAGAACTAAAGCCAGCCGACCTACCACAACGCCGAATTTTTGGTGAATGGGCTCTTGGAAAGCTGGCCGAGGATCCGCTTTTTTATCGAAAAATTGTGTTCAGCGATGAGGCTCATTTTTGGTTGAATGGGTACGTAAATAAGCAAAATTGCCGCATTTGGAGTGAAGATCAGCCAGAAGCATTGCAACAGCTACCAATGCATCCCGAAAAAGCCACTGTTTGGTGCGGTTTATGGGCCGGCGGCATTATTGGGCCATATTTCTTCAAAGATGATGCGAATCGCAGCGTTACTGTCAATGGTGAACGCTACCGAGCGATGATAACAAACTTTTTTTTGCCCGAAATGGAAGTTCTTGACTTGCATGATATGTGGTTTCAACAAGACGGTGCCACATGCCACACAGCACGCGAAACAATGGCGCAATTGCGAGGCGAGTTTGGTGAACAGTTAATTTCACGTTTCGGGCCGGTCAATTGGCCGCCTAGATCGTGCGATTTGACACCATTAGATTATTTTTTGTGGGGGTATGCCAAGGCTAATGTGTATAGGGACAAGCCCGCTTCGATTGACGCACTGGAAGCCAACATCCATGCATTCATTCGTGAGATACCGGCCGATATGTGTGAAAGAGTATGCCAAAATTGGACTCAGCGGATGGGCTACCTGAGACGCAGCCGCGGTCAACATTTGCATGAAATTATCTTTAAACATTAAATTGCAAGGTTCAAACTATCGATTCAAATAAATATTTCATTCATTTTTTCGAATTTTTTGTGTTTTTTTTTTAAAAAAAGTTCTAAACCTCTTAAAAAATCACCCTTTATAACCTACTTTAAAATTTTGCTTTTTCAATTTCAACTGTGAGTTCATTCCGCTGTGACTTTTATCTGAAACTAACTATAGAGCATTTCAACCCAAAGCTCATACGCAATTTTCTTAGTAATTTTCTGGATAGATATTTAGAATGCATTCGGCGATTTTTAACCCGAATCAGTTCTTATATCCATTGCGGATTTATTGCCACTTGAGGGATGAAAATACGTGCCTCCGTAGCGGGACATTATTTCATACGCATAGGTCAGCGTACATTCTGGCAGTGTTACATGAAACATACGACTTTTTGTAACGCCACCAACACAGACAGCCATAAATCCAGCATCTGTTCAAAAAAAAGTTTCGATATCTGCTGCAACATATTTTCAAAGCCCACCTCTCTAACACAGTGCCAGCCATCAATAAGCCCCTCTTTATCTACATAACCCCGTGCCGAAAAATAGTTATCGTCCGAAGCCAAAGCCCATACGGTTATTCAAATAAATTCCAGGAAATGTTTCCAGGGGATACTCCTCGTCGATATCGCTCGGAATTTTGCCAATGAAATTCTCTGCCCGTTCGCATTTCCCTGCCCCTTTACAACGTCGCTTGTTCCCATATATCCGGTTATCAGAAAGGTACGAGTATCTATGGATGCGAAAGCTTTGCCCAAGTCTAGACCCAGCACCAATCTGATATCGTTTAAGGACTTGTATAATAAACACGGTCGAGAGATCCCCCCATTTTGGAGAATTTATTAGAAATAAACAACACCCCTTGATTTGTGTTTCTGTTTTTTTTCCCTACGTAGTATCGATGCACGTAACGGATAAAATTGTAATTCAAATGAAATTAAAACAACTCCCCAAATTTACGCTTATTTTGCTTTTGATTTTTATCGCCAAAAAAGTAATTGGGGCGGAAAAGCGGTGCGGATATAATGTGGGGTCCTGTTGTATACCAATGGAAATGCAATGCAGTTGGCATTTTTTAAACCAAATCCCAGTTGCAGCTGCAACTTTTGCACCCGCAAACCACCCACGAGACACTCGTAAACCATTGCAGCAGCGTGATATCCTTTGGCTAACGATTTATGCCATCAAGGGCGTCACAGCGGCTAGACAGGAGAATCGCAGCAATTGTGTGCATCGTCGACATCGTCGGTCGTCGTCGTTGTTGGAATGCAATTTTAACCTTCAAATGGAGTGAGAACGAGAAGTTTTCTATTCCTACTGAGGAAGAAGACGATAAGACATAACCAAACTGCGGTTAAAGGGTTTCGCTGGTTTCTTTGGCAGGATATACGTGCGATTACTGCTACATGATTTATCATATGCAGTTTCTTGTTTTCGACAAATTGTTTTTGAATTCTACGGATGAGTCTTGTGCGGGGTCTGCTGGAAATATGTTAGCTGTTGGTATCAGTGGTTTTGAAAGAGGTGAAGAGAACCATGCACTGCTTTCGGAAGAAGATGGATGACTTAAGCTAAAACTTTGTTGAACAAACCCGAATGTTTCAATCTATTGATAAATATTTTTTTCCAAATCATTAGTGAGTGTGGGTTTTTAACTCGAGTGTATATATCGCCGAATGAGTAAAAGAGCGCATCTTTTTATAGGCAAGATGCATTAAAACCCTACAGCTGTAGATTTAAAACTCCACTCACCAAGTTAACCGCAACGCAGTGAGCCTTAAATTTGATATCAGATGTCCCGATTTATCCAAGACTGACATATGTAGTCTAACACAATATTCAAAAAAAGTTGCAATACACTTAAACATTTGGGCAAAATTTGCGTCCACTAATTGATCTCTAAATAAACAGTACTTCGCAAGAGTCTGAGAAAACTCACCTGAAAAATCATGTATCCCGAGTCGTACATCCAAAAGTCCTCTGGCGTGTGGCCGGGCTTGCTCAATTGTATCGCCAGGCATTGCTGCAGTATCAGGCGGCAACGTTGCGGCGCTCCGGGTGATTTCGTCCCCATTTTGTTAAGCTGGAATAATCCTGTTGGCTCGATAGCCGTAATTTTGCAATTTTTTTGAATTTTCTTGAAACTAAACACTTTGGACACTATCCTCTTCACCTTTTAACTGGATTTTCTTTTATTTTTCTCTTCTTTTTCTTTTTTCTTATCATTTATATCATTTTGAATTTCTTTTTTCTTTGCTTATTTTTGTACACTTTTAAGGAACATTCAATTTGATTCGTATCACTTCACTATTTTTCTATTACAAAAAACACAAAAACAAATTGTTAATAAGATCAACCCGTTCGACGTCCGCTCGGTGTTATAACGTTGCTCGTGCCATCATCTTCGTCGCGTATCTGAAATCGAAAAAGAAGCAGAAATGAAAAAAGGTCGTGTTAAGAATGGCAATATACACACATATGTACACACGCACACACACATAGAAAGGGGGATAGCGCTAAAAAAAAAGTTCAACAAATTCACGATCAACAACACTGGCATTCCACACACCACCCGCTTGGACTTTTTTTTTTTTGCGCGCCAGACACTTCAACGGAGCTACCGGAGTAAACCAGATACAAAGCGAAAAAAGCTTCGCGGTTTTGCGGATCTCACAATGGGGTTTCTTTGAATTACCTCTAATATCTGTATGTGTATTGTGTACCCAAACCCAGACCCACTACCACCACAAAGAGAGGATACATATTTATTCAGTGGAGAGATGAATAATGATTTTTTGTTTGTAGCCCGGCTAAAGTTTAATAATTTGTCAGTCAAGTGGACAATGGTAAGACAGAAATGCAAATTGAAAGAAGATTCTTGGGTGAGATACAGAGTTTCGAACAGTTTTTTCTTACCCTAGAGGTAGATAATTATAGGTCTCTTCTAATGACCGGATAAGGTGTGAACGAAGTTTTGTGTGGAACTTCGGACTTGACATCCGACTGAGATGGTTTTTGTTCGGCTCTTTATTTCTGACACTTTTGACATGAATGGAAGGTTGTTATGGTCGGTGCTTTATTTTTGTTTTGCGGGAGGTGTTAAATACGCACTCGAGTACCTTGCACTAGGGGTCATTGCAGCTGAGTTCACTGTACATATTATTTATGCCGCGAATTTATTCAGAAGTGAATGGTATAATTTGGTGTGCTAATTTGGTGTGAAGAAAACAGAATTTGGTACAGGCCTTAGCTGTATTTTGGGAATTTTAAGTTTCAATGGCCTGAATTGCAAAAATTTGAATTTTAGAACTCTGGCTTGTAGCGGCTTTGAACTTTTAGGTTTCGCATGAGAGTGGATTAATAGGTTTAACCTCGCTCTTGAGCTGGATGTAAATGTGTGTACCTACGTTTAGGTATTTTGACTAAATTGATTGTCTTAGAGGGCGTGCACTGACCAAATTAATGAGACATGGACTCATTGATTAATTAGAAGCTTCCAACCACAATTAACAGAGCAGTGATCGATGTATTTATTTTCTTCTTAGGAATATTACCAAACCTGGAAGCACATTAATGGTGGTACGAATTCTGACACCTAAGGGTAAATGGGACTTCAACCGCTTCAGGCTGTTACTATATTGTTACTGAAAGAATATGCACTAGTTTGACAGCTTGCTGCTTAAGAAAACGCTTGGAGTGCCCATTTTACCTTTAAAACATTCAAAAACTTTTAAAGATCCACTTCATCAGACGGCCGGTCGTAGACCCTTGGTCATAGAATCTCGATTAGAAATAACCTGAAAGTATTTGTATATCCGGCTCAGTGGCTCAGTTGTTAAGTAGTTACTGTGCTAGATTTCTGAGTAAGGTTTGTCAGGTTCGAACCCCGGAAATGCTCAAATTACACTTCGGTCTATGGTATGTAGCTGTATGGACCAGTTTCGCCGTATATTTTTTTTTTTTTACTTTTTCTGCTTCAACCTTTTATACTTTTATACAAACTTTTTTACGATGAGTGCCAGAGCATTTATGGCACGAAGGACACCTCAAATTGTACACTTATCAACTGAATATCTAAATTTAAAAAGCTTTCACATCGTATGTATGTGTTTATCAGAATCAAAAACAACGTATTCCACTTTAACTAGTTTTGAGACATTTAAAGAAAACCTTTCTTAAGCCGTGGAATACTCATATTTTGATTTGTACAGTAGCCAATATTTGAATTTAGTACTGGAATAGAGTTATTTTGATTTTAACAAGGAAGTGAAATATGGTTTGATTCTAACCCAAGTATTCAACTTCAAATATCTGTGGAATTTGTTGGCTTTTGAAAGGGCTTCAACTTCCAGCCTAGCAAACACTGAGCCACTCTGAGATCCTTAACTTTTCTCGCAACGGCCTTATTCTCCGCAAAGAATTAACTATTGTGACTTACAATATATTTAAGCGGACGGAAATGTTTCTTAGTAAGACCTTGGACTGAAATTTCGTACATTTCCCAAGAATGCGAAAAAATTAGTAAAGCCATTGCATTTTATTTCATTGAAATTTGTCCTCTCAAATCAATTGACATTTTTTGACAAAGGTGGGAATTTCCCCGAGCTTTGTAGAAGTCTTGATAAATAACATTAGCTTGTTAAATTTTTTTTTTAGAAATAGGTTGAGTCGGAATTGTACGAAGTGATGTTCAAAAATGGTATAAATTGCAGATTAAAACCCTTGCACCGACCACAAATAAATTAGTGATTGCTAAAACAACATAAGTGACATTTTTATTTTTTACAGGAGATAGAAAAAAATGTTTCAAGAGATTATGTTGTCTTTGTACAAAATGCCGATTACGCGCTCGAATTTCTGTGTGTTTTAGGTATCAAAATATGTTGGTTTTGTTCTCGACGCAATGTCTACGCATAAGTGGTGTAAAAACGTAATAAAACTGTTACTTATGTTGCTTAAACAGTCACCGATCCAAATACGGTCTTTTTAAAAAATTCATTTGTGATTTTTTGTAAGTTTTCAAACGATTACCGTTGAAACGATAGACCTCCAAAACAAGCAACTAAGTGCAAAAATTATGAGCTAAATCCAGTTAATTTTCCACAAATGTAACAAAAGCTGACGATAGTCAAAAAAAGCGGCCAAGTGCGGGACAGACTCGCCCATGAAGGGTTCCGTAGCACCAAGTAACATAATATAAAAGTTCTTGTAGTTCCTTGTAACTTTGATCGATGTTTTAATAAGTTTTTTTTTTTAAATTAAGTTATTGATAAGTAAACATTATAATTAGGTACCTAAATGATGGGATTTAGATATTACTATATGCGAGCCCATATAGCCTGCTACGGAACCCTCCATGGGCGAGTCCGACTCGCACTTGGCCGTTTTTTTTATTTTTATATATGAGTTCATTGAATGAAAGGTAAATTGCGGATTTATGACGTATTAAAAAAAAAATACTTACTAGATCCCGTTCAAACCAATTTTTGGTAGTAGTTTGCATGGTAATGTACATCATATTATTTTTCTAGTTTTATAATTCTCTTATTTTAGAAGTCACAGGTGGGGCCACACATTTTACCACTTTGGAAGTGTCTCTCGCGCAAACTATTCAGTTTAGAAAAAAATGATATTAGAAACCTCAATATCATTTTTAAAGACCTATCCATAGAAACCCCACACGTATGGGTTTGATGATAAACAATTTTTGAGTTACAGTTCTAAGTATGGGGAACCCCCAAAATTTATTGTTTCTTTTCTATTTTTGTATGGAAATCTTAATGCGGCTCACAGAATACATCTACTTACCAAGTTTCAACAGTATAGTTCTTATAGTTTCGGAAAAAAGTGGCTGTGACGTACTGAGGGTTGGGGTCAAAATTCTGGATTGGTCAAAATTCTTTTTACAAAATTCTGCATTTCTAAAAAAAAGGCTACAAATTAAAAAGTAAGAAAAGAGGAGTTTAAAAAAAATATTCTCTCCATCTCTGCTTTACAAAATTCTACAAATAATAAAAAAAAGTTTGGGAAATTTTCAAAAGCGCACGCTTTTTTTTTCAAACTTTTTTTTATTGCTTGCAGAATTTTGCAAAGTAGAATTTTGAAAGTAGAATTTCGACCGGATCGGGATCCCTCAAAAAAATTATTGCAGAATATAACTTTTTATGCTCTTCAAAATTTCAAAAATGGTATCTTCCGGACGATATTTGTTGTACGGAATCTTTTTCCCATCAGGCTTCTAGTCAGCTATGTCAGATAAGTTTTTTTTTTAAATGTAAGGCCAGAATCAAAAAATCATTTTGACATTTTCTAGTGTTCCGCTTTTAAAATTAGTACATTTTTAAAGTGAAGTGATGGCAGCTGCAAACCTATAAAGTGGTCTAAAATACATCATGAAGCTAAAATTGTCAACTCAAAAAACCCACCCATTCTTGTAAACATTAAGAAAAAAATAATAAATAAAAATTACAATACCGCCACAATCCGAAAGGGACGCCAGTTAAACCTGTTGCAAAAGTCTACCGAAACCCAGTGCCCCTGGCTTCTCCCTCTCCCATGCTAGTAATTTATTGCTCACTGATGGTGTTCACTTTAAGTGTGACCCTCTGATGGGCCACCGTCCGATTACCATCAAAGAAATACTTAGTTCCACGTATAATCGGCGGTAGTTAGCTATTAACTAACATCGACTAAATTGAGTTTTATTGCCCGTTACAGTCCTTGTCGGGGTCGATGAATTAACTCATTTGAACTTTTGGTGATTTTGCAATCAAACGTCTACCACGAACAATAAAATCCCTCCATCAGAGTGTTGCTGATCTGCCAACAAGACAGCGTTTTGTGCAACGGTTTACATCGCTTGGCTATTCAAAGTACGTTTTTCTGTTGCCACTTAGTTTCACATCACCGACATTCCTCTTTATCGGTGAACTAAAAATGGACAATAACACTAAATCGTTCCCATCAAAGCCGAAGAATATCTTTATGCTAATATTGTGGCTATCTAAGTAAATCAGAAAGCGGAAAACGCCGGCCAATTGCTGGCCCAACTGCGAGACTAAATAAATTTGCATAACTAATGCACGGCGACCTCTAAAACAGCCATACGGGCTACGGACAATTGAGACACATTCTCTCGCCCTCCCAGATGACATCATCGCTTGACATCACCACTGACACATTTGCGAGAAATCGATTTTTGATTAATTGAGAGGCAATTTGGCAGGCGATCCATTCATCATGATCAGTGCTAATGGGAGTTCATTTGTACGTGGTTCTTAGCCCTCTGGGCTGACACCTTCAAGAGTGCGTGTCTAACGTTGGCCCGGAACTTCATTTACCAGGAGGTTTATGTTTGTACTCCCAGGAGTATGCTGTCACGCACCTCACCTGTTTGCACATACAGGCAGTAGCTCTGGCTGTGTATCATGTTGCACGTTACACGATTTACTGAATTTTAAATTAAGACAGAAACACCGCAGATAACAGCTCCATGGCAGTTCGCCTGTCAAATCGCATGCATTGTTTGACTGTTTGCTAAATTTGTGTAGCGAAGAAAGTATCAAAGGCGCTGTGTGGAGCAAGCGCAGTTCCCTCGCTATACACTCGGATCTCGGATGATGTAAATGGCTTTTTAAAAAATATGAAACAAATTTCTCTCATTGTCTTGCTGCCATACAGCGTGTGGCATACGGCAGCTAATTTGAATTCCTATCGGTGGAGTATTGCGAACACACTTGTTTTTTTGTTCACAATGAGATTGAATTGTTTTGCTTGGCTGTTTGAGGGAAGGTTCACGCGGCAATAAAGCAACAAAAAAGCGCAACAATCTGCCAGCAATTAATTTCCATTTCGGATTTATTCCACTCCCTAGGTATGGCTTTATACGGCTGCAATTGAGCTCGCTTCCCATTCCCATTCCCAGAGAGGATGCTTTCGGTTTCCGTGAATTGGAAAGTAATTCGAGGCTGCGGATGCTGCATGAAGGAGAATGTACAAGTTGGGATTGGGATATTTTTTTTTCTGTCCATAATTTCTGCATTGCGGGTGCAATTATATGAGCCAACAATTGTTTGAGAATAATTTCAGTTTCACCGAACTCGATAGTTTCTTGTAATTACACTGAGGCAGGGAGTGATTGGAATGTTGCGGAGTTTTGTCTTCTCTGGTATAGCACAACCTATATAGTTCTGGTGTTGCCACTCAGCATCAAGGAAGATTAGGAACTTTCGTATGAAACGGAATATTCTAAAAAGAAGTACAAGACCGAAATATAGTGCGGCCGTAAAAAAGTAGTCGAAATGGTGGGTTTTAGGTAGCAGGTTGGAATAGAAATATGCAAATATGTAAATTTTTAAAGAGGGACCAAAATTCCTAAGTTATTTATTTTTATCTAAGTATAAAACATAAGAACTCATAAATATATCACATTTTTAGCAGTTCCTGTGAGGAAGTCTGTGAAGGGCGCAAGCAAACTAGCTTTCGTTAGGTACCTACTCTAGGCTTTGAAACTAAAAGCTTTATTTTTTTTGGATTTGCTGTTCTCGTTTTAAAAAAGTGCACTTGTTAAGAATTTGGGGGGGTCAAACCCCTGTGCCCCCCCCCCCAGTTACGGCCTTGCCTACACCTGCTATAAGATCTAACTATTTTTCATAATTTAAGCTTATGTCTTATATTAGTCTCGGAGCTATTTTTCATCTGACAAAGGATTGCTTACAAATTGTGTCCTCTATAGTTCTTATTACAGAGAGATGGTGGAACTGTTGCTTGGATAGAGCAACTGCCGGTAGTGTTAATCAGAATATTGGACCTTCTTTTTAAAATAATTCAAAATGTTGAACCAAACTCAAAGCTTTGGAGGTGTTTTGACGTTATTAATCCTAAATTGGTTAAAAAAGGTCTTCCTCTCTTAAGAGTTCAAAAAAACGGGGAAAAGAAAAAAGATACAGTCGATGATCGGAAGACTTCTACACCAAGAACCCCGATTTGCGTCGTTAATTGGAACCACGAAAAAACAAAACTCAAATCGAAATAACGATTCTTCACCTTAATTATATTCATATGAATTTCTCCAAACTGATTGACTTCATGTAAAGTGTAAGCTCGTAAATCTTAATCTTGCTGAATTCCCTTCTTAATTAATGAAATTAATGAAAAAGAAGGAATAACAAAAATGCGAACTGAAATAAAAACGACGCAGTTTCGAAACCACGATCATTTTTAAATGACGCAACTTCGAAACGACGTAAATCAGAGCTTTGCGTCGTTTTGGTGTGTATAGGATATATAAATATTTGACAAAACTGGAAAGAAGTTTGTGACAATAGCTTTCGCAGAAGATCCTTCACGATTTCTAATTATTGTAATTTTTTATTTAAGCTAAAAAAAAACAACTCTACGGAAAATGTTCAAATTTCTTTAAAATGTATATTTTTAGGATTATTTTTGTTTTTTTTTTTTTTTGTTTTTGTCAATTTTTTTTGGATCTCTTATAACGATGGCCAATAGACGAATTTGTGAAAGTGATTAAATGGTTACCCTTTTTGTTTGCAGTTCGTTAGATATTTTATTCTGTAAGTCGGTAATCGTGTTGAAGTGTGTCGAAAGATTTTGAGGAATTCGAGTTCAATAAATATTCCCTAAATAACGGTGGGCTATATCCTGGGTCGGCATTCTAAAAGAAACGAAACGATCAGACGTTTTCGTGCGCACGAATGATTTGCACTATGTTACACAGCAAATTTATTTGTGCACACGAACACGTTTGAACGTTTCGCCTTACAGAATGCCGACCCTGATTTCTAAGCGTCTTACTCAGTTTGTCATAACTTTGTAGACATGCAAACCATAATTTGGATAGATTTTATTAGCCACGCATTGATCTATGCGAGAATAAACTCAGAAATTCAAAGCTTTGATGAAATTGGATTTAGTGATAAACATCAACAGCATCTACCTCAGCCAATTCACTTTTAGTAAAAGGACCTGAATTCGTGCGACATTTGAAATAAAAACCTTTTCAGAGCCGAATGTCAAGTTGTAATTTTTTCTCACAAGCGCCTTCTCCTACCACTCAGAACCTATTACTTTTGCAAGAGGCCTGATAGCAGAGTTTTATCATTCCTGTAAGAGCTTTGTCTACTTTACAATTCTGATATTGGTCAAAAATTTTCTTATCTCAAAGTTTTTTTCTTTATAGTTTAATAGCGAACACATTCGTTGGGTATTCCTGAACTCTAGAATTAAGCGATATCAGCGCACCTTTACGATAATGTTTACCGATATATCTAGTTCCGTCTACATATCACATTGACACATGGTCCTTTTTAACCTGACTTTTTCGCTGGCAGTCAATCCATGGTTCGGTTCCCTTTTCCATTATATTAAATTATATTTAAAATAAATGAATAAATCACTGAATTTCATTTAATGTGTTTCATTTGGGAGTCTGGATACGCAGCATCAACCCCGTACCGCAATTTTCTTACAGCGTTCGCTATAGTAAAGCGTGTAGTCATAGTCGAAAGCGGAGGTATGACACTCACGATGCAGATCGCGATTGCGACGCAAAATTTCAGATTTAATTATCAACTAAAGAGATAACCAATGTTTCACAATTTGCCCAAAAATCCAATTACAAATTAGTAAAAAAGAGTACTGTTAAAAAATTTTCCGAAATCATCAAAATAAGGCAGACGTTTTTGGCAACTACGATCTCACTGTATATAACGATCAAAATTTTGTTTAGTTTAGTTTATTTCATTAAACAAAGTTACAATTATACTTCAGTGATTACTTGATACAATATTAAATGTAAACAAAATATTAAACATCACCACCATTAAAGTTACTTAAAATGAATAATAGATTTGTTTTAAATAAATATATACCTACTATGACTGAAATCTATCATATCGCAAACAGTATTTAAACAAAAAAGAAGAAAATTTCCCGTACAAAATGTATAGAAAATCAACTATAAGGAATTTTTTAATTTCCCTCTAAAATTTTATTAAAACCTAACTAAGACCCAGCTTTAGACCAAAACTCAAAATTGCGATTAGCGAAATTTCCTTAATTAATATCAATGTGTGCCAGATTTTCGCAAAGGTTGAACCGGATTTTTAAAAACCTCAACTGTTATATAAATATTTCAGTTTTTTATCCGCATTGTTAATTTTTTATTTTTTTAATCCCTCGCACTCTTCGGTTCGAATCTTCAAGCGGAAGAACCATTATCTCTGTAGAGACTCGTTGATAATGTTCATTTCTTTGTTTGGTCCCATAGATGGGGCTCTTCTTTTTTTCTTTTAGCTTTTCGGTCCTTAATAATATTTATACTGCTGGTTACTACTTACAGATTTTTTAATAACGCTCAGAAATATGAAAAACGAAAACACTTGATAAAACAGCGAACAAGACCCAACGCGGCTATGACATGTAGTCACCTGTGTCACGCGCGGACTTTACTCATCGAAAACCACTGCACCTTTGAGCCGGTGTCCCTGTTCATTTGACTTTTCCTTTCAGCACAACCAGCTGACAATAAAGCTCAATTAAAATACCATTTGTGCTAGATTTCATAATGGCGATTTTCTTTTGTCTAAAAACGTCTCCAATTTGAATTGCCTCGTGTTGCAAAGAAACGCCGCCTGCAATAAATTGGCTTCTTAAGCTGTTTAATAGTGAGCACCCGTCCATGCCACCTCGCTTATACAATGAACTCATAATCGATGTTTGCCCACCCACCACCTTAAGACGCTCACCCACCACCTTGTACCCCATGTAATTTTATTAAAACCCCACCATATCAGTCAATATATTGATTGGCAATAGCCAGAGCCACCAGCAATCAAATTAATTATTAGAAAAAAAAAAAAACATTTTTCACTTTGTGCAGTTACTTGTAACGACCTGCAAAAATTATCTCATTAGCTCGACTGGCCTTGGCGCGCCTCAGCTTCTCTCAAAATAAATGGGAAACGTCCTCACAATCCGCATGCGGTATAAATCAGATTTTATGCGTAAATTAAAGTGAAAAGCGCGCACATTTCGCTGCCGCATGACTTGGGCAAATTAAATACCAATATTGTCATTAAATCCGAGAAGCGGACACATCCTCCGTCCAAATGTGAGATGAAAGGCGTTCGGACGGGTCTATTTCTATATAAATGCTGGCTGCCTGCACGTCATTCGAACGGCGGCGGCGGCGGTTCCTATTTAACATTTCCAATCTGGCCACTCGGGTTGTTTATTTATTTTGTCCAGATTCGTGCGCGAAATTCTTTACCAATTTGGTCAAGATGAATGTGCAGTGTCATGAGGACCGTGTATGGCTTGTGGTATGAAGCGCCGCCGCATCGTCTGTCTTATTTCAGCCAAATTGATGTGCACATTTGGGAAATAAATGTACTTTTGTGATGAGCTCGAATTATGGTGATAAATGCTAGATACTCATGCACCAGGTAAAAGTTGAGGCAGTTAACCGCTAATAAAAATGGCTTTTGAGTAATTCCATTCGAGAGGTTTAGGAGTTAGGACTTGGGCATGCGCAATTAAGAATCCATTAAAGTGCGGCTTAAGGATTTTTATGAGCGATGAATGGTAATCAACATTTTAAGAAGCGTGGTAAAATTGAATCGATTTGTAAAATCTTCGCGGGTGTGTCAATTGGTTGAACTGAAGGTCAAGTGGGTACTTTGGTGGTTTTCTTTAGAGTTTTCAAATTAAATTTGGACATGCTTTCGAAATGTTATTTCACAGAAAGAGATAAAGACGGGCTTATTTTTTGAAAGTGCATTGGAGTGTGCTTGAGTGAGACTTCATGAAGTCATGAAAAACCTTAAACCACTTTTTGCAAATATGTAGGACAGGTGTGTTTGAGAGAGGCAGTTGAAATTTAATTGAAAGGCGAACCTAATTGAGATTAAACACGCCCATTACAGCGTCGTAGTTAGCTGAGTTTGATTGTTATTTTTCAAAATATTCCGTCTTTTTATGCCTCATTTTAATAACTTTTACATAGGCATAGAAAAAGGAAATTTGAAACCGAATGTTGAAGGAATTTCGGGTAAATATTTTACTTACGTCTACGGATTTCTTCTACGTGGATTCTACAAAGAAATAGAAATAGACTGGTGGCGGTGGGTAGCTATTTCCTAAAAACTGTTGTTTGAACTTACACACACATTTTGATAGATTTTGTGGATACCAATTGCTAATTTTTTTGGTGTTTTCACAGATATTTGGCCTCCCTGTAAAATTGAATGCACTTCTCTTCCGAAGGCCGAATGGCGTACAAAATTGTTAAATTCGGCGTAGGTCCTTTACGGATCTATTCCGCCAACGATTTATCTATGTAAATTACTGATTGCGAGAATTTCCCGGAACAGATTCTATTTAAAAATTTGCAGGAGACATCTGGTAGGTGCATGGACGCTGGTCGTCTATTTATTTGAAGTTAAAGCTTTCATGTTCACGAAGAAGGTTGTACGAGTACGTATACGAAATCAATCCAGTAATTTTCGGAAGCAACAATTTGTTTAAGGCCGCCTAACACTATGTATTTTTTACTTTCTTTGACATTGAAGGACTACAGATGCTTAATTAACATTTCTGAATGTTATATCCAAAGAAAAATGTTAATTTTAAAAATGCCCAATTATATAGAAATAGGCGAGGGTAAATAGTTAAGAACCACTTTCGTTGCCTAAAACAAAACATATTCGCTTGATTTCTGTTGGGAAGATTGTCCTGAGATGCAGTGCTGTGTGTAATTTTTTTCCAATGTTTTTTTTTATTAAAATGGTAGAATTTCTACCACTCGGCGAACTATAATTTAAAATATTGCACCGTAGCACGATCAAAAGTATAAGTAGACGGGCTGCATTAAACATTTTACCCTTGAATTACAATGAGACTATTTTTTTTTAGAAAGTTTGTGTATTGAAAATCATAACTAGGAAATATTTACCCAACTCTGGAGACCAAGAATTGTTCGGTGCTTAGGTTAGCTTTCCAACTAAAGCTGATAGTTCTACTTTTGTTTAATGGAAAGAACATTAGTTATGATCCTGTGGAGCAAACAGCCGACACCGCTCACACCGAACCGAAATCAGAAGAGCGAACAAATTAAATTTAATATTTCAGTAAGCAAATAAATTTATAACCTTTCCCAGAAAATATGAAATGATCATTAAGGGTGGGCCAATGGGCCATCTAGTGCTTTCTTTTTAAATCACAGGTTATTTTGACACTGACAGCTGTTTCCCGCTCGAAATCTTGACAGAAAGTCAGTACTATATCTCCGCGGAACGAAATGAGTTGCTTGAAAACTTATTTCCAAGTGAGTGCTGTGTAGCCCAAGCACTGCGTTTTCTGGAAATAAGTTTTGGCTGAAATGAAGCACCCACCGCGCCTGCCGTGCGCAAGTTTGTGCAAAAAGTTCGTGAGACTTGTCAACACTCATGGTCCCGGAGGCACAGACGAGAATTTGGCTGCACGACCATCCTCTCGAACGGCGTTGTGTTCCATAATTAATGGGAATGTTTGCTCTTACATAAAGCCATAAAAAATGGAAAAAACGTAATTTTATTGCATTTTTATAAAGAAACTTGTATTTGGCCCACCCTGCATATGTCAAGATTTCTTCGCGTGTCGCAATTCGTTTATCAACACCCAAAACGAATAGCGTTCCTATACCCATTTTCTAGCCGAAACACAGCTGACTGTTCGGACTTACTTTACAGCCCGATTCTGCCGTTGTGAGGCCTCGCAAGTCACAACTCACAAGCTCTTTTGATGTTTATTCCTTGTGAGGTTTGCTGTGATTCGTTAACATGTTTCGTATTCTGCGATAATGCTCACAACAAATTCATCTCATAATGGTAAGATTTTAATTACACAAAATTCTTGTTTTTTGAAAGAGAAAGAGATATATAAGACAATTTTTAAATAATTCAAAATAATGTTTTTTTAGACTAAATACGCGAATTTTTTTTAAGAACGCAAACATAATATTAACGACATCTGACAGAAATTAAATTCCCCACGTTCCTTCGTTTTCGTTATAGAATTATCTATTTTTTTCCGAAATAAACGCATTAAATAATGTGGAAATGTGAAAATGGCATGGAAATATGGAAACAGTGTCTTCACACGCAATATCATCATCACTTTTTGTCAGTCTTTATGAATTTTGACTTATTTTGAGATCACAATTTCGATTGTTTTATTGAGCCTCACAAGTTTGTTGTCAGAAACCAGAATTCGAAAACCTCACAAAATCAATTTCACCTCAGGTATCAGTGAGGTTTGCCAGAATCGAGCTATTTGAATCTAAAAAAAAAACGTCGACCTTTATTCAGATCAGAAATTGTCGAAGTTGTCTATATTTGTTCTGAGGACGTTTGAGAGTAATTGTCTATATAAAAAAGGAAGACAAGGTGGGTGAAGTTGCTCTGTGTCAGACTCGACCCCCGAAAAAACCAAAAAATTAAATCTCAAGGTTTTCTAACACGACGTCAACTCTCGTGACAAAAATATCCGAGAGTAAAACTTGCACTTTAGTCATACGGAATCAGCATTAAATTGTAAGGACCCTTTCAGTTTTCTCAAACGGAGAAACTCGCACAATTAACGGTTTTAACATACGTCCTGTTGCGCCAAATATCTATTCATTTATTTATTTAGAAGCAGTAAAGAGCCTTGCCTACCCAATTAATTTAGTTTGATACTTTTAACCAGCTTGATCATATTTCTCAATTTAATGTTGGTAAATTAAAAATGTTTTCAAAGCTTATAGATGCAGGTGTATAGCTATTAAAGCACCCACGCAAATTGTTTTTCAGTGTGCATTTTCATAAGAAACAACTTCACATTTTACCGTGAGTAAATAAACCGCTGGGAAATATAATACACAATAAAAAATTGTTTTACAACGATATCATTTACGGCTCGTAAAGATGTGCGGTTAAAAAACACTCTTAAACATAAGACGGTATAAAGATTTTAATGCATTTTCACTCCATCCCCTATGGCAAAAGACTTCCGATAAGTTTCTTTCTCTAACACTTTTTTATCTACTCGTTTGTAGGGAAATCTGAAACAGGTAGGTAAATATTTATTACTATTATTATAACTTTATTGTTTCATAAATAAATTGTATAAACAACAACAAAAATTATAGCACTAGCTACCAGGGCGTTAGGCTAAGGTAGGTAAATAAATTTGGTCTGCTATTAAAGCTCACCGATGGTGGTGGCAAAGCAAGACCGATTTATTTTTTCAGTCTAACATACATGATACTTGAGAAAGCAAAGCCTCGTCAGTTCTTCAATTATATTTTGCTGTAAAACTCAAAATGATAATAAAAGTCTGTGGAGGTGTATAAAATGGGTGGAGGTGTATTGTCAAAGAACCGGTACTGGTTGGCCGAATCGACATTTTTAGCTGAACAGGGCTGTCTATGGAATTAAAAAAGAGCCGAAAAAGCTTCAGCGTATAGGCTCCTAATGAAAGTATGCCCATCACGAGGACTAAAAAGACTGTCCCCGAACTCAACTTTCGTGTTGAATGTATTTCTGCACCTGCAGTTGACTTGATGGACTGCTTCCGCTGTAATTCTGTTGGATTAGTCCGCAATAGGGGTTTTTCTTCTTTAGTTCAGAGCTGAGCTCAGAGAACGCTCGCTTCAGAGCGCGCTCAGATTGTTCTGAGGTATTTATGAAACACACTTGAGCACATATCTGGCATTTGTTGTAAATATATGTATAAATTGAATTCCAGAACAACAAGGTTCGTCCGCCATTTCAACTATTTTGTTTATCATGTTTTTTCTCTGTCAAATGTGACTGGAAGTGTGTAATCAGCTTTTCACTCAGCCTGCTCAGTCAATTTATTCTGATGATGCTCTGAACGAAAAAAGAAACACAAATTCTGAGCTCTGATGTATCTGAGCTGAAAAAGAAACACGAACTTTTTGTATAACAGTTCAGGTTGTGCTCTGGGACTTGCATCCCCTATACGCACTCTGTTAGCCCAGACTGACGCCATCAGAGATGGTCTTTCGCAATTATACGAGGATGTTGAACCCACCACCTCGTTAATGGTCTAATCGATGTTAGATTGATTCTTAAGCAAATAAACTCGAACTTACTAGGTATGCACATTTAGAACGCTCGTCTCGCCCTTAAAGCAATTAAAACCCAGCGGGTGAGCAAGTTTTGTTGGCCTCAAATTTTACCCCCACCGGCGATAAAAGAGAAATTAAAAACGCAGCATCCTCGCCATGGACATAGCAGACATTCCAAGTCATTTACTAGCAATAACAAACCAGGCTGCACGAGAAACAAGTGAACGCTGCTCGGAATCAATTGCAGCCACCAAACGATTAATGGGACCATCATCAATCGTCCTGGCTAATATTGAAATAGCAAACAACTTTACGAGCGTCATTAAGCGCCAAACCCAAACTCATTAGCGCTGGAATGTTGTCCGTTTGTCCAATCGCTCAAGGACCACATGCATGGGTAGTGGGTACAGCGCGTATCTATATTTCCTTCCTTCAGATCGCTGGAACTCTGTCAGTAACATGTTCCAAATAAATTAAGCAGCCTTGGCTCCGGCGACCGACAAGAGTACGGATCATAAAACTGGATTATGCGGCTCGGATAATTTCTGCTGAAACTGCGGGTGGACGTGTGGAATTCTCGCTCTTTCGATGCATGGAGATAGGCATCCAATGTGAATGCGAATGCGAATGCGAATACGAATGCGAAGGCAAGATGTAACGACATCTTATTATTTCGACGTGTCCGTCATTTGAAAGAGTGAAGAGTGGATTTCCAATTCAATTGTGGTGCCGCACATCATGTGAGCTGTGCAGTTGCTCCATACGCTATAAGGTGGATTTGTGGACAGGAAAGTTTCGCTGCTTCTCGTTAGAGTTCGCTCATTAAAACCGAAACACACAATATGAAGTCGAGCTCGCAGCCATACGATTGTCCTCTTAGTGGGTGCTGTGCAGGAAAATCCACTTTCGATTGTCTTCGTCCAAGAGCTGATTGCTTTCCAGTCTTCAATTTTTATTGACACATTTCTTCATCGTCTGTTTTGTGATTTTGCTTTTCATTAATTTAATTATTTTTGTACAAATCCTAGCGGAAGATTGTGTAGCGATTGCAAAAGCTCAAAACACGGTGTTTCCGCTTGCCACAGGGGTCGCGAATTGGACCAGATTCAGTTGGGCCCATATACAATGTTTTCGAGAGAAATTATTATGCTGCCCGTGGTGGTGTTGGAGTTCTTCTGCAGCACGAAAGGCGCCAAGACGTATGCACCTGAGGCGCCGACGACAACGTGTGGATTTTCAATTGAAATTTATTTCCCATTTTTGTGCGCCCATGCCCACTCACGTTGAGCTGTACGCAGATTAATGTGCGATTTGCGCCCGGGCATACCGCTGCATCGGGTTAATATAAATCGAGTGTTACGGTTAAATAGATTTAATGGTGTGCAATTTGGTTACACTTTAAGTTATTGGCCATTTATACTGTTGTAAGCCGGCTGTATAGGTACCTGTGCTATATATATGCGGCGCGGATAGGTGAAGAAATTGGAGATTTGTGCTGCGCGATGATGATGTGTGCGGGGAGAGTGATAACATTTGGTGTTTATGGGCTGGGCTATTTCGATGGAAACAGATTTTTTGTCAGCTCCTCGCTGATGTATCTGTTGCCAGTTGAGGTTCGGTGAATGGCGAAATCTATTTCGCCAGGGTAATTAGGACATTTATGGTGTTTTCTAATGTTATAGTTTGGGAAAGTCGAATTTTCGCCAAACAAGGCTGTGGACCGTTTACAAATGAGCATAAACTATGACATTAGTGGGTTTTACGATTTACATCTTGCTAGGATTTACAAGGTTTCAGATAGGCGAGTGAAAGTGGGCTCACTTTATTGGATGCATAAAGTTCCTTGCAGAAAGTGTTGCTATGAAGGCGTTTTCACTACTTAACTACTTTTATACAATTATTGCACTGTCAAACTTTCAAAAGTCGCTAGGAATAGTAGGCTATTTCTACAATTTTTTTAAAAGCATTTCTTCATACTCCTGCTCAGGCTTGCCAGCCTTTTATAAGCCCATATCGCAATTTTTAGTTATTTTTTCGCAAAAAGGCGCAAAATTACAAAAAAGTTATCGCAAAAAGCTTAAAAATAAAAAAATAACACATCAAACTTGATTTTTAATATTTTTGGTTAAGTAACAGAAAACAATAACAAAGAAAAAGGAACAAATTAGTATTAGTATTGCAGCAAGATCAAGTTATATAACTCAGTTATTTTAATACGGGAAGAATTTTATTGAACTAGTATTTTATTTTGTTTTAATGATTAATAAAACAAAATATCGCAAAAAATAAGAGATATCGCAAATTCTAATTTTACACCGCAAAATAGAAAAAAATACCGCGCGTTTTGCGATATATCGCGCAATCTGGCAAGCCTGCTCCTGTTGCGCAAAATTAGAATTTCGCTGTACAATGTAATTTGAAGGATACAAATCCCTGCAATTATTTGATGTGTTTCAAAGTTTTTGGTATTTTTTTTTTGGAGAGATTCTGAACCATAATGTGAATGGATTTTGACTTAATTAGAACGGTAATTTTATACTATTACTATTTCGGCATGTCTTCGCCGCTGTTGGGTCTAAAGAAGCCCAATCTGGAAGGCTCACTTTCGCCTAGCAGCAGGAACCGTCTATCTTATTGGATTGTACTCAATCAAATGGCTAACTAAAATTAGAACAAGTCCGCAATCATCTGTTAAATTGTTTGTCGCCAGAAAAAGTGTTCCCCCTTTGAAAAACAAACCTCTAGAAAATACGCCATTGTGGTATATTTTTTCGAGTTTTATAAAAGGATTATAGTGCATCAATGGCAAACGTTTGTCTTCTAAAGGTAAAATAGTAAACGGAAGTGAGCACAAGCAGTGTTGTTATATCGTGGGATTTATCCCTTTTTGTGGGAATTTCGATGTCCGAAAAGCCGTGGGATAAAGGGATAAAGCACCAAATCGTGGGAATTTCAGAAATCTGACAAAAAAAAATTCAAACTATGAAGTTTTGATGAAATTCTATCAAAACACCTGTATTTCACCACGATTATCAACACACTGAATGTCCATAAAAAGACAGCTCATGTTAATCGTCTTTTATCAAAATTTTCTAGTACCAAAAAATAATCATACCAATGTTACAAACAGCGGTTTTTATACTAAAAGTTAATTTAACGTGATTTTCTTGCCGTGTAATACAAATTTTACTCTCAAAAAAAAAAAAAAAGTATCGTGGGATTTTAAAAGGGAATTTGAGTATGGTGAAAAGGGGAAAAAGGGAAAAATTACCACGCTTCGTGGGATAAATGAAGCACAAGTCCCCTGTCAGTTGTAAAATTCGTGGTCGCTTGAATAAGTGTTGCCAATTTGAAAAACAGACCTATAAAAAAAATAACTTTTTCGATTTGGTTGGAAAAATTTTATTTGAATCCACATTTCGGTGTGCGATATTCCGCAATTAAACCAGCTTTGAAGTGGAAAGCTTTTGGGATTACTTAAAATTCCTTTTTTTTGGCTACTATTGGCGTTGATCAGCCCAACTATAGGATCGGTATGAATAAAACTTATCAGACAAAGCAAATGCTATTTAGTTGACTCAGACCTTTTGATAAATATTTTGTACGCACATTTTTTACATAAAAAAATCCAAGCATTGTGAATTTTCGATGTTTTGTTTATAAATAGTTAAATTAAGTTTTGTTCGTGCAGGAAAACCAAACAAAACATGGATGCGATAAGTTTTCACATTAAACCCGTTTTACCTCTTGTTGTTAACGTTCGTGCTAATAAAAAACAGTATAAACAAAGAAGAATTGGTGACGATACTAACTTGAAGCAATTGCTTCGTTTCACGCGTGAAAATGTGGACATTTTGGCTAGTACTTTTTTAAATGAAAATTTTGATACGCGTGGTGATGCTGATGCGGATCTCCTAAATACCTTAGAAAAGATTTAATTTTCTGGATATTTGAAAGTATCCAGAAAATTAAATCTTTTCTAAGGTATTTAGGAGATCCGGGCTTTCAGGTAAACATTTCAAAATTCATGGCGCTTAACAAGTGAACAATTTATGTGTTTAGGTTGGTGTTGGAGAAGATCGTGGTGTTCATCAGTCAACAGTTCAACAAGCCGATGATTGGATACATTTTCCGACAACAGAGGAAGAAAGCAAACATCACCAAGCGATTTGGCATATCAAATGTATGTTTCCAGGTGCAATTGGATCTATAGATTGCCTTTGATCATTTTCCCACAAAAATTTGAAAATAAATTAAAAATAAACAAACCACCGGACAGTTGGCACTTGTCAAGTTTGACAGAAATTGCAAGGCAAGGACATGTACAGCGAAGTAAATGCTATGTTCGAATTTTCGAACTTACTTTAGCAAACTAGGTTTTTATTTATACCGATTTAAAGCATTTGCTAAGGGCTTTTACTTTGCTAAAACCTTTTACTCAAAGCAAATGCTAGTTTTTATTCATACGACCAAGTGGGTCCAAAAAAGAATACCACCCTTTCACCTTTGACGAGCGCTTTTTCCACGCCATCCCGCACCCATTTCAAACCAGATACCCCAACCCTGCACCTTCCACTAAAACAGCAAATTACATAATTAATCACTTGTCTGCACTTTCGAAAACTTGTCTTCATAACCGACTTGACATCCTGATGTGCCAGCAAGTAATGCAACAAGTAACGAAAAAAAAACCTCAAGTCACACCAAGGGAAGGTGCAACAAAGCCTCTAAATGTCACGTCACACAGCCTGCTGCACTATAGGCATTCCGAAAACTGCATTGTTTCCATGTCGCTGGTATAAGAAATCACATCATCTCAACGTTAATTGTCATCAAACGCAAATCAAGTGATCCACAGAGAAAAGGTCTCGCATTTACATGAACTACAAGTAACAAAAAAAATTGTCTCTCCTTAGGATGCACCTAACCGACACCGCCCAACTTACCTGTACGTTTGCACCATTCCGCCTTCTTTTTCAACCGGTGCGATCTGCAATCTGCTGTGAGTGGCTCGGCAATAAAAGTAATTGTAACGGTAATGTTGGTGGTACTCGCCTCCCGGCATTTCATCAAAATCACTTGATGAGGTGAAATTAAAATTTGTTTTCACAATCATCGTACGCTGAAAATCCATCCAGACAATGGCAACACAATGCGGAGTGAGTTTTGTGAAAAAGCTTCTTTCCGCAGTGCGGCGGGCGCAAGAAACCATCAGCATCCGACGAGTTGGAGGCAAAAACGGTGTATCACCTGTAGCAGGTGGGTTGCTGTTTTCTGATATTGCATGGCTCGAAAGGTTCGCCCACTGATATGGGAAGATGCATTGGACCCAACCCTTTTTCTGCGCGAGCTTCATAAGGGCGGTGTATTGGTTTGTTCTGATTTTTTAAAGTGGCACTCAAAAAGTCTTTAAAATTCTTTATAATAAAATTTTAGTAAAAGCTGCTTGCAAATTAATGACTGTTCGTAATGTAGACCCCCGGTGTTGGCTGGGCATACAATTTAGCATACAATTGCATGTAAAAGAAGCCCAACATTCGACATTTATAATTTTATTTGAATCCAAACCTATATTACGATGACAAATTTTTGAAGAGAGGGACTTTTTCGATGGAAATGTTCAGACAAAAGTTGCATGGTTGGCGAAAGAATTTGCTTCCTTCAAAACTGTTTTTTTAATTGAAGCCATTTTGTACCTTCAGCGTAACTATTTTGTCCATATCAACATAAATGAAACGTCTAAGTCAGTTGTCTTCAAAGCAGCTTCAGATGTTTTGAAAATATGGCAAATTTACATTTTAGCTGACAAGTATAGCTTTCTTTGATCTTGATAAAGTACGAAATTTTTGTATTGCAAGTATTTTATAGTCCTAGAGACCTCAAATGTCTGTTTTCGTCTCATAACCAATTTATGAAGGAGGCTTGATAGGTATTTAAAGGTACTGTCAAAAACTGTTAAAGCTATATAATACTTATTAGGTATTTCCGATGAGTTGCTGTTAAAGTAAGTGATGCCTGCTTTTCTTTTGATGAAAAACATCAAGTTTCTACTGATTTTACCTACAGAAAAACTGCAGGCATTATATTCTTAAAGGACGTATTTTCGCAAGAATTCTTTTTTTTTAAATTACTGGAAAAAATCCCCCTAAGCGGTTCTTTTTTGAAACCTGTAGAAGGCTCGATTTCTGAAATGTTCAACATACCAAATTGGGGTATTCTTTCCCTAGATCTATCGAGGAGTTTTTGAGGAAATTTTATTTGCATTAAAAAGCAATAATTTTTATTTAGCTTTAGAGGTAGGCCTTACTTGACAAATCAATTTCAATCAAAAGTGCGGGAGGAAGTGAATTTGTTTTGAAACTTAATAAAAGGAAATGGTAGGGGCATTTATTTGAGAGATAGAATAACAATTCCGAATAACAATTTTGGTTTGGAATGTAAAGTAAAGTTTGTTTTACGATCACAGATTTCTTAGAATGCACTTTTCCTAATATTGGACTTAGAGGTCTTTACACCGTTCACAATGACATAACATACACAAAAAAAAAATATTCACAAACTAATGGTTTAAAAAAAAAAGCCTGATTCGACAATTTTTTTTTCCTGTTCAAACAAATTTCAAAAAGGTCGTCCTATGTAAGGAATATATTTTACCCCCCGAAAGAGGGGTTATTTTAAGAAATCGCTATACCTTACTCTATTCATTTTTATTTTTATCTTTTTCATCTTTTCACTTGGGTTTAATTAACAATTTTGAAAAGGTACCCTAAAAATAGAAAGACCCCCTTTAGGGAGAGGAAGAATTTTTAAAAAGACGCTGAGATATATGTACCTTTCATCATTGTAGAGTTCTTTCACTAAATTTCAAGCAAATTCAATTAACAATTTAAGGGTTTAACCCTTAAAACGGGCTGTAGAGCGAAAATCATACAGATAGGTGCAATCCATATTATTTTCCATTCTTTATCACCGTGTAAGCCGAGTCGAAGTAGGAGTTTACCGTCCTTAGAAAATACATTTTACATTCTACCCCTCAAAAAGGGGTTACCCTTTCAGTAAAATATCGAAATACCTGTCAAATAGTTTCTTCTTCTCCATAAAAATTACATTCAAATTACATCGCTTAATAGCTGGCTTTTATTGTGGCTTGATGAGTCAGTCGGATAGTCAGGAGAAACTGTTTATAGCTGTAAATTTGACAAATGAAAAGAAATAAGATCTCAGAAGATATATGTAGCTTAATTTGTCAAGCATGAGCTGAAAATATTAGCACGTTTTTTCTTGACCCCTATTTGATGTGACACACTTCTCGATATTTCTAGGAAAATTTCAAACAACTCGATCAAACTGAACCATCAAACTTCGAGCAACTACCTGCGACCCAAACCAGCACTTAATGTACTCCCGAGTTTCTGGCCAAAAGAAGACGTTACTGAAATATGTGCACCAGGAGATGACTATACTTTCAAGGCTATGCACTGTTACAATGCTGCTGCTGATGGTAATGATGTTTCTTCTTTTCCTTTTTTGTTTTGGAGCTGCATAGTTGGCGGTGGCGGGTGGCAGTGTTGAGATTTCGTTTCACTCTTCGGCGAATGACTTAATTATACATGCGGATGAGGAGCTGTTTAATGAATAATTTATTGCTGCCGGTAAAATGTGTCTTGGCAAATGTGATTGAATGTGAAATTAATGGATTTCGTTGTGAGAACTGACAGCGAGATGAGGTGTAAATTATGTTCGACTGAAGGAAGCAAGGCAAATGAGTTTCGTATAGTGCTTTTCGGGTGAGATCTCTGTTGAGATATAATTGTATCACGAGGAGTAGTTGAATGAGCCATGAGCGTTTTCCTAGAATTAATGTAGGGGGCTTGTGTTTTACATCGATTGCGAAAGGGAAAGTGCATATCAATGGTGCTTAAATGTGTTTGCTACAACAGGACTTTTGGTGGGGATATAATTTTAGGAAGGGTTTTTAAAAATAAATCCGACGACAGTGATTTTTAAAATCGACTTTTTGACACATAAACAATGCTTTTTAGTCGGTTGTAGGCAAGTGCATGCGTGTCAGTCTGTCAAATCGCCATATCTGATGAAAAATTTTATAATGTTATTTGTCAATATTGCTCACTCAGACATGGCGTTTCGAATGGCGCCATTTTTAAAATCTACCGTTATTTTTAAAATCAACTGGAGATATATTTGCGGAAGACTGGAAAAAACAACCTTCAACAAGCAACCTGGGCAGTAGGCACTGCTCATTTAAAGCTCGAAAATTGCCAGATGAACCCTTCGTTGGGAACAGTGCTCTTATAGGGACTGATCGTCGTTCGATTAGGTAGCTATTTTAAATAAGTCCACGGAGTTAAAGGCGCATTAGGTCTATGCGACTATCTAATCAATAATGCATTTGTTATAGAAAATTAAACAGAGACACTGAGTCACACAATAAGTCAAATCTGCACTTGGGAAATCCCCCACCAAACCCCTTTTAACTGGGTAATTAGTACGTGTGAACTAGAACTCACCTCAATTTTACACCGCGTGTCTGTTCACAACAGTCCAGTCAGTTGACAGTTCCTACCTGAAACAAAAGATAACAATCAATAATTTGAAATTTGATGCATAGCTGCATAGTTGAAAAAAAAAAAAATTAATCAGGAAGCATCAACTTGTTGTACTTGCAGATACTACACCTACAGATATACAAAAACCACATCACATTGTACAACAACCTTGCAAAACATTGCCGGAGCTGGTACAGTTCCCACCCCCCAATGCACACAGTATCGCTGCACATCAGCGTCATGCCACACATAGAGCCAGCATCGCTGTCTGGATCTGGACAAGTAAGTGTTCCGCTTGAAGGACCCCAAACAATACTGTGTCAAGTTTTTTTCTACTTTTTGTTTGTGTTCATCAGCGTTTGCATCGTAGGCAAGTATCTGCGGCGGAATACTCTGTGTAGCAACCTCGTTTATATAGGTCTTCTGCAGCTACATCGCACGTAATGATGGACAGATTTGACGCTACCTTGTGCTCAGTGATGTGGTTACAAAGATACTCGTACAAGCTGATGTTATGTTATGACAAGCTGGGATGGTGGGGCTAATGGGCTGTAATTTGTTGCAATTTTACGAGCCACAAAAGTCCGCGAACAGGAAATTTTAAAGAACTTTGAAGAAAACCAATCCCCCAACCGAATGGAAATTTGTAGCAGGAGTGCACATTTTCCACTCGTGACAAAACTTTTCTCAATAAATCATTTCAACACAGTATCGAGTGTGACATTTCTCCCCATCAGCTATATGGTGTCGCCGTCGTCCACTTGAGAGCACATACACGCCATTTTCAACCACCTACACAAAACACTTTTTGAACTTTGACACCGTGAACATCGTCGAACAAAATACCGCTTTCCTCGTGTCGCAGATATCCTCTTTGCCAGCACGACCCTTGCAGATATATCCCACTTCGAGCAAGCGGACCGTAGTATCTCGCCCCAAAACATACACAACCATTAGAACGACTCGAGTAAGCACAAGTTGAGATATAGAAAATGCCAGAAATCTCGTTTAGCCACTTCAAAGTACTTAGGTACATGCAAGCAGTTGTATCTGTAAACAAAAGTTAAGTCTATCTATTGGGCATATCTCGCACATGCAAGCCAACCTAATTCGATTGGCAGTGTACTCGTATATAATGGTGTAGTGTGTACGGCGCGCTATGGAAGAAAGTTTTTCTCCTTAACGTGTTGTACGCCCGTAAATGGCGAAGTGGCACCGCACTTTCGATCGAAACTGCAGTTGGGATGCAACAATGACAACAACTCGACTCGACGCCAACCGCGCACAGCACCACAACGCAGCGATCTCCTGGGAAGATAGGTACAGCCAGTACGACGTACGAGTGTAGTCTTTGAGCAGTTTTTATTTTTGTGCTTCTCGCCATTTGTAACTATTTACTTTTTCCAGGCCTCCTTATAGGCCAACATCCGATGCAAGCGGATACAATGGTTTGTTTGTTTGGGAACATGATGTTTGCGGGACATATTTGGCACTCAAAAGGTTCATTAATCATCGAGCTGCGAACATAAATATGGACGGGATGTGCGCGAAAATTTTACACCTTGTCAAAGGTGCTTGCACGGTTAGTTGGAACATGGCGGCGCCGGCCGTGTCGTTTGTGGTACCTTTTGGACTGATTAGAAAGTTGGCACTGTAATGATGGCGCGTACGATATAGATAGAGCCATATTTGAATGTGGGGTGTTGTTGGACATTTTTGCAAATCTCACTGATGCAGGGGAGGCTGGGATATTGGGATATACTCCAAAGTATTTGGCAGCTTTTTAGTTCGTTTCCTTTTTATAGCCGAGCGATGGCGATGACGTATTTTGCGGACCACTCAAACGGCAGATGTGAACAAAGAGGCCCAAATAGATTCTTCTTCTCTAGGTTGAAGAGAAACTCGTGAAAAGTGTTAGACTTGTGTGAAACCATACCCCTCCAGCCCATCATCCAGCTTTAAGTCCCTGCGGACAAAAATGCAGGTAGAAGAAGGAAGATTGACTGAATGATGTAAGTGAAGCTATCAAAATCAAATCGATCCCTAAAGTCCTTAGTCATAATTGCTCTTTACAATATGTAACTGGAAAGGTCTTCCCTGCATCCGCAGCAGTATTTGGTGGCTCTGATGGGCAACTTGAGAGTTGAACAACAAAAATCCTTGACCAACGGCCTTGCAGCAGCTCTTCGTAAAGCACAACACGTGCAGCTTTAAATAGTGCATGGGGGCCAGAAATAAAAAAAAATGAATGAGGCGTTCGACAAAACACGGTGTAGTCTTCTGTAGGTACGACTTTCCCGATTCTCTTTTGAATTAAGTAGGTAAAGTAAACGGAGATGTCCGAACAAGGTTTAATGGACATTTAAAAGATTTCGACAGGTTTTTCACTCCGACCTTATGCTCTGTTGTATCCCCGCAGATACCTTGAAAAAGCTTTCTTCCCCATTCCATCGCCCGATCGCATTGTAATTTTTCCGATGGCAGTTATAAATCCGGTCTATGCTATGACTAGCCTTCCTCAAAAATTTCCACCTAAACCACTAGGCAATTGAGTAGTAAATTTGTATCTTTGAGAACTAGGCTGAGTCTTTATAACATTTTTAAAATTACAGTCCTCCTTTACGGCGCTGAAGCTTCTAAAGCGAATGAAGATATACTCTCGAGAGAATCCTTATTCACAATATATAGATGAATCCTTATTCACAATATATAGATGAATCCTTATTCACAATATATAGATGAATTTAAATACCTGGAGCTTACCAAAGACGCTAGAATGAGCTTTTCAAATCACGCAGAAAATCTGAGGAAGTATTTTCGCTACACACTTAGACATTTCTATTACTTGCAACGAATTTGCTCCGCCATGCTCCTAAAAACAATTTATTTTGGTATTTTTCACTCTAAACTGCAGTATGGAATTGCATGTTGGGGAGGTGTTTATCTAAACAAAATAAATGTATGTTACGGAAAATATGCTGCAAACCTAGCAGACATCCTAGTTTTCCTTTGTTCTGTGAACAGAAAATTCTTCCAGTTCGTCATTTGTACTGTTTTAAGGTTTTGAAATTGAATGAAATTTTTCCTCTGTCAATAAGGATGATATCAACGCCTGGAATGCCGCTAAGTCATTTTAAATGCTGGCTTTACAATTTTAACTTTGTTAATTTAGAATCTATACTTTCAGACACTCTGGTTTAAATTTTAGTTCTACGAATTATGTATGTATTTATTATTTTTTGCACTTACTTTTGAATTTCTTTAAAGTAATCTGCTTCTTTTATTCTATTTGAGTTTTAAAGTTCTTACTCCTTTTTTTTTAAATTCTGTTTGTGCTAAATTTTGTATTCTATTATATCCTTATTGCTAATGTTTTATAGGGTCACCCCATCCAAAACTAATTTCTTGAAATTTGTAATAATTCTTAGAACATTCAACAATATTTTTTGTACTCAGTGCACAAAAAACAGAATGTCTCTATTTTTCTTAAATTCTATACTTAAAGCACTTATAAAAATTTTTCTATCTATCTATATTCGGTGCCATTTTCGTTGCACGGCTTTAGAAGAGGAGATTCCATGACAAACTATACGAGCTATACGGCGACATAAGCCTTGTCAAATAATTGTCGTCCGCCCCATGTTGTCTTTGACTTCAGTAGAGGAACACCTTAAGCGACGTGCACAAGTAGAAGGAGACTTCAACCAATTTCGCAACTAGGAAGCAGTTGGCTAAGGACCGTGCTAGCTGGAGGGGCTTGTTAGTGGAGGCCCAGGCTCACTCCAAACTTTAGCGCGAGCAAAGAAGAAGAAGATTAAAAATAAGACCGCGTCAGACGGACGTAACTTTTAGTTTCTGTTATGAGACCGAGAATAAGAAGATGTTCATAGATGTTATATCCCTGCCAAGGCTTCGATCCACTTTTAGATGTTATATTTCTGATAGCAATTAATTTAACCAACTTCCACGTGAAATAAAAGCCGAAAACTCATTAGCGGGATTTAAAACTAGATGTAGTCAATATATATTGAGTCGCACTTGAAAGCTTTAATTTTTCTTACCGTTTTTTTTTTTTTTTAATTTAAGTACTTATATATTTTTTTATTATTTTGTCCAAATCTTAATGGAATGAATATTGTGAGCATATTTGTAAGCAAAGAGTAAACATATTACTAATAAAGAAGAATTTAATTTAATTTAATTTAGTTATTGCCGCACAGAATTCACAAACTTGAACTAGAGTTTAGATGAGTTTCGATGTAAATTCTGCTAAGACATTCTTAGCCATTGGAGGTTTTTAAAGGTTGTAGCCCTTCTCTCCTCCTACAAGCTTCCGAAAACTGTCCCAATTCCGCAGAATGGTTTGAGCCTTTAGAAATGTTTTGATACAACTTGACAAAAAAAACGTATTCATATATGGGCAGAAATGCAGGTGGTGGTTAGTCTGATGTTCTTCCCTAAATTCTGAAGTCTGTGAAGGACATTTGAAACCAGATAAAAGTGCTTAAGATTTTTTTGCCTAAAGGTATCTGTAGTTTTCCTCCGAACCCACCGAATGGCTTTAAATATACATACTTCTTATGCTCTCATATCTGAGCATGCATTGAAAGAGCTTTTGGAAACGAATGCAAAAATAATGGTTTTGCATAAGGGAATACTTGAAAAATTTGGTCGCCAAACATTTACAACCTCAGAACAAACTATTTTAACAGAATTCAGAAACAATCAAAGTTAATCACCGGGAATAGAGTTCAACACAAGAAAGACCTCCTTAGAGACTTATTGTCAAGCTCATCATCAATCGGCTTCACTTGTTTTTGTCGTACCGATCGCGGGGATATTTCCAAAACCGATTTTTATGAAAGACGGACCAAGTGGATGCTGAATTTCCGTATGTCAATTGGCCTGTCAATTTTTTTGTCACAAAGGATAAATGTTAACAAAGGTTGTTGATCTGCATAATAGAAACAAAAGAAAGACAAACTTGTCATACCCACCTCAACCTTGACCAACGGCTTATCCCTTAACTACGAATATAATCCGACTTATACCTAATTCTTTCATACAATCCAGTTTCCCTTAGACCTATCCGTAATGACGGTTATTTGTCCAAAAATTAAGGCATTTGCCTGCCCTCGTCCAATTTATCGCCTCAGATGTCGGCGAACTTTAAATAGCTCTGTCCCCTATCTTCTGCTAAAAACTCGATCCGGTTCGTCCAACCTTACATACCCCTGGCCAAGAGGAACTCAAATAAACCAGAGTTGCACACACATGACATTTTTTTATGGCGAATTTCAAACCTCACGATCTCGACACGTTGTGTGGGAAGTACGAATGTCTTCCCAGAAGCGCCAATAAAAAAATTTAATTAGACAGGCAATCTGCTCGCTTATATTACATCCGACGACCAGTCCGCAATTTGGCATTTAATTTGAGAGGCACAATAAAATATCTGGGCCAACACAAATCTCGCATTCCCCGTAGAAGTAGAAGTTCCCACGACTTACAGGCCAAGTCACCCACATTACGGTTGGATACCACATCTGGGATCGAGAAGACGCCGTCATATAGGTGGGAGTAGCTGTTGTAACTGTATTCATACTAATTCGCCATTACACGAACTCCTTAGCCAAATTAGAATCTGGTTCGCACGCTCAACACTTAGCCGCACCGCAATTGCAATGAATCACGCACACGAGAATTTCCATTTCAATTTGGAAAAGCGTGCGCTTGCTATTTATAGATCACACGACCAAAAGTCAAGTCAGCCAGCAGTCGTCGTCGCAACGATACAAAACAGAACCTAAGCTGGCTGCTCTATTAGGCGATCAATTTGAAATGTCATTCGTTGACGTTTGAATAATGTTGTTCTGCGGCCGAGTTTAGAATGGACCCTGCTCGCGCTCTTTATGGAAATGTTTGCTTGCGCAAATGACGACTTTCAGTTTTTTATTTTTTTTTTTTGATTTTGGAAGCGTAATAAATCCTGGGACGTGGTTTTGCAAACAAGCCCAGGTAATTAATAGTAACTAATGAATGTTAAATGCAAGCGAGCGCTTACTAATTTATTGCTGTCACTGTCAGTGGAAATCCGAGCGCCAAAATGGAAATGATGTTTCGATAACAGCTTTTGAATTTGCACGCAGTAGTTTGACAGAACGTTCCTTTTACTTCAACATGCCTTATGCGAGTGTTTACACAATCCGCTCGGAATTAAAAGAAAAAGGACAGAGCAACAGTGTGATAACATCCGTTTCGCATAATAAAACTTCAAGCTGTCAGTTTCTGCGGTCGTTACTTTCGTTTTGTGTCGACTGAAATCGATTACCTCATGACAAAACCAAAAATGCTGTCGCCGGTTACACTGAAGGTTGTAGTAGCGACACTTGCTCCCCCTTTCGGAGTGATCGGCTCTATATTTGGGAACGTCATTGATTGGTTACTGATTTACGATGAGGCAGTGAATCATGTCAATTAAAAAACGGCGACAGTGAGCGTCAGTATATCGATCTCGACTAGTTCCGCGTGCCAATCAATTAGCGACACCCGGCCAGCATGATCGGAAGTCTAGCGCTCTCCGAATGTAGGCCAACCTAGTGGCTCATTTTCGTTTTAATAGGAGCTGTTGTTTTTTGTTTCCTTTGTTTCCGTTGCATGTTGCGGGCTCATATCGGATAGACTTTGCGTGTCGAACACAATTTTGTGTTCGCAGAGAGAGCCCATCGATAAAGACCACTTTAGGGCTGTAATTATTATATACTTGCGTTTTTGAATGTGCGTTAGAAGAATGGTTGTGCGGTTTAGGGATCGTGTTGTCCGATTTGTGGGAACTGTTCTAGACACGCAAGTGATATGCAATAGTAACGATGGTCGTAGATCTTTTCTTGTTGCACTCGCTGGTTGACCCAGTTAGTTTTGAGGAAAACTAATTGACTCGTAGAAATCTGGCTAATTGTCGTGTACATCCATCATGGGAAAAGGTGTTTGGCGGTGTCTCAAGATGTATTAGTCACCTACGAGCTATTAAGATTTCTCGGTTTCTTTTGAGGTGCAGCGCTAATAGGTTCGAGCGGGGGAAATAGTGTCGGAAAATTGACGATCTGTCTTCGACGGAGGATCATTTTGAGGTGATGATCTACAATAAGTTCGTAAGATCTACAGTCTTCGGTATGCAATTTACCGTTTGTGCGTCTGGCTTAGGTATGGTGATTCGGAGTCCACTTAAATTAGTAGCCTTAGTAGCCCACTTAAAAGATCATAAGATCTTTTGGAAGACATTTTCTTAAAAATACCTACACAGTCAAACATGGTTAAAGCACATTTGAACTATCAAAATTTGTAGGTTCTTGTAAGTTTGTGTAGGTTTGATAAAAGGAATTGATTTTGTCTTTTAAAATCAATACATAGTAACCATCTAACTTCAGCTTTGTAAGAACTGAGAAGTTACCTACTCGCAATCTGGCATATTTCTTTTGGTAGGAAAATGGTCTTTATATGAAAAAAAGAAGACATTTTACAAAAAAAAGAGGACAATGTTTTGTTTTGTTGTAGCAAAAAAATCAGAGGGGACATAGTAGCGAAAAAGAGGACAGCCCCATCAATAACTCGACGAAGGATTTTAAAAAGTTCAATCATGTGATTGAACCTAACAAAATTAAATTAAAAAGAAATGTAATATTTTGTTTAAATAACTACCTTTTTTTTTAAAAATTATTAGTAATTGATTAAATGTTTAGTAGTTAAATAATTAAATAAAATTATATCAGATGCAATACTGTCAATCAAGTACCTAAAGTTGGTATCTACGATTAAATCCTAGGCTCATCTGTCGAAAATGTATGTATGAAATGTATGTATGCTACTGAGAACTGAGTCTTTTTTTTTTTTGTAATGTAACCGGAATAGATTTAAAAAAAAAAAAACATGGCACGAAATTGACTTCGGTCTTCACACTTGCGTTGTTAAATGCTGCGATTAAAAGACAGGATATAGGTTTTTGTTATTATGGTTCCAGGGGATGAGATCTAAGCAGAGAGTGTTCAATACGTTCTAGCTGCTAGCACTAAAATGTCTTGGCCGATTGGAATTTCTGTTGTTTCAAAGTTCAATTTTGCATGCATGATTCGAACTCGGGCTAGCCAGTTATATACAGGATCCTAGTGTTAAAGTCATTTGGAACAGCTCTATGGAAGTTTACAACCAATAGATGTGATCTGGATATCTGGATACTTTGAAATTTTACCTTAAGTTTCTACAACTTTTCTTTGGTCACCAGTAAAATGTCGTCCCATAGAGGGATGTAGGTCACCAACACAAATAATGCCCCTCCTTGTGACTGGTTCCACTACCTTTTAAAAATTGTAATGAAAATCTTACATCAAAAGACTGGAGCTCTGCAAAAAATGCCGGTCAGTTGAGAAATATTATTCCCAATTTATTGCATGGTACAAAGCAGCAAAGAACGTAAAAGACGTAAACTCGAAAACTTCTCAACTAATTTAGACGAAATCTTCACCAGAATATTTATCGTGTTCTTTCTTCGCCTTATTTATAAAATTACATTAAAAAATTACCTATTTTTCTTTTCATATGTTTGAGATAAAAATATTTCGATAAACTTTACCTTCTAAAACCTTTCCCGGTGGAATAATTTTTTTACGGATTTCTTTTAACAAAAATTCAGCTTAAAACTGAAAAGCACACATAGCTAGTGTGACGAAACATCGAAACAAATCGAAGCGATTCCATTTGGAGACTTATTTGCCGTGTCAATATTTGTTGTGGCAACTTTCCATTTGTTTCAAAAATAAAATCTCAGCGCAACTCACACCAACGAATGGTTGCGACAAGCTAAGCCTTAGAGAGCCTATACGGACCAGCAATTTATTTTTATAGCCAATATCTATTTAGTTGCAAGTGTTAAATCATTCTAAACCCCTAAGTCAGGGGCCGACTACTGATTTACCTGCAAGTTTGTCAGTTTTTTGTTTGCTTATTTTTTTTGTTTAGATACCTTGCCCTGTTTGTAGAGAGGGGCCATAAGTCCATTCGTTTTTATGCTACGAGCTATTTAAATCCACCACAAAGTAAAATAGTCACCCACAGTGCTGCTCGTACCTACAGAGCTTACTCCGCATTGAGTTGACAACACTTTGACGTTTATACAGCAAGAAAACAAAATGATGTCATATTCATAAAATTGGCCTCTGCTATCACCATTTTACTGCCGTACCTGTTTTAATTGCCGCCAGCAAAACACTTCGAACGACTAACAAGACTGTGATTCATTCCCATCAGCAAAAGCTCTAAACACCGTGTGAATATATTATTACAGTACTTACCCAGCAACATAAAACAAAAAAAAAACATAACCATTTCACGTGCACTTAAAAATATCTACCCCTTCTAAAGCGAACACAGCTGAACTCATCTTATATCCCTCCCTACGCCGAACGCACATCTATTAATCTCAAGTGCCAAGGATTCCAACTCTATTAGATAGTAATACTATTAACTAACTAAGAGGGATGCCCTCTCTGTACAATGTCCGACCCGACGGATTACTCATGCGAACGCAACCGACCACCTCTCGTTCTCAAACTCAATGAAATGAAATTAATTACCCATAAATTATCCATTTACGACGGCTCGGTGAGTTAACACTCATATGCGCTCACATATGATGAGAGTATGTGTATCTGCTGCACATATTTCGTACAGAGGAACACAAATAAGCTATTAACCGTTGGCTAGGTCGGACATTTAAGTTAGTAATCTAAATTAACTGCACTGCATTAACGGACTACAAATTGATTAATTATTATTTTTGTATGCAAGTGGGCAGCGGGCATTGTGCCGCGCCGCTGTTCGATCAGCTGTGAGATTTGTAATAACCAAGTACGATAGTACGTTTTGTGAATAATGTTATTGTTTCGTTTTGTTTATTGTTGAATGTGTTTCTAATTGCATTGTTGTGGCGGTGAGTAGCCGGTTTTTAATTGACTTGCAAGATTTAAGACGAAACGTGCTTTGAATGAAGTAGTGCAAACGGTTTTTCTCAAGAAGGTAGGTACTTTGTGTGGGATCTTTTGAGGCAATGTCGAAGGGAACACAAGGCCACGTAAGTATTTAATGGACACACGTTTATAAGATTAGTTTCTTGGACCATGCGGAGGGAGAGTCAACTTTAAACCGGAGGAAGCTCCAACAAAATTTATCCACTGACCTTTCAAAATTAAGCTAATCGCCCAGTACTCGTAGTTTTTGAATTCGCCACGAGACTTTTTGAAGTATTTTGGCCGTATATGTGGTTTAATCGCTTGAGGTGCATCTAACACAGTAAAACTGAATACAGGATTCTTCAACAATCTATGCGGTCTTGGTGGGGACGATCCTTCCCGATTTGGCAGTGTCAATGTTCGATTTTTTTCCCTACCAAGTTTGCAACAGTGGAAGTGCATATTACACACTTGAAGACGAACTTACGAAAACGTAGTTACCTATAAATGGTTGCACAAAGAGTAATGGTTCCCTGCAGGTTGCTCCGTTAAAAGTGCAATAGAAGACAAGAAGATCGCACCGTGAAACTTCCTTTTACGTCGTTATGAAGCTTGTTGCCCTTTGAGGGCGCCCCTGTCGTATCTCGCAATAAGAAAGCTGCAAGCTTACCGGAGGACTTCTGGGTGAGTAGAAAAAATTAAATAGATGGCGCAACAGATCCGTAGGAGTACCTTAACCTTAGCGTCTCACAACTTTTGGTTTGTGTGCGGCTTTATTTTTTTTTGGGAAGAACAGATGTTCGACGATGTGATCAGCTTAAGTGGTCGTTTGCCGCTGAACGTTTTACATGTTAAAATGTCTTCCCTCTCATTCTTTTTCTTCTTTCTCTTTTTTCTAATAAAAATCACTTTCTGTTGTAACTTGAACTACCACGCGCCTTTCATTTTTTTGGGCTTACCACAATATTTTCCTTAATAGCGTTTGCAGTCGGGAAATTTCGACCAACAATTATAGTCCGACGGTTGGATTTGAGAAGCTTTTTTAAATCACTTTTACTCTCGGGCGTTTGTCAGGCTTTCACTTTCTTAGCTGATGAGTCCCCCTCGGGCTATTCCTTACTTCCCAAACCTTTCTGATCCTTTACTTTTCAGTATGAGAGAGACTGTTACGATTTCATACTCAAAATCAGGTTTGCCAGATTAAGTTATTTATCAGAAATTGTGCTATCTTTTCCTAAATTTCTGACAAAAAAATGTTGTATGACAGCCCAACCCTAATTGGGCTATAAATCTGAGCATTTTGTATTTTGGGCGACTATTTTTCTATAGCGCTTTTCGTCTCTAAAAAATACTCTTAATTTGCCGATACTTTTATTCACTGATTCCACTCATTGATTTTGACATTTCAAATCAACTACGAATATATTTTTTATTGTTTTATGTTTTTTTTTCCATAAGAATTAAATAATTCTTATTAAAGTTATAAAAAAATGTGATCGGGCTACTTTATGGGATACCTTTTCGGCTCCGATTTTCGGCTACAACAATTTTGAAACTGGGCTATCGAACTAATTCAAGACCTGGCAGCCCAGCTCAAAATCTGAAATGCGCTATTTGCGAGAAGATTTCCGTAAAAAAGTTTTAAATATAATAGTTATAAATGCACTAAGCTTACACTTCCCATAAAATATAACAATTGGGGATCATGCCATTTAAGTGCTTTATGTATTTCAAAACGCCCCAGGACGAGCACCTTCTGTCAAATACTTATTCAGCTTGTTAAATGGATTATCTTCTCCGACCTGACATTCTTAGCTCAAGTCTACCCCGAGGCACACTTCTTCACAGTAAAGATTATCATTTTCAAAACTGATTTGACCTTCGTACACCCAAACAGGAACTGTGCAAAAATTCCATTACTACCCATGCTCATTTAAAACACCCGCCAGTCCGTCAGCCACCTCGCATAAATTATCGGCGACCTTGAGACAAAGTCCAGTCACACAGTCACTTTACCTTCGACATATACCTCTCCATACCATCCATTACTGACTGGCAATTGAAGCAAACTTGGCCAAATGTCACTCCATCTCCACTAGATGAGAACCCAAGTCCGACATTTAGTGCTAGGTACATACCTATATTTCAACTAGTTTTGACACAATCTCACGATTTCGCTGTCGGCCGTGGTTGGCATTGAATTGCAAGATTACAACACGTTTCATGAGTCCGTTTGCCCCTCGCTCTAATTCTGACTACGACCAGAGTTCCCATTTCGTGAAGCAGAAAAAAAAAACGAAAAGATTTTTAACAAAATATCAAAATTTCCTCCGAAGCTCTGTCACTGTCGTAGCATGTTGGCTTACCCTGGGCTGTCGAAATGATTTATTATGTGTTGCTGGCATGTCTTCGCGCAAACAGACTTCAGATGAAATGTTCAGCTCAACGGTTTTATTTCATGTACTAATGTTTTCCTCATTCCAGTGGTTGGTACAGTAATGCAAATTAATGGCATTTCAATTAAAATAGTGCAGCCCCGACTAGACCGACCGGGCGGTCTAAAAACTCGTACGATCGTGCTCATTTGGCAAATGTTCTGGTTTCTTGATAGTTAAAGTTGCAGTTTTTGTTTTATGATCTAGACGTGGGTACCTCTGTCAGTTGGTGGGCAATTAAGGTGCGTTCACGAGGCGATAAAGGTAGCAAGCTAGAGCAATTAACTCTGAAACTAATGCCAATAGGCACGTCAGTGGAATGCACTAGTTGCCTGTGATTTTATTTCAATCGAATTAGTGCTGCATTGCTACTTGAGGCGTAAGGACTGTTTTGCAATTCTTTATCATGCCGGGAGGTGCGCCATAGGGCGAGTTGCAAATGCAATTTAAGTGTACTAGTTGCATCAACTTGGTTCTCCCGAATGTACCTATATAAAGAAGACCTTTTGCAGTGCGGTATAGGTAGGTTTACAGAATCATTTTATCTGATACCTATTTCATTCAAGGATTCCTTAGGGTTCAGTTGCAGATCATTGGAAACAGCTCAATCATGTATTGCCTTCAAATCCTCATTTAACTCGCAGACACAATCTCCAATCTTTGATTGCGGAGACGAATTATATATTTGGACATCATCCGCATATAAATGTACAGAGGTGTGCCTGCAAACGGAAGGAAGGTCATTTATAAATAAGGCGAAAAGTAACGGTCCAAGAATTGAACCTTGTGGAACAACATTTCGAATTTCCAACACCGTGGAAGCAACTCGGTTTAGAAAAACTTGCTGATATCTATCGCTAAGATAATTTGCTATCAATGCAAACTGTACCTGGAAAAGAGCTTATTACAAAGTTTGTTGTGATTCACCGAATCAAATGCTTTCGAAAAATCCAAAAGACAAAGCAAGGTAGCCTCAGATTTTCCGAAATTTAGACGAATATCGTAAACTATGTCAACTATTATTAAGCTTCTAAAGCTTTATATACAGCGCAGCTATATTGAGGCGACCAAAAATTTTATGGCAAACGCGAAAGACTGAATTGAGAAGCTTCTGAAGATATTTTATGTCAGACGTTTGAAAAAAAGCGCAGTAAAAAAATCATAGGATGCAATTTTTGTGGGTTGAACCGAAAAAAGCTATTATTCTCACCAAATTGACAGTAATTATGAGTTATTATTGAAATTTCCATCAGCAATAGTTCAGAGACAATTCGACAAAATGTTCTCAACAGAAAATGTCAGGTAAAAGTCCCGATAAGCGAGAATCGTTTTCAGTCCGTGCTTCCGAATTCAGTAATAACCCTGGGAATCCTTGTGTTCTATCGCAGAGGGGCTTTAAATTGATACAGGAAATTCACACTGTATTTTTGCAGCCGATTTTTATGAGGACCAGTGATGCCAGCCCCCCGGATCGAGGTTTTTATGCCAAAATCTGAAAAAATGATGCCCCTTTCAAAACAATTATGGCTTCTTGCTTGTGTTTTACAGTCCTAGTTCAACGAACCTTTCGTACAATGTGATTAAAACTTGTTAACAAAATGTTGGTCGATCAGCCCTTTTTGCTCTCTGTAATCCAAGAAGCTAACAGAGGATTTTGTTCGCACTTTTCCGTATATAATTTTGCTTGACGTCAAGTTAGTCAAGCTGGGAATTCGAAAACCAATATGACGCACAGTTTTTGTTGAGCTTTATTATAAGATAAGATTTTGTGACGACAGTATGTCAAAATTTGCCTCGAAAAATGACACGCATAGTCGTAGCTTAATAGTTGTAAAGGTCTGAATATTTTCCAGCACTTAACCAGTTGGAAAGGAGCTTATCCAATAACGTTTTCAGAAAATCCAGTTTCGTATTCTTTGTGAAAATAAGTCTGTACAACGAACAAAGCAAGTTGTAAAAAACACAGTGAACATTGACCAAATGTTGACACTTCTTTGGCGTCAACCCTGGACGCGACGAATTTACCCCAGTATTAAAAAGATCGTCATTGCAATACCTACAGTTTTTTCTAGACTTAAACAAAGATGCCACTGCAACATAATAGAACTTTCAAGACGTCGGTCTCTTTTTTTACTTACTTGTCCGGCATTTAAGAGGTTTTTGTTCAGTGGCAAGGCAATTGTAATATACGAGTACATGCTGCAAAGGAGTCATAAAGGACCTTCCTTTTATCAGCTCTTTGATTTTATTGGAAGTCGTTTACTATACTCACCTACCCCACCTAATATCCCTGCTTTTAAGCACCTTTTACGTAAGTTTCATTCATACCGCAGAACTACACAATTTCCATGTACAAATTCACACCACTAACTACCACTTCCACTACCACGTCCATCTGTGGATGCCATAAAATTCCCACGAATTCTATAAAACGCCACTCACGGATGACGGTGATAGTGACCGTGACAGAGCAACCCCATGAATTCAATGCCACGTTGAAATATTGTAAGCCCTGAAAAATTCGCAAAAGAGCGTAATTGTGATTTATCGCTAGATAAAACTATTCAGATGGTGTGTACACTTCACCTAAGTAGGTGATGATTCAACGAGAAAAATAAAAAAAAAATATGTAAGTACCCACAACGCCGCCATGAAGACGATTTAAGTTCACAGAGAAGGGTACTCCACAAGCAGAAGCACTAAAAATCCAAATTTTACGATCCTCGTGTCCCCAAAGAGGAATACAACAAAAAAAAATACGAAAAAACTGGAAATGATACTTGACTATAGTGCTGTTTGCAGATAGCCAGCAACAGCTCTTTTAGTTCAAGGATCGTCGTCCGAATGCCCTTGAAAAACCAGAGGAGACTCGTTTGTTTTGATTCTACTTTCTTTACGCGTGCAATACTATTATTTAAATCGTGACTTGTTGAATGTATACCTCCATATCGGGCTTGTTATTATTAGATCAAGGTAGTAAAATCATTAGTGCGCATAAAATGTTGATTGGTCTCAGCAAAGTAAGAGCGCAAAACACTAGGAAATTGTGAATGAATCAACAAAAAAAACAAAAAATCTGGACAATAAACTATTTTTAACGCTTCAGATAGTTTGTTGAGTGCTCGTGTTTACTGTTAACAAGTGCGCGCCGCGTACATGTGCGTTTATGTATTAAATAATTTTTTTTTATTAGTTTAACATTTTCGTTACGCCAGTGGATTGTGTATTAAAAGCATGACTTTGGTTACGTAATAGCAGCGCGTTTGCTTTTAATGTTTACGTACTCGGTACTCCTTCGCTTAATGGTTTTGGAAATGTATTTCTTACTGGAAAGAATAAAATTTAGGCGTCAGAAAGAGGAAGCAAATACTTACTAAACGGGACTTGGATGGGTATGGGTAAAGTGTCATTGGATGTCGGACCATAAAAGGTGGAAAAGACACTAAAGATCGGCGACTTTAACATAATATGTAGATATATATAACTTTAAGGAGCTGACGGAACTTGCCAGTCGAAACCAAGCACTGATATCAGAGATTTGTGGACGTATTTCGTTGGCATTCAACGAGCCAAAGACAAACTTGTCGACCCAGGATCAAACGTTTGTGAGAAAACTCAACACAAGGCGAGTATAGTCGTACACAACATTTGTTGGGGATCACCCTTTGAAATCGACGTAGCAGCGCTCATCTTAGCTAAACATCCAATAAACAAAATTGTGGTAAATTTTAAAAAGGAATTTCCATTTTCAACAAGCAGTGTTGCCAGTTTGGGCGCTTTGTCGTATTTTTTTTAGGTTATATTTTTTCTTAAAAAACGGTGAAATTTCTTCCATAAACGCCCAACACAATTTTGTGCTAGGTATACGAGTAAGTATAAAGTTTTACAAATTTTGTTTGTTTTATTCCTTCACAAAACTACAAAAAAGAAATATTTTCGAACAAGCCCACACTTTTAAGACTTAGCAGCACTTTTGGAAGCTTTTTGATTTGACATAAAACACAAGCCACAAAGACCAATTGCAGAAGATACAAGTCAAATAAAACTCGCGGCGCGTATCAGTGAGATGGGTAGTAAGAAAAATACCAAAAAGTACTTAAGGAATTGGGAACATTTTCAACGACTTTTGGGCTTCTTTCTGGGCAACGATTTTGGGCTAATTTTTTTTTAAGGTTTGGGCGCTTAAAGCAAACTAAATGCTGACAACCCTGTCCACAAGTCGGTTTTTATTGGCCCGTACTCTGCTTGAAAAAAGAAAAAACTTTAAAAATAAGTACACTAATTTTATGGCTGGATATTCAGACCTTAAAGCATCATCTTTAAAGGCTATTTGAAAGGATGGATTTCCGAAAATAACAGCCTGGCTGTTGTAGATCTTTAAAGCTACATAACGTCCCAGATAAAGGCCTTGACTGCCTTCCGAAAATCAAAATGGTGGTCTCCTACGTTACGTTCTTATATCTTTAAAAAAAACAAGGCTTTAAGGTCTTTCTAATTTCGCCAAAATTCAATAAACATTTTATACAAATAGTTGGTCACATTAAAGGTTCCTATTAAATTGGTAAAAGCGAACGAGTTTTTAAACATGTTTATTAAGAGAGAGGTCTTGAGATCAAACTCTCGAGAACTAGATTTCATCTTAAGGCTTTTTCAACTGCGATGCTCCTTGTGACGTTTGACAAATATTTGCTAGGGTAACTGCGCTGGCGGGTGAGAATATCCTCGGTCGCCTTGAGGGAAAGATTCTTCTGTCTTGTTTGGGTTGAAGGGCTCTGGAGGAGACGATTCAACGACGAGCTATAGAAGCTTTACGGCGACATAGACCGAGTCTAAAAATCGGACATCAGTCGTCTAAGATGGCCAGGACATGAAGAGCGAGTGGACACAAATGTTCGAGCCCGCAGAGTCTTCGACTCCATCCCAGAGGTACAATGCAGTAGAGGAAGACCTACAATTAGGTGGCGCGCACATGTGTAGAAACAGACCTTAACCAGTTTGAAGTGAGCAACTGGAGGCAAAGTGCAGTGCTAACTGGAGGGGCTTGTTAGTGGAGGCCCAGGTTCGCCACGAGGAAGAAGAACTGTGCTGGCAAACCCTCGCAATTCGGCCTAAGATTCGGTATAAAATTGTAAGTCTCATCCAAGCGAATGTGAAGCTAGTTACACTCAGAGAAAAAAAATTGAAATGCCAACAATTTTCGTTGGTTAAAATGAACACTGATCGAGATTAAACTTTTATCATTTAATTTAGTAGGTTCCGTTTACTATTTTGCTTTTTCTGTACCAATTATCATTTCACTTCAGTTACCCAACAATATAATATTACGCTATTGTCATTCCATTTCATTTCATTCCGGAATTGGATCTGTCACTTTGGCAGACTAATTTATTTTTTTTTTCTTCTATTCTAACCACGATCCGATAAACACGTAATTCTTTAGATTACCTATTTTATAAGTTTAAATTAAGGATTTCTTTTAAATAAATAACAAGTTGGACACAAAGTTCCAACAAACCCAAATATGAAAATCTTTGATTTAAGAATGCAATTTTTGGCAATGATGTTATAAAATACTTATGGAGAGTATTACGCTGAAAACCTGATTCTTGAAAACATAAAAACGAGTTCTTGTTAACAAGAATAATATTTGAAGCAAGAACTTTTAACTTAAAATTGTTTCAGAATCTCAAAATTCTTCGCTTAACAATCCTTTTTTTTCTGAGTGTAGACCTTGGATTTATTTTTATTAAGGGCTTCAGCCGAAGTCATATACTGTAAAGTTGCTTAAAATTATAACCGCTGACATTTAAGTCAGAACTCGATTCAGTTTCCGTAACTGCTGCTGGTGACAAATGAACAAAGATTTTGAGCAACAAGTCAAGAAGTAAAAAAATGTTTAAACGGAATTTGGTAACACCAATTTCATTCTATCCGAACCTAGCACAATGTTGCTGCAGTTTTTTTTTAAAGTGTATACATTTTTCTCAAAAAGTGTAACAAATGGAAAAAAAAATTTAAATTTTATAATTTTACAAAAAAAGCTCTTAATTCACCTACCTGTGCATTTATTGTTAAACAAATAAAAAAAAAGCAAAAAAAGAAACAAAATTATTGACCATCAAAGTAGATTTCATTTCTATTTCACAAATTTTATTTACCACGAGATGTAGAACATTGTCAGCGGCGACGCAGCGAGACAGAAAAATGTTGTTGTATTTTCTCGTTCCCTCCCATTCCAATTCCCACTCGCAGTTTGACGTTTTGCATAACTTGTGCTCTGTGCAAACAAACAAAAACATTGACAGAAATTGGTAGAAGTTTGTTCCAAAAAAATAAGTGCCGCCAGTTCAACTTTTCAATATTTTTTAACGAGAAAAAAAAAAAAAAAAAAATTTAATGGGAAAAAGTGTAACAAAGCGAAAAAAGTAACATTGTAACAAAATTATAAAATAATTAAAAAATGTAACACTTTTGTTACACTTGTATCATTGTGGCAACGCTGGTTGCCACCTGATGAAATAACCTCCGACCTAAGCTTGTTTCATATAAAGAAGAAAGTTTTCGTTTCCCTTATTTTATTAAACCGAATATTTTGCCAGAAAAGTTGTCCCAAACATCAACAACCAACACTTTCATTTTGGTACCTGTCCATTCGAAATTTGCTTGCGTAAGATGCATTTCGGACCACCCCGCGTTGCACATCTTCCGATTGATTATTCAATTATCGAATTAACCACTGCGACAGCGAAAATTAAATGCAAACTTTCAAAATTAGTCAATCGGAAGCTAACATTCCAAATAAGAAGGATTAACCGCAATCAGTTGACTTGGCGGCTTAATTGGTAATTAATGAGCTGCCAGTGCGGATTTGCGTCGATTTATTGCCCATCTCAAACTCAACAAACTTAACACCTCTCATCTTAAAGGTTAATAATTAATTTTATAGCTCTCGCATTAGTGATATACCTGTAGCTCTCTTAATCAGTGAGACAGACAGTTTTTGTCGTTTCCGGATACTCGTATGCCTCGGCCGATGGTTGTACATTCAACACACAACCCCCCAGGGAGGAGACATTAAGAGTCTCAGCAAAGACAAACAACAGCGACTGTATCTAGATAAATTATCATTGTAATTGCCAAATAATGCAATGCAACTTTCACGAAACGCACTTCAGCCCGGCGCATATACGAAGATTACTGACCTGGCACTGGGTAGGGTACTGTGCGTGTTTTTTTTTCTGTATTGCGAGTGCGCGCGGCTTTTCAAAGTCATATACCTTCAGCTATTCTTCATCTGGGTGTCCACTCTTTTTTTTTTTCATTCAGATCCATTCATACTCCGCATACCTATGACGACCTGAATAACTTTCGATTTCGATACCGATACCGATACCGAAGTGCGATGCAGTGCCCTCGAAATTAATGACTGTCAAAGTTAATAATTCCTATAAGCTCTTCAAATGGCGATTAAATAAATTGTGTTCAGCGGCGCAGACACACATTATTATGCATGCATGTGGAGCACTCTTGTGTGTGGACATTTGAAATGGGAGACCTCTTGAGATGGATTTAGGGCTTTGAGAGCGTTGGACGTATGGACATAATGGAGGATTATAAGGGTACGTGATGTGGCCGTCAAAAGAAAGTGAGATTTGTTGCTCTTGGGTTGGGCGTACATGGGGACGATGGCCACAATCAGCGCGTATTAAATGTCTGACCCTTGAGATGGAGTCTGGTGCGCGGCGGCCATGTGTGTCTTATTAGATGGAAGGTGAAAGTATACTGCGTGTGTGTTGTATTTGTTGCATTTTATGTAATTGCAGAGTAATTTTTGCGGCTTACGGTGGTGCTTCCTTTTGTTTTTTCGAAACACGCGCGTGCGTAGTTAAGTGGCTGCCACTGACCGTCGAGTCTTATGCAAATGAGGCTCAGGAGTGGATTAAATAATTCCGAAATGGGAACAGCTCCAGTTACTTAATACCTAATAGTTGTAAAGTGCCGAGGCAGATGGGTTTGTGTGGCGTCATAATAAGATTTGTAGGTTGAAATGGGTCGGGACATTTGGAATATTTACGAGGGAAGCTAGTCTGCTCATGAGTGGATAATATGGCTTCGGTCGTAGGTAATGAGCAAGTCGCTGATCCAATTTTACATCATATGGGTCAGAGGATAATGGTGGCTATATTTGACGTTTCCCTATAGAATGAGATCGGTTTATGAAGCACAATTTAAAAGATTTGCGCCTTACAGACCTTTATCCAATCTTGATAACTATGAACTTGTTCAAACGAGATGGCTGTTTTTACAAAAAAAAAATACAGAGGAAGATCATATTTAGGAGTGGAGTGATTAGGAGAATAAGTTCTCTTATGATAGTAGCCGCAGATTCAAATCGATCGCCGTATAGAAAATATACATAAAAAGCCAATTCTGTCTTTTAGAACAGCCATATTGAGCACGTATTTCTGGAGTCTTGAAAGTTCTGTTATATAGAGAACCCCCAGTCGGTCCCAAATATAACAGAGGAAAAGTGATCCGCAAACCTATTAGAACCACCCTGGTGTTTTGGAGTTCTGGGCGTCGTAGTTCATCCAACCGACCTTCTTATAACTTGCAACCAACAAGGTGAATATTCAGCGTATGCATATCGTAAGTTCAGTGTTCTTAAAGTAAAGTTAAGAGGAAAGGGATACTGTAACTGGAACCACCTCTTAATTCTCGGCAAAGCACTGCTAAGATCGGGGTCGAACATTGTCTCCATATAAGGTGCTCAGTCCGATAATATTCACTTAATCTGTTTGACAGCATGTAGCGACGCGGGGCTTGACTAAAACGAGAACCCACATCTAGTCCAAGACTATTGCCTCTCACAAGACTCAGCTGAACTTCTTCCATATAGGCATCAACATGGAAGATGATCCGAGGATTTAAAATATGTTATTGTTAGAAATGCTACCTATGAGCTCTCTATACTAGGCAGGATACGTATAAAAATCAGCTACTAGTAAGTTTGAAAACCGTGGCGACATTTTTATCGGAAGTGGGGGAGATTAAAACAAAAATATAGCATAGAAATGTGAAAATAGGTTGGGAAATATAAATAACTAAAAAAACTGATTTTTTCGAATTTTTTGAGAAAAACTAAGTACGGGATCTTATTTCGAATACTGATTTTATTTTTAATATTTATTTTGATCAAAATTGTTACAGCGGTTTAAGATTTGGCAGACGAAACATTGCAATAAATATTGCAATGTTTAGTTACAAGTTATTTTCCGAGCTGTAAGGGGGCTTTCGAGATATTATGAGCTGTTTTTAAAATTAGCGTTTTCTGTAATTCGAGTGGAAAATTAGGGAAGCAATAATTTTGGAAACATCAATTTTACTCTAAGTTTGCATATTGGTCAAACTTGCTACAGGTAAACTAAAGAAAACTACATTTTTAAAAAAATTCAATTTTTCAAAAATCTATTTTACGATAATACAGAGAAATATTTAGTTTGCCATTAAGTTAGAAATGACCATATTACCTTATGAAATGAATAATTACAATCGTATGGACCGTTTGCGAGATATGTCCAAATTTTAAAAGTACCGTTATTCGATATTTTAGCGGAAAACTGAGTATGCAGTTATGTTAACTTCACCTACTTAAGCTTTAATATCAATTTTGGTTAAACGATGTTAAAACAAATCAAACTGGTATGAAAATGTTGTACGTGAAGTACCATTAATATTGAGGTTACCATGCAAAAAAAAAAACGGCCCCAAACTGTAAGCCCCCAAACTCAAAATCCGAGGCTTGAACGAAATCCGGGCAGTCGCTTAGGCTCGGGACATACAGACAGACAGACGGGCAGACGGACAGACGGACAGAATTTTGCGACCCACTTTTTTGAGTTCGCCTATCATCGTAATGTCAGATTCGACTAACTTCTCGAGTTCGAAATTTTGTACGAATACAATAAATTTCTCTTACTACGTAATGGAGAAAGTTAAAAATGACAAAGCGACAACTAAAACCAGTCATCGCCATAAGGGAAATAAATTTTTATGAGTAGCAAAAGGGATGTCAATATCTGAATTCGGAAATAGAGCAATATTGATGAGCAAGAAGCTTTAGGATAATCTTCATAAAGGTTGTTTGATCGGGGTACTTCGATCGACCCCGAGGTGTGTAGTATGCAGGTACAGTTGTGGATCGATATGAAATTCATACAATATTATTGCTTGGTCAAGCACATAGAACAAGAACTTCCTTCTAGGTAGTCGGACTTAAAATTTACGTCCTTCTTTGGATATACATTCCTCTGAAACAAAGTTGAGTTTCAAATACCACGATATGACAGGCAGCCTTCTCATCATTGAAACGTGAAATAGGGTTTTTCAAAAAGGCTTATGTGTGTCAAAATGATCAGTAAACTTTGCAGTTTTGTCATGCGGCGTTTGACGTTTCGTGACCGTTTCGAAATTATTAAAAAAATATTATAAAAGTTCGAGCTCAGTTGTGCCTATCCAACGTTTGTCATCAATTGGAGCGATCGTGGCCATCTCTGTAAACAAATATTGGGAAGATGTCTTATTTCGAAAACAGCTGCTATTTTCAAGCTCCAAAAAAGTGCAATCAAACCTTTGTTGTTCTATTTAAAATTAAATCGTTATATCACTCTTAATGACAGACTGTACATTTCTGAATACGAATTTTGAAAATCTCGTGAGCCTACGTAAGTCCAACAATAAGAAGAGTAACTTCATCTTGACAATTAATTGATCTAAATGAGGTACAAAAGGAATCCATTTATTTTACAGCGGAAGTGCGCCATTCATAGATAAGTGGGATGTCAACTGTTTGTCATTCATAAGGTTGCAACCAATATTGTACCCAGATTGGCATCTCGTTTCCGTAGTTCCGAACGAAAGTGAAAACGCATGATTAACTTTATAGCTTTCAATCTAAATTTGAATAAGTGTAGGCTTCCAAAAGGCGGTGCTACAAAGCACCATACCCGGTAGAGTACCGTGAAAGGTGTATTTGCATAAGCACTCATGTTAACATGAAGTGGGTGGCCTGCACATAAAAGCAAAAGTTAAAACCAGGTGGAGATTCTAGGAATATGTAATCAGGTGTGGGAAGACTTGGGCTAATTGTCACATGTGGTGTCTTTTGGCGATCGCATTTGGTCGATGTGTTCTATAATTGGTTATCTGGTATTCTTCGGCATAAAAAGCAGCCCGTGTGACATTTTCCTAAAACCTTTACCCTTTTGATTCAGTTTTCTTCAAGGGTTATGATGGTATACGAAAATTTCAACAGGTAGTCCGAGAAATGTTCAGAAACGCACCTAAAAAATGACCCATACCATAGACGTCGACTTAAGGTTCTCAAAATGTCACACAGAATGGAAAGTCGCCATAAATGAAATTACGTATAAGTAGCACTCCAGCTGCCTTAACAGACAACTCTGAGAGGCAATCTCTGTAAAAAAAACAACCAACAAAATCCGCGCCCTACTTCCCAAGTTCGCTGTTGAACTCTGTTGTTTTAAGCAAAAATTACATCACGCTCGTAATGGTTTGGCTGTCATATCCCTCTTTATGAGTACTCAATTAATTGTTGCCAAAAATGTGCAATTCACAACACGATCCCCTGTGCAAAAAATATCCCAGTCCACTTCAAACGAATACGAAAATAAATTCCCACCGTAAGTACGTTTACATCATCACCTTCACACAAATGCGTGCTACATCCGACTTCAAGGTTACAATCACCTACGACTTTCACTTGCGATGCGAGGGTGTTCGATTGGCGTACTTAGCCCGATGGGCATCACTTGAAGTACTCCCTCAAGCACATGACCTACTCCCATCCCAATTGACATATTTAGCAAATTTCAACATGGCAAACACAAAGGCCATCTTCTCTCACCTCTCACGTCTCACAGATGTTTACATTCAGTGCAGCGTTGTGGATGTGGGTGTACACCGCAACGAATCCTACCATTCAATCACACTCGGGTAATTCATAGTCCCAATCAAACGCGGGGGCGCCCAATATGCCAATTGCGCAAGGTGCTACATTATGAAAATTGGCAACAAAGTCACACAATCCATGACCAAATACAGAGGTCATGGTTCAACAGATTTACAAATTAAAGTCTTGATCTTGTAAAGAGTCCAATTTTATGGATTCCAATGGAGTCTGTCCCAAAATTGCTTGTATCCTGATTAAGCACTGCTGCCACTGCCCACCACTTATGTGCCAAATTGGCCACACGCCAGCCGGCCGAGCGCAAAATTGCAGCAGCCTTCTTCACAGGTTTGGCCGCCGTATACTCATTAGTTTTTGCATCGATGTCGACCGCGCAAATCCTCCGCCAAACCAAAATGAATGGCTGTTCCATAATAAAACCGCGCGGTGAACCCAAGCCAACAAGCAGCAGCAATGACCAGTGTTGTGCTGGATTTTTATTCTGCGGACGGCTCACACCCGTAGGTGGTTAGTTGTGGTTAATTGAAAAGAAAATGACCACCGCCATCGCCGTTGAGCTGCAGCTCGGCTACTGGACGTCAATTCAAGTATCACCCATTTGTCGGATCGATATAGTTGAACCTAGGCGTAGTACATTCGACCCGCAAGGCCGAGCACAGCTGAGCGTAGATTCGCTCAGATTGCGTCCGGCCGCCAAGTGTGGAGCAACACCTGACTGGCTCGGGTGCACTATGGCTATGAGATCATAATTTCCAGTATTTGTCAGATTTTTTGCAAGCTGCATGTGGTATGGGGGCCACAGTGTGCTGTAGTTAGCCTCACAAAGCTATTAACTTTGTTAATTGACCGACATGCAGTTGGGTATGGTATCTGTGGGAAATAATTTGCGCTCAGCAAGGTATTGTTTATGAATTGCTCAGCGTATGATTAAGTGCTTAGACTAATGCGAGGCGATAAAAGTTTAATGAATGCGATTTTGAAATTGGGTACGGAAATAGGACTCGAAATGGGGGTTTCACTTAGTAAACAAACATTTAGACTGCAGTCGACAATGGATTGGGTTGGAAAGAGGGCAACAAGTGGTTGGCGCTTCGTTCATTGGGTGAAAGAAATTGTCAAACATTCTCTGGCGGCGGAGGTTGATATGATTTTCTAGTCAAACAAAGGATAGGTTGCTTCAAGGACTACTGTCTGAAATACCAAAATACCAAAAATTTCAAAAACGTTTTATTCAGACAGATCTAGTCAATAATTCATAATTATTATTATTTATTTATTAACTTATTATTTTTTTTGTTAATAATGTAGATTTTTTTTTCATCATTTCAATTGAATATGTATACTATTTTGTTTAATGTAATTCATATTTATTTAGCTTAATTAATCAGTTAAAATTGTATTAACTTTTGTAAAAGATATTTTCTGAGTCAATAAATGTAAATATTGAAAGTTTGTAACAAAATGAGTCTCTCAGCAGGAGCTTGTCGTGCGGGTTGATTTAGCTGGACTGAATCAACGGTGTTATCAACTCTGGCAAGTAAGACGCCAAGACTGTCATCTAAAGGCGGACATCTTTATGCCTAAAGTTGGAAAGTACAGCCCACACAAAAGCACCTTCGGAAGCGTTATTGAAGAATTCCGGTGACCGGGAGTTTCAAGAGGTACACTGAACCAAAAAGATCTGTATATGTATATTGTATAGTCATGAAAACGTTCATCAATATGATGAAAAATTCATAAATTTTAGTCCGTAAACTTTTTCATTGATTTAATGAAACAGATACCATCAATGTGATGAACACAAAATGGGTTCACCATTCATCAACTTTGTTCGTCAATGAACAATTCAATGATTTGATGAAAATTCAAATTCTGGCAACCGTATACGTCAATTTGATGACTCCATTCATCAATAAGAGAACATTTTATCAACTGTTGGAACAAATAATTAAATTCATCAAAATAAGTGTGTGAAATGTTGTTTATAAGAAAATGCGACAAAATCTACCAAGAATCCTGCCGACACAATTTACGAATCCGCTTTCATCATATTGAAGAAATTTTCATCAAGCGTCAGAGAGTTTTGTACATTATATTGATGAAAAGTACATAATATCAATGAATTTTAAGTGGATGAACTCCATTCATCAATAAGAAGACGTCTTTTTTTTCCAGTTTACGGATGCGGATATTTACCCACGTCACGTCGCAAGTTCCAGCGGATATTGTATTGTTTTGTATTTTATTGTATTGTATTGAAGACTTGAGTCGCAAGGCTACTATCGTATGAAAACCATTAGAACCTCAGCAAGCACATCACCAGCATGAAATGGAAAGGATCAGTGGCAACACTGCTAATATGCTATCAGAAGTGTACCACCTATGCAGTTGTTTTTTCTTATAAAACCCCTGGTTCGATGAGAAGTGCCGGCAGAGACAAGCATGATGTCTAAAAGTCAATGGTGAGCCCCCAAAACCACCTACTGGCAAAAAAGAAGCTCTCAATTGCGAAATTTGTATGGAAAATATGGCCACTACTAAAATTTAGAGTCGAAACTAAAAATGTTTATTGGTAAGACCCACTATGTCTAATAGAAAATGAAATTATAATATAATAAGTATATTTTTATGTTATATGTATATTTATTTCAAGCTTGTAATAAACACGGTTACGATTTTAAATTGTTTTCATATGAAAATAAGTGCAAATTTCACTTGAAGGAAAAAAGAGGATTTTTTCGAATTTAGGGGAAAACTAATGCTTGGTCAAAAAAAGCATTAGTTTTCGGGAAAACAGTCTTCAAAGTCTGGGAATACCTATGACCTATAGGTGGAGCTTTTCAAAGCAGTGTAAGATCAGTTGGTATAAGCAGCATGCACCAACTTATGCGCCAAAAATTATCGAACGGAAGTATTAGTACACCCGATGAATGGAAGCTCAACATTGTAGACTCTCCCATACAAAAATGCCGACGAAAATTCTCTTCTCATTTAGCTCGCGAAATAAATGTCTGGTACATTGAATCGAAGATAAATTTGGACATAGAAAACGGAGGAAAAATTTGTCTTGTGTTTACTTGGTTTTTTTTTTTTTTTGAGAAAACCACAGAAAACATTTGCGTGATAAATAAAAGAAAGCGCAAAAACAAAAATTCCTTTTCAAACAAAAAAAAATATTGCGGGGCTTGTGGAGGAACGATCAGCGATATGGAAATTGCTGCAAAATTCCACTGCAAGTAGGGACTTACCCGACACGAAGGAACGTGTCGTCTTCTACTTGCTACTACAGAAATTATTTAGGCTGCTGCAGCATTGGTAATCCATTGTTTTGGAGATATTCAAATATTGCGATTTATTTCGACATGATTTGCAGTCTGAATTTGGAAATTCTAATTGTGCGTATAGTTAAAATTACGTTCACCTATATCTGCCATATGAACATATGGTTTTTGCCCCATCTGTATCATGTTTGATAATTTAACGACTATTTATCTTTGAAGTGGAGCTAGACTAATTTTTGTTTAGTACTGGCCTTCAAACGATAAGTGTATAAATTTGACAGCAATCTGACTATTGATTCGTGAGTTATAGCATTTTGTGCGAAGCACAAAAAAATTGAAAAAGTGAATTTCGAGTTTTGATAAATAATTTACTTTTTGATGAAAAAAAAAATTCAGTGGAAACTTGATAAAAATGGAAGCTTGATAAAAATGGTAGAGAAGTGAATTTCTGAATTTAAACGTGGTCGTACCAGCACAAATGATGCAGAGCGCAGTGGACGACCAAATCAGACTGTTATTCCAGAAAACATAAAAAAAATCCACAAATTGGTTATCAACGATCGCAAATTGTAAAGATATCAGATGGTAGTGTTTTTACTCTGTGCAAAGTGGGTGCCGAGTTAGCTCACAGTCGACCAAAAACAACAACGAATTGTTTCAGAGGGGACTGTTTGGCGCTGTTAAACCCAAATAAAATCGAATTCTATCGTCGATATGTGACAGTGGATGAAACATGGCTTCACTATTACTCACCAGAATGCTTGCTGGAAAGAAATTTAAGTCCAATGATGAATTAATTGCTGAAACTGAGGCCTATATTGACGAGAAAGAGAAATCATACTATAAAAGTGGTATCGAAAAGATAGAAAATCGCTATACTCGTTGTATCGCCCTCGAAGGCAACTATGTTGAATAATAAAATCGAGTTTGGTCGAAAATTTTGTTTTTTTCTTACTTATCTTTCGGACTTTTTGAATGATCTGTTACTAGGCTTAAGCAAGAGGATACTGTTAGCTATTCCATCTACAGAGGAAATGGTTTTCTGAATGCCGCTTATCGATCATGCTGTGTGATAGCGTGAAACGTTTCTTAAGCATTCAAGTTGAACGGCCTCCTCTAAAGAAGTCAACCGTCGACCAAATCCTCACACACTGAAAAGCCTTGGAAAAAAAAAACTTATACGCATCACATTTTTATCTGCTTTGAGGTTGTTTCATTCGATTGGCATATTCAATTCACCAGATGCAATAATACCCTTAAGCCGCTGCAAAAACCTGCCTTTCAGTCTGTTGTGCTCTGCTTCTAGTCCTGCGGCTCGATTTCATGACTCCCAATGTAGGACAATTAAAATCAATTCATGTCCGTTTTATCTAAAAAAAACCTTTAAAAATGTCTTCGGGTATATATTTTTAAATTCTATCTTCCTCGACAAGTCCCGCTTTAAAATGAAAAATTCTCCACAGATTGGAATTCCTTCCCCTTGACAACCAAAAGTCACCGAAAGTACCCATGCCGATGCATTATATGAACGCCATTCATAAATCCGCTCATTGAATCAGTTTACAGTCGCCACAACTCATTAATACAATTCCATTCCCAATCACACGCAAATCCAAAACAAACATTATTTGTAGAACATCTTCAACAACACGAAAACGAAAAACCCCTGATGGAGGTCATGATACCATCCGCTGCCATCGGTCACCACACAATTTTTATAGAATCTAATGAAGCCATCGGCCTGAGACAACGACACTCTCTCGCATGTACTTAACCATCGAAAAGTGTTTACTTTCGCTATTTCTTCCTGGACGCGATCAATATTCAGCTATGTGATTCTCGATACGTGTTTGAGCTTTACACTGGATTACTGAAACCGCACCGAGTCCGAATTCGAATCAGATGCAGATCACGAGAGCAGAGATGGAAAGTTGGATTCAATTCATCGTCGCGTCGGGTCATTAACACAGCAAATATAAATTGAGCCGCATTACGTGGAATGACTCGCCGATGAGTTGGATGTTGCTCCACAGTCCGGTGTAAGTCCGGCTGAAGTTTCAGTCATTCTAAAGGGGAGGAGCTGCACTTTGTTACTCTGAAACTGGCCATTTACAACTTGTTTCCATTGACACTGTATTTTGTATTTAAACAGTGATAAAGTTGTTAAAGAGTTATTTGGAGGGTGGCACTGCACCTTTTAATGAGGCGGTACTTAAAGGAACAGCGACTTGAAAGTGTGTCTCGTTCTTTTCGCCAGAAGCACTCCCACGTTTTTAGATGTTGGCCTACACATAGAAAAATAATATAGCCACAAACACAATAATTGCAACAACAACGCGCTTCAACCCATTATCGAGACGAATTTCACTTTCGGTTTCCTGGGCAAACCAAACACGCCGAAGGCGATCGCGAACGAACTTGAAGAATGTTTTCGACAAAGAAAATGTACAATTTCAATATTTATTCATTAATTTTAACCGCAATCATCAATCAACAATTTAATTTGGAAGAACACCGATCAACAAAGAAAGGCAATAGTGTTAGATTTTCACCGAAATTCGTGTCTCTTTCGATTACCGACGGGGATCGTTTAACGATGCTAACCCTGTAGCATCCTTCATTGCGTAATTAAGGGGCCTTCTCGGCGGGCTAGGTATGTCTTCTTTGGCGTCTCAAGATGCCTGGGAAAGACATTCGATTTTAATTCGTATCCGGGATTAAAATTTACAGAGAAAAGTTAACTAAACACTGATGGACCCTCAGAGCTCAGGGCCTTTAAAGCCACATTTAAGCTTGGCCTAGTGATTGGATACACTGCGCGCAAAAGTAATAATCGGCAAATTACCTGAATCAAGATCGATTGTTAAGTGATTTTAAATTGCCACTTGGGGTGATGGCGCGGAGCTCAGAAGAAGTTGCCTCATCTGTTTATTTTTGGATGAGTCTAATGACGTTTTGTGTTTGTGAATCTTGTTCGACATGCTTTCGATGATGTTGTATACAGAATTATACAAGGGGGAGTTGATTTATTACATCGTTCCTACATATGATTATGTTTGTTCGTGTGTGCAGTGATATAGGACTTATGATGGGAAGGGACACGGTGACGGGTGTTTTATGTCGCATCTTGGGTGAAGGAGTCATTGATCTGTCAGCACCGTGCTCACAATTAAAGACGAGCGATGCATGTTTATGGTCCAAGGGGAGAGTTAGAACCTAGAAGTTTCTACAACTTGCAATTGATATGTATAAATAAGTCATTCAGCTGACATTTTAGAAGGTGGCTTTGCACCGAAGAGGGGTTCTTCTCAAGCTATTTAAAATAGATTTTTTAGTAAAAGGAAGACTGTTTTAAATTAAGGCTGGGGGGAAGTAGTGGCGAACAATTTTCGTGGAGCACGTTTGCTTTGAAAAGCTTCCTGAAAACAGAACTTGCAGACTTAGAAACCTCAAGCCAAAAGTTATGTACAAAAACTGAATCAAATCTTGAATGGTATTTAGTTTTGTTGGGGTTTGCAGAACTTTAAGCGAGTTCGTCTTCACTTCTTATGCTATTCAAGCCCTAAAATAGTTAAAATTGTAAGTCTAGATCTGTTCTTAGAATTAAATTGTATAAATTTCGTCTTTTTGTATGTGGATTTCTGAACGCATCACGTGAAAACTACCCACCACATTTATATTGACATCATAGAAAACCATGGTTCAACAAAAAGTATTTTTGTCATCGAAATCGGTTAACTCATTCTTATTTACGAGAATTTTTGTAAATGTCAGCTTAACCTCACGGACTTATAATCTAAAAAAAAATAATTAAAACCCGTATTCAAATTGTAATATCTTCTCAAACACAACTGAACGTTGAAACTAAAATATTTTGTCGATCTTTCTTGGATTGGTCATGATTAAGGAGGTGTTTTTAGTGCGGTTAGAGTCCCACACAACTCTGGGTTACTAACCCCATTGTGTCTTTCGAGATTTTCACCTTCAATAACAAAAAAAAAATTTCAGCTTGCAGGGCTTTCTTAATGGGAAATGATTGCACAGGGCCTGGTGGTAGTCATTTGTAGCGTTCATTTAGCTGAGCTTACACCAAATCTCAAATAGGAAACTGCTTAATGATAAATTGGGTGAAGTGATAAGTGAGTTTGACTACAGAACAAGTCAAAGAAAAGTGTTTAAAACGAAGGAAAATGGTTGTCCAGCATAAATAGTTCCTGAAGGACAGATCTTTTCAGCGAACACCTTGTAAAGGGTGAATTACATACCTAGTTGTGGAAAGTTTGCAAAATGCGGCACAAAATCTGAGAAGACCAATGACAAAGTTTGTTTCCAAGGTGTCAGAAAAAAACGGACCAACGACAGGCATGCTTCCAAGGGGAACTATTGCTGCGTACGGCAGAAAGCGCCCAAGCTACAGACGTGGTTCCAAAGAGGACTCTACCAAAAAGTGGGTTTCCGTGCCGGGGTTTCAGGAAGCGGTCAAACGAGCGTGGTTCCGAGGGCGCCCGGAGATTTATGGTAGTTCTTTCGGAAGACCTGGAATTGTAACCCTTTGTGAGCTCCCAAGATACTCCCAGAAAGGTTTTGCTATAGTTTGCACAGTTTTTTGTAAGAGGTAATCTGTCCGAAATATTTTCTGGCTAGCGAGTTCGAAACATTGGGAAAGTGAAGCGCATTTTTTTCTGCCTTGATTAGTTTTCTATGAGTCAATGGTTATGTTGAAATACGCATTCCAAAGCGGGTTTTGCAATAATCCAGCTACCAACCAACTATTTAGACTCCACAAGGTATAGAAGTTAGTTTTGGCAAGTTTTAGGCAAAAAGGTTTCAAATTTGTGATCAAAATGACCTGGAAAGCCTTGCTCTAGCTATATCCTAAAGGGAGCTTGACGAGAAACGAACAGGTGCAGATGCAAATTTGCTAGTCCCAGCTATCTGTGAAAGCTACAGATATAAAGCCGAATTAGAATGCGTTCATCAGTCGTATGCTAAACAACTATTACGAATTTTAGCCTCAGAAATCTGAACAGCAGTGGAGCTGAAAAGACTAGAGACTCGTACATTTATCGTATTATCCTCGCAAGACTTACTTCAGCAGTCTAGATATAATTTGGAGCTATGTGTAATTGGTTTCTATGAAAGCAAGCCGTTGATCAAGACTAACTTTTATTATCATCCGTACTGCTGCCAATCGCTTTGCCTGATTTTGGAGGCAAGCCCGAAGACGCCTCTTCAAAACCTCCCTCGAACACTTTGCCGTCCATTTTAACAACGGCGTGCCAAATCCATCGACAGAAGAACCTATCTTAGAAAAAAAATTAAAAAAAACGTGCCTAATTTTAAGACAGTATGGAAGAGTCCAAATGGAACATAATATTTGCCGACCTTAAGACTTCAGTCTAACCCTTTTTCTCATATCAACTATCAAGATGGCAAACACCTTAAACTGGTCTAAGTACCTTACCTATTATGGGCTTCAGTGAAAGGGACCACCTCTAAGACAAACCAACCACTCTCACTGCAATTACAAATCTAGTTCTGCAGCACACTTACCACTTAACCACAATCTTTATCGTTCTCATTTAGTACACTGATGGGCCCAAGCTCATAAAGAAGGTTTCTCCCTAGACCCAGCTATAAACTGTGACAGATTTTATATGCGCCCTGTATAAAACCTCATCAAACTTACAAGGTAATTAAAAAACAAGACTTAACCCAGGTGCAATGGGTATCAGGCTAAAAGTGACCGCAATAAAACCGTCCGCGCAAAGACACGTGCTTAGTGAAATGGAAAAGCCAACAAGAAGCAGCCGAAAATAACCTCCGACTCGGATCCAGTTTTGACATTGCACTCGCAGACCACCAGCTACCCCACTACCAGTGCCAACTGCAGCGCATTCACCTTAAAATTCCAGAATTGCGTCCAAAAATAGACACACCAACCCGAAAGAGATATGCCCCGATACAGGGGACGCCCTCTCCGGCTGGGGCCATCAGACGGACTGTCGCTTTTAATTAGCTTCATATGATCTATTAATTATGAACACGCAACATTGTTCAAAGTTGCAGTCCGCGAGTCCACTTCGGTTTAGGCAGGCGGCATCCACCGCCGCCGCTGACTGGATGGCGGGTGGCGGTGGCGATGGCGATGGCGATGGCGATGCAACATCCGTTTTTATGATCGGGGTCTCCCTCTCATTATTGTGTCGTGTGTCGTGATAGTCGCAGAGGTTTGCATGATGCTGTTGCTGTTGATGATGTTGTTAGATGTGATTTCTGCCGATGTTATGCTGCCGCGCTGATGATGATGACGCTACGAGTATTTCACACTCGATTTCACGGATTGAATTTGTTGTCGGTGTCAACCGCAAGGAAAGTGAAATCCAACGTTGCTCGGTCGCTGTTTAACCATATCAAAGGGGGCTACACAGCTTTCGTTATCACTTCTAGGTCACACAGCAACATCGCGGGGCACTGCGCTCACAGAGCACATACGTATGGTCGCACGCTTCTTGCAGCTATGACGAGCACTACATACGCCACTTCTCGGAAACTACTCAAAGTGCAAATTGGCGCTAGATGTTGTATGACTGAAGACTGATGAGTGATTAAAGTGTTGTCTCTCAGATAGACGAATGCACACTTGGGGGGACTTACCGATATGGCGGTGTCGTCGTCGTCGCAGACTTGCGAGTAAAGAAAGTTGTTTCGTCCGAAGAGCGTATACAGATACACGGTTTCTTCCAAAGTAATTAGTCGCCTGTTTGTAAAGAGTGTTTGTTAACTTTGATCGTTCCGAGTGATAGACTTTTAATTAGTTGAGTTGAATAAAGTTGTTCATTTCGAGGGTGATGTGGGCGATTGCACTGTGAGCACGAGCTCACAGGTAGAAAGAGGAACTCTCATATCTCATAAGTGCGGAATGGCCGCTGATTAGATGGACGGTTTGTCCAATTTCAGTTCGAAAAAAATTAAGTTTTTGTAGTGCAACCTTGAGCAAAGCATTTGCTAACTACAAAGGGTTGTGGGTTGGCAAAGGCTCAAATGGGCAGCTTTTAAAACGGGTGGAGTGTTGGCCATAACGTTCTTTATCGACTTAATTTTGATAATAAGGGACTAGATTTTGTTGCACATGAGTTGATTACAAGCTTCTGTCAAACGGGCCATGGAGCTCCATTTAAATCTAGTCTTTTGGCGAATTTCCATATCCGATAGACTTTCGCCCACCATCAAAGGACCACTTTTGTACACTAAACAGTCTTATACGTACTATTTTGTGAAATAAATTGAATTGACTTCATTAAACGATAGCAATCGAACAGCGAACATTTATCTCTTCTCATGAAATCCGTACCACTTCGGATTATTAGACAGAACAGAATCAACCTTCAAAACAGCTTAGTTACCTAACATCATGAGCCTGTAGCTAATGCCGAGATTTTATTTTTTTATTGGTTTCCCCACCTCCAACTGACTTGAATTCCAGTGAAGTTGGTGACATCAGCATCAGTTACTGAATTAAAGCTTAACTCAAGTGGACGGCTGTTGAATCATAATAAATATATGGGTGACCTACGCAATATTGAATTGCGTTTTAATTGAATACTTCGACTTAATAAAGCTAAAAGATTATTAAGTCGAAGTTTTGACACACTTTGGCAGTCCTTTAGATTTGTAGTTGCCTTGGTGAAGTTGAATGTGATCCAGGCACTGCCATATTTTTCTGTTTGCAAATGTGAATTCTATTATTTTAAAGTGGCTTTAGAATTCAACTCTACAAGGTTATGTGTCTTAATTTTGTAAGCTTATAAGTCGACACCCAGGTGAGTCAAAAGGTCACACAAAATTCTTGTGGACTTTTGACTCACTGATTGTGGTCTTATGGCTCACTATGGTGGGCCATAAGTCCACAATTCTCATAAACAAAAGTAAACGGTTTTCTTTGATTCTCTCTTAGACTATAATGTGTCTCTTGAACAATATTTCAGGAGCGGATTGACACAAAATGTAAACAAATTACACAAGCATACAAGGAGTTGAGAAATTTTATCTAAACACGAAAAGTTTTATTTGAAAAATGCACGCCAACTTTTTGAAAAACTTTTCGTGCTTAAATAAAATACTATAATTGCTACTTTATACATCAATTTGTCAATTATAGGTTTACATACTCATGAGTAAGAAGTCTGAAGCCTTTTCAATACATTGAAGCAAATTTATTTAAATTTTGTGGTGCTTCATTTACTTTGGATTTTGAGCAAGCTTTAAGAAAGGGGTTGAGGAAAGTTTTTCCAGCTGCCGAAATACGAGGGTGCTGGTTCCACTTGTGCCGTGCTATAAAGAGAAAGGCTTCGAAAATTCCCAACTTTTTAGAAAAAGTTTTACAACATTTTCAATAAGTTTTTGAGTTGTTTTAATTTATTTTTTAGTCATATGGATAATTGTAGACTTATGGCCTACTTCCATTTTAAAATTGTGAACCTATGGCCCAAATTATTGTGCACTTTTGGCTCACCTGGGTGGGTCAAAAGCCTATTATGGAAGGCTGCACATTTTAATATTCGATTAGGCCCAAAATCATAAATGTGAAAGCGAATCTTTAGAAGCCCAATCGAATACTTACCACATAAGTCTTTCTCTTAGTCAATTAGTCATTACCCAAATCTCATCGCCATAGATAAGAGTTGGAAGACCGAGCTAGAGACCGACTTCCTGCACCAAGTTCGGTTCTCCTTATAACATATAATGGCCTGCTTGTTTAAGAGTGTTTTAAACTACAAAATCACAAATGCTTTGAGGAGGTATATGAAAATACAAATAGCTGTGAAACTGTTTCATTTGTTTACCAGAAGTAAGATTATCTGAGTTGGGGCTACCTCTTAATAGGGTAAAAAAGCGAAATGAAATCGAGTTTTAATGAAAAGCGGCAAGTAATGGGGTCGATGTAGCACCAATGCCGTCGAAAGTTATATAAAAATATAATCTTCATGGTTCTCAGACCGACTTTCAAACTTTATTTACGGATTTTCAACACCTTAAGGCATTGACCAAAATTCAAACCAGTGACTGTATTGTCACCACTGTGGTGTCATTCTTGTATTCAGTACGAAATCCCTTGATCTTATCACGCAGAAATCAGTGCTCATCGGATCAGTCCGGCACCGGAAAACCAAGTTTCGGAGACACCAAACACGCCCAGAGCATTTGAGTATGTCCATCAGACAACAGAACTTCTCGTCCAGATTTTTCTATACCACTCGTCACCTACTTCTCAAAGAAAGAAGTAAAATATTGAATATTCAATCAGACTCCCTATCTTAGGCAATCACGTAGAAGTTGTGATACCAGATTAAACTTTCAAGATTATTCGTCATCTTTAAGTGTCATAGGTCCAAAAGGAAGGAGATTCAAGAAACGCTATATTCGCTGTCCTTTTAACCTCTGCAAAATGTTTTATTTTTCTTTTTTTTTGAAATGCCAATATAAGCCATGTTTTTTGAGCTTCGATCTCAGCAAAGCAAAGTAAAGTAGGATTTTCAGGACTTGACACTTCGAGCACTCACAGTAGTTGTTGTAATTGCGTGCTGAAAATCCTACTTTACTTTGCTTTGCTGAGATCGAAGCTCAAAAACACACACCCATTGTTGTTCGCAAACGATTTAAAAAATAAAGGTCTGAGCTGAATCAAACGTACGTACAACTTCGTCGTACTGTACAGACAGGTACTTTTAGCAAAACCTCTAAAAAAACAATATGCGCATATGTCAATGGGTGTACAGTAAAAGGAAAAAAAAATATTTATGCTCCTTTTAAAATTCACACTTGTTTCTGTTTACCATTTATTGGACTCACCGGAATCATACAGGTGAAGACGACAAATTTCACAGCCTTGCTAGGAAAAATTAACGAATCCAATCCAACCCTGGGAATTTAAACGGCTTTGTGGAGTAAAGGAATAAATTGCAAGACTTCAAATTTTACACCACAAAATTAGCGTCCTTAAAATTGAGTGACTAATTTTGAAGAAAGAAGTGCTTCAGCTTGAAGTACATATGTGTTCGACCAGGGCTCCTTTGGATGGAACTTATCTTACCTTCTTCACAGCATTTATAGACAGGGACAGTTTAACTAATAAGAGATGCTACACTTACATCAGATGTACTATCGCTGGCATTTAAAAAAACTAGTCGCCGATCATCACGAGCGTGGCAAATCTTCAAAGGACTTTGAGAAAATTATTCCTCGAAATGTGTCAATGAGAACTTCACAAGATAAACAGCTCATGTGCATCCCATAAACTGGAATGTTATTACACCCTTTGAGTCACAGGCAATCACAGTAACCACCTCACCATGGCCACAGTCTAAAAGGAAGACTGATCGTAAGTTGTTTGGTAATTTTGACATAAGCTACATTTTTCTTTCCAAATTTGACAAAAGACTCAAAGCAAAGTTGAGACATAAATATTCAAAGAAAGTGCAGACAATTTTGGAGCGAAGCTATTTAACCTCTACGTCGCTAATTTGTTCTCGAGTATTACTAGTGCAGACTGCAACCAGTGAATGGTCTTCAGCTCTACCCCCAACCGGGAATTATGTCGGGCATAGGATAGGTATACAAATGGAATCCAGGTGACATTTTAATCATAAGTCGCCCAGATCCTTTTTTCCATTTTAAATTGAAACAAAGATTGCAATAAATTTTTTTCTAATCCAACTCAATCTCCCCGCTTTAATCCGAATACAAGACCACCTTAATGAGAGGCTTACACACAAAGACTGCATTTAATTTTGAAATTAAAAAAAAAAAGCTATCTTAATACCAACTATTATTACCGTTGCTAAGTTAATAGCACAAAGCGGTGTCCAAATGATTGTCATTATCTGTCTAACCGCATGGATGACATAGACTTGGACAGTCGTTGTCGTCTCGAACGGCTACTACTACTCGGTCACTAGAGGAAGCGACACAAGAAAAACAATCGTGGGAATCGCAACAGAGAGATTTCGTTGCAATAAGTATTTAGTTATAGGTATAGGCATACCTTAGGTAAGTCCGACAAAAGAGAGAGAGAAAAAAAAAAAAAAACAAAGCATTGGGGAAAACGAGTAGAAGAACTAGCCATACTTTTCCATAGGTCCTGATGTTGTTCACAACGTCACAATGGTGCTGCGCAACGTCAAAGGTCCATTCACAGACGACGAACAATGCTTGTTTAAGCAACAATTTATTAATTTTCTAACAAATACCTTTACACGCTCAAAGTGATTATGATGATTATGATGGAGGCATAGTGGGGGCAAGACGTTCTTTTTTGTTGTCCAATTGTGGTAGGGTGTATCGAATATGCCATGCAGCAAGCTGAATAAGAAATTATTTACGGCTACCTTTTTAATGAGACATATTTTTTTCCACCGCTCGTCTTGAGACTGCGATGAAGTATTTTCTATTCATAGCTTTTTAGGTAGAGTTTTTGTTTCTTTTTTTCTCTCGTCGGGTTATAAATTCTTTGGATAAAGAGAAATGAATATGGATCAAGTGGATTTTTCGCCAACGAATGTCGTAGATAATAATCCATGGGATTGGATTACGGTGGTCTACATCGTGGCTTTGTTATGAAGATTGGGATATTTTATTTAATAGAAAATCAGTTAGCAAGCACTCAATTTGGTTCGCTGAATGGCTTAAATAATATAAATAGGCAAATCTATTGTTTTTGAAAATTTCTCCAGCGAAATGGCTGAGAAATTCAACTAAAAGCAGCGGGGAATCATTGTAAAAAAATGTTTAACGCAGTTTTAAAGTAGCACATTACCAAAGTGACTTATTTTACTTTCATGAGAAGATTGCAAATGTGACCAGCATCAACTTAAAAATATGTAATTCCTATAGATAAGCGGAGCACCTTCTCGACTGAGAAATTGTTTTTGAAATAAATCTTCCAGTGGCGGAAATGTGAAGTTATAAAATGTTTTTGAAATTGTGTTCGTTTGTAGCCGATTCACGACTTAACGCATTTACCGATTATATCCAAACTTTCACACATCTTTGCAATTGGTCTATGTATGGTTTTTGTGAAGTTTGGTTGAAAACGGAAAACGTATGTGTGTGAAAAAACACATGAATTTCAGTACATTTTGGGTTTTGTCAACACATTTACATCTATAGAGTCGGGCAAAACGGATTTGAATGATGTTTTTTTATTTTATATATAGTTTGGGAAAAATGAAAATTCGGGAAATCCTCAACAGGTGGCGCTGTAGGCACATTTTGTTTGTCATCTATCTTCTTCTACATCAAAAAAAATCGCATTGTGTTTGAATTTTGTGGATGGGTATGTAAGGTTCCACCTAGGAAGATAGTATAGTTTTGGACCCGTTGGGTGGCGCTGCTGTCGATCTCCAAAACTACTCAACCGATTTCAATGAAATTTTTCTGGAGGTGTATGGTTGGTTGCAGCTTAGAGGACAAGACAGTTTTGAACCCGATAGGTGGCGCTGTTGTCCATCTCTGAAGCCACTAAACTGATTTCAAGGACATTTTGTTGATGTACCTATATGGTTGGTTGCGGCTTGACAGATACGATAGTTTTGGATCTGATAGGTGGTGCTGTTGTCGATCTCCAAAACCGCTCAAACAATTTCAGTGAAATTTTGTGGATGGGTATGGTTAAGCCGATAGCTCCGTTCTTGCTCTGCAATGGAGAGGTTCAACTATCAAAATGGATGTTAATAATTTAATCAATTTTAGGCGGTACGAAGTTTGCCGGGTCAGCTACTAATTTTATATTTTTAATTGTTATGCTTTTCGTTTAGTGGTAGTCCTAATTGTTTCTTTTAAATCAATTATTCAGCTAATTACTCTTTTCAATGATGTAATTTATTTTAACGTGTAAGCCTTCACCTCGGACCAACGTAAGGCGTTACTTGATGTAGATCGCAATATAGACAGAGATTTGGACTCAACTTCCAGTCTTGGAACTGGGTACAGCTTGCTATCAATATGCGCACTATAGAGGCATAATAGTTAAGGCCCAGGTCGAACTTAGCGAACTTAGCGTCATAAAAAGTTATTCTAAGTTACTCTATTATTCAAACTTATGTATTCTAGATTAATTTTTTAAACTCGCCATGAGTCCTGAATACTGTAGTTCGATCATGTCGGCAACCGCTTCTCTACACTCAGTTGAATGCCTGTAGTGATTTAAAATAGCTGATAAAATATCAAAGGTTGTAGAGGGTCTTCTAGCACATCCAAAGCCTGCCAAGTGTTGAATGGATAGATGAGACATTAAAAATAAGGATGCATCGTTTGAAATCGGTGGCACGCAAGGCCGAAGCCTTGTAATGCGGATTGGACTCCAAACGCAATAACTACATATTGCGGCAGTTGGACGTATTTTCACTGGACAACTCGTGCAAGAAGAAGTCTTTTATTCTATTTGGGACCTTCGATGCCACTGATCAGCTAATTGTTTTTGATATTTTTTTAATGAATCATAGACATTTGGCTTATAACCAAAGCTTCACCTTTAAGTCTAGTTGACCGTTTGTAATCATTGTAGGACGTTTCAGGAACGGTTGAGGAGGAACACTTAGCTCAGACTCTAGGAGCCATTTTTTCATGAAACTTCCTGCATGTTCAAATTCTGCTAGCAATCGAGGCGGATCTGCATATATCCTATTATGGTTTTCCACGACAGGCATAACGATTCGCAGTTGGTGCCTATAAAACGGTCTTGTGAAGCAACAATTTTGCTCTTAAGAAATATGGAGGGGGACTATATTACGTAGCTTAGTGCCAGTTTCACTAACCATTTATAACAAAGGCTCTTCTCAAGACCACACACAAAACCTTCCAAATGCATAATGAAATTGCAGTAAAATGGTTTTTCTGTTGAATGGAAGTTACATGCTCAAAGATAAGTCAACAGCATCACACAATTCCTATCAATAAATTATTTGTAGGAGTCCAGAGTATAAACTTTGCCAAAAAAAAAGTTCTGGGAACTAAAAGGAAACGCAAAAAAAAATATACCCAGCGCTTCAACCCAAATCTTGAGTTCCATCCTACTTTAAGGAACTGCAAAAATTTGTAAAGAAAGCCCCCAAGAAATAAGTCGAATTTTATTGACAAGCACACGCACAAGGAACACATCATAGAGGGATAAGCATGATAGCATTGGGCTGGGCTGGGAGTAGTCCAACTTAAGCCAATATGCGATTGCATTGCATTTGTTGATGTCGTCTTCCCTGGATCGTTTCTTACGAAAACCGTTCTAATATTCCACTGCTGTATTCTGAAGTTTATTGTGAATAATCCGGAATAAGGATATTTTCAAAACACGGCAAAACGGGGGAAACTGTGCTTGGCTTTCATTTTCCAATCCACAGTAAAGCTTGTCATTGGCAGGGCTGAAAATAAACTCCACCAAAAAACATGCGTTAAACCATCGAGGCCTTACTAACAACCATTTTTAACCCTCGCACTAAATTTTTTGTAGATCACAATGGGTAGATACACCAAAACCCAGATTTGTGTCCTTAATTGGGACCAGAAAAACACGACGCACAGCGAGGTTTTGGTGTAGTTTTATCTGGAAAAATTGAGTTTGTAAGTTCAATTCAATTCAAACAAAATTCAAACACCTTTTCCATTTAAAACAAAAACGGGTATACCTACTACCAAATTGGGGTGCTATTAATCCGAGGACAACATGACTTCATTTGTTTTCCCAAAATCTTGGTTGACAGAACAGGATACAAGAGAAATAAAAAAACGATCAGCAGATACGTTTTTAATTATTTTGTTTGGTGATTTTATGACCCATGATACGTCGTACATGCAAATAAAATCGCTACCGGCTACAGCACTTCAAAGGCGTCAACCTCCTCAAGGTTCCTTTGAACTTCCCCTAGAAATACCCAGTCGACTATATCGTTCTAGTGTGAGTCCAATAAATCATTCAGTGTAAGTGTTGACATCGCCCACAATAAAATCCGAACACGATCGTCAATCGACAACAAATCCGAGACAACAAGATGTACATGCATCAGCAATCACCGTAACACACAGTGGATGCTGATCCCTTTCACCACCACCGCATCACCTTGCCATGCCTCTCGACAAATGAGGCACATTGAAGTTGGATTACGGGAGTTATGCAATCGCTCCCCAAAAAGCACAATCTTTATTTTTATTACCTCATTCCTCGTGCGTTTCTGTTGTTGTACCCTTTTTCGGTTTTATTTTTTTTTATTTTTATCCAATTAATCGCTTTTTCTAATCGCTCTCTTTGGAGTTCTCTTTGTTCGACTTGGTCTTCTACTGCTTGGCCTTGATTGGAGTTTGGATGGTTGTTGGTAAACCAAGCGGAGAATCTTTGTCTTCGCCCACTCCAACCGCACAGAGGGATTATTTTCGCATGAAGGTGATAGGAATTTCGCCAGCCTATAAGCCTTCGGATGTTTCTATGTATTTAAGCCAATAATAGGATTTCTGCTGTGTACCCTCGAAAGGAAGCCCAATCAGACTGTGCACATGAGCAGCAGCAACAGCTTAGAGTCGAGAGAAAAACAAACAAACTTTTCGAAGGAGTTTCAGCACCAAGGCCTTTATCTTTTCGCAAATTCCAAAGTTGATCTCATCTGAAGCCGATGCTGGGGCACTCAACGGAAACGAGCCGCAAATTGACCTCTTTCGCGCAGCCGAAAAATAAACAATCTCAAGCTGACTGATGACTCCCGATTTAATTAAGTATCGCCGTTGTCTTGAGCGTGGAACCTAAAGTGATATCATCTCAAGACTCAGGGTCGATGGTCCTGTTGGTCAGCTCATATCGTTGTTTGTTTCTCATGAACGACACGGTCTAGACGGATAGGATGGGATATTTGCTTCTAAACATGCAAAGGCGACCACATGCTGTTTCAAATATGACTCAGATGCCAGGCAGACGGTTTAACTGTGCAGACTATAGGTGGCATGCTGAAATGGGATAGAGTAGTCCATGGTTTGCGTGTGAAAATTGCCACTCCTGTGGCTGTTTTTTTTCAAATATGCACAAAGGAATGTGCCTCCGACGGCAAGTGGGTAATAAAACGCTAATGTGGTTCGATTGTGACTTTGACAAGAAACGTTTGTTGCGAGTTTGTTGTCATAAAGAAATAGTCTGCTCACTTTTAGTACCCAAATTAAATTTTACGAACTCACAGTGGACGCATTTGCCCCAACATAGGTACATAAAATACATTTTGTGACCAGTGATAAAATTAAAGTGAGGGTTTGAGTGCCGCGCTCTGATTGCGATTTTCAGAATGCATTTGAGTGGATAGTATTTTCTATTTTGTTGTCTTGAAATATTTGTCTGCCTTAGGCTTCTTCGTTACTGAGATGTAGTACCGTGTCATGATAAACAAAATCTTATTTATAATGCCATAGAACTTTTTGGATCAAACAGTGCAAAATAACCTTCAATGAGAAAGCGTACACTGCAAGCACCGAATTGTTCGAATTGCTCCAAGAAAGGTCAGCCAAGGCATCTAAGCGTAGGCGAAGTGGCTTAGTGGTTAGTGTGTTGGACTACTAAGCGAGGGGTCCGAGGTTCGAATCCCGAAAAAACCCAAATTCCAACTTATGGTTTTTTTCCGCTGCGCCACCTCTCGCGAACGTCTGACAAACATCCGACAGTATAAGTGTCATGAAGGAGCTTCTCAATTAGCCGTTTGGACCCGGCATAAAATTGTAGATCCCTTCCATTCGTCCCAAAAATGAAAAACTCACACAAACGAATGGTTGTGAGTAGCTAGGCCTAGGGTCCCTACAGACGCTCATGTTTCGCTCATTCCGTTCGAGCTTGTGGTAACGTATACTTTCTTTATGTTATCTACTCCGGATTTGTTGACTTTTCCTGCTTCTCCCATTTCATATTTTGCCCGAGCTGCATCAACACATATGATATACCCTCCTTCGTTCCATCGGAGTCTCGGAGTTAGGAAATACTTCCTATCGAGCTAAAAGAAGTTTCACTTCGAAATTTTAATTTCGATTCTCCCGATTTCTCCCGATTTTATGTAGTTTTGTAGTTAGTTCAGCCGATTTAACAACCCCAAGTTATTCAGCACGTCAAACAAGAAACTTTTAAAACAAAACTACAAACCTGGAGTCAGGAACATTGCGTTCCGGTTTGCCGATTGATGTCGAAGCAAAGTGCTTCACTTCCATAACAGGGAAAAGATAGAACTGCCTTACCAAGAGGAAAAAATACGGCGAATTTTCTGTCAGAATTCAAATGCTGAAGTAATCACTTAAAGAAGATCGATGCTGGGTTTTTTAAAGCAGTTGAAAATTCCAACCCAAATGTTGCTTACACATTATTCTACCTCTAGCAAGAAATACATAAAAAACGTTCTCAAAACTGAACTTAACTGATAACGACTTATTGTATTTCTAAATTTCAATAACATGATCTCAATTATTCTAAACTACGGCAACAGTTGATCAAAGAATTAAATTATATTAAAAGTCGTTATAAAAAGTCATAGAAAAGCAACATCTTGCGATCAACAAATTTCAATCCAATCCGACACCAGCTACCTCCACGCTTTGTTGATTTTGACTTTTTCTGCATCGGCATTTTCAAACTTACCCATTTTTTAGATTTAATTAAAAAGAAAATTTACCTGCAATGAAAAATAAAAATAAATTTTAATGTGGTTCATTATTGTTATTTTATTATAAATATTTTAAAAATGTTTATAACTATACAAATTTTGAAATAATTAATTAAGCTAGAAGTATCTGACAGACCCATGCAAGTTATAAAGAAACATCGTCATCGACGTGACTACATTTTGGAAATTCAAAGAATTAACAATAGAAAAACAAACAAATATTCAATACAATTTTAAATTATTCAATTCTTTATTTCATTTAATGATTAGGTAGTTTATATCTATAAAAACAACTTAAATAGTGCACATTTGTTAGTAATAGATTACTTGCTCATTTTTTTAGCAACGTTAGCTTTATTACTTTGTTGGTTAAATTTCGGTTTTCTTAATGACTTAGTTATTATTTCTAATGTTTAATTTATGTGAAATACAAAACGAATTATGAAAAACTGCTAAAATATGAAACTTTATATGTTTCTGCATGCAAAATAGTTCATAATGCAGCTCGTCTTCAAATACAGAACTGTTCATTAATATAATGAACGGATGGTCACCCAAACTATAGCAGAGCTTAATGCAATTTTCAAAATGCAAATCCATTGAACATTCCTATTCTTCACCGAAAGAGTGGTGCCAAAGTATTCTTTTAAAATTATATAATCTGTTGGAAGGCAGTTCGAGCTCAGATAAACTTTCCCAAAAAATGTGCCAAGGAAAAGAAGCTTCTAAATTGACCAAACACGGATCCATAAAATAAAAACTCAATAAATACTCAAAAATTATTAAGACTTCAGAATTCAGTAAAAGGCAGGTGAGTACATTCTGTACTATCATTTCCATAAACGTCAGGGCTACACACCAAAGTTAGGCTATATTTGAACACTCAGAAAAAAACATTGTAATGCCAACAATTTTCGTTTGTTAAAATGAACATAAAAATCAAAATTTTTGGTTGAAGAATAAAATTGTTGGCAACGATGTAAGAAAATGGTAATAGTAATAATATTCTTAAACTGAATACTTGATTCTTGAAGCTTTTTTGTTATCAACAATAATCCTTGCAGCTAGAACTTTTGGCTTACAATTTCAAAAAAAGCTCAAAAATTATTCGCATAACAATCTTTTTTTCTTGATGTTGAAAAGAAGAACAAATTCTGTGAAAAAGACGATTTTCTCGTGTTCACACTGCGGAAATGAAAAACGCACTCGAAAATTATTTCCGAAAGTGGATTTTCTATGATTTTTTATTTTCTACTCACCCAAAATCTCCCTGTCTCTGGGAATGGTTTTCAGTCATGCTCGTGACAAGATGGCTGGAATAAAGCTGTCGTTAGACACTCATTTTTTTAGAATGTGTATTCCAGCGCTGATCTCATTAATCACGATCACAGCAGGTACTATGCGTACCTATAGGTCCCTCGCTTTTACCGACAGATAACCTAATTCAGATAGTTCAGCATTTTATCACAACACCCAACCATGTATAAAGTCCCCTCGTAGAATGATGACCTCTTTAGTCAAAAGTCGCACCTTCACACGGTCTGTGACTAGCTCCCTCTCTTGAAAAACTTTCGATTTCCACACTAAAATTGATTCCCCCCATTTAAGTCACGGCTACCACTTCTGTCACCTGCTGCTAGATTTCTCACATCACTTTCCTTATATGTACTACAAGCTCGAACGAGCTGGCATTTGTCACATCCACCATCAGCATAGTCTGTTCTACACACAAAATAAAAAAAAAACTCCACAACTTGCTCCATCGTTCGAATTATCTTTGAACTAGATCTTTCCAATTTTAATTGCAATTGAAGAACCAGCAACAACTTCTGAAGTCGTCGTTGTTTTGTCGCCACCAACAACATTCCGTCCGCGCACCACCCACCCACGTTGCCGATGTGCGGACTCTAGAAAGCCAAAGTCTGGAATTTATATGTCGACTTGGCGCCCACATTCGCACGATACACCTTGGAACGCATCGTGGATAGTTCATTCGTCTCCCAGACTATCCCGCACACTCCGAGAACTCAGTCAAACCGTAGCGGAAACACATTTCGACAATTGCTATAAATTAGATCCGCTGCTGAGGCGGGAAGTCTGCGGATGCTGGTCCCACGATATACTCATGATAACAATTGTGGAATTGGATACCCCAGTCGATGCCATTAGGCAAGGTGCAGAGTTTCATAGCGCAGATACTTCTTGTGCATCGAACTGCGGGTGTACCTGTGCTGTACGTAATGAAGCGATCAGACATTCGGCTCAGTCCACTTTCTGGATTTGGTTCGTTGGTCTGTTTCTTTTGCTTTTATTCTCGAGCTCAACAAGGCCGCATAGAGATCTAAGTCAACAATATAGCGGGGCCCAAGCGAAGACAAAGGAAAACCATTAATCCACACCAAGTAGTCGACCTTTTCGACAATTGTCTGTCTGTGGGTTTCCGTTTATAAGTGGCCCGAACGTGAAAAGTATCCGCCATTGAACGGATGGGAACAGAGGTGGATTGTTTGAGGGTTTCCCACACTTTTCGGGTGGAGCTGATTGAATTGTTGTTATTGCCACCCAATCTCCCAATCTAAAGGCCATCATCTGAGCTTTGACGTGTGGTCCGTGTGATTGGTCTATCCGAAGGAGGTTTCAAAATCTATTTCAAAATCGAATTTAAGGACTTGTTTTGAGCAGGGTTTTGAAATTTTAACTGATCTGATTTAAGGGGTGTAACGAGAACGAATATAAGTACCAAAAGTTCATCCATCAGGTGGTACTTTGAGGCGGTAGTCCCAACAAAAAAGATAAAGGAAGACCCAAGTACCTAAGGCTGGTAAAAGCCTATGAATGCTTTAGAGAGAATAAAATTCATGAGGATCGGAACAGACAGCTTTCACGGAATTAAAAATGGCTCCATATTGACGTAATGCAAGGAGCGGTTCAGGTGTCGATTCGAGGTCATACATATGGGAAGAGCATGTAGTCAAAGGGTGTCGAACAAATCGAAGACGCCGAGGTGTAGTGACGGTACAAAATAAATAATATGCTCTCGAGAAAAACGAGTGTGCTTTAGACCCGAGACACGAGAAACGAGACACGACTGAAGCACGGTTGCCACTTTGGTAATTTTTTTTTTTTTGCTTTTTGAGTTTTGGTAGTTTTTATCAGGTTATGGTAATTTTTGAGCAGGAGCACCAAAAATACTAACTCGATATCACCTCATTTATAAATTTTCTATAAAAATGTTTGTTTCCAAGCAATTTTTAAATGCTGTTGCTATTTGCACTTCGTTCGGGATACGGCTACGTAACGAAATGTCAAAGTTAAACCGCGGCAAATAGGGGTAATGTGGCTCGCTTCGCTCGCTAAAGGACTCTAAGCTCCAATATTTCATTTTCGGACACGGTCTTGTACGTTTTAAGTCAAAACTTATTTCTTTAAGCACTATTTTTAATGAAAATACCATTACGTAACAGCAAATACGTAGCCCTGTCCCTTAGCCAGGCAAACGTCAGTCAGTAAAAAAATTATGTGCGAATACCCACTTCGATTTTAAAAATCAAATAAAATAATTTGAGTTTAGAAAATCATGCTTTTGGACAGTAAATCTGTTTTCTTTGTGTTTTATAAACGTCTTTAGATTTTTGGTAAATTTTATATTGGTTTGATAATTTTTTATTTCAATTTTGGTACCTAGCTATTTTTTTTTGCAAGTGGCAACCGTGCTCTGAAGTAAAACTGATTTAGCTCCATCTATATGCATGTACTCGCAAACGAACTACTGACTGAGATATATTATAATACATTTCATGCACTGGCTATGAGAGGAAGAGAGAAAGAAACTGTGCGCGCGCACTGCTCTCTCTCTTGCTCCTACAGTGTGATACAGACAATATGCCTGCACTGCAGTGATATAAAAAAAATCCCACATTTATCCCACCAAATATTAAATTAAAAAAAAAACATGTATTTTATTAAATTCTGTCTTTTTTATTAGTAAGAAATACAAGTTACAATAGTTACAAATAACCGTCAAATTAAAATCAATCTTAAAAGGAAAACTCCTCAAAGATTTTTTACTGGCCCTACCAAAAATGGAATCTCACTACTGTAGATCGAATTCATTACAACTCTACTTCGAATCTCTGTGGCAAACAAAAAAAAAACAGTTATATGATGTATATTCCAGAATTTGGTGCATAAAAATTGTTAAAGACCCCTTCTCCATTACAGTTTTTAATGAAGTGTTTCATGAAATGAATTTGAGTCTTTTCCGCCCAAAAAAAGACGAATGTGAGGTTTGTGTGGGATTTTTTTATATTTACAATAACTATGCAAGTTTATACAAAAATAAATACATATTAAGATACGTTTGTATATAATAAAAAAAATAGAAATGTTTGAAAATGAAAAATTATACATTTTGAAGACGTTACAAAAAGAAACATTAAATTGCATTCGACATTAAAATGAAAATAATATTGAACATAAAATAAATATCTTATGAATTATTTGAAAATGACTGGTATGCAAGAAACTTTATCTCGGTTGCAAGTTTCATTGATTGATTGATTGATTTGATTGATTTTGATTTTTCATACAAAACTGACACAGAAATTTGATTTGAAAATGAGGTAAGGCTTTTTTACGTTTACAAAATAAATAAATTTATAATTTTAAAAAATACTCGCGATCTCATTCGCACATATGTCATTTAATGAAACAGTTTAGGGAAATAAAAAAAAGCGAAGACCTACATAGTCTAACAAATATATATGTAGGCATGAGTATTGAGTACCCTCCGACTGCGAAATAGGTAGTTATATGTACTCAAATGCGTCTTGTTCATATATTTTTAATTCTTTTTTTTTGACAGTCGTCTGGTTTTTTTGCTTTTTAAATTAACTTTTTTTATTTTTATCTTTTTGGCCTATGACACTCCGGGAAGAATACGAATCTTATGATACCTCACTCTTCAAAATCGGTCAAGCCGTTTAGGCTACAGGGCGTCCCATAGGAAAATACAAGAAGGATACGCGCGAAACACATAACCCACCCTGTGTCCAGTCGGGTAAAATAAGAAAATGAAAGCATTCAGATATTTTGAATGACTTTTTTCTAAACATGAAAATATTTAATTTGACTAATTTTTTTATTCTTAATGAAATGAGCAACTAGGAACAACATTTGACCGAAAAGTAAAATCCCTTTCTTTTTAGTATGAGGTATGAAAAATCCCTTTAGCTTATTATAAGTGAGAGGATCCCGCAAAAAGGGATAAGTCCCCAGATATGGTATTACTGCTGCACCGTGTGCTGTGTCTTAGATATATGAAACGTAGCACGCTATGAAAAAAGAGAGAACAACAAAATGTGCTCACACGTCTCTCTCTTGTCCCTACAGTAATACCCGAAACGAAACGTAACTCTCTCTCTTTCTATCTTCACTAACTTATATCTCCCTCTCAGCTCCTGTAACGCTTTCGTGACGCATTCACCAGCTTACCCCCCAAGTCAAGCGTGCCTATAGAAGTTTTACTTCAAAAAAATATCCATCAAAATGTGGTATACTACTCAGGTAATAGGGCAAAAGGAACTAAGTTACCCAACGCAGAAGTGGGGCCAAACAAAACATGTTGAAGAATATTCCATTTTTATAAAATAAGCCGGATGACAACTTACGTAAAGCAGTAGATGATTCCGACAGAACTTCATACAAATGTCGCAGGATAAATGTATCAGCCTACTGAACGTCGAACTTAACCCAAGCAGGTGAGTGCCACAAACGGGCATTTCGTCTATTTCACATCTGTTGTCTGGCCCCCACGAATGCATTCCCTTCGTACAAACTTCATTTGCTAAAGCGCAGCATATCTAAAATTGAGATGTCACTTACTGCGGCGCGTGGGTGTCTGCGGAGCACGCTTCAAAATGTTTCCACTTTTCGACCAATCAATTGCTCGGATTAGTCGATGCCATTAGAAGCGCAACTTTTACTTTTTTACACCATGGCCTCATGCTCATAGAATTAGTTTCGCTTACATCGCGCCGACCGACCGACAGTGAAATAAATTAAATTCATAGTTCAATCGCATTAAATCCTAATCAAGGCCACTTTCCATTACACCTTTTCAGCTCGCTCCTATAAGTACCGATCTGGTTCCAATCTACCCTTTATTGCCCCACACCTAGGCCAGCGCCAGATGTCTAAACACACACACACACACTTCCAGTGAAGTTCTTAATCGATTTCTAGTTAATAAGCGCACCCATAAAGAACCTGTTCGTTTACCGCGCCACACTACACCACGCAGCCTCTCAATCTAATCCCATCTAATGATGAATGATGCTTTAATTTCATTTGCGTGCGTAGCCACTCAAGTAGTGATATGGCATTCCCATTCAGCCCGCAAGTCCAAATCTGCGCCCCCCCCCCCTCGAAAGTCCAAGAGCAGGAAGCTATAAACCAAACCAAGAGATACAACAAACGCTTGTTCGCGCCATGTTAGATGTCAGAGCGGCCGCACAGCGGCCGGCATGCATTGTGAATTAGTAACGCATACGCATGCATATCAAAACTGTGTCTTAGTAACCTACTTGGTTCGCCTATGCCTCGCGTTGAATTATTATCTCCTCATGTGGCATCTGTTATATTCTCAACTACTTAGGATGCATCCCACGGGATACAATTAAAACTGAGTTTTACTTTCTATTTCTACTTCTGTCGGAGAGAAGACCAGGAATTCGAGAACGAATACACAACCCCGCAGCTAATGGGAAGTCAATCACTTACGTGCTGGTATTCGATTATGGACCGCTGCTGCTGCTGCAATGCACGCGGTAACCGCGAAAACAATCTTCCGTGCGGTTTGATCGTTTCGTCATGACATGATCAATCCGCAAAAAAAAGAAGCAAAACAGACAGCAAAAGAAACAAAAACACTTCGAGCGATGTGCTAAAGAGGCCCGCTCGACTAGCTATTAATGAAATCGTAAACAGCCTATAGCTGGAGAAGAAGAAAACAAACGGTTTCTGCGGTTTCTGGTGCAAGAAGAAGACGACTTTTGCTGAAAGATACCCCGCGTAAAGTAGGTATAGATCCAATCCGGCGGAGTCTTGGTGAGGTCTCTAGATGCTAATTTTCATTCACTCGGATTGGAGCTGCCGAATGCTGTGGCGTGCTCGGTGTTGTGAATGGAACAGAGTTATGGCACGTTTCCGGTACTAGTGATGAAAGTGTACAGTGACATAATTCTGTTTTTTCCAGAGACGTGAGTTATGGCTGGTGTGGCAATGTGTGAATGCGAGTGAGCGGGAAACTACTTAGAAGAAGATCAGAGAAGAAAGGTGAAATCTTTTGGCCCGCACGAATAAAGTTATAACCGACGTTTTAGGTAATTGTCGTGGCCTTAGGCGGTGTCAACTCAGAATGTGAAATACAGCGGCGTTATGTGATAAAAGGTGGTGTGCAACGAGTTTGAGGCTACCTACAGTTTTATCGCAGCGTTGTGATTTGGATACAATTCGATTGGGCGGCCTCTTCACAAGGGTCCCAGATGGGCTTGTTATCCAGTAAGAGGCTTAGCAAAAGAAAAGTGTTCCGTAAGTGCACCAATAACAGTATTTACTGCACAGAGATAATAACTCCGCGGATTTCTGACGGAAGTTGGGGAGCATAAATATTAGTTTAGCAGCATCTTGTCGATAATTCCGCGCGTTGAGAACCCAATCTATGATGGAAATAAATGACAAAGACTACTGAAAGAGGCAACGCAGGTTCAGTTGTTTAACAATTTTTCTTTGAGCCTTGCTTAAAAGTTCAATCGGAGGTTCAGTTTCGACTGAATTCAAAGAGTTCTTACCTACGTTCCCGAGCTATTTTGGAACGAATTTCGAGGTTGAAAAAGTTCTTAAGCGTAGTCTGGCCTAAAATTTCAATTGGAGATCTCGTTCCCGCAACCCCACTGTGGCTTGTGACCCCGACAAGAGTAAAAGAGCTCAGCCTTTCGACTGAATTCAAAGAGTTCTTACGTTCCCGAGCTATTTTGGAACGAATTTCGAGGTTGACAAAATTCTTAAGCGTAGTTTGACTTAAAAGTTAAATCGGAGATCTCGTTCTCGCAACCCCAGTGTGGCCTGTGACCGCGACAAGAGTAAAAGAGATCAACATTTCGACTGAATTCAAAGAGTTCTTACGTTCCCGAGCTATTTTGGAACGAATTTCGAGGTTGAAAAAGTTCTTAAGCGTAGTCTGGCCTAAAACTTCAATTGGAGATCTCGTTCCCGCAACCCCAGTGTGGCTTGTGACCCCGACAAGAGTAAAAGAGCTCAGCCTTTCGACTGAATTCAAAGAGTTCTTACGTTCCCGAGCTATTTTGGAACGAATTTCGAGGTTGAAAAAGTTCTTAAGGGTAGTTTGACTTAAAAGTTAAATCGGAGATCTCGTTCCCGCAACCCCATTGTGGCCTGTGACCTCGACAAGAGTAAAAGAGATCAACATTTCGACTGAATTCAAAGAGTACTTACGTTCCCGAGCTATTTTGGAAAGAATTTAAAGGTTGAGAAAGCTCGTAAACTTAGTCTGGCTTAGAAGTTCAATTGGATATCTCTTTCCCACAATCCCAGTTTGGCCTGTGACCTCGACAAGAGTAAAAGAGATAAAGATTTTCGAATTCAAAGAGTTTTTACATATCCGAGCTATTTTGAAACGAATTTTGAGGTTAAAAAAGTTCTTAAGCGTAGTCTGACTGAAAAGTTAAGTCGGAGATCTCCCAGTGAGACTTGTGACCCCAACAAAAGTAAAAGAGCTCAGCCTTTCGACTGAATTCAAAGAGTTCTTACGTTCCCGAGTTATTTTGGAACGAATTACGAGGTTGAAAAAGTTCTTAAGCGTAGTTTGGCCAGAAGCTCTGACATTGCCACCTATTCATAACAATATAGTCAGCAGCTATTTAGATATCATAGATCGCTGCTTGCATAATGTCTTCTGTTGTTGATTTCCAAAAAAAACACCACCACCAGTCCCTTGACCAATTTTGGAGCCATTCGTGAAAACTACAAAATTAAACTGTATCCCGATCTAGACTCAGACTTTCGCTGAGGCTAGTCTCGAATTCAAGTAAAGTTGGCTCTAGATTTGCACCGAGGTTGCGATCTAAAAGTGTCCCTTTTTTGTATTGATTAGGAACTATTTGAATAGGGGCAAGTTAAGGGAGTAAGGTAACATTTTGGCAAGAAACCCTTTCAAAAGGGAGGCGTAGCAATCGACGACTTAGCCTATCAAATATTTCAAAAGAAGTTTCTTCAAAATCTGTGAAGCAGCTCTAACGAAAACTGATTACAGACATACAAAATACAACCTTCGTAGATTGACGTAAAATTGCGTTTCAAATTGTTTCCAAATAAACTACGCACGGATCCGATTATGCTACTTCTAGTGGCCTAATTTTCCATAAGTTATACCAATGACACCATACCGATAGTGCTCGTAAGACGCACACACCACCCGGATTATGACTTACTGCACCATATAAGTGGCCAATAATGTTTAAGAGGAACAAATATTTACAATACACCATTGCCTCACCACGAGTTTAAGCATTGTGCTGGTGTGTTTGTGTGCCGCTTATAAAAAGCCAATAAAAGCGCGCCGTTCACGCTTAAGACGATTGCATCCCTTCACAAATACAGATTGACGCCATAAACGAAAACAACTTACGAAATGGCCCCGACTGCCGCTCAGTTGCAAGCGTCACGATTTCTTATTAACACCACATGGGCACATGGGAAATAAAAATAAAAATAAAATGTTTGATTCGATTTAATTAACCAAACAAGCAAGAAGCAAGAACCTTCTGTTGGCTTTTCTCATTACGGGAGCATTGAACTGACAACGGTTCGGTTCGGTTGGTCGGAGTTCGCAGAGCTGTTCGTCAGCAGACAGTCCGCAAGAATAAATTATTTGCACGCGATGTCGGTCTCCAGTCAAAAGAAAAAGATTTTCTTTTGTTTTTCGTTTGCGTCTTTCGCCAGGGCGATCAATATCTCGCTTGAAGTGCTTCCAATGTTACTTCTATAAGTCTGTTGAATATTTGCAAGTCGAAGAACTAAAGCTCCGTTATGTCTGGCGGCGCGGCAGCACCTTCAAAACTATATACAAACTCGAGTGACACTCTGCTGTTACCTAGACCCACTATAATGACAACATTTATCTGTTGGTGGTAAGTATTTGTTTGTTTCGAGTCTAATTCAAGGTGAGGTCGGCGAACGGTGTCAACGTATTCGAAATGGGTGATGTCGTCAGGCCAACTATACCTATAGAGGGACGGTCTGATGGGCAGGTGCCCATTCGGTGGGAGAAGGGTCTTCCTTTTAGGGTCAATTTACTTGCAAAGATCTGACCCGTCTGAATTTCGCTACTGACTACTGTCAGAGCACTCCAGATACAGAGTGAAAGTTGAAATAAAAGTTTTTGTCTGCGAAAATGTGCGTGGCGTGTTCCTCTTCGCATGTCCAAATAATGGATGGCATCTAGAGAAACTCAAAGAAATCTTCAAAAGGTCGGAAGTTATTCGACCATTTGAAATAAATCATATGCGGGTGCTACAAGAGGCACGTTTTCGCTTTGGCCAATTTCAACATTAAACTGTGCGATTCGGTTCGCCCACACGCTAGTCCGATGGTAATAGGTGGTGGCATTTTATCTTATTTTTTGCGATTTCATAAGTTAATTTGAATATTATCTTCTTTGGAAATTTGTGAATTCGTCAGCGAAAGTAAAAACAGAATAGTGAAATCAATAATATGAGATCACATTTCCAGAGCTGTGGGCCAAAGTTCTCAAGTGTCTCTGACATTTATGGACTTCAAATCTAGCTTTCAATTTCGAAAGGAAAATACTATAAATGAACGGAAATTCAGTCCGTATAAGTCTTACTGGATGTGCCGTCATGAGCGGAAATAATTTCAGTATGATTGTGACAAAAGCCTGGAACGCGATTGGAATCAATCTTCAGTCTTCATCAAACGACGAAGGCCCTCCCTCCAGTTTAAGCGGCGGATGACAAGCATGTCAAGCATCACTCATATGTCATATCTCACGATTACCTTCCAAGTATGTCACATCACCATAAATTTTCCATTCAACAGTCAGCATCAATATGTCAGATTTGACACTCGCTCGAAACCTATTCGTTGAGGCAAATAGTGAGAAAATTAAGGCCTACATCCCACAGCGCCAGTCGAAAGGGCGTACGACCCATTTCACAGATAAAGAAGGAGTAGAAGAAATTAAAAAAAAAACGTTTAAAAGAAAGTTTCTTGGGAACCTTCAATAAAACAGGCGACGCCAGCGGAATTGAATTTTGAACTGGCAGATGGTGAATTTCACTGCAAATGCCCGAACGGACCAAATGGATAGTTTTTAAGAAAAGGACTAGAATTACGTGATTAAAAACGGCCAAGTGCGAGTCGGACTCGCCCATGAAGGGTTCGAACTTCGAAGACCTTTCTAAAATAAGGAGGAACTGCATAAGGGGCGTGGCACATCCCATAAAACGCCTTTGTGGACATTTGCTCAGAGCTATAACAATAATTTTTCCCAAACTTCCATTGGTTATTGAGGATAAGTTTTCAAATGAACTAACGATCAAAAACCAGGTAGGTAGTTACCTTTCTACAGAGTCCCGCACTAGCTCAATTTTAAATCACGATATCCCCTATATAATTCTGCTCCTTCGCATTGTAATGCGACTAGACTTGCAATGCGAAAAATGCAAGCAATTCCCATTGAAGGAGCAACATGAAGCAAGAAGCGGACAATGTCCAAAGCGTTCCGATGACTTTTAGTCTCCCTGAAATTACGCCAAAAAGTGTTTTGGAAAAAAGACCCACATAATTGCGGTGTATTGATTTTGGCAAAAACGCCAAAAATTAAAAAAAAAAGAAAATTACGCCAAATTTTGGAAAGTTTTTTTGTGATTTTTTCCAAAGCATTTTGTTTTGTGTTTTCTCAGTTTTCTGAAATGGAAAAAATTCCCCGAAAGAGTTTTACAAAAGTGACAAAATTCGCAGCATTTGTGTCAAAATATTTTTCCTAGGAAAAAATGCCACAACTTTGTTTGGAGGTTTTTGGGCTTTTTTGTCATTTAACATTTTTAGTGTAATTAGAGGTACGTAGCCGATTTCTATAGACATGCGGTTTAATTTTAGTGATTTTTTAAGAAAACGCCCCGAGGTGCATCCATATCTACCAGAGGCTGCACTTTGTTTCAGCTTTATCCTCTTTGTGGAGAGGACTCTGTCTAGAAATAAACAAAAAGTGCGAAAAAGGCAATTCGTTTCCCTGAAGCTACTACTGAAGCAATTGATATGCTTTTGGCCCCATTTAAGAGGATTAAATCTGCCCTCCATTTTTGAAAAAGGAATCTCTAAAAAATCTTTTTTTTTATAATTCGCAGCTGCTTTTGGAAGAATTGGAATAAAACCGATTTTGTGTTGCGCAACTAAATTCTAAGACGCAGTTCGAAACAGTGACAGTAGGTTAAATTGACTAAACCAGCCGTAAGCCTTGGAGTTAGTGCCGTAAGTTTAAGATTAACCTGAACATTTATGTTTAAATGGTTAATAAATAATAATAATAATAATAATAAAATAAATTGACTAAATGTAAAAAAAAATTTAAACGTTTTAAAGCTTTATTGGCATTTTATATTATCCACAAGCAGTTCCTAAAGATTGTGTCTTGTCAAATTTACACCACCGAGGCCCCACGGATAATAGGCGAATTTACCAAGGACAGGAACCATGCACATGCCTCCATATTACTCCTTCATGCAATCGGAAGCATATAAAGGGTGATTTTTTAGCTGGTTTGGTTTTGGCAACACTGGTTTTGACAGCTGACGTGTGTTTAGTACCTTGTGTCACTGTCAAACAGCTTCAGTTTGGTTTGCAATTTAACCATGGATCGTCTTACAAATGAACAACGCTTGCAAATTATTGAATTTTACTATCAAAATTCGTGCTCGGTTCGAAATGTTCATCGCGCGCTGCTTCCATTTTATGATCGGCATTCTCGACCTTCTGAGCAGTCTATTCGGAAGATTGTGACCAAATTTCGCACCAAATTTACTTTGTTGGACATTTAACCACCAACACGTTTACGTACTGTGCGTAGTGAAGAAAATATTGCGGCCGTATCAGCTAGTGTGACAGAAGACCGCGAAATGTCGATTCGGCGCCGTTCCCAGCAGTTAGGCCTTTGTTACAGCACTACGTGGAAAATTTTGCGGAAGGATTTGGGCGTAAAGCCTTTTAAGATACAGCTGGTGCAAGAACTAAAGCCAGCCGACCTACCACAACGCCGAATTTTTGGTGAATGGGCTCTTGGAAAGCTGGCCGAGGATCCGCTTTTTTATCGAAAAATTGTGTTCAGCGATGAGGCTCATTTTTGGTTGAATGGGTACGTAAATAAGCAAAATTGCCGCATTTGGAGTGAAGATCAGCCAGAAGCATTGCAACAGCTACCAATGCATCCCGAAAAAGCCACTGTTTGGTGCGGTTTATGGGCCGGCGGCATTATTGGGCCATATTTCTTCAAAGATGATGCGAATCGCAGCGTTACTGTCAATGGTGAACGCTACCGAGCGATGATAACAAACTTTTTTTTGCCCGAAATGGAAGTTCTTGACTTGCATGATATGTGGTTTCAACAAGACGGTGCCACATGCCACACAGCACGCGAAACAATGGCGCAATTGCGAGGCGAGTTTGGTGAACAGTTAATTTCACGTTTCGGGCCGGTCAATTGGCCGCCTAGATCGTGCGATTTGACACCATTAGATTATTTTTTGTGGGGGTATGCCAAGGCTAATGTGTATAGGGACAAGCCCGCTTCGATTGACGCACTGGAAGCCAACATCCATGCATTCATTCGTGAGATACCGGCCGGTATGTGTGAAAGAGTATGCCAAAATTGGACTCAGCGGATGGGCTACCTGAGACGCAGCCGCGGTCAACATTTGCATGAAATTATCTTTAAACATTAAATTGCAAGGTTCAAACTATCGATTCAAATAAATATTTCATTCATTTTTTCGAATTTTTTGTGTTTTTTTTTTTAAAAAAGTTCTAAACCTCTTAAAAAATCACCCTTTACATACATTCTTCCGGGCATTTTTTTTTTCCCATTTTCAGACCACACATCATCTTGATCAAATTTCTAAATCTGTATCAGGACAAACACTCACTGTATTCCCCCGGAATACTGAAAAAGGAAATTGTGAATTATGTACTATTTTATCAATTTCTTTACCAGGCAAACTGTACAGACGTATGTTCGTTTATTTGTTGCACTTAATTAGAAATCACAATTCGTTTTCGATTGCGAATTATTTTCTGGTTCGAATTAATTAAGACGGAGTTTCCTTTTTGCATTTTTCCAGCCTTATGCGATTGGTAGATTAATCGCACACAAGAGACACGATGGAAATGCAATGTCTTGCAAGGTGCGAGGAATAATTGTCATGCAACCGAAGAGACGACAACAAGAGACTAATAGGCGACGATTGCCTTGTTTCCTTTTTGTTTTTTTTTTTGCACTGAGATTAATGTACACCAGTCTTTTGAGTCTCAGCTACTGTCCGTGGCACATTCTTCTCTATCCATATCGAAAGGAAGTTGAATTGAGTTGGAAAAATAAAAAAATAATCAAACTGGACTGCAAATAATCAGGTGAAATGATTTATTAATGAATTCAATTGAAAGTTGTTTGTGGATTGTGGTCAGTGTCGTTGAGGTTTCAATGTGCAAAAGTCAGAGAATAAAAAGGCAAAAATTACGCTGAAAAGGGGACACCCCAGACACCCGAGGGAGTCTCCTTGGTGTTTCTTATTGAATGGGATTGTTATGATTTGAGAAGGGAGTTTGTCAATGGCTCTGAGAGACTCTGAGGCGCTTTGTGATCAATGGCAGTTGATTTGGAATGAGCACAAGGAATATTTTCGAGGTTATCGTAGGCGGGCACGATAAGTATTCAGTGGGAGCTCGTGTAGATGGACTTCTGTATCAGTTATGACGGTGAATGTTGAAAGAACTTTGGGAATATATGTTGCACCATTTGGAATTGTTATTTTTTAATGGTGTCTTTTTGACAGATCCAGCGTAACTGGGCTCGTTTTTCAATCGGGTTATGTGGTCGAAAGTCCTCGCAATACCGGTCGCAACGCTGGAAGCTGTTATCCAAAATTGGACAATCGGAATGTACCACTAACGGTGTACCAAACACTTACATAAAATTATATTCAAAAGTAAATGTTAGGCACTGTTCTTTCAGACCATAATTAAGTTTCCACCGTTCAAATAAATTTGATGTGCTTTATTTAGAATTAATAAACCAAACAGGCCTTAATGAATCACCCTTTAGAATAAGGACTGACTGGAAGGTGCAGGGAAATAACTTCACCTCGATTGGAAAATAATTTCACTTTTTTTATGTGAAGTTATTTTCACTGAAAGTGAGCAAGTGGGAGTAGGGACGCGGTTGCGTGTATTCAAAGTTGTTATTCATAATATTAATTAAGTTATATTAAAATCCTTAGAAATAATTCCATTTTGTTTTCCAGTTAGAATCAAAGAAATACCGAAAATCCAGGTGGGAAATAATTTTACAGAATTGGTGGGGACACCACTTTAAGTGGAAAATAACTTCACATTAAAAAAGTGAAATTATTCCCACTCAAGGTGAAGTTATTTCCCATGTGAAGTTATTGCCCGTGGAGTTATTTCCCTGCACCTGATTGGAGTACTATGGGTACAACTACAGTAGTCCAACGAAATTTTCTCCTGTCTGTGAAGTGCCCGCTTTTACGAAGAGCTTTCGGTTATTTTGAAGTGCTGCGAGTTGTTTTAGATGAAATATCATGCGGAGAACTGTTCGTCCAATTGGAATGGGCTTTTTAGAAAAAATAAAGAATCCAGTTTTGTTTTATCACAATCGAACAACTCCTCCAAAAGATTTATATGAATTAAATCTTCTTTCAAGATTTTGATCAAAATATAAAAACAGCGAAAAATTAAATACAATTTTGAAGTACTAATAAATAAATCACCTAAATATCTATAAAAAAAAAACGTTGGCCACAAATTAATGTTAATGCTTTTTGAAATTTTGGAAAATATTTGAATTTAAATTAGAATTTCATTGCTTATATCGAGATCATTGAATTTGGGTTCATTAAAGCGCAACAAATCCTTTGTAAAAATTAAAACTTCAACAAATTTTTCAGTACCTACTCAAACGGTTACGAATTTTTGTTTTATTTAAATTTACAGCGGAAAATATTATTTCAACATTTGCAGAGGATAAAATAATGAAAATAAAACTTTTTGAGACTGGATATGCGAAGTTTCCATCCGCTGTTTTTACTCCTAAAACATTTTTCCAAAAACACGTTCCATCAGTTATTTCATCAAATTCGTTAAAATTCATGTTAGAGTTGAAGTGAAACTCAAACAGTGCATGGGCTCTGTTCGACTAACATAATACCTGATAATGCAATTAATAGAAAACGTTTTTCTTTTAGAAAAGGTTCTTTTAATTTGTTAGACTTAAAAAGTTCTTGATATAAAAAAACTTTATTTTTGTTGAACTTGAGGTAAAAAGTCTTGTACATATTTTGGAGCTCAAACATTTTGAACAAAAAGATATATCTTGGAATATGGCATCAGTAACGAGCAATTCAAAATTATAAATGTAGCGAAATTCACCTAGTAAAAGTCTACCTAACTATAGGCACTCTCCACAGGAAAGCAGGCAAAGAGTTCGATATTTGATCTGTTTCTTCGAATGAGACTTGGTGCACCGCTTCGGAACGCCCTTCAACACTTTCGGAGGTCATATAAACGTCAAAGAGAAACCTAAAATACAGCAACTGTTGCATTTATTTCACTCACGCTTGTAATTAACTCAAATTCAGTCTCAGTCCCATTGTTTTCAAATGACAGAAGCCATTTCGAAAGTCTAGTAAATTACCGTCCACAGGCAAACTGCAGAAACTGACACCACCCGAAGATTTATTACGAAGCACTCTTCCAAAAGCGAAACGCATTCGAAGAGCCCCTCGAACCAACCGCAGTGTCATCGTAAATAGGATGTATTTATTCCTCCACTCACAATTTAATCAGCGGAATGTCTGGCACACAACACGATCAATATTTTTCAAAACAAATTGTGCAACAAAACAAGAATTCCAGAAAATCATTCGCATTCGTATTCTTGGACGCATGTTGAATTATGCCATCCTCCTGCCACCCACTAAAATGACATCCTTGACTGCGCTTCACAGCCACGCGGTCCGATTAGTCATTAGCTCTTTTCAAAAGCTAACGTATGTGCTATTAATTAAAAAACGCCATAACTAAACAGATACAAACCGCACTCCAGAAATGTTCTGTAATAGATTCAATTTAGTGTGTCACAATTTCCTCGCTGCGCCGCCCTTGCAAATGCAACATATACGCGACTTCAAAGCGCCCCCAAAGCAATTTCTTTTCTAAATTAGCTGATATACGCGGCCCGACCACTCGGTCGCACTTAATTGAAACGGTTCCACTTCCCCGATCTGATTTTGTGTCCGAACTCATAATGTTAACAAATAAATCATCGTTCAACCGATTTACAAATCTCCTCGAGCTGCTACCATGTCACCAATAAATTAAGAGGAACACAATTTTTTTTGTGTCTTCTCAAAAAAAATGTATATATCGCTGATGTACGCTGGAAATAGACGCTACAACTTATTAACCATGCTTCTCCTTCTGGCCCGCATCACCCACAAGCCCACATGCACAGTAACACAACACAACATCACAGATAGGATGGTGTGAAGATGTACCTCAATTAATTTCGTACCTCGAGCCATTTCATGGCCCTTCTGCGTGACTATTTTCGAATACACAACGTTTTCGGTTGGTGTCAAGCTCCGGATGCAGCAGAGCGGAACCACAGAACTATATGCATCGAAATTAACACGATAAAGAAGGCCGAATTATTTTCGTCGCCATCGCCAGAGTGTTCGTCTTCTCGTTCTACGATGACACTAATAAGCCAAACAATGTTTGTTTTAATTTTTTAGGTCATTTGGCATCCGAGACCCGAGTCCAAGTGTCAAGACGGCATAAACAAGAATGCAGTTGTTGTAGGTGGCCCCTTCACAATGTTTGTCGTCATCGGACTTTCAGAGCTCTCCAGAGGTCGAGTTGGGTCGATGTAAATCATGTTTGCAGTGTCCACCTGCTCTGCGTTTCACAACTGTGTTTACCTTTCGGTGAGATATATCGCTGTTTATTGTTGACACACACGCACGCTCGGATGTTGATTTATTTATAAATCTGTGAGCCTCAAGGCTTTGTTTGGTTGCGCGCAGAGAACCTACCTTTGGCTGAAGGAACGAATTTCGAAATCGAATGTAGGTGCCTGTGTCTAATTACATGTGAACTCTGGGATAATCGCTGGAAAATCTCCGGCGTAGAAAGATTTATGAGTTGTGTTGCGGAGACGGTCTTTGTGTGCAGGGACCCATTCTTGATGGGAAAACTCCCAGAGTTGGGCATCAGTTGTCGTGCGCAAATCGTGATGTAAAATGTCATTGCCTCGAACGGAATTGTCAATAAAAATGTGCCGAATGCGAGCTGTGAGTGAACTCGCTTGGGACTCAGACTTATCGACTGTCACGATGGTGGTATTTTGGGTTCTGTGCTCAAAATCTGTTCCGCTGGCGTCGGCATTTGCAGCTCATGTTTGTGAATTCAAGAAATCTCCTTCTGATCGTAAAAGGAAGCTGCCTCTGGGACAGATGAAAGATCTATCACCAGCAGTCTGACATGACTTTCCGAAAATAAATCAAATCTGGAGTTGGAGTTGGAGTCGAAGTTTCTTCATCTTGTACTTGTAGTAGCCATGCCAAACAAATGTTCGATAAGAGTAAATTGTTAAGTGTCAGGGAACCTCGTGGTTTAATGTGGCACAAGCCAAGGCTGGTCACTGTCATCCAAGCTGTTTGCAAGACATCATCAGTTAGATATCATCACTTACGAAGCACAATGATGCTGACACAATTGCAAAGGTGAAGAGAAATGAATTGTTATTCTGAAGATCAGGTGAAGTCATCGAGTTGACCGAGTTGACCGAGATTACCACGAACTACTAACGAACAGACCGCCAGCTTCAGCATAACGAGGGGCGTTGCCACAAGCTGGCTGTAGAAATAAAATGGACTTATAAACCTTGGACCTTACGACTTTGACGGTTTAGTGCACGGAAGCTGGCTTGTAGAAAGCACACTTACTATTATGCGACTGCTGTGGATAAAAGCTTGGCGCAAGAGTATACCTTCAAACAATTTCTGTAGAAGCTGTAGAGATGAGAAAGAGGACGAGATCATAATTCGCATTCTCTGCACCTGCTCTGTTCTCTCTAAGAGGAGGTCACATCACTTGGGGGCTTTCCTCTTTAATGTAACTAGCGGTCTTGTCAAAGCCGACGTTAAAAGTCGGTCCAGACGGTGTCACAATGAACTTATTACTGGTCTAAGTGTCTAAAGCTCGTTTCGCACTGCGAATTGTACGAATTGTAGTTTGCGTCAACGAGCCCCTTTTTTTAAATGAGGTCTCACAGTTCAGTTGCTGTGAATACAGTATACGATTGAGGCAGATGGTCTGCGACTATTTGGTCTAAAAATTTCACGTTACTTATAAGGAATAAGAATATAAGGCTGTGGCAAATTGTCATACTACGCTCGAACCACACTCCTCCACTGGCCTGTGTTTCGACGTTGTAGACCTTTTTTCTATAAATTTTCAAAAACTGGCAATTTGATTTAGATGCGCTTAAATACGAAGGTTTTTTTTCAACAGCTCCAAAGCTAACATTTTAAAGATTCAACTATTCAATCTTAATCTTTACGTTGCCTCGGCATTAACTGTTGGCTGAGGAACACTGTTTTGCGTTACCCATAATTATGTTTTTATGTCTTTAATTGATTTAACATTAAGTTCCGATAATTTTAATTCAACATGTAAACACATACAATTATTAGTAAATAAAAAACATAGAATGTCAAATTTGATATAAACAGAAGCCATAACCAAGAAATGCTCACTTCAAGTAAAGCGGCCAATAAAGCAACACAATTTTTATAACGTAAATCGGAATTCCTTTGTTTTATAGAAGTATATAGATTTTCTTTGTTCGGATATTATAAATATATATATATCAAAAGTACATATACTTTTTCGAAAGTTATTTTAACAAAAGTGTTATTCGGATACTCAAACAAACACATTAAAGCTAAGTTTAAAGCTTACTCAGCTCAGTGGTCCCAGACCGTGAAGACTGCTTTACCCTTTTTTTATCAGCAAAAACAATAATTTTCCCGTAAATTCAAAAAAAGTTCCCCTTTTTCCCCTAAGTGAAATTTGCCTTTATTTTTATATGAAAATTTAAAAAAAAATGAAGTTGTATAACTGTCTTTATTAACCCTTAAACCCTACCCTGTGGTCCAGCTCGATGCATAAACTAAACTTTCGTGGATATTTTTTCAACTACAAACCACACGATGGCGCTATTCGAGCTAATCCTCTAATGAATCAGTAGGCGTCTCGTCACTAGTAATTTTTAATTGCGCGTGCGGTGCAGTCATAATTATAACAACTTCCGGGTCCCATAGACCCCATGGTAGGAATACTTGGCCACAGGGCGCCAAGCTCTGGTATATTCATTGCACATCCACTTACATTTTACAACAGAATATAGTTCGAAAATCTCAAAACAAAAAATACCTAAATAAAAAAAATCCCATTGAAAGTCTACCTCCTGGGTGATGTGGAAAAGAATTATGCATGTGTGCAAATATGAAAAAGGGCGCTTTCTGTAAATCTTGCACAGGGCGCTAGTTTGGCTGGAGCCGACACTGGCCAAGAATGCCTCGATTCTAAACGTTAAAATATTTTCAATATTAAACTACGTGTGTGATCTTAATAATAAATAATTTATATTAAAACAGCTTTTGTTTTTGAAATAAGAACAAAAATATATTGTTTCTCCAGGGATGGGTAGGGTTTTAGGGTTAACAAGCTATAACATAAAAATATACATATTATGCAAGGATCAGTTAGCTAATCCTATAAAAACCTAAAATAAAATAAAAACTTCATCAAGTGAATGCATGCAGATACACAAAAATTCTTACGTGGACGTTCGATGGGCTCTTTTCTGTGTGTGAACATTTCATGCTGAGTAAACATTAAAACTTATTTGTAATGGAAATGCGTTTAAATTTTACTTTTAAGCAATTTCAGTTTCAAAGAGATTTTTGATCTTTCCCCTTTTTTAAGTTTTCCCTTCGTTTCCCCCTTTTTCATCCCTTTTCATTGAAAAAGCCTCAAAATTTTCCCTTTTCCCCTCAATCTGGGACCACTGACTCAACCTGGTTAAGACTTCAAGTCCACTTGCAAAACTAGTTCGTTCATCTAAGTTCAAGAATCAGTCAGTTATGTTGCTGGACTCTTCTTCTAAATAGCTGAACAAAATAAGCAAGCCCAGAACAATCTACACCTATACATCGCAGTGTTCCAAACAATACTTTTTCTTGTCAGGTTCGCAACTCATTGACGTCAGCCAAGGGTTCTACTAACAAGGATTTAATTTGACAATGAAAATTCAGTAAAATTAACTGAAATAATGAACTGAGAACTAGAACCAGAACTTTCTTTAGTTGCACCGTAAATGCGACATATTTGAACTCAGTCATGTATGTCATGTGAGTATGAGTACGAGTATGCCATTCTCAGAGGTCCCATCTATCCCTATACCAAAATTCATTAAAATTGGTTTTGCGGTCGTTAAAATAATCTTACTTTCGCATTTATAATATATTACGATTACAATATCAAGACTACCTTGAATTTTCTGTGCAAAAATGCCCTATTATTTCCTCCGCAAATTTTTAAAATTCTCTCTTAGATTTCCTATGACTGTAACTCTCTTCGGCCGTCGACTCTCTTTCGTGGGGTCGTTTGTACGGGCTACGGGCACGGCTAAGGCGCTACGGGCATGATCGCATGATGAATGAAAGAAAAGTATTTCCCTGAATCATTGTACACAACTGCGTAGTTGAAATTTAATGTAGTAAAATTCAACTTTTTCAATTGCTAATATTTTAAAAAAGTTGCTGATAATTTTCGATTTGAGAAAATAAATTTAGTTTTTTTATGCTAGATTTTGGGTTGTACCTCAGCTTCTAGATGACACAGAAAGCTAATTGATGGCTCAAAATAATTACGGAAGTGTTGGCTATATTAAGTATTTTGTTTTGCTTGCATTGATTAAGAATTGTTTGAGTAATTTCGATTAAAAGGCAGTCAATTTAGGAAAAAACACATGTTGGTCAAAAACGCTCCTAAAGAAAGGCATGGCAATGAAAAGAATAGCCTATATCCTTCTCAGGATCTTAAGGGACATTTAAAAAAAAGTTTCATCGAAATCTGTGCAGTAGTTTTCACGCCAACCGTTAACACATGAAAACGGCTACAGTCTTATTATTTGTGTAGATAGATCTACGTAGAGCCAGATCTTTCTTGTCTAGTAATAGGAGTTCCTCTTTCGTCAACTTACCTACTTTCCTTTTATGGTGGAGGAGGTATCATCAAATCAAACAGAAAATAGCTCAAAAATTGTAATTGGGTAAATGCCAAATATCGAATTATGATCTTGGGTCGTAAACGCCATAAGCACTGTTTTTCAAACTTTAATGAACGATTTTATTTTTTTTATATTTTTTGTCATTTGTCAGGCTACACTTTTTTTGTCGTAATGTTTACGATGTTATTTCAAAACTATTTTTAATTAAGAATGCACCAAATGAAGACTGAATTCCCGAAAATCAGTCCCCTATTTATAGGATAGGTACAAACTTACAAAACGCAAAAACAAATCTACACAATACAGAAAAATTAACAGAATAAATTAACTATTACTATTAATAATTAAAAATTAAGTTCACTTCGCAAAATATTATTTGGTGAGTATTATTACGGTTGGGCAAACTTTTAAGGACGAATTTTAAATCACTCAAACATATCGCAAATGCAACAAACGACGCAGTGGAAAGCGACTGGTTTCAGATGTATTAGTTTGACTTAAAATTTATGTGATTTGGACCAAGTTCCATTTAAGACTAGTGATGATCACTGAGATCGCGGACCAGTGAAGACGATCATTTTGACGACCGACTCGCTTTGTGAACATTTTTGGTTATCCGATCCCCCTTATGCGGGTAGGAACTCTCCGACTAATGGTCTTAGTTAATACCTTGTTTTAGTTTCAAATGCAAACCAACAATTTTCGTTTTTTTTTTTTTTTTTTGGGAGAATTGCCGGGGGCTTCCCTTTAAATGTGGAATACCGACATGGTGTAACAAAATAATCTCCAAACTTTGTTTAATTTTAATGGTTTTTTGAAAAATGAAAAACAAACGAGATGGGGCTATTTGATCACAAGAAATTGTTCATCAAAACCTAGCCACGGAATTTTTAAGTATATATCTAAAAAAGTTAAAAATAATGTTAAGATGGTTAAATAAATATTCCCAGAAAGGAAGCTTTTCTGAGCCGCACTTGTGATGAATATTCGTAGCAGCAACATTCGTTGGCTAAGTGAGCTTAAAACTTGGTAGATTCTCGGTTGAAATCAATTTACAGTCATGGGAAGTTCAGTTTAGCCTTATAAACTTTTGCAAGTAGTTCAGAGCTTTGAGCGCCTTTCGAAGTTTGATATCTCCCACTTCTACTGCAACCCTTCAAAAACAAACATCTGTCGTCGTTTCAAGCTCACTTTTATCAGCAACACAATAGGCCTTCCCATCAACCAAAACGTTGTTTTCGTTTGGGTATATTTTTTTTTTTTTCCAGACAGCTAAAGGCAGTTACAATATCAAACACAGGGAAAGTCCACATCTATAATAGACTTTGTTAAGTGATGCCTACAGGCCTCACAATGGTTGTCTGTATATTTTTACGACTTTTTAGCTTCATTCAGGGAATTCAAATCACAACTTGTTTTTAATGGCTTCTCATCCTCACTTCTGCATACCCAGCACCGTTAAGATAAAACAGAAAGGGAGATAGCACCAAGCTTAGACTCGTCTTAGTGCGTGATTTGATTTGTAGAATCCCATCTATTGGAATTAATTCCGTAAAACTATTTAAAGCCTTGAATTGCATCACGTTCTGTCTGCGCATGCGCGCATTGATTTTTAACTTTCTCCGATGCTGTGTACGACGTACGAGTATGCATGACCACGTACTATCACTCATGGTGGTGCATATTTTAATCATTCAGTGCATTTTTAGTCGCTTAGGTTAACATGATCGCCCCAGCATCTTACGTACACGCAAAATAACGAAGGATCTTCTTTTGTGAAGCCCGTAGTTTGCATAACTTCGACTAGTACGAAATTACTGGTCACAATGTTCGTTTTCTGTGCAAATTACTAAATTACCCCAATGAGCGTGAGCATTGTGCTCGCATACAAAGCGACGATCCGAACGTATAATGAATCTTCTGAAATGAAAAACAATCTGAAAAATGTGTATGGGTAATTTAAACGAAAATTGCTTTCACTTGTCAGGAATATTGGCAGCGGCGTCTCTGTGAGGATCTCGGAAAAGGAGACGATTCACTTTTGTTGGGCGAATTATGCATCTGAACAGTTGCAAGGTAGCAGGGTTTATACACAGATGGTTGCGTAATCAAAGAAAAATGTGGAAAGGTATTTAATTCAAGGGAATGAGTTGTAACTATTTTTAGAGGGCATTTAGCTCCGCATGGGTAGGGTAAAGATCGACTTCGTGGAACTTATCCATGTCCGTATAACATGATCCCATGCAATCCATCTCTGAGGTAGGTGAACTTCAGGCAAACTCATTTTTGGACATTTCATCTACAAAACTGCATTTGAGCCCATGCGTCAACATTTTTGAACTCTTGTGTATCATTTTTGCACACCATTCTATGTACGATTAGGACACAGTTTTTTTGTATTTAAAAGTGTAGCCTGATGCAAAAACTGTGATGAAATGTCCATGGATAAGTTGTCCTAAAACATGGTTGTTTCATAAATGCAGTCAGAAAAAAATACATTTCGGTCAAAAACGCTTGCAAAAAGTAGGCGTGGCAATGCACGATATAGTCTAAAGTCTTCTTGGAGGCCTTAGAGGTTTTTAAAAAAGATTTCATTGACATCTGTGAAGTAGTTTTCACATCAACTAGCAGACAGCCATTAGGGGAGTTCTTTAAATTTCGTAGGTGTTTTCGAAAACGTCGGTTGGTCACCAGTGTTGCGCTTCTGATTTCCAATACTTTTAACCACAGTGGGCATTTCGAAAGATGTCAAAAACACAGCGCGATACCAATAACAAATTTTAGTCTCGATTTAAAATTTACGGAAGCTCACAATTGCGAAATTTGTGTGAAAAACATACTTAAATTTGGAGTCGAAACTAAAAATGTTTATTGGTAAGGCCCACAGCCATTAACTTAGCATTACCCGCATTGGAACAGCGATGTGCTTGCCCCAATTGAAAAACGCATTTTATTAATAAACTTGATGCCGAATATTTTTCAGAAAACGGTCCCCTTTTTTTTTGGTCATTTGGATTGGTATAGCAAAAAGAGGAAAAGACGAATAATAACAGTTTCTGCTGGAATCTACTCTACCCTAATCTAGGACTCCTCGTCGATCCTATCGGATAAAGTATCTTGGCCATGTCATGGTAAAAAATTAAAGCCCAAGCCCGTTAGTTGCCACTGGGTCAAATCGCTTAAACGTATAAATTTACATCATTGGCTGTAGTCGGTCGCTGACCTTCACACACTGCAGTGCTATGTGATGTAACTAAAGCACTTCTCAACCAAGCATAGCTAATATAGCTTGCAGTCCGCTCTTGCATAATTGCGTGAGTCTCAACTAAAATCTCATGCAACACACGGTTGGATGGATACTGGATACATGATGCATCGCAGTAATGCAATGCAACCGCCAACATGACAAACTCGTACAAGACCATCATTAGAGAGCCCCGGAGGGTTCTTTGTAATCTTTTCTTTCTTCCATACTGGTACACAAAAAATACTCGCCCTTTCCCTCGTGGTTGACTGAATGAGAAGACGACACTGGAGCAAGTGTTTTTTTAGCTGGTCAAGTGACTTTGCCCACTTTCATAGAAATTAAGAACATACAAATGGAAATGAAGGGTTGTTGGTGTTGGTTGCTTCCTTCCGTACAGTTCTATCTATGTATAGTCGTCGTCTTTGTTATTACGGTTGTCCTTGTTTCATATTTTTTTTGCATTGCAGCATATCCTAAAACCCGCAACCTACTTAAGATATTTTGACAGAAATCCACGTGAAGGTGTGTAATGTGTATGCCCTGCAATCCATCCCCACCTAGGACGAATAAATGGGTACCCTGCAGCCAGTGCAAGTGCGGTTTCAATTCGCGCGAATTTCTCGGTTGGTTAGGTTCTTTTTTGTGCTCTGGGCTCTTTTCCTGGTTGTTATCAGATCGAGGAACATTTCCGTGGAATTTAGGTTAATTGAAGTCATCCATCGATCGATATTATGGATTATTACTGGCTATTTTATGCCGCAGTGTATACGTACACACAAAACACCCTGGCATCTGGTTTCGTAATAATTTTTGCAGGATGTACTCGGTATACGTTTGCGATTTACTTCCCGAAAATCCACTTGAGTGACATAAGATTCGAGTGGGCATACAGGATTCATTACATTTTCTGACCTGGTTGTAGGAAAAATTCCTGTACGAAAATTGCCGTGCTTATTGGGTCGAATATTTTAGACTTTCGAAGAGAAAGGGAATACCTTTTGAACAGATCGACAGTTTAGTAGGTATGAGTGGATCAGACTTGGTTAAGGAACAATCTCAAATATTTCAGCAGAATGTTCAACTGGACTGCAAACAAAATTTAATGCAGAAGAGTCTTGTTTTTACAATTTTAGATAGTAAACTAGATATTTGGTACAGTTTGGTCAGTGTGTTTGGCTTAAGATTGACAGGCTCCAAGTCTCGCTGAAAAAATGTAAAAGCAAGAACTGGAATTTGTTTTAAATATTTTTTTAAATAACGCCCGGGAGTAAAAGTATCCTCAGAAAGCTTCCCAGTTCAGAAGGTTGAAAGTGGCCTAAAATTGTAATTCAAATCTGACAAAAAGTTGCAAGACAACTCAAAGCAGTGCCCATACAGACAATTTCTATGGCTCCAGAGGCTGGTTTTCTCAAGTCCAATTTTCAACGTTTCCATATTTATTTGGTGCTGGCGCAGTTGGACAGAAAATGCGTTGGAATACTGACCGAGGGGCTCTTGAAAACTATTTTTTAAAACGAGGTTTCCTGATTAAGCTCCTGACCGAAATGAAATGTTAAAGGAGACTAGTTAAGGTAGGGAGTAAGATCAGAAATGTCTTTTAAAGCTTCTCAAACTACTAGAAAAGAGCGACAGAACCGCTTTTCCTATCAGCTTTATGAATTAAATTCTGAAGCCAATCGTCGATGAAAAGGATTTAAACGCCGTATCTAGTCGAATGAAAAAATGTGTAGACTAACAAGACTTGATTTAAATAAGGTATAGCAATGATGTCGAAGATTCGCTTTGATGATGGTCGTTATGTAGAGTTTAGCCGTAAAACTTTTGCTGTAAAAAATATTTAAAAAGCGCCCATTTAACTTACACCTTTTTCAAAGTGAGCACCAACAGCCTAGGGTGTCCATATACCTCAAACGAAAAAAGAGGACATACTTTACAATCAACAACCCACTATAGGAATTACCTATGAGGAACAAAATCTTCAGGAAGAGTGGTTGGAATTCGGCTTATTGCACCTACTTTCAAAAGTTACGGAAATTTGAATTCAATAGCAAGTTGGCAGATTTTTGCGGTTTTACCAAAAGTTGAAACCAACTCAACAATAAACTGGTATTCAAATTCGAATATCCGTTTCAAAATGCTTACAACTCGGTATCAGATAGACTTGCCTACCATTTTCTGTCAACCGTCTCTAGGTGTTGAGTCGTGGTCCAACTTTTGTGTTCAAGATGCTCCTACCGAGAGCAATGGATGGGTCCGGACCAACGATTTTGGATCCTATTTCCCGTATTCAAGGGATTACCTGCTCTTTTTAAATTCTTCAGGGCCGTTTGCTGATAAGACTCATAGAGAATTAAGTGCCACATAAACTCTTATGCGACAGTTTATGCCCTGAAAAAAGTAGCCTATAAGTATTTAAGTAGCTAGAACTTAAATCGTTAAGAGTCGTATGAGCAAACGGCCCTCAATCTCTGTATTTTAGACCTTTAATCCAAGGCAATGTCAGCTAAGTCCCGCATTTATTGAGCTTTTTTATGAACTCCAGCGCCGAAGAGGTGGTGACTTACCTTTGCTTTACTATAAAGTTGTTCTTCCCTTCCTAGCCAGCTAGCCCATATTTAGTAAACAAAATACAGGCTGCTTTTTGTCCCAATTTAGATCGTCTGCTTATTCAAAGCCTTCCTGTATACAAATATCTCAATTTCAGGCCACCAAAGGTGGATGCTAATATCTGCGGACTCAAAAACAAATCACCCTGAGGCCCTGCTGTCATGAAAGAAACATCAAACAACAAGCGGAAGCTTATTCACTTATGCAATTCCGCTCAGACCTACTACCAAACTCCATACAGCAAGAACACAAAGCCCCTGCCAATTTCGCATCCAAATTGATGATATCATTTCCTGACTTCACACGAATAGACGCCAGCCTGTCGACAAAGTAATTAGTTTCCCACCCTTCAGTGAAGTGACAGATTTATGCTGCAATCGAAATCGATGCTAATCGAGAACCTCGCTCAGTGATGCACTTTCAGCGCCCTCTTCAATTATTCAATTTTGATTGCACCTTGTGTGCGCATTCGATTTGCATTCCAATTGCATTTGGCTCGCGATGGCTGTGCCGATGACGATCAGCAGCTACGACGCGTGAGTATGAATGACGAGTGCACGTGGCGCGAATTCACATGACAGCGCGACTTGCACTTTGGGGCAAAGCCATGTAGTGGCAGACGACGTAAACTTTGTTCTTGCGCCGAGCCTACAACGCCAACAGGTGTGTGGCAGCGTTTTTAATACGACATCTTGATGTCACTTCCTCTATGGCCGGGTGCGTGTGCGCGCGTCGTTTCCCAGTACGGCATCGCACAGGAAGGAAGAGAAGTTAACACCAGCAGTACCGCTTACGTATACTCGTATCCCACCTGGAAAATGAAATTGGATTCTACATTCTAGGCCACCAATCAGATTGCGTACAGCACTTAGCTGCGTCGATGGCAGGTCATTTGGGTACACAATGAAAATTCATTTCGCGTTGATGCGGTTGACATACACACACAGCACACCGGCAGCGAGAACAGAGCATTCGCCCTGGAGAACCATAAACAATTTAATTTGATTGCAATTCGCCTTGCTCTCAGGCGCACAAAGAAAGACGTTTGTAATTTGAAATGCATGCGGTGTGCCTTGGCTTCCATACCAGCACCAGGTACTAACTACGAACAAGAGCGAGTGTACTGGCATCGGTTAGGCGAGGAAAACAAACAGAAACAAAGTGGATAGTTATAGGTTGTTTGGCTGTTTGGTTGTTTGGTTGTTTGGTTGTTCCTGCAGTTGTGCGGTTGTTTTGTCGCCGTACTGACACAGTTCTAGGCTGGTATGGTACTTTGCCGTAGGTCCATACTCTATAGGCACGATGACGGTGACAGAGTAATTCGATATGTACATTGTACACACAGGCTTGGACTTGTTTTGCTGATCAAAGTACTATAACTGTGCATTTAAAATTCTTACTTAAAGGTACTTAAAAGGTATGTGGGGATAGATGAGTGTTTTTTTGTTTTTCGCTTTTGATGTAATTTGTCGGAATTTGGAGCACATTTCAAAAATGCTTGGCTACAAAATTAGGCGCAAATGTTTCCGGTATATAATGTGGCACCACACCGTCGATAATATTTATGCAAATGGGTGAACCGGACCATTATATACGGCGCTGCTCAGAGGTCATACCTAGAACTGTCTCCATATTGCTATTGGTTGGAGAGAAATATAAAAGGGGGTAGGAGCGAAGGAAAGCCATTTGAAGGCTCTTCTCTCGAATTGTTCACTAGCGACTCTAACATCTTAGTGAGATGGTGATCTTAACTCTTTCATGCTGAGCTGTCGCTTTGTTCATAAAATTTAGGCTTTTGACCCAGTTCAATAAACTAACTTTTATTGCGGACTGTGATTCGATATTGGTACGGAGGTAAAACGCGTCTTAAGCTGCCTGCATTCATGGCTCGGTGTTATCTATGAGCCAATCTTTTGCGGACTGGTGGAGAGTAAACTTGGACCGTTGTACCATCGACTTTCGGAGTGGAATGCTACCTCGTTGTCGTTGTCGTTGTGTTTGCAGCCACCTCCAGTCGATTTCTTCTTTGGCTTGAGGTGTTTTTCGAACTCTGGAAGCTACAATCTGCTTGTATGCATTGATGGTCGAACTTGATCCAGCAAAGAACCACCACTGTATGGCGGTCATGACCGTGAATTTCTATGAATTTCGTAGCACAACAGCCTCCAATTTCATTCGAAGTATAAAATTAGCACTGATCGGTCCTACCTTGCTCTTCGCCCTACTAAAGTCGCTCATCTTTATTAAAGGTATTGGCCTTATTAAAGTTCCGAAGCCTTCAGTGCTGCCGGGTTCGGTACTTGCAGTCCACTGATTTTGCTTTTTTTTATTTTTTTTACTGATTCTAAGGTAGGTACTTCCTTAAAAGGATAACCCTTAAGCAATGTATCATCCTTGCGCTAGATTTAAGCGGCCGTACTTATCTTATCAGTGCTACACTATGTAGATGGGACATGAAAACATGTGTTACTGGTGACTTCTGAAGGACCGAGTTTAACAAAATTCTACGTAGTACCTACTTATCCATACCAAGAAGGGTACGGAGGTTTATAAAGAGCCTCAACAGCTCCCTGGGTTAAATAATAGAGGCCATCACAATAGATCTCTTGTGGTCGCAGCGTACAGGGCCTATTACTTACAATACAATACTTATCCATACGAAGTTAAGAATTTAGCGTGCGAGCAGGATAGTGCCAAAGTGCCTCCCTAAATTTTATATTCGCAGGCGTTTTTACTGGCCTTTAAAGTTAAAAAAGCTAAACCTCACCTAGTCACCTACAAACACACAAATAGAAAAAAAATATCCGGTACGCTCTTTGCCTAAACAGATTTTTTTTAATCGATGAACAATTTTTTAACTGAATCTTAGACCAATTTTACTGCTGAAAGTTTCAAAAATATCTTTTCAGATTGTTTTTTTTTTGGTCCACTCTTATCGTATCATACACAGCGCATACAAATATGACTCGCAGTGGCAACTGAAAGTGTGCCACATCAAACCTAGCATTTTTATGACTTATAGTATAATCTTCTCGGAATTGTAGCGCCATATTATATCAAATCCGTCTTTATGCGCTGATCAAATATACACTTAAGAAGATCTACATGTCGCTTACTCCAAAGAAAAAAAAAAAATGTTCAAATGCCTCAATTAGTACGTCAGTTAATGAGCTCCAATGGTTAATCTCCTCATAAAAAGCAAGAATTTGGGAAATCTATATCAAATTCCTTTCAATTGGAAGAGATTAAAAAGCAAATATAATAAATTATACCAAGTGGCCTCATAAATTGTGTTTCAAGCTCAATATGTTTTTTTTATGAATCTTATCTCCGAATCGTTCAGACAGAGGAAGCGCACTGAAAGCGTATCCACTTAAGTGCGATAGAATTAACCTTTGAGTGCCAATAAGATGAAAGAAGATAATAAAAAAAAATCCTGAGGCGTAGGTGTTATAGAAAATTAAAATTGTACAAAAGTTCGAGCCGGCAGTTTCGATATTTTGAAATACGTGAGAAGTCTGTAGACTGTCACAACGTAAATCATAATTCATGGATAAATTTTAATTTAAAACAAATCCGCGCGGACAGATTGACCCTAATTTGTGGACTATAATTAATATTTTATTGAATGTGATGTTTTGTACAAAAATGTAAGCAGCGATGACATGGAGGCTGGAATTTCTGTTTCTGATTTATAGGATGGCTTAACAAGGTTAGTTGTTTGGGACGATGGAAAAAGTTTTGAGGATGCGACTCATTTTATTGAATTATTTTTTATTTAAAAAAAGGGTGTACAAATTATGAAATAGAGCAGCTTGTTCAAACTGTACCGTATCACAGTATAGACAAAATATAATTATGAAGTAGAGACTGTTACAGTATGGTGCCAAATGAAACTAATTTGTAAGCAACGAAGAACAGCTGGATAATTCCCACTGACCCAATAGTCATTTAATATAACTATGGCGAGGCGATCCTAATACTCTATTTACCTAGTTTCATACATTGGCAATTGAGAGCCACTCATCATGGTGATGGTGCAAAATTAACATCTTATGGTAGCTATTCTAAATGACATAAAAGACTCTTTAATACTTTCCGAATACCTAGAAAAAATATCGACGTAGTCCCTCAGTCTGATATCTACATGGAAACTACTTTCCAAAGTGTGCTTGACTTAATAACAACACCTGGATGCAGTGGTCCCAGATTGAGGGGAAAAGCGCCAATTTGGCGCATTTTCAATAAAAAAGGGGAAAGCTTAAAAAAGGGGAAAAACTCAAAAATTTCTTTGAAGCGTGAATTGCTTAAAAGTAAAATTTAAACGCATTTCCATTACAAATAAATTGCAAAGCTTACGCAGAATGAAATGTTCACACTAAATAGGTCCATTCGCGTACTTTCACGAGCCAAGCACTAAAAATCTGTCAAACTGGAAAAATTGAGCGAAATTTCTCTCAGAAAGCTTAAAATATACTCCAAAGTAAGTGGATAAACTTCGATCTACCTTGAGCCACTTACATCTTTTAAATCTAATCCATATCACGAATAAATTTATAACTTAACTTTTTGCAGCATATGAAACGTTCTAGGAGAACATTCGACCACCCCCGAAATTTCTTTATTTTCAGATATTTTATTTTTGTGTACAATTGACTTTTAAAACGGAGTTTGACTTTGTTTCCTGTCAATTTTGCGCATTTGACATTTTGATCAGTACCAAGAGAGAAACTGCTCGTTTCGTTACTCCTTATTTTGCTAATTTTCTATTTTTCTGACATATTTGATGAGTACGTGTATAGACTTTGTGCGATTGCGATCGATTAATTTCGATTGCGTTCGATTCAAACCGCGTACGCGAACGAACCTAATATGAAAGAAAACAGCCCATCGAGCGTCCACGTAAGAATTTTTGTGTATCTGAATGCACTCAGTCGATTTGTCGTTTTGTCATATAGAAAAGAAAATGGCCACATTCAAGAATCTAGTCATCTTAACCTTAAGTCGACTGGATTGGACTGGGTGAGCTGTTACCTGAACGCAAAAAGTAGATTGGTCGGGAACGTCACGTTTTCTATGTCAGCCACATATGAGAACTGTCAACTTAGTACTCAGTCACGAATTTCTCGACTAGATTCGTCGGCTACCCCTCCATAAACGTCAACTGAAACATCTAGTGAGTGAGCTGTCAGACTTACTAAACTAGATACTTGAATGTCCCCAATCATTTCAAATTAAAATTTCATATAAAAAAAAAGGCAAATTTGACTTAGGGAAAAGGGAACTTTTTTCGAATTTAGCGGAAAATGATTGCCTTTGCTGATAAAAAAGGGAAAACAGTCTTCACAGTCTGGGACCACTGCCTGGATGTGGGTAGACCACCACAATATACCTTCCGTTCATTTGTAGAGTGAGGAGAGCTGACCCGTGAAAAGGGAAACGGTTGCCAAGCTATATAAGAAAGTCTTATGCCCCTCGTTCACTGTGCATAACTTATCAATTTCGAGTTCAGCACTTTTAACTGTGATGTACGATGTTCTGCATTCGCAACCAGCGGTATTGGTACGCTTGGAAACTGTTGCTCAACAAGTGTGCGGATAGTGTTTGAGCTCCTCGTTTGAGTTCTTTGAACATGGTTGTGCATCACGTTGAGCAACAATTTCCCGACAGATTGCTACACACTATTTTTGCAACTTGTTGCTTTACTTATATTGATTGTTTTTGTTGACTCGAGTTGTATTAAAACAAAAATTGTATTGTTCGTGGAACAGGTCCGTAGGTACCCTAGGCCTAGCTTCTCCCAAAAACATTAATTTTGTGAGTTTTTGATTTTTTTTATGAATGGAAGGAATCTACAATTTTACGCTGAGTCCAGACGGGTAGTTGAGAATCTCTTTCATGACAGTTATACTATCGAATGTTTGTCAGACATTCACGAGAGGTGAAGCCGTGGAATGGAATGTTATTTGTTTCTCTTTTTTGAGAATCAAACCTGGGATCCCCCGGTTAGTAGCTCTATTCGGTTCCACTAAATATGTGTGCCCTTGCGAGTTAAGCCACAGGAATCAATCAAGCCACTTATGGTCATGCATTTGCTGTAGTCTCCCCTTTTATAACACAAATGTGAGCAGCTGTCAAGTGTGTGTTCAAGGACTTGCCCAACCAATGATGATTGGTTTTTTGGCAAACAACTCATTAAGCAGAGAAGATACTTTATTTTGGAAAAAAATATACATGTTACAACTAGGTCAACATGGTCAACAATTAAGGGCGTAGATCAACTAATTGTTCGATTTAAATAAATATGAATTGGAGTTAAGGTGCTCAACACGAATAACGTGAGCTTGTACACTCATGTACGAGCTAAAGATCTTGTTTTCCCAACAAAAGAGCTAAATAAACTGATGAACAAAATTGGTCGATCAGTGGTGCTCGTAGTGGACGACCGGCGTTATGCAGCTAGCCCAGAACTGGAGACAAGTTCGTGCGTTTCCAAGATATATCCAGTGTTAAAACGAATTGGGAAGGTTACACTTCTGCATCGACCTCATAAATGCATCAACTTGTCGTAAATACTGCAAACTTTCCCACTCGGTAGTCGAACTTACTGAAGAACTCGCACCTGAGCGATTTCTAGAGCGACTTTCACCTTGCACTCCCACAGGATATTTGTTAAGTTACCTGTTATCTGTCAATCTCCTAAACTATACACTCAGAAATGGTGCTTGGTTGAAGACGAACTTTGCTTTTTGAAACTACATAATGGACGCGTGCCGTTGACCGCTCTTTTATGCCGCTGCTCATCTAAAGGTCAATTGAATGCAAAAAATGCATTTGCTTAGCGGAATATTTGACAAACAGGCGGAAAGCTAAGCAACTTATTCACAAATTAACGGAGAATTCGGTTTTCGACTTGATATATGTGAAAGACTAATCTGTGCCACTCATGTGGCATACTTTCATATTTGACCCTCTGCAGCCAATCTTGCAGAAGTCACGCTGCGCTTTAGCTGTAGTATTACCCACTACGGCTATAGCTTCGGTTAAATGTAATTGATGACCTCTGCGGCGGCTGTCCAATGCGAATGATATATTCAATCTAACAGCAGGCGAGAAATGAGAAACCATGCGATACACCAGCCATACACCAGAAAAGGGTCAGCAAATTGTCGCCCAGCCTTTAGCAACAGATACTACCGATGGCTGCCATTAACCCGTAAGCTAGGCGGATCATCACAAAATAAATAAAATTCACTTCCCATCAGACGAGCGTTTTCACCGCACAAATATGCGCAGTTTATGTAACTGAACGACTAAAGCAAGCCTACCGCAACAAATTAGCCCCAGCAGCTATAGGAAAGTGTTACATCAAACTACCGAGTGTGAAATTGCCTTAGCTACCTCCCGTCATTATCACAGCAGAGTTGAACTATTTTTTTACAGAATAGTTACCATTTATCTGCACCACACACAAAGCCGCCTAATTAGAGATACTTTTGAATCTTTTGTTCATTTGATTTGGTTTTTGTTTTTTTTTTTACAAAAAACAATTAGATTTGTGTGCCTTTAATATCGCGAGCTGCGTGTGTGACTCAGTGACTCGATATGTGTACGAGGAATTTTTATGAGATCAACTGCACTCGCTCTCGCCTCATTTAATCGACCACAAGACGTAATTTCACTTTGGCGCATACTGTGTGTGGGTTCGCGTTTTATGGACAAATACGATATCACAATACCAACTGCTACTGTATTATGGTGGCAAAAACCATAACCAAAACCAAAACCAAAACCAAAACCACTAAGACCGCACAAAGCAGCAACAACACAAAGCTTACCCCTACGGATTTGGATACACAGCGCACATGCAAATCGGGATAAAAAATGAAGAAGGAGAAGGAGAAGGATTTTTCACTGCAGCAACGATTGACGGCATTTCAGCAGAAGAGGGACCTCTGCAAACGGCGTCGTCGTGAATAATTTCGATTTGTGTCTTATGAACGGTGACGTGCAAAGTGTCACATCAGTGCGGTCGGCGGTCGGTAGAGTAAGGCGAGGGGGAAAAGAATAAAGAAAACCGTCGCTACAGCCGACAACGAGCTGACAAATGGATTTATCCTCTGAGGGGCGTCTCTGTTGTGCCATCACTTGAAAAAGTCGAGTGCACGCACATTTCAATCACAGAGCCGACGTATTCGTGGCATCCCTAGGAGCTTACCTTTGTCGTAGACTTCACTGCATGCGTCTGGAAAGAGATAAAAGAATAAAATTAATAAAATCGCTATCTCCGGTTCAACACTATAGCTGTAAACATTCAATTTAATCGTCCGATGTATAAGAAAAAACAAAGACCGTCCTACGTGTGAGACCCCGTTCAAAAGTTGTAACCACTTAAGCTTAAGCCCGTCATACATAAATCGCCAATTTGTTTCTATGCCTCTAATCTCTGCATGTAATCTCTCATGCACCAGGCATCCGAACCGGGGGAGGGGGCGAGTTGGAATTTAAACAAACACAAGAGAGCCGTTTAATCCAATTAACCTAATTATCGGGTTAGCTCATAGAACACACACGAGGGGGCGTTGCTGGTTGCTTTCAGCATGTTTCCAATGAGAAAAAAGTTAAATTGCCCGTAAATGTGACAAAAGTTCTGACAGCTTAACTGACGACGGGTGTGCAATCAAAGGGAAATGAGGTGGGAACTGCGGCATGGGTAGCTCTAAACGCCGGCGTGTTAAAAAAAAAACAGAACACCCACGCAATGGGTACGTACATATCGCCAGAAGCACACCTACTCACTCCGCTGTCATTCGCTTGGGGATTAGGGTTACTGAAGGTGCAGAACAGGTGACTGTCATTATCATCGTTGTCGGTGCCGTGTGAACATCAGTTGAAGAAAACAGCTCTTTTCATGGAGATAAATCAATAAATCCTCAAGCGCCTCTTAATAGGTATGGTTTAGAGTGCAACATAGCAGCTAACAGGCTATAACTCCGTCTTCACTGTGCAATTAAAGTTGCAGGTTGATGTGTCGCTTCTGAGGCTTGCTATCATGCAATAAAAATAAACCAGGTCCTAATTTATGAGCCATGAAAGTGAAAGGCATGGTCACCTCAGAAATTGATGAGTATTGAAAAGGCAAACGGTCTATGGGAGTAAGAGAACTTAGAGCCGGCTTCTGTTAACCGCTTATGTATGTGATTTATTTTTGGACAAATGGAGGATGAAGCTAAAACTTCCTGCGGATCAAACTAAAAAATATATTTTACTCTGACTGAAGACCAACGCAGTAGACAAAAAGTGTTCTGATCAACAGATGAATCTCAGTGTGAATTTTATTTTTGAATGCAGTGGGAAGGACCTTCTTTTTGCAGTATTCAAATGATAAGATGCGGGCTAGTAAAAACCCCGTTTAGGTATAGGTCTACATTTTAATTTCCCCCGAGAAAGGAACCTAAGAGCTAAGACTCCTCGTTTAGTAGTCTAGGAGACTGGCAAAACAGCCCAACTTTAATGTTTTGAAATACTGTGCTTAAATTTCGTTTTTTCATACTGGAAGGCTACTGCAACAGTGCCACGATTCTGTTAGTTGTCCGGTGAAAGGCGATAAAGAGACAGACTGAAAACAGTCACAAACTATAATACAAAAGCTTTAAATAAAATAAAAAGTGCTTTTTAGGCTTTCGCATAACACTTTAAGGTAAATTCAAAAAAACGTAGATACATACATACCAAACACGGTCTGGGAATAAAAAAAAAATACCTAGCGCAACAGGTCCATGATAGGGCCATAGGTTACAACCATTCGCTTTGTGGGAGTTTTTTCAATTTTGGGACGAATGGAAGGGATCTACAGTTTTATGCCGAGTTCAAACGGCTAATTGAGAAGCTCTTTCATGACATTTATACTCTCGGATGTTTGTCAGACGTTCGCGAGAGGTCGCACAGTGGAAAAAACCATAAGATATAATTTTGAGTTTTTTTCTGGGATTGATTATCTCAGTAAAACTCTAAAAGGATGACAGTTCAAAATTCGAGGTCGAAATTTTGGATTCTTTGGTTTTCTATAATGAGTACGAATAGGAGTTAAAAAACTTATATAAACACGCAGAATCAACAACCTCCGACATAAGCGAATCGGACGGCGCGCGAGTCGGCGACCCAACACTCAGCACGGGTGCAGGTCATTCAACCAACACCAAACTGCAGCAACATAGAAATCAGGTAGTATTAAGTTATTTTTTAAGTTTGAAATAAATAAAGGGACACTTTTTAACAAGTCAAGCAAGAGAAACGTTGTTTTTCTTAAGGGTTTCTCAATTAAAATAACTTCTACAACCCCTCTGGTTCTCAAAAGACCATTCACAGAAACTATGCCTGTTCTGTTGGTCCATTATTTTGTGATCAACCGACGGACAACTAATTTTACAAATCCCCCCACAGTTCAGTTGGCAAACGCTTGAGCCTGGTCTTTACTTTTCCAAAACCTATTTTGCTATAGGACAAGCAAGCTTTGGAAGGGAACTCGCATTATGGAGAATTATTTTCTAAAATAAGTATGTGACAGAATTTGTGTAAAAGTAGTTCCAAGTACATTAGGAGTTCTTAAACCGTTTTAGGTTTTCCTTTTCTAAGAAAAGAAGATTTGTAAAAAAAACCCACTTCAATTTCAAAACTTTGTCAAAAAACTTAAATTAGAGGCACAAACACTGTCTGTTGGTTTTTCTGTTGCAGCGGAACGAAAAATAGAAATATACGTATTGTAACAAGAAAGTGAGTGAAATAAAGTCGTAGATTTTGATAGAAATTGAAAGTTTTAGTTCCCTTATTTTTTTTTATATTACCCACATGAAATTTAATTTAATTTTTAAGTTTAACTTTAATTTCAGTAAAAACTTTTTAATTGTATAATAACTATTAATTATTTCTTTGTAGTAAACTATTAATTTAAATTTTTTCGAAACAACGTAAATTGTTCAGTCAAATTTGTTGTTCTAGTAGGTACAGTTTTGCTAAATTTAAAATTTTAATATTTTGATAATGGCAATTGTTTTTAATAGGGTTACCCCACCCAAAAAAAATATTTGAATCAAAGTGGCATTCACAATATTTTTTTATACTTAGTATACAAAAAATACAGAATGTCTTTATATTTCTTATTGATGTACTTAAAGTAATAATTTATTTATGTTTTAAGAACTATTCTTAATTTATTATGAATTTATAAGAATTGGATATCCCAGCCTATACCTATCTACCTACATAGCCTATGTACTCAAAGCTAAATAAGCCTAAGCTTACAACGAACAAACTTAGCTGGCAATTCTTTTTGAACTCACTCAATATTTCGAACAAAATCTTAGCTGGTACCATTTTTGGTGAATGTTGTGAAATCACAAATATGTCGGAAATTTTTAAGCGAATGTGAGGGTATTTTGACTGTGGAAGTGTTGAGTACGGAGTTAGGGGAGAAACTGCCATTCTGTGTCCATTCGTGGCTACGGCCGATTTAATTTTAAATTGCAGCATATAACATCCACCACGAAGTCCTACCTATAAGTACCTACCTAAGTATACAGTTTAAAATAATGGTCGGATAAAGCCCACTTCAAAACCATTTTAGTCCATTTATGTCCATTATGTCCATTTTAGTGTTTGGCTAATTATAATCGACATAATACCCACTCTATCGTTTTTACCTGGTATTTAATTTAAAACCACGAAAATATTTTTTAAGCCTCTCAACCATCTTCCATCTGTCATTTTTATTGCAAAACTGAACATTTTTCCTTTTTGAAGATTTTTAAAAAAAATATCTTCCCAGGATATTTACATTTTTTAAGATCTCGAAATGTTTGCCTTTAAGAAAAACAAAGGAATATATAACCCAAACAAATCCTTTAGAATATTTTGGTGATGAAGAATTTTACTCTCGCTAGCCGCTACAGACTTGATAAAATAATTGTTCAGTTTTTTATCGATAGCCTGAATATTCAAAGGCCTGAAACTGAATCTTTGCAGGTTGAAGTTACTCTTCATTTTTTGTTTTCTTTTTCTTGCTGTCATTGTCATTTTATTAAAATCCGCTCAAAGAGTACACCCCAAACTATGTTTGGTTTGTCAAAACTGTAAATTCTTGGGCCAGTTTGACAAAAATTAGCGTCGCGGATGCTCTAAGGTTGGTACAAGTTGTAGGTAGGTTAAAAAGCGTTTATAGTTACCTAAAAAGTAAGGCTTGATAACCGGCTTCGAAGTTAGTAATCCTTCTTAACACACGGCGACTATAATTTTGCAACTTATGGATGGACATAACAAAATACAAAAACTTGGATCCATTTTTTTACACTTCAAATTCCATTCTCGATTGCAACTCGTAGATTATTTAAAATTCCTATTGACCCAGGCGTCACGCTCGCTCAAGGAAATAACTACACGTCTCCAGCTTGGGGAACGGTCTACAGTCTGCACAACCTGTTAACTTGTATGTCAAAAACCCATCGAAAGAGCTCATAATCGGCTTTCTCCCAACAACTCGTTCCAAAAATCAAAAAAAAAAGATATGTAATTCGCTAATTTGTATGAGTTCAAGTCAGGAACTCAAATCTAGGTTATCGAGTCTTGTGGGTACACGCAGGAATAACCCACGATGCAAAGTAATTTGTTAACATCAAGTGAAGTTTGCCGCAACAGCACTAAATCAACTCGAGAGCGAACATGTTTATGTAGCTCCATTATACATAAAAATCCGAAAAAAACATCTCCGCACTTGTTCATTATTCGCATCTTGTCCGTATGCTCACACCAACTACACAATGAGTGCACTGCATTGTTTTGCCAAAAGTTTTATTATGTATTTGCATTGCGGATGGAGATTGCTATCGCGCTCTGTTGGATGCCCGCTGTGGATGTGGATGCGTGTGCGGTACAGCCCAAGATATGCTTTTGGGCATAATATAGGCGAATTTGGAGTAAGGAAGGGCTTAACAACTGAACAATGTATAATGAGAGACTCAGGGTAAGCACAAGAACTGCTAGATCCGACTGATAGCGAACAAAGTTATTTGTTAATTTCATGCTTGTGACTTTATTTGGGTCATTCTGTCAATCGAATTGATTTATTATTTAATTTGTACATTTTGTTTGACCTGCTACAAGTTGTGGTGGACAACGAATCGCCACAGTGGATGGACATAATTAAGGTTGAATGAATGTTGGGAGTTGACGTGATGGCGAGTTCAAAGAACTCGATTTGGCAAACACTTTGTAATTAAATTTGGCTCTGATTGAGTGCGGCTGTGTGGCCCGCGGGAGAGCTGAAATCGAGCTCGGATGGATCACCCGGTTTTGCTGGTCATTCTAAAGTGCTAGTGAACGGTGAACCTGGTATCGAGTTCTCATATTAAATTTTAAACTTGCAATGCCTCAGAGGGACTTGTTCCCAATATAGCTGCGGGACGAAGTTTATAAAACACATACAAATGTGTGAAAAATCAATAAGCTGGACTCTAAAAGTTTTGCTAAGCCATTCGTTGGATAGTTTGGTGTAGATTAACAAACGGAAGTGGGGTCGTGGAAAGGAAAATAAATTGGCTGTATATAGGTTGCTGTTCAGCTTTTAAGACGCTCGATTTTTTGCACGAGGTCAAAAAGACTTCTGCAAGTCAGTGATACCGCACGCAGCTAACGTCGTACAGCAGTCTAAGGCAGATGCCCTCGAAATAGACTCATATACCTCATGAAAATGTTTTATTTTATATTTTAACTAGCTGACCCGGCGAACTTCGTACCGCCTTAAATTGATTAAATTATGACCATCCCTTTTGATAGTTGAACCTCTCTATTGAACGAATGAAACTCAGGTCCAAAACTATCGTATCTGTCAAGCCGCACCCAACCATACAAACATCCACAAAATTTCCTTGAAATCAGTTTAGTGGCTTCAGAGATGGACAACAGCGCCACCTATCGCGTTCAAAACTGTCTTGTTCTTTAAGCTACAACCAACCATACACATCCAGAAAAATTTCATTGAAATCGGTTGAGTAGTTTTGGAGATCGACAGCAGCGCCACCGGGTCCAAAGCTATACTATCTTCCTAGGTGGAACCTAACCCACCCATCCACAAAATTCAAACACAATGCGGTTTTTTTTTGATGTAGAAGAAGATAGATGACAAACAAAATGTGCCTACAGCGCCACCTGTTGAGAATTTTCGGAATTTTCATTTTTTCCAAACCCTCCCTGATTCAAGACAAATAAAATAAAAGCATTCAAATCCGAACTACCCGACTATATAGATGTTAATGGGTGGACAAAACGTAAAATGTACTGAAATTCATGTGTTTTTTCACACACATACGTTTTCCGATTTCAACCAAACTTCACAAAAACCATACATAGACCAATTCCAAAGATGTGTGAAAGTTTGGATAAAATCGGTAAATGCATTAAGGCGTGAATCGGCGACAAACGAACACAATTTTAAGGCTCAATTTTTATATATATAGATAACTGCAAAAGGTTTTTGGGGCCCAAGAAGTTCCTTAATAAATTCCTATCGACTACTCTGCACGACCGTCGAAAATAAAAACTGAAAAATGCTAGATGCTCGGTAAGGGGTTTTCAAGGTATAAATATTTCAGCTTTTCAAGAGTATAATTACTGAGCCAGCGGTCTCAGGTTCGGTCTGCGGCAGGACATATCAAATAACTTAATTGTTTAACGTCCTCCGAACGTCAGACAAATATCTGAGAGTATAACTATTCCGAAAATGCTTCTCAAACTATCCGTTCAGGTTCGGCATAAATTTGTAGATCCCCTACATTCGTTATGAAAATTTAAGCTCACGTAAATGAATGGTTGTGAAACCAAATAAAATGGTGCTAAAGAGGGCGGCATTTTCTTCTTCGTCTACAGAAGCTGTTTGACCAGCAACAGCTCAGTCTTTGTGAATGTCTGCCTAAACTAACCTTTCTAATGAAGGCATTGTGTTTTTCAAGACATTGGAGTTTCCTTTAAAGTTTTTTTTACGTATACAGCAGAACTGATTGTGTGACATTAGATGCGAAGTGTGACCCGCCACTATTTCGAGGGATCTCATAGAAAGTATGATGCAAACCTAGACTGCCATTATAATCTGCGCTATAGCAAACCTGTTTGCGATTCTTACAGTCAGATATCTTTCCATTCATTCCGAAATGACCTTCTAAGCCTATCTCCCACAGTAGACACCAGAGATCTCTCACCGAAATTCGAAACCAATCCAAATTCCAACGTGGGCTGTCCACAATAGCCACGCATACATCAGCGATAATCTTGCATTTTAAAGGTCCCCACCCAATCCACAATACATTTTAACTTATCTTCTTATCTCTTGATTTATTTCCACAAATTCAAATCAAAATAGCCGCCACCCACCCGCCCGCACTTATCCATTAGCTCCACTTGGTAAAAGTATTATAATCTCCGAAGTAATAAATTTATTTATATAATGTGTGTGTGCCACTGTAACATGCCATTCCACCTCATTGGGCAGCTGCAATAGAATAATTCTTACGAAATTCTACAGATCAATTGAAGTGGGGTTTCTCCTCGCTCCAATATTTCCAGAGCACTTGCGGGCCTTCGAAGATAAGACATGGCACCATTTGCCTCGCACAACTCTACCCTTCTGCTCACTCCTGTCCTGAAACTGAAACCCACCGTATGCGAACCCAAGGTATTTGCAAAGCGAACCAGTTCCTTCCTACACAGCGAACGTGTAACACACTCTCCGTCGAATTGCCATGTGGATATCTTGTATCAGGCAGCCACTTGAATTCCGCGCAGCTTAGTGGAAAGACCCAATTGGACAAAAAATTTGCATAAACCTCAGAGCTATGTAGTTGGCTGGCCCCATCCCCTGGCGACGAATAACCACCGCAATGCCGTCAACGCGAAATTTCGCGTAGGCCGCAAATACCGCTCCAGATCGGGGGGTCCTAAAATTTCAACACCTCAAGCCAAACCAACATCTGCTGACTCGTACTCGCGCTATTCGAATTCGAACCCGATGCGCTCCAATTAGTCCGAGTGTCGTATTGTTTGCGCAGTTTTTTCCATGTAAGTACCTTCATCTCCCCCAGCAGCGCTGATGTGTTGTCGCAGTTTTAGCAGTGTTTGAGCCGCCAGACTCGACGACATTTAATTTTGCGCCAATCAGTCAGAAGTGAACACAACTCCCGATCGGGGATGGGGAACATTCATGCGCACGTTGGCACTTTGCACACTCTGACGCTTTATGCTGGGCAAGTTCATTAGGTGTGAATATGCGGCCCATTCGATCAACACTGATATGCTACTTCGTGTGCAGGTGTCTAGGGTCTGAGGGCTGCGTTGTGCGGAACAGTGCTCCTGCTCCACGTCCCCCTGCTTTGATCGGTGGAATGAAGTGGTCTTTTCGAGGCAGCTACACGTTTGCTTGTTTCACACTAGATCGGGTTACATGAGGTGTGTAGTTGATTGCATGGTTGCAGCTCGGACACTGTTGACGTTTGATCGTCGTCAGGGAAACTTGTTTTTTTTTGGTAATGTATCCAGTTTTTTTTTTAAAGTGTAACAATTTTTTTCAAAAAGTGTAGCAAATGGAAAAAAAATGTAACAAACTGAAAACTATATTTTCTCTTTCCCTCCAATTCCCATTCCCACTCGCAGTTTGACGTTTTGCAAAGCTTGTACTCTATGTAAACAAAAAAATACATTGACAGAAATTGGTAGAAGCTTATTCGAAAGAAAAAAGTGCTGCCAGTTCAACTTTTCAATGAATTAACGAGAAAAAAAAGAAGAATTGAATGGAAAAAAGTGTAACAAAGCGACAAAAAAAGTAACATTGTAACAAAATTATAAAATAATTAAAAAGTGTAACACTTTTGTTACACTTGTATCATTGTGGCGACGCTGGATGCAAGTGGCTGCATTTTTGAAAGGTGATATTCGGAACAACCTACTCTTTTCTACTGTATAGAATTTAGTGATCGTGTAGCGAAGTATTATGGGAAATGGAGGTCGATCGGTCGATGGCCCAAATATCCCAAGTTTTCCACTCAGAAGTTAAACACGATACCTGGAATAAAACTAGGCTAAGTTGAACCAGGAGTACCTTTCAAAATACATCCAGAATGTTTTTGTTGATAATGAAAACTATTTTTGAACACACTCACACTATAAACCATAAGTAAACCTTCTCTAAATGTCAACCTACAAAAGTGTCAAACATAATTTTACTTTTTTTCCTAACCTACTCGGTAGTACTTTTCTTAACAATGTTTGAGTCGGGTTTTAAATTTCTTAAAGTCAACGTTTATTTAAAAGCCTTCAACTACATAGAAAGGTCGGTGACGTGACATGAGGCCAAGCGAAATAAGGCCCAATCTGAAAATTTGGCCATTTTTCACTTTACAAAAGTGAAATAAGCATTATTTCAACACTTGGCTTTATTTCACTTTGGCAAAGTGAAATAAGGCCAAATGGGCATTATTACGCTTTGATCTCATTTGGCATTATCTCACTTTAAAGAAGTGAAACATAGCCAAATGTGGCTGTCCTGAATGTTATTTTCAACTAGACAATAATTCTTCTTGGAGTTTATAATTTTGAAACATACATTTTTATGTATATGTAGATTACCTGATTGATTATTTGTATATATGTACGTATAAGAACCCCATCCCAAAAATACTCATTTTTAACATGTTCAGTAAAAATCATCAATCAATCATCAGCTTTTTTTTTATTTGTTTATCATTTACAAATAAAAAAATGTCCAGTTCTCCAAAAGCAAACAAAAAGGAATATGGAATGTTTAATAATAAGTCATGTCATTTTACAAATAAATTCGTGTGCTAATTTGAACAATTTCTTTACAAATTCGGCACAGAATTGGATTGTTATCTTTCATGTATTTTTCTGAAGTTTGCGTAAAACAATCTAAACAAAGTGGTTACGGGGTTGTATACGAATTGAAGCTTCCTTATAAAAAAAAATAATAGGAACAAATTCGCACGAATTTTTTGCTATTATTATTTTTTTCATAAGGAAACTTCAATTCGTATTTTTTGGTCGCTATAATTTTTCACATTATTTTTCCTTGTGAAAAAAAAATAATAGCAACAAATTCGCGCGAATTTTTTGGTATTATTTTTTTTCATAAGAAAAATTAATGTACAAAAACAATCAACTAATTTTAATTTTTTCTTATGAAAAAAAAAAATAATAGGTAGCAACAAATTCGCACGAATTTTTTGGTACTATTTTTTTTTTTCTAAAGGAAACTTCAATTCGTATTTTTTTGTCGCTATAATTTTTCACATTATTTTTCCTTGTGAAAAAAAAATAATAGCAACAAATTCGCACGAATTTTTTGGTATTACATACAAGAAAAAATTAAAACTAGTTTTTCTTATGAATTATGCTATTATTTTTGTATATTAATTTTTCTTATGAAAGAAAATAGTAGTGAAAAAATCGTGCGAAATATTTCCATATGCGATATAAAACCATATTTGGTCTTATTTCACAAACTGATTTGGTTTTATTTCACTTTTGTTTAGTGGAAGAAGGCCACCAGAAAGGCCTCAAATCAAGTAAGAACACTTTTCACCTATTTTCCCAACTACTGCCATTACCCAATTCATTGCAACAGTCATCCCTTGGGACTGCAAATGTCCTCCACGGCAATGTAATTTACTACACCCGGATACTGTGTCAAACCGTTCAATTAGTCTCATTCACAGAACGTCATCGATCACTCATGCAATACCCTATCGCAACCCCCTTAAGGACAAGTCGCATCAATTCAGTTGTCTCTATTAAACTGTAATAGGGAAAACATTCTGACGTATCCATCGATCACTGATCACAATGTTTTCACTTCTGTCTCTGCAAAACCCCATTTGACGTAACCTAAGCTTCTGCACTGGGAAAAAAAAAACTGCAAAGCAAACACATCTCGCAACCATCCCATTAACCATTGATGGTTCTCTACCAGACTCTGTGCACCGTCATCTCATCTTCTATCTTCATTTTCTTTGCGGTACTACCGTCAGTACCCCAGTGGTTTTGCTTCATCATACACCCGTATACAAACCGCAGACTCTCTTGCCATATACGCATAGTTTTTGTATTTGTTTTTGCATTTGACGTTTGTCAACTTCTGCCCGTTTACGGTGACATTTCTTTTCCGCTTTCTCCGTCGACGGGTGCGTGCCTCTCCTCGCCGTGTCGAGTTTATTCTTCTGTTTGCGTTGCACTTCCTGGATGACGACAACGCATAGTACACGCAGGCAAGCTTAACTAACACGTCTATGTCCGCCAAGTCGCTTTTGCTTTCGTTGCGCTCGGTGCTCTAGTCAGTCATGAAAACTGCGTAGGCTTTGGTGTATTGGCACGCAATTTGTCCGTTACATGTACACTGTCACTGAGGTAGTAAGAACTCGATCGCCACAAGCCCTGCGCTCGTAGACAGGGTGATCATAATTTGTTACCATTCGTTAAGATTTGAGGCTGCTGTACGCATATGTGGCTATAGTCAGTCTCTCACAGGTGCAGGTGGATGTTGTCATGTAGGCGGCTGCATGGGTTATCGGTATACGGTGCGGCAATGCAGTGTCACTGACATGGTTCGAATTTCAGATCCAATACTTGAGGTACTGATCAGGGGAGGCTGCAACTCGATACCGAGCGACTGACGGTGGAGCTGAAATATGTTCCCATTAGAACATAATATTGCTTGTTTTTTTTTCTCTTCAGATATTGCGTTAAGTACGGTGTGGGAGAAGCTGTATAGGCGTATGGCAATTGCAAAACGTGTAGCAAAGCAGACCTACATACCAAACATTCACTTGCACCTTATACTGGTTGGTTTTAATGGTCTAAACAAAAGACTGCGATTTTGTCCAAAATCTGATTTCAAACAATTTAAATTTAAGAACACATTTAATTTGAATGAGTCCTTGATTTGTTATACCGAATCAGAGACGGCCTTACCAATATACATTTTTAGCTTCGACTTGAAATTTTAGTAGCTTAAAATGGAAATATTTTCCATATAAATTTTGCAATTGTGAGCTTCCCAAAATTTAAAGTCGAGACAAAAATTTGTTATTAGTACGGCGCAGAGTGTTTAGTTTACTAAGGTTTGCCTATATCCAAGCAGAAGAGCCATCAAGAGCTGTATATGAAAAATGAAATCATAGACAATCCCAACAAAACTTAGTTTATTTTTTAAGCTGGACCTAATCAAAATAAATATAAGGTGCCTATTGTGTTACTTGAATCAAAAGATTTAAGCTCAGAGTTATGCACAAGAATATTAAAAGTAATACTGCGAAACTCGCGAGTGGAGTTTAATCCCTTTTTGATCATCAAGAAGTAACAGCTTTGGAACTTTTTACTTTACTTCTTCTCTCAAAACAATAGAGTTGAGGTGCGAACTCAGGTTTCGTAAAAACATCAAGGCCAATTGGTAAATGAAACTTTTTCAAAAGCAAATTGTTCTCCGATATATGCGTGTATAAAATTTCTTTCGATGCATACAGTAATCATTTCGGAATAAAAAAATTTGTACACATAAATTTAGGTTACCCTCTTTGGCCATAAAATAAGCATATCTATCATTTGAACCCACTTACATAATGAGCCCCAAACTTATTTCAATGAGTGGCTAAAGAGCCTATAAATAGATGAATATTTTTCCATAATTCGAGCAGGTTAATTCGATTGGTAAATAGTTTTTTTCGGATTTATTTTGCAAACAAAAGTGAGTGCTGCAAACTGTGTTTTTTTTTTTTTTTTGAATTTCATTTTAGACGAACGGGTGGTCAGATTAGGTTGAATGTAACTCTTTTCGAAAAGCAAATAGTTCACGAAAGGTTTGTAGAGAAAAATGTTGCATCCATTTATGACCTTACGTATAAACATTTTGAACCTTGAACTTAAATATTTTGCAACTTATTTGTAAAAAAAAATTTAACCTCCTTACAATTTAAGTTTGGTACTAAAAGTGTGTATAAGAACAGTGAGTTTATTTTTTTTTTGGATGAGGATGATGGCAGTTGGTCTTCTCTAAAAAAATTGGAAATATATTGGGCAGCAAACAGCACTAAAAACAGTGGACGTCCATTATAACGAATATCCGATATAGCGAATTTTCGATATAACGAAAGCTTCTTAGATTTAAATTAGTATCTCTATATGACAAATGGTGCCCGCGATTTGCTATCCGATATAACGAACGTAGAAATAAATTGAATTAAAAACCATGGAAGTGTTTAAATGGCAGGACCATCATCTATTCAATTTAACATTAAATAAAAACGGTTCAATAAACACATTTTTAAAGAAAAGTATACAAAATTCGATCGCGTTCTATATAATGAATGACATCGAACATTATACCATTCGTTATACTGGATGTCCACTGTAGTTCATTTATTGACAAGCTAGGCTTTCAACTTCATTTCCCAAGCTTGGTGATAAAATAGCTCAGCAGTTCACTGTTTGGGAAGTGTCTTTCTTACAAATTCCAACTGAAAGTGGACCTCGTTTGGTTTACCAATGTTAAGAATTAAGAAACAGGTTAAGAGAACACTCCACATAGTCAAAGTATCAAAAGACAGTGGATTGTTATGCAAACATAGTATTTATGTCCTCTTCACTGAGCTACAAAGTCTGTCAAGCTACTGAAAATCGTAAAATCAGACAAAGCTGTGCCAAAGAAGACACATAAGTCTGGCTTAAATTCTGCGAAATAAGAAGTGAACGTTAGAAAAACATAAAACATATCACAGCAAAGCACGTTCAAATAGAACAGATGCTTACAGTCGAGGAGAAACGCATCTTCTTCAGAACCAAAAATCATTCCTTAAACTTTGGCTGCTTAAATTTAAAGAAATATTTTGGACACTTTTTAAATTTTAAAAGTGAGAAATGCATTATTTTTCCCTTTATTATTTTCTACCGATAAGCTCTTAGAACAATCTGTGGTCGCCTCTTCCGCCCGCCTAAGGAAAGTTTCTCTGTCGTCAGTTTATTTTCATAACTCAAAACCGGTCCCATACCGCTTTTGTTGTGCGAATATTTTTGTCAAAATAGTAAAAAATACGCAATCAATATCCAACTTCCTCTTCACATTTCGCAACATTCGGCAGCCGACAATCCCACATCCACATACTTGGCATCAAAGTCCCGCCTTATCCCATTTCTCCACTCGCACCGATAAATGAAAATCAAATCAGTTATTGAAATACCTTGCGACACTATAATCTTTCTCAATTACCCGCCATTCACCTGATTTATTTTAAGTTGGCCCTTAACTGGTAACCGATAGCCATCCATTCCAACTTGTTTTTTTTTAGCCTTTCATAATACAACAATACAAAGATAGAGGAGTAGCCACCTACCACCACGTCTAGGTGTACCTTGGGATGATCAGTCCATAATCACATCGTTATTGCGCTCGAAAGAGGCAAAACAAATAATAATTTACCAATTACAGTTGCTTGCGCTAATAATATGTTTCACGTAATTGCAAATAGCCACTAGCCCGTAGATTACGATCCAATTAATGTTTCTTTTGTGATTTTTTTATCAAAAGCTTACCCAAGGAGATTAGCCGAGCTAAAATGTTTTAATCAAAAGTAATGGCGGGCAATTTCACCTGGACTTGTTTTTTTTTTTTCTTTTTTACTGTAAGTTCCATTTGCCATACGGTTATGGTTATACCCACTGGCAGTTTGCTTCATTTTGTGATGAGCTCTGCCACTTCCACTTGTGCTAAAACAAACAATGAGTGCAGCAGTGCCGACAACAACTAGTTGCGTAATAAAAACGGGTAAAGTATCGCTAAGCGATGAAAACTGTCCAGTGGAAGTGTCAACGCAGCTGTGTAAATATTTTCGCTGCAAAGAATCTGCCGACCAAGAGTTGCAGTTACAAATAATTCATTGACGTGTTTAACGGTGAAAAGGATTCACAAAGATGTAGAAGTTCCATGGGCACCGCCTTTGTTTGATCATAATATAGAGATGGACACCATGAGTAGGGTCTATACTTTTGTGACCTACTATGTATGCGAACGTGATGCAATACAAGTCCAGTCCAGTCCAGTGGTCTGAGGCGTTTGTGAAGTTGGTGCAATTGTTTGCTGCCTTGATGGAGCGATCATTGGAAACCGTTTGAGGAAGGTGGGCTTCGAGTGGCCAAAGAGGTTTGGTGTTAAGCATGCGTGCGCGCACTTGAAGCTACAAATATTTCGCAAGTTGTACCGAAATATTCAAATGGCTTTCAGATGCAGATCGGGAATAATGCAGTCGAATCTGGTGGTGGATTACATAAAATCTCAGTCAGGTGGGTGGAATATCAGCTTACGTTTCATGTTGTCATGTGATGCCTTAGACATGAGCGAAAAGCCGATGAGGGAAAAATGGAAAACCGACGCAACCAGTCAATTTCGGAACTCGGTCAATTACAGTACAGTTGATGCATATTTCATTGTTCGTCGGTAAAATTAAAGCAATTTCTACATCAAAAATTAAAAAAATAATTGTAATTAAAAAAAATTTTAATGAAAATGGTAAACGAGAAGAGGGTATTGGGTCAAACCCACATTCAAAAGGAGAGCTTTTTCCTCGATCTACAAGAGATTTTTTAGATAAAAAATGGACTGATGTTTCGTCTTGAGTAAAATTGAGATCGACTGCAGTCTGTAAGATGAAACTGGAATCAGAAGAAGTGTAAGCAATTTTTAAAACTTTTGCAGCACGCTGCAACTCTATGAAAATAGAACCCGATATCTACTATTTGGATTGACTCTGTCAAAAATCTCAGGCCCTGCCTAGGCAATCAAATGACGAATGGTGCTCTCAGATGTGCCAAAAGCTTTTTCAAAGGTTTGGCACAAATGCACACTTTTGCATAACCCCAGGGAAGTGTTGTTAGCACTCTCTCTTCATTTATCCCACGTAGCGTGGTCATTTTCCCCTTTTTTCCCTTTTCACCATACTCAAAAAAAAAACCCACGATACTTTTTTGCGTCAAAATCCAGTTTTTAAAGGTAAAATTTGTATTACACGGAAAGAAAATCACGGTAAATAAACCTTTAGTATCAAAACCGCAGTTTGTAACACTGCCATGATTATTATTTTTTGGTATACTAGAAAATTTTGATAAAAGACGATTTACATGAGCTGTTTTTTATGGACATTCAGTGAAATGCAGGTGTTTTGATAGAATTTCATAAAAATAACCCCTGTAAAGAACCTCTGAACGAAGCCAACTTATTGTGAATTTATTGTAGTATAAAAAAATATTAAAGTGATGATAAATATAGTTTTAAGCAATTGATCTTTGTTATTTTTTTGTAAAACAAAAAATCTACTGCGGAAAGATAGAATCGACTGCACTTTTTTAATGATCTACTGCGCTCCTCTTTTATTGAAGTGGCAACGGTGGATACAAATTTGAACTTGTCTCAAAATGTACTTTAAATCTTTCTGTCTCATTCTCTCTGCAACTTTGAGATGAGTTCGAATTAACGCGTCGTTTTGTTACGTAGCAATTATTTTTATAAAAATTTATAAAAAGTATTTATTTACTTCGAGATATAAAGAGACTTTGTAGGGAACTCGCGATAACTTTGAATCATTATAGAGATGTTCGAATTATCGCAGGTTTGAATTAACGAGAGTCGACTGTACCAAGCTTTAAGTACACATTAAAGGTTCAAAAGAGTCTCTATTGGAGGCTACCTTTTACATGTTTTTTGGTCGACCCTTTTACTTAGCTTTAAGAAGATTCCTCTTGAAACCTGTTAATTTGGGCTCCATGGGTTCGTGTAGAACATTCAGGAACCTATGGAGCACAAATTGCCGCTAAGAAAACCTTTCTAATTATACAAAAAACAAGTTTGTCAGTCAGCAAGTGTATTTTAGCATATGACCGATTTTTAGTATTATGGTGATCCATCTCAGCCTCGATTTTTGCTGGATTTCCAAAATGAAGACACATGCTAAGTTGAGGGTATAGCAATCAACTTTTAAGATTTGGCACTTATACTTTTAAAATTAGCTTTCTTGATGAACGTGGCCATTGAGGCTTAAATGACCGAAGACGATGCTTGGCTACTTCGTCAAAATTTACATGTTAGTCAGGTCTGCACAAACGCTGCCATTCCACCATTTTTTCTCTCTATGACAGAAAAAATGGCGAATCCACCTCCTAAAAGTACAGACAATATTTATTCTAACTTAGAAAATAGGCAGGAAAAGAGTGGCATGCAAAATAGTACCGCCCTCCGGTGGCACATCCCTCAAATAATACCTTTTACTTTTTCCTCGAATCACCATCCCTTTGTCTCGGTGAATTACATTCCTCTGCCTGAACTTTGCAAAACTTCCCATAAGTACTCAGTAAATTAATAAATTCTCATATGCTCGTCTGAAAGTAACGTCCTTTCATGTTAGAATGCTCCTTTTCACATTAATACTTCATGGCCTCCGTATCCTTCAATATATGAGAGGATACCCTTTTGTAAACAATCTCAATACCATATCCCCCATGATCCCTCGACCACATTGGACACACTTTGCGGACTTTCCGAAAAAATCCAAGTCAAATACAAAGTCCTCCCGACACGACCAATGTCAGCAAACACCGTTGGAATAGAAACATGAAAGAGGTTTTCTCATTTTCTAAAGAAGGGAATTAATTTCAATTGCGTTCTAAAAATATTCTGATATGAAACCCTCCCTCACCGTCGCACCCCTCTGCACCGTCATCATTTTGAATGGAATCATCAAGTCTAGGTACATATACTCATCATCGTAGGGGGGCGTGAATACACCTCCCCATTGCATCGCAGCCCCTGTCTTCCATTCAACTTCCACATGCCCTAGACATAGTCTCATCCATGAGTGAACTCAATCCGAAGAACAACAAAACGCACGAGCACGCATGGCTTTCGGCTATACACGAATAGACAAGAGTGTGAGTGTGTGTGTGTATAGACACTATAATTAGTTCGCTTTTGCGACAAAGATGCATTTCATTGAACTACTTTACTTTGTCGATATCCCCTGCCGTCCTGCCTTCACCTGAATCGAGATATTCAGATGGATGGAGACACTGACAACGGCTTAATTCGATTCCGTACCAGTTTGAGTAAAGTAAGTGAATTCCTTGCGCAGCTCCGCACCTGGCGGTTGTTGTGTCGCCCGCCGATTCAATTTGAAGTGATAAATTCCAGCGGCAGACTGACAGGGAGGTCTGGCATAGAGTGAATGTGCTGCTGTCACTTGTGCGGTTCTTCGTCTACCGGTCTATATGTAGATGAGAGCAGAAATAATTTTGCTTGGCCTAATTTAGTTGAGTTTTTGACTGACAAACTAGCTTGCGAATTAGCATAAGCTTAGACTTTTGGCGACTACAACTGAATTGGGATATAATGGGGCTACGATTTATATTGACGACAACAAGTGGCGTAAGGAACTTGATTAAATTCGTTGTAGGGACAGCACATGACTGTCTGAATTTGAGGTCTTGGAATCAGGCTAAGAGTTTCGGAATTATGTATATTCGCCCATTGTGATTGGTTTTTTGGTTCCGCGCATTAGCTTTAGAATAGTCACTGGTGGTGGGCTACATTATTCCCAAAGTTGCCTAATGTAGGACTTGTGGAAGTCAAGACTAAAATGTAAGGATAGAGTTTAATCTGTCCAAAAACAGTAGCAAAGAAGTGGTGTTCGAAAAAATTTGCTCCCGTGGCTTCTTTTGAATACATCTACTCTGAAGCTTCACCCAAACTTAATTGAAGCTCACCATGGCTTATGGAAAGATCTCCCTATATCCAAGACGTTCCATGGAACCCGTGACGTATTCTGAAAAGGCTTAAGATGAGATGGTTCACTCAGAAAAAAAAAGATTTTAAGCGAAGAATTTTGAGATTCTTAAAAAATTGTGAGTTAAAAGTTCATGGTTCAAATATTATTTTTGTTAACAAGAGCTCGTTTATAAGTTTTCAAGAATCAGGTGTTCAGCGTAAGAATACGAATACTCTCCATAAGAATTTTATTAAATCATTTCAATTTCCTTCTTAAATCAAAGATTTTGATATTTGGGTTCATTTTAACCAACAAAAATTGTTGGCATTACAATTTATTTTTCTGTGTGTTGGATCGAGGTTAGATCTCTCATTTTGCCGTACCCATTGAGACCTCACTTGATGTCTAGAGTCTGCGGCGGAAGATCGGACCTTGTGTTAAGCGAGGGAAACCATAATTCTTGATGAAATGACGAAATATTAGCAAAACAATAAATAGTATATAATAGTATAATTGAAACAAAAAAATTTTAACAACTTTGTGACGACTTTTAAGTGACTTCTCCTTTTGTGTACCTTTTATTTAAAGGTCCGAGCATCGCATGCTATTTGCTTGGACACAACTAAAATGTAATCAACAAACTTTGTGGTTCTAACCCATCTAAATAATAGCATAGCGTAAAAAAACAAATATTTTCGAAGGCAAACACCTTTAAGTTAGTTGTAAGTAAGTTTGAATCACGGACTCCGCAAGGTGATACCCCTGATTTTCGTTTCGACGGTATATCACTTAATTGCTTTCAATTACGATCTTCAAACTCAAGTGTGTAAATGAAGTCATTACTTCGACATCACGTGTGACTGAGGTATAATGTTTGTAATGTGCTTACGTAATTCGGCATTGCTTTTAGAAGTCACGTCATTTTTATGGTAAACTACTTTGCGAGGGACAACATTTTATTTTTAGTGACCTACAACAAAAATGTAAGATGGGATTTGCAAAATATATATTTTTTTTACAAATATTAGCTTTCCGCTATGATGCATATTTTTTTAAATTTTGACTCTTATAGGACGTAGGGACGACTTCAGTAAAAGAGTGGGGAGGAATACATAAAGCCAAGCTTTATTGTAAAAGTGGACAGATAAAAGTAAACGATTGTGAAAACAGCTTAACTCACATAACTTTGTTTAGAGGAATCCATATTTAACTTCAGTTTTTAATGAGACATCTACTCAATGGGTACACATACAAAACAATTTAAAAAACTGAATTAAAGAGGCTTTCTGCCCATAAAAAAATAAATGGCACCAATGTCTCAAAACTATGTTTCTTAAAATCAAATATCGAAATGAACTCTTCTTATAGGAACCAACCAATGGCAACTCATCACCATCATCATTTTCAAACATCCCGTCTACCCACTAAAAGTTACAAATGTCGCAATGCAATCTTGCCGTAGATCAAGCAACTGATTCAATGAAACAGAAATATGAGGTGGATTCCATGAAACTTCAACTCTGCATTTTACAATCCCTTCCAGCGCTACGACCCTTGAGTTCTTAAAACTTTTGGTGGAGCCAGAATAATATTCAAAAAAGTGCAAATTGAAAGACTTTCAAATTTTCTTACAGCCTTCTACACCCGCGAACTTGTAAAGGATTTTCGATGATGATGACGAATATTTTTAGTTCAACTTCGAAGAACGAGCTTCCAATCTCTTTGAAATTTTCTAAAAATAACTTACTTACTGATTGCAAATATTGTTTGCTCAAAGATTGAAAAAAATAATTAATAAGGTGACCAGCTGAGTACAATATCTTGTTGCTTCCATATAAAAAGTGGCCCAATTAAAAAAAAAAAGAGCTTTATTGAACGCAGTCCTTTAGTTTACTTGGCAGCACGTACGCCAGCGAAATATTGACATGCTCCAGCCATCATAATGACAGCCGGCCGAGCTCGCTCTTAGCAGTAGTTTAAGGGAGTGGAGTGCAAAATTCAATTCAATTTTTTGTGATCAAAAACGTTTTTTCTTTTTTAATTTGGTGGCTGAATGTGAGTATAGACTATTTGTGTTGGCTTAATAGATGCGAGTTGTGCAATATTACATTTCAGTATATATAAATAAAAAAAATTTATATATCCAATTGGGCAAAATGGCACACTGAGTTTTTGTCTGAAATGACACAGTGTGCAATCTAGGGCTAGGAAGGTACCTACCTATGAATTATTTTAAACTTTTATTGACTATTTTTTGCGTTTTTGTCTTAAATAACGTTTTTTAAAGCAGTTTAAAAATTATTATTATGCCGTTTTATACAAGTGACCTTTGATTGGTGTTTAATGTTTTAAAAATTTTTTTGAAATTTTTTTTTATATTTTATTAAATATTTAGCCAATTTGTTTGAGAATACAACTTGAGGTGAATTTCTTTTAAGACCTAGATATTGAGCAATTTGCTTAGGGTGTGCCAATGAAGGCCACCTTCCCCTAGATTTTCTGAAAATAGGGGCAAACCTTCTGCAGTGATAAATAAATAGCTAAAGCAACGAGTTCGAATGGAAAAAAGGCCTTATAGAATAGAATTTTATTTAACGACTGCTTAAGCCCATAAGTCGTTGGTGAATTGACGACAACGAAGCGATGTCTTATTATAAATTTATTTAACATTTTGTGCAAAAGGTACCGTGTACGGAACATAACCATTCGATGATGGAACCAGAGTACCCCATTCACGTCTTCTCAATTTCTGAAATAAGACAATAGTCCTCTGTAGGCACACCAAACCGCCTACACCGGATCTACATATTTTTAGTGCCAGGGCTCTTGATTTCTTATGAGCACTGCTCAGCTTAAGGACTACGCTGAGATTATTTATACAGCTAAAATGAGACAAGAATGAGAATGCTAAAGTAAGAGCTGTGGAGTTACCATAAATTGAAGCATATTTTAACATAACACCCTGTCAATCAATTAGACCGTAAAGTCGCATCTGTTGTTCTAGAGCTAATTTTAACAGCCAATAACCTTCAACAAGAAATGTAGAAAAACCGAAGGAAAAACCGAATCCAAGTCTGCTCATTACTTCTCGAGATTATGGCGGACATACAACCAAAAGGACATCCTTTAAACTGTGCAGTGATAGCGAAATTTGTTTTTGAAGCATATCCTTAATTAAAACTCTGTCGATTTTTTTAGAGTCAGTGTCAGAGGGCTATACTAACCTTCACACGAACAAATTTTTAGGTTACAATGTGCAAATTAGACACTGAAAATGATTATAAATATCGCGGAACTGCCAGAATATTACATGTAAGATCTGCTTTAAATACATTTTCATAAAACGCAGAAAGACAAAAAATATCGACACTGTGCCGTATTATGTAAAAACAAATTTTAGTCTCGACGGAAGCTCACAATTGCGAAATTTGTAAGGAAAATATAGCCACTCTGAACTACTTAAATCAAGAGCCGAAACTTGAAACTGCATCCACAGAGGTAGTTCGGACAAAAATCGTCTGCGTAGCAGATCTTTATTGTTACTGGGCCTTACTAATAATCATTTTTAACTTTCGCACTAAATATTTTGTAGGTCACAATGGGTAGTTTCATATGGAAATGTGAGCTCGTAAAATTTAGCCTGGACACTAAAAATGATTGCTACGTCACCGCGCTCTTTCTCCAATGAATCCTGGCCCATCTCCATCATAGTTAGCATAGTTATGACTTATGAACTGTCTGGGTTAATTTATTGGATGCGCAAGCTCCAGCAAGGGTGATCTGACACATTCTCTGATAGTCCAACGCAGTGATGCCAGATCGTGGGTAATTACCCATTTCGTGGGCATTTTGCCTTGCATTTTGAGCTAAAAGGGCGAAAAAGGGCGTTATCTTTTGGAACATGAAAAAATAGTGTATATTGTTGTTTTTTAACGTCGGCATGGGCAACATTTTTGGGTGTTTTTTCGCGTGTATCGTGGGCAATTCAGTCCGAAAAGTCTGGCATCACTGAGTCCGACCTTATTTAACCAAATACTTTTACTCCTTTGGGCAGTTCCGCCGTCATTTGCATATACTGAAGTTAATACCTGATGTAACCATGTCCAACTTCAATACAAATATCAACCCCACACCAAATCTGACTTGTCCATATCCAAAACCATCTACCTCACCAATCGCCATTCAACTCAACACACTAAAGCTGCTCAATTCATTCAATAAATCGCTCTGGCAAAATTTGCAAGAAATTTGCAATTACCAAACACCGATAACCACTTTAATCTCGCTCATTAAGCCGCAACCAATCGCTTAATTATTTAAAACGAATTTAAGCCACCATCATCGTTATCAAAACATTATCGCGTGGAATTTATGTACTACCAAAATGCGTGATTGAGTTTACATAATTTAACTGGAGCATTGGTAGGTATACACAGAGGCCGCGTGCGTTTCCATCAATTGCATAATGTTTTTAATAAATCAAAAAAATTTAATAACCAGATACGCGTTTAACGTAAACTGTACCAATATTTCATGGCAATGTCGTAATTATCTTAATTCTTTTTTTAAAGCATTTTAATTAATTTTTTCTCATTTTATTTTTCGACTTTTGTTTGACTGGTTCTGTCTCTGTCTCTGTCTCTGTCATCCACCTCGCCTCTCCCGACCACTGCAGCGGGAGAGACATGACAATTTTTTCTCTGGTCACGATAGCTACTTGCAGCAAAAATCAAGACCGTACAGCTCGGGTACTGGCAATGGCAATTGTGTTAAGCATCTGGACACAGCCAACAACACATGGTGTAGTGAATTGTGACACATACTGGTGGCAATTCTCCAAAGCGAAGTATAAGGCCATGGGGTATAGTTCAGGCACCTCTACACCTATAAGAGATTGCATTCTTATAATTGCATTACTTTTCTGCGACTCATACTGTTTAATTTGAATTTTCACCAAAACAAGTCGAAGTGTGCTTTAATTAGCCTGCTCAATGTCTGTGAAACTCCAGTCGTGTTTTATTATTATTATTTCGCACAAAACAAAGTAAAAGTCTAAACAGAGAGCTGGCTCTGAGTAAAATCCATCTATAGGTACGTCTTACTGCTTTTCCTTTTTTCATAAAGATACCCAACTAATTTATTAATATGAAAACGGAAGCAAACATAAACTTTCTGTCGGCGACAATTCATATTATGACAACCTAAAGAAAAGGCGATTTTTTTTTCAGTCTATTACTTTTTGCAATGTAAGAAATATCTAGTTTTGCCAACATTAAATGAGGGAAATTTCTTACAATTACATTAGATTCTTGTACACAATGGCTGGCCGTTGTGTTTATCTTTTGTCGTTGATGAGGCTTGAATAGACAGACCTATGGCGGAAAGACAAATTAATTTGCCCGGGAGTGGCGCAGCAGTGATGTGTACTTGTGTCATCTTTGAAGATGGTTACTTTACAATTGAACTGATAAATTGAATGGTTGGCTTGAAAAAGAGAAATGTTAATAGTCAGATAGCTTTATCTATACAGCAATAAACACGAAAACGGTTTGATTTTGCTTTTTGGTCAATTACTAGGTCATGTTGTTAACAAGAGTTGTTAGAGTTTGTTACCTATGGCTTTATCAAGAATCTTGAAAAGTCTGTGTAGTGTTTTTACAATCGTGTATCAATTTGAAAGATGACCTGTTTTTTTTTTAGCTAAAGTGGGGCAGTTATCACCACTTTTTTAATGGAAAAGTTTCCCAAAAGGCGTAAAAACTTTGCTGTTGCAATTGGCTTCCTAACCGTCGACAGCGAAGATACTAAGTCCACTTTCCAAACGCAGCTCGGCAATTAAATTGCATGCCATTAAAACCACCCGGAAAAGTCCATTTAGAAGTGTAGAAATATGAGAACGAAAGACAAATTTTGGACAAAATTTGCGCAGATCTTAAGGGGAGTGACACCATGTAGGGATGAGTTAGTGAGATACTACCACACTCGATGACGCGTAGACTAAGCGACAGCCCTGCAACTCATCAAGAACTTAAATCAAAACATTTGTTGGCGAAACAAAAGTCGACGTTAAGGGCAGGACTCAAGACAAATTAAAATTGCACTGCGCCTTTGTTAACCTATAGCTACCAGTGGGAAACTCCAATCAAATCTCACTGGAACACGAAGTTATGAGGCTCCTCGGAATTAGTGGCAAAGCATCCATGCAACAGTCTGGAAGTGATCCTGACGAATATCTCGAGAAGGTTGGGCTTTGTTGACCAATGGCTCCGGCACATCCGAGACAGGGAGATATATCTTAGCGTGGTCTTAGATTCTGAACTCAATTAAAAGGAAAACATGTAGAGGATGGCATCAAAAAAAGTCCTCGGCAATAAACGCCAGTAGAAAGGCATTGCACGCAGAAACTTTGACCTTAGCCGAGTGCGATTTTTGCTCGGTTAAAAAAAAATGGGTTAAAATTAACTTAGTCTCTGTAGAAATTAAACGAGTTTTTGTTGTTAAAAACTACCGAGTTAAAAAGGTTAAATGCATACTGTTAAAAATAGCACTCTTTAAGTTGTTATCAACCAAGTTAGTAGATTAATATCAACCAAACAGTTTTATTTTGTTTTTTTTTTTAAATCTAATAAGTAAATTAGTTGACAACACAGCCGATTGGTTATTAATAACCGTTCTTTTTATAAATTTTTAACGCATTCAATGTTTGTTAAAACTTAACAACCTCTCTGTTAAAAACAACCAATAAGTCTTGTTTAATTATAACAAAACACTGGGTTGTTTTTAACCACATTACTCGTGAAAATTTAACCCATTTAATGTTTGTTAAAATCTAACAACCTCTCTGTTAAAAAATCCAATAAGTCTTGTTTAAATATAAAAAAAACACTGGGCTGTTTTTAACCACTTTACTCGTAAAAATTTTACCCATTTAATGTTTGTTAAAATCTAACAACCTCTCTGTTAAAAATAACCAATAAGTCTTGTTTAAATATAACAAAACACTGGGTTGTTTTAAACCACATTACTCGTGAAAATTTAACCCATACAATGTTTGTTAAAATCTAACAACCTCTCTGTTAAAAATAACCAATAAGTCTTGTTTGAATATACATAAACAGCACAGCAACTTGGTTAAATTCTACCAAGTGGGTTAACAGTGTAACTAAGTTAAATTCTACCAAGTTAGTTTGTTATTTTCGACCGAGCAAATTTGGAGGGGAAATTGATAAATCGGTTATTTTTAACCGAGTTTCTTTAAACAAGTTGAATCGGTTATTTTTAATCCAGTAACTCTGTAGGAGCTATATTAACAGTATTACTTGGTAGTTTTTAACCGAAAGTTGATTGATTTTAAATAAATGAATTTTTTTGGTCATCTCATGGGGTTTCAGGCCGCTCATGGTATACTCTCTGTGGTGGTGTGGCCCATCTTAACATATACAATACAGATGCATTGTGCGAAGCTATTAAGAAGAAATTTCATCTTTAAAACCTCTCTGAGGAGTCCAACTGCAAGGAAATATTCCTAGACCTCACCACCCTGAACATATTCTGTAACAGAACGGCATTCAAAATCGCAGTCGTGCTTAGAGAGTCTGATTAACGCTCATTCAAACCGGCACAGAGGGGAGTGGCAAAGAAGAAAACGACTTCAGCTTACCTACCCTTATTCTCGTCTTCAAAGATTCACTATTAGAATTCCTGACAAAAGTGAGTTGGAGCAGTGAGATCTCAGAGAAGAGAATGAGATCAACCTCTATACCAACGGCTTTAAAATGAACATCAGTACGGGCGCGGCCAACTCTAGCAAAAATCGAGATCTGCGAGAATTTTTCAGAATAAGCGATGATCACAAGAGGTAGCTGCTGTAATCCAAGCTACGAATTCCTTGAAGAGCGGCCATAAAAGCCATGGAGTCAGTCAAGCTGAAGTCAATTGCACTAAACCCATCCAAGGTGGTCTAAGTGAGGCCGTGGTAACTGCCACAAGAGCATCCACATACCAACCGAAAGATGACAGTCAAAGGCTGATGGGTAGCAAGATGAAGCAGCGTAAATTGTGAAATAGGTATTACAGGATCGTGAAGTCGGCCTTCGAATGGAATCTTTAATAGTTGGAATGGAAGAGACTTGTTGCCAGCTTGTCAACATCGACATCTTTTGACTCCGTGTGCAGGTATCGCTCCTCAACTGCCGAAAAACAAATTCAACCGTCCAATCATGTGTATGCAGGGCGGTAGTGTACAAACTTTCGACTATTTTAAAGTGACAGTACCTCAAGTCGAACAAGAATGCGGGTGATTGCAACTTTTAACTGTTTCACTGTCAAATCCGTTCAAAAAGAACCGCTCCCACCTCAAAATATTATATCAAGACGCTGCAAGCCCAAAAAACATTGGTCCCATCAGATCCAAAAGACACCATCCTTTGAATTTTTCTAACGCAACAGACCTTCCACTGCGAAAAGAGCAACCGATATAGCGGACAAATGTGTTGCCATACACTGTTCCAATTTACGTCAAACAATCGATGGGAAACCGACTTGATGCCTCTTTAAGAAAGCAGGCCACCCCCGTATACCTTACACCTTGTCCCATCTTGATTGTTATGAAAGCACAGATCATGTTGCCTTCCTTTATGTGTGCTCCAGTTGCAACCCCGTCTCTGTAACCGCACATTACATTTATACCCAAAGTAAAACTTAACGAACCATAAACCCTGAGTGGCATGACATCAAAGCCGTAATTTGTCCTCCTTAGATGTCTCAGACTACTAAACGCATGCACTTAAGCAAGTTACGTAGTGACTTTTCTTTTAACAAGTTTATTGACTTTTCCGTAGAACCCCGGCTTGATGAATCCAATCCCTTGCCTTGCGATAAGATCTAATTTATTTTTGATTAATTTATTTCGGCCTCCGGAAATCGCCACAAAGAAAGTGAAACCGACTAACTATAGCGATGCATTTCAAAAGAGGAAGCAAGGCCACTTAAAAAATGCCATTCCATTTTATTAAAACGTCTTATTCATGAGTCTTTTGACACAAATTTAAAAACAAAAAAAAAAAACAGTTCCCCGGCCTTTTTGGAGGTATTTCTCAAGTCCGGTAATAAAATACCCCTCCAATTAAAATATAATTAGTATCTCTAGTGTTTTGGTAAATAATAGTCCGGATGGAGTTTTTTTTGTTGTTGTTGTGGAAAACACCGTGAAAGGCGTACAGCAAGTACAGCAGCCGCTGTGATTAAATCCATCCTATAACAGCCATTCCCGGTTGCAGGCTTATGAAATTATTCTCGGTTCGATTTAGTTGTTCCACGGAAGCGGAGCCGATGTATATATAGGTAGGTGGAGGTGCTTGGGAGTCCGCCGCGAAAAATTGGCTTCTCAGAGGCGCCATCGCAGTGCAACCGGCATCCGCAGCCTATGGAGTTAGACACTTTGAGTCAACTTAATGGAGTCATGGTCATTATCTTAAATAATTTAAATAATTTTTCATTTTATTTTTTTTTTGGTTACGGTTTAGGAGGTTGTGTCTGGGGTTAATGCCTGCCTTGGTATAGCTGACTATATGGCCGACGAAAACAACGATGTGCATGACTGCAGATGGCGGAGGCTCTGGAGAGGTGTTGCGCGAGTTCGCGCAAAAGAATGAGTAGTTGGCTCGTTTCGCTTTATTGTACTCTCTGGCGGCTGCGGTACGGTGCATAAAGTAAATGTGGGCCAATAGCTGAACTTTGCCGGAGAAAGAGATATCATAATTAGGTTTAAATAAATGACACGTAATTGTATAACGGGGCACATTCGTTAGTGAACTCGACGAGTGTTGAGAAAGAGCTTCGAGGGCTTAAAAACACACACTCGCAATGAGTTGGCGCAGTGAAGACAGCGAATTTAGTTGGCGTGAAATGAAGTCACCTAAATACGGGCTACCGTTTGTGTATTATGATGACTGCGGGATTTCGTGATTGTTTGTGCAAAAATAAGCGGACTTGTTTCGGTGTAGTTATGTTTACGAGGAGGTTACGGGGATTAGGTGGTTATGCGAAAGACGAGTGTTGTGGGGGAGATTGCGCAAGTGGAGCGTGTAGCTGTAGTCTGTCAACATTTTTGTAGCGGTATCATCTTGAATGGAATGCCATAACTTTGTAAAGGAATTACCAGAATTCCGTGACCGTTGTGCGACCAAATTTGGAATTTGGAAATTTTTAAGAGATCCTGCGCAATTTTTTTTGCTATTTTGGGCCTTTTTTTAGTTATGGGGAGAAGGTGCTTCAAAATGATTTCAAATGCTGTTATTTCCAAATAAAATCCTTTAAAATGCAACGCAGTCGCCTATCACAAGCCAATGTTGCCGCAGTTTTTTTTTTTTAAGTGTAACAATTTTTTTCAAAAAGTATAACAAATGGAAACAAAATTGAATAACAAAATATCGTTTGTTTCTTTGTTTGTTTGTGTTTCAGCCGCAGCACTTTTGCTTACTTTTGTTTTTGTTATAAACCTAAAAATCAACATACAAATTTTATAATTTTACAAAAAAAAAGCTCTGTATTGACCCAACTGCCCATTTTGTGTTTAACAAATAAAAAGAAACAAAATTATTGACCATCAAAGTAGATTTAAATTTCTATTTCACAAACTTTATTTACCACGAGATGTAGAACAATGTCAACGGCAACGCGGCGAGACAGAAAAATATTGTTGTATTTTCTCGTTCCCTCCCATTCCCATTCCCACTCGCAGTTTGACGTTTTGCACAACTTGTGCTCTGTGTAAACAAACAAAAACATTGACAGACATTGGTAGAAGTTTGTTCGAAAGAAAAAAGTGCTGCCAGTTCAACTTTCCAATATTTTTTAACGAGAAAAACAAAAAAAAATATTTTAATGGGAAAAAGTGTAGCAAAGCGAAAAAAGTTGCATTGTAACAAAATTATAAAATAATTAAAAAGTGTAACACTTTTGTTGCACTTGTATCATTATGGCAACACTTTTGTAGTGTTTGGCGAGCCAATGCTTGTTTCATTTCGTAAACATTTTCTTAATTAGCAAAACAGCTTCAGAAATGAGACTTTTTTCCTCATTTTCACTTTTTCTTGCGACTTTTCAGTTTCAGACTTTGCAGCGGTCATTCAGAGGAAGGTCTGTAGTTCAAGGAAGAACATTTTTGAAGAGACTGATAGGCTTTGAATTGCGTTTAATAAGAAACGAAGCAACATTAACTTTGTGGTCTATATCTATTTTTTATGTCGATGTCGACATTAGTGCGTCGTAATATGATGTAGCGAAAGCCTTTAAAACCTGTGGCTCTAAAAAGACACAAGAGCTGTTGATATTGCCGTGACAACTTGCTTCTCGCGTAACAAATCCCACACTAGGCTGTGCACATCTGTTTTGAGAGTTACGGGATGTTACCAGCGACAGTATATTGAAAGTGATGTCGAATATAGACTGCAGGAACGAGTCCAAATATAAATATAGAAATTAGAGGCTCGAAATAGAACGTGAACTATAGAAGTACATTTAAGAAACAGCGTGGCTTCTTCTCTCAGCAACTATATATTTCCAATCTTTCATAACCCTGGTGTCTATTACTGCTGAGGTGTGCAGCGACCGAAACACCGAAAGAACAGAGGTTGCATTATATTCAGTTAGTCTTTGGGTCTCGCTTCAGCCTTCATTCGAGGCGTCAGTTATATTTTCTCGAAAAGAACCAGATAAATATGACATCGGACTCACATGAAATTGCCGCGCAACCAAAGGTCAACACCCAGAAAAAAAATTGTAATGCCAACAATTTTCGTTGGTTAAAATGAACCCAAATATCAAAATTTTTGATTCAAGAAAGATGTGATAAAATACTTATGGAGAGTATATTATTCTTAGCACAAATTATATTTGACCCAAGAACTTTCAACTTACAAATTTTTTTAAAAATCTCAAAATTCTTCGCTTTACAATATTTTTTTTTCTGATTGAATATTGCTCTATTTTAATGACGATTCGCAGCCACAATGCAACGTGGAATGGATTTGCTTTAACCTGCATCTTTAAGGCGAAATTGAAATGTTTACTTAAGATCCAAAAGATGTGACCCATTGAAGGATGTGCTCCAAAAAGTTATCGATCTTCGAATTCAAAAATGGGCAAAAAAAAATATTTTTTGTGTGTAGATTTGAATTAAATATTTCGTGCTTGTCTGATCCATTGAGGCTCACGTCTTGAGGTGAAATCAGGGTCTAGCTCCAAAATCCGCGGTTTTGTTAAATTTAAATTTATTCAAAACTTTGACATTTTTAACAGCTTGGCTTGTTCCGTCTACTGCCAGCCTTAATAAGGTATGTACGCTTGGCTATAAAATATTTTGGCCTTAATAAATCCATATAAATGCACATATTTGCACATATAAGTCTGACCTGCGGTTTTAATTTCAGCTTCCGAAGCTACCTATGTAGGCTTAAGTATATTTTTTTCAGTGGATTGCATGCAGAGGAACGGACCGGCTATGAATTTTTTTAAATATTGACTATGGAATTCCTGCTCGTACCTTTGTGTTACTACTTAGTTGTGCATTTAGAGCTTTGGTCATAAGAACCCTAAGGCCTGCCGTCTCTTATTAATAGTAAATTAGTTTAGTGGAAAGCGAAACTAATAAGCTTTCGTTTTTTCCCTTTGGGTACGCGAACTTTAAGGAGCAAGTTTGCGACTCATTCGTGCACAATTTATGTTTAATGTTGAGTTATATCTTACTTAATATAGGTCAATATAAAGACTGATTTTAAAATTTACGTACATAGATCGCTATCATTAAAAATCGCGCCATAGATCCAGATAGATACAGAAAATTAGAGATGTGTAAAATTTTGAGGGGAACTTTGTCGTGTTTAAATTTACCTAAAAAATATTGCTTGGTTGTGTCAGAAAAAAGATTATTCCTCATTGAAAACGGGCGTCCAACGTTGGGCCAAGCATTTTTTTTTTGTTTACTTAAAATCAATTTACTCTCTCGTTTTGCAGTATGCTTTCGTAATAGTTTATATGAGTTGTCTTATTTGCGTATATGTTGGAGGGATTTGGGTAGAAATTGTCATCTCAGGGATCCTGTATACTTAAAAATGTTTGGTAGATAAAAACACCACTGACCAGGGTTGCCAGAATTAAGCTTGATTTCAGCGCCCAAACCCTAAAAAAATTTAGCCCAAAATCGTTACCCAGAAACATGCCCAAAAAATTTTTTGTAAATGTTCCCACTTCCTTGAGTAGGTACTTTTTTGGTATTTTTACCATTTACCCATCTCATTTATTCGTGCCGCGAATTTTATTTGACTTCTATCTTCCGAAATTGGCTTTTGTGGCTTGGGTCAAATGAAAAGGCCTGCAAAATAAATTGGTGCGCCTGCAAGTTTAACAAATGTTCGATGTCACTTGACTGCAAGAGTGCTACCAAGTTTTAAATGTGCGGGTTTGTTCGAAAATATTTTTTTTTAGTTTTGTGATGGAATAAAACAAGCAAAATTGACACACAATTTGTAAAATGATATGTAGATCAAAATTGTGTGTGGCGCTCATTATTTCATTTCAATCGTTTTCTTAGGAAAAAAGATAGCCCCAAATACGACTAAGCGCCCAATCAGGCAACACTGCCGCTGACATATGTGACATAATCACGTTCATGAGGATTTTTTTGCATCCTTTCAGTCAATTTTTAATAAGTCAGTTTTGTACTAAATGGTCTCTTACATGCTTAACGTTTGTAAAAGCGCGTACTTGAATTTTGAGTACTTCATCTGAACGCGCTCACTTGCTGAATAAATTCTTCACAAATTGCTGTTGAGATACCAGCAATTAGTCCTCGAATTAGCTCCTTCCAGTCACCATCTCTCGCACTCACACATTCCCTATTAAACTCAAATTACGTTACGAAAAATGCCATAGTCAATTGACCGTATTTTTTAGCATTTCCTTCTAATTATTTCCACTTTGCCCATCACAAAGTGCATAAGCCCAGGGAATTTCGTTCTGAAACTAGGTAAGTACTTCCGTCTGCTAATGAATCACTAACGACATGCAAATAAATCCATCATCTCACTTATTGCACGCAGCGTATGAGTTCTTCTGCCTCAACATCGGCGCTCCATTCTATCCAATCAATTTATTCCGAAGATGTTTACTGCCCTCAAGTGGCTCTGATCGCGCGTATACGCGCACACGCATACCCCACTCACGAGAATATTATGCTCCTCGGCATCTTCAGCTCTTCCTATTTATAACAACCCACCATCAGTCTGTCAGTCCATCTAGTTATCATTTTTATTGACATTGGCTGTGTGGACAGATGCATGCACTATCTGCATCGACTTCCGATCACTGGCGGCCGACGACGACTACATACTACGGATGATGATCAACTTTTCCAATTTTCTATCACATCCATCGATCTGTCAGTCTCGGAGTCGGTGGTCTAGGGTTTTAGTGTGTAACACTTACCCAGTTTCCATGATACCATGCGTACAACGATGACGACGTCAATTGACAAGGTCTACAAGTACATGGATGCAAGCAAATAAACAATTGAAAAAAATACCACTCTCGTACTTGTATTGCGCGCACGCTGATGATACTTTCGGTTGTAATGATGATGATCACGCTGCCGCTGCTTTCTGTTTGCGAAGTGCGTTCTTTGCACCAGAAGCTGAGGCCAGCTTCGGTAGCTTGAAGGAAAAACGAACACAGAAATGAAAAAACAAATGTGGTAAACCTGGTGAGAGATGAGCTGTGCACACTCGTATTTCAGGTTTTTCAATAAAACATCTTCTCAGATTTTTTTTTTTTACTTAATTCTTATTTTGCAACAACAAAAAATTTTCATCGCCGATCCGAGTGTATTGGTCCGGTGCGGTATAGGGATGTAAAGCGGTGTGTGGATTGCGTATATGTAAACGCGTGCGTGTTGTATTCCGGTGTACCGGTGAGTTTTCTTTTCGTACAGGTGAGTTTTTCGTGCCGATGCACACTCAACGTCGACAATAAAAACAAATAATAATAAGCAACCAGTTTGATTTTTATTTTTGACTTGTTTAGATACTTTTTCATCTTCAATCGAATGGGCACTGTGCATAGGGTGGTGTGTGGTTTGTGCGTGGTTTTTATGAATTTGCGGGTAATTTGGCAACATTTTTAAGGAAGGCTTTGAAGTCGTAAAGTATGACCTTAAAGATATGATTGATATGCAGCAAAGCTATTGTGTTTCACTGCCAAAAAAAAACAAGTTAAATACTTTTGAGAGTTCAATGATTCTATCGAGGGTTTGAAAGAGCCCGAAATGATGGAGTGCCACAAGGTTCTGTCCTAGGTCCCTTGCTGTGCAACGTTATGTTTGACAAAAATCGGAGTTTGGGAAAAGGTTTTGATGCCTCATGCAGATGCATGGTTTCCACCTCACATCGAAAAGGAGTTCCCTCATATAACGCGGGCTCTCATGATGTTCACTCTTTGGGTTGCATGGAAACCTTTTTAGAAAATCATTCTTTTAAGAAATGAGCGCAGAAACTTTTGTAAAACTCTCAATTAGCTGTTTTTGCGTGCCTCTCTACCTGATTGGTAAGATGTTTCTACGTGATGAACTTACAAATCAATCAACAAGCCTCTGCAGGATAGGCACTGACCTTAACAAATTGCCTCCAGATGTGTACTTCAAGTTTGTTGAAGTATTTCGTGCTTGTACGCGACAACTTACACCTTGCGAGGTAGACAAAGTTTCTTACTACCTCAAAAACTTAGCTGTTGCGACCTTCTGTTTGATTTGTCGATGTTGGGTGTCGCTCCTAAACAGCATATACTTGTACTTGGTTATGCCTCGTTAACTTTTAAGCCCTTCTGGGCCTATACCAAAAGTCTACCCTTAAATAAATAGATTTTTAAATATAGTGCCTTGTATTTAGATCCGCGAGTTCCGCTAGATTCCTTCAAGTATGATGTTAAAGAAGTCGGCTAACAGTGCCTCGCCTTGCCTGAATCCTTTTTTGGCATCGAAGGTGTCCGTGGGGCTCTTAAAAATCTTGATTTAGCAACGAGCACTCATCAAACATGATGCCAAACCTAGTCATGTCTCTGAGTAGCTTATCTCTAAATATTTTCATCTAGGTAAACTCTAAATCAGTGAAAAGATAGTGACAATCTTTTTGGACTTCTGGAGTCTTGAGACCTGGAGACCTGTCTAAAAGTTCGCACTTATAGATGTCAATTAGGTTTTTGCGGAGGGTAACATTCTTCGTGCTCTCTACGAAGACAGGGAAACATTCATCATGCTCTTTACAAAGACATCTCCATTCATTCGCAAAAGTTCTTCGGGGAAACCGTCATACTTATCAGCCTTGTTAGCCTTTAGCTCATTTCGTTTCGATCCGGTAGACAGAGGCTTTGATTATTATCCTCTTAATTAAATGGTTCGTTCTGTTTAAGAATGAGATGCTGTTTTTTTTCCCTTATAGAATCTGTTGAAATACAGATTTTCCAAATTCCAAAAAGTTTCCTATGTCATCTCCCCTGGTCTCTTTAACGAGACTCACTGGACTCGTCAAACCAGGAGTGGCATCTCTCAATATTTTTAACTGCACGCTTGACGTGCTCATTCTTTTCTTACCTAAGTTCTTCTCGTCTCTTTTACTCGTAATAAAGCCCTACGGCAACTCTGGTCCTCTTTCGCAATACCTACTGCTTATTCGATAGGAATCATTTTGATAAGTGGTATTTCGTCCCCTTTTCTATAAAATACTTAAGAAAACTTTCCTGTTTTCAAAAGAGTTTCCAAAATTTATTTTGTGCTACTAAGTACCTCACCAAGTGGTAGCACTGATTCCGGTCCTCTCGACAGGTTCGCAAATGCCGGCGAGTTAACTTCTTAGTCTTCTTGAAAAAATGTTCATAGAGAAGAATACTTTAGAACAAACTTTGCCTGCAGATTTTAAGTATACACATCTTTGACGAAATGTGCTGATATTCCCTTATCCCTTTTTCAAGTATGTTCTACTTGATCTCGTGTAAAACTTAGCTCTTCACTGCTACCTTCCAAGCTTGGCAGCGGTCTGTTTTTTTCTAAATCGTTTTGTAGTTCTGAACTGATTTTTAACCAATGGGATGGTTTCACCATTTTGGAACTTTTTGGTCAATCTAAGGGCTGGTATACAAATTCCTCGGTCTATCCTTAATTCCTATGTAAGTAAAACTTGTGTGACATTTTGTATATAAATAATGCACATTTCACTTAAAATCATTTGACAGATCAAATTTTACACACCTTCTAAGAGTCTTTTTTCGGGGTATTGCATCATACCACTTTCAAACTTTAAGCCTGCCTAGATTCTTCAGTCTTTTTTAGCATTTGATTGCAAAATTTCAACACCATTATCTAAAAATATAACAACAATAGCGTTCTTTCGACCAAATACAAACAAAGTTGGCTCATATACTTCTATTAACATTTTCGTGCTTATTGTAATATATGTAGCTACTCTATATGTTTTTTTTTTCTTAATTTATAACTCCTCGAATGACAGTGCTTTCCGATGGCAGAACAAGTCTGAATTTTTTTTTAGCTCTGTATAAATAAATTCACACAACAAGTTTTACAGAAAATAAACTTACTTATTAATAAGCCATCCAGTTGAGTGTGGTAAAAAAAAATTACAAGTTGACATAAATTCCGTAAGTGTGTGCAAAAACTAAACCACTGGCATGCGAAGAAGAGAGTAAACAAAATTTGTAAGGAAAACTTTTTCCACCTTTTTATGCGTAACACAAAACAACACAGTAAAAATCAAACGGCGATTTTCTTTTCTCAGTGACACTATTTCAACACCAGACCTTTAATTGGGCATCACTTTAGAATTTTCTTCTTTTTCGAAGATATATTTTGGTAAAAAACAAAATCACTTAATCAATCCCGAAAATAGCTTAGCGATTGGGGGTGATTTATTCCTCTTTCTTGTGAAGTGTCAACCCTCACTCAATTACACCGGACACCGTAATATTTTGTATTTTGGAAATGAAACTAAAACAACGGGGCACAGGGGCACACACATGGAACGCACAAATCAAAACTTGAATACAATTTCAACCATTCACGACGCGGCACTACTATACCGATGGACAGCCAAAAGTAAACTGAACATTTCCAATTGGACTGCGAGAGTGACTGGAGTAATGCAAACTACACTGTGTAGTGTAGCCACCGTGTGTACCCTGTACAGTGCAGTGCAGAAGGCGACGAACACGAAACTGTTCGTTCCATTCATTCATGGAAAGAGCTGCGTCGGTGTGAAGTTTGAAGAGCGCCGCCGGCGAGTGAGTGTGTTTCGTGTGTGCCTGTGCAGTTCTGCCTTCTGCAATATGCGGCCATGTCACTTGGGTCGATTTGGTTGCGGCTTGCGGGGGTGGAATTGGAGTGTAAATAACACTGCAGCGCTCATTGGAACTTGGAAGCCGTAGTGGAATGGCATACACCGAAGTCCCCTTGCGCAAATATTTGCCGGCTGTTTTTGGGGTGCTGCAGCAGCAGAGCAGCTGATTGGAAATTGGAAATATTGTGCAGATGAGGAGAAACGCAGTGAGAGAAGCCTCAGAAAGAGTATGCACTTTAATGCGGAAAGTGGTAGTGGATCTGGAATCTGGGGATAGCTCGTTGCGGGTAGGGTGTTAGTGTTCGTGTACGTTGGGATGGTTGTTGGTGAACAGTAGGTGCAAAAAGTTTTCGGCATTCATATATGAATATTTAAAATTATATATCAATCTTATAATATGATGCTACGCTATTATTTTGATAAATGTGGCGCCCAACGCGGGGGTTTTCGAATTTGACACAATCCTACTCAGCCCCAACTTGATGGTACTCACTAAATTCTTGGTAGCAGCGGGTTTTAACCTAATATAGAGAAAAAGAGACAAACATATAGATGGCCCTGAGTGAGGTTATACAGTAAAAGCCCTTTAATTCCGAGTTCTCTAATTCGGAAAACTCGTTTATTCGGAAAAAAAAAAAATTCCGAATAAAATAGATTTTCCCGAATAATAAAGAGCTCGTTTTAAATGTTTTTATGTAAAAATTAAATTAAATAAGCAAAAATTGAGCATGTGATTGAGCAAATATTTGTAGCAAATAGATCTCACATATGTAGAAGAACAAATCATTAAAATGTCTTTTGGGGGAGTGCCGGCAATTCACATTTAGATGTTGTTTGGGAAAACACCAGTAAAGTTTAACTTGGCGATAAATTTAAATCGTAGTCCTTAAGCACAAATTTATATATTTCTGCATGAATAAAAATGAATAATAGTACAAGTGAAATTGTCGGTTAAACAATCAAAAAGTAGAGGTTTATACAAATCATTAAACTTAAAACAAAAATTAGGAGTTCTTGAATGTGTAGAAGTGGAAATTACAAGAAAATGTTAGAAAAGATTAACATAACTAAATATAAATTTTTTACGGCATAAAGAAAAATAAAGAGAAATTAAAAAGCGTTGTTGAATCTGAAACAAAATTGAATAAAAATATACATAGACTGAGAGAGTCAAACTTTACACTTGGTATTGTTCGCAGATTTGCAGTGGTGTTCCTATTCGTGGAATTGAAATTCAAACTGCTGCCTTACGTTTTGCACAGATCCTTGGAGAACCCGATTTCAAAGCTAGCGATTATTATAAGGGTGATTTTTTAAGAGGTTTAGAACTTTTTTTAAAAAAAAAACACAAAAAATTCGAAAAAATGAATGAAATATTTATTTGAATCGATAGTTTGAACCTTGCAATTTAATGTTTAAAGATAATTTCATGCAAATGTTGACCGCGGCTGCGTCTCAGGTAGCCCATCCGCTGAGTCCAATTTTGGCATACTCTTTCACACATACCGGCCGGTATCTCACGAATGAATGCATGGATGTTGGCTTCCAGTGCGTCAATCGAAGCGGGCTTGTCCCTATACACATTAGCCTTGGCATACCCCCACAAAAAATAATCTAATGGTGTCAAATCGCACGATCTAGGCGGCCAATTGACCGGCCCGAAACGTGAAATTAACTGTTCACCAAACTCGCCTCGCAATTGCGCCATTGTTTCGCGTGCTGTGTGGCATGTGGCACCGTCTTGTTGAAACCACATATCATGCAAGTCAAGAACTTCCATTTCGGGAAAAAAAAAGTTTGTTATCATCGCTCGGTAGCGTTCACCATTGACAGTAACGCTGCGATTCGCATCATCTTTGAAGAAATATGGCCCAATAATGCCGCCGGCCCATAAACCGCACCAAACAGTGGCTTTTTCGGGATGCATTGGTAGCTGTTGCAATGCTTCTGGCTGATCTTCACTCCAAATGCGGCAATTTTGCTTATTTACGTACCCATTCAACCAAAAATGAGCCTCATCGCTGAACACAATTTTTCGATAAAAAAGCGGATCCTCGGCCAGCTTTCCAAGAGCCCATTCACCAAAAATTCGGCGTTGTGGTAGGTCGACTGGCTTTAGTTCTTGCACCAGCTGTATCTTAAAAGGCTTTACGCCCAAATCCTTCCGCAAAATTTTCCACGTAGTGCTGTAACAAAGGCCTAACTGCTGGGAACGGCGCCGAATCGACATTTCGCGGTCTTCTGTCACACTAGCTGATACGGCCGCAATATTTTCTTCACTACGCACAGTACGTAAACGTGTTGGTGGTTTAATGTCCAACAAAGTAAATTTGGTGCGAAATTTGGTCACAATCTTCCGAATAGACTGCTCAGAAGGTCGAGAATGCCGATCATAAAATGGAAGCAGCGCGCGATGAACATTTCGAACCGAGCACGAATTTTGATAGTAAAATTCAATAATTTGCAAGCGTTGTTCATTTGTAAGACGATCCATGGTTAAATCGCAAACCAAACTGAAGCTGTTTGACAGTGACACAAGGTACTAAACACACGTCAGCTGTCAAAACCAGTGTTGCCAAAACCAAACCAGCTAAAAAATCACCCTTTATTAATATTAATAAAATAATTTTTCGTTTTAAGTTCTTGCATTTTTTCATCAATAGGAACGCGTTTTAGTGCATAAAAAAAAACGAGTGTGCTTTAGACCACACGACTGAAGTAAAACTTCTTTAGGTCCATCTATATTGTATGTTACGAAATACTGACTGAGATAATATTATTATATATTTCATGCACTGGCTATGAGAGGAAGAGAGAAAGAAAATGTGTGCGCGCACTGCTCTCTCTAACCCCTACAGTAATATACGAAACGTTACCCTCTCTCTTTCTATCTTCACTAACTTATATCTCCCTCTCAACTCCCGTTCGCAATTTCCGTAACGCTTTCGTGACGCACTCACCAGCTTACCCCCCTAAGTCAAGCGTGGCTAAAGAAGTTTTACTTCAAAAATCTCTCATTACTTCGGAAAATTCTTTGATACTATCACATCCCTTCAACTACTTTAACTGACTCGCTTATTTCAAAACTCCATTTATAATATTGGGAATCTCCTTTCCAATGCATTTAAAACACGTGCTTCCGCTTATACGCCCGAAAAAAACACATTGGAAAACGGGTCTAAGTACGTGTCAAAAACACGTCTAAAAACTAGCCCAAAAATGCGTTGAAAAACTCGTCACAAACCGGTAAAAGACGCGTCGAAATACGCATCCAAAAACGCAACATCAGCAGATTGTCCGCGGCTCAGCGAAATAAGACCCCAGGAAACGAGGCCCCAAAAGTAAAATTGAAATAAGAATTACACCAGAATTGGGATACTTTTTTTTCCATAATGCAGTAATGCCCAATTTTTGAAATAGAACTTAAGCCCCAATGCAATGAAATAAGGCCGCAAAAATAATTGAAATAGGGCCTAAAATTGGGGTAAATTTTCAAAATGAAATTAAGCCCCATTTTTAAAATGGAAATCAGTCCCCAATGAAACGAGGCTTAGATTTTTATTGAATGATTTTCAAAGCTCAATTCTTTTAGTTATTTTAGTATTTACTAGGTTACATTTATCTAAAATTTAAGCGGATTTTGTCAGCTATTCTGTTAGTCGCTTACAATAACTCACGTTGAAAATCATCAGCGATGAATTTTTTTTAAGCTATTCTGTTACGCAGTTTTTGTGAGCTGTGTGTTATTTTTGAAATAAAAAAATAAAGCAAACAATGTTGGGGTCTCAATTCATTGGGGTCTTATTTAATTATGAAATTAGGTCCCATAAAGTAAAATCGCACTCCAAAATTAGACAATTTTTGTTGTTGTTGTAGTTGTTTTGTAAGAGCATTTTTGGGGCCTTATTACATTTTCCCTTTGGGGGTCTTATTTCCTGGGGCTTTATTTCGCAGAACCCATTTTCGGTGTAAATTTGAAATTTTTATGAAGCGTAAATTACAACCTTTTATGGTTTTTCGAGGTGGACCAAGAGTTGGTCGAATTATCTTTATCTTCTAATTTACCTCCTAATTATTTCCTTTTTTTACAAACCTTGCCATGGTATTTTATTTAAAAACTATGTCATTTTACTGAAAAATGAGTTAAAATTTCCATCACATGCACCCACTATTTACCACATACGAATCACCTTGTCTGGTTCTATCCAAGTTACAAGTTTCTGGCGGTAGGTAGTTATGAGCTTGTGCATCCGTATACCTATCTTCATTAAAGGAAAAAGTGGAGGAAAAAAAAAAACATTAAGAAGACACATTTCAATAATTTTTCGCACATTAATCTCTTCGCCAAACAAGCAGTAGGTAGGTGCCCATCGAACCAGTTCTACCCAGTTCTTCCTTTCATGCGCGCATATTTTTTTGGGATTTCGCGGCAACGTTTATGTAATACCCCAAGTTAATTCCAGCATTCAGGAACATTCGGGCACAGCCACGACCGACGCGACGGTGTGGTTTCTCCGCAGGTCCAGCAAACTCCCCCTGGAACAAGAGACAAAGAATCCGTCCTCATCCGCACTGTCCACTGGCGCACAGCATGATTCTAAAAATTTACTGTCCAAAAACCACTTTGACTTGTGTGCACAAATAGCTGCGCAGAACTCGATCCGCGCCAAAACTTGTTTCTCGGCCTAATGGCAAACGTATACGTACGACCGATCTGCATTTTTCCCACTTCCCGCACTTTCCATGCCTACACCTTGTTCTAAAATCATTCTAACCAAAGACTGTTCTATTAAGCCAAACGAGCAACTTCTGTTCCTGGACCCGGTCCGTTCTGCAAAACATGTGCTTGTGCATATAGTGCCGCCATCGGTGGAGCAGCCACTTTGGCCAATTTATCAGAACTTAAAAATCGGGATTTTAGATGTGTGTCTTTTTTTTTTTTTTTGTTGGTATACTCTTTTTGACCTTTTTTGTTATGGTCCACGGAGTTTGTGCACACAAAGAACATTTCTGGTTCTGCTCGTTTGTTACTTCTCGGTGGTAAGCTGTTGGTCTGCAGGGAAAGCATACTCGCATTTCCATCACTGGAAAGCTCAATGGAACGGAAAGAGAGTGTGAGTATGGAAAACGGAAAACGGAAAATGGAAAACTCTCTCTGTCTGCAGAGAGCCAGTAGCCAGAGCAACTCTACTTTTCTACTGTCTCTAACTTATTTCTCCATCGAGATTTGAGATTTGAGAGGAGAATCTAAGACTTTTGCATGGAAATGCGAGTGCAAGCGGAAACGAGGAAATCGTATTCGACAATCGAGATGGAGAGAGATGATTTAAATGGCATTCCAGACATTCCTTATTGAATTATAAGATTGATATGATGGCCCCAGAACAATGAGGTGGATATCCAATCAAATGAAGTGATGATCGTTGTGTCGAGAAGAGATTACCTACGAAGTGATTGTGTGATATTACATTTTCAAATTTGAAGCTTTGGGCCAGGCACTCAAAGTGCCTAATAAATTATGTGGATTGTCGCATTCTGCTTGTCGTCTTACCAGTAGCAATTCCAAATATTGAAATAAAACATCCTCTAGGTAGGCCAAGATGAAGTTCGAGTTCTCTCATCTACACAAAGGGATGTGGATTGCGCATAATGAATGATTAATGTCGGTGGGGAAGAATTAAGTTATAAAAAATCCACTTAAGCATCCTAGGCATTGAACGAAAATGAATGACTTATCAAAGCAGTGCGAAGTTGTCACAAATATTAACGTGAAACATAACTAATCTTATCAGTTTTTTATTATCAGCGGGGTCTAATCCGGATCAGATCACGAAAATAAAATACAACGGATCATTGAAAAGTTTAATTTTGGAATTGTGGCAACAGTTGCTTTCAAAAGCAAAACAGATAATACAGGGTATTTCAAACTTCATATTGCCACCAGCCATCTTGCAAATATTCTTTTCAACGTGACGTCACACAAGGCACGTGTCATTTCACTTGCAAAGTCGGGGTGTTACCATATTTAAATCAAATTTGTATAATTTTTCTTTTCAAATATATTTTTTGTGAAACAAATTAAGTATTTTATGTTCAAATATGAACCACATGTACAATATTTTGGTGCTAACGCTTGAGTTTATCTTGGCATATTAAGGTGTGTCCAGACCACCGAAATATTTCAGAAATGTGTATGAAATGTTTCTGAAGCAAATCGGACAGATTTTATAAACATTTATAAAAGATTTCTGAAATTTAGTTATTAAGCCCCGTATTAATAAACACTGCGTAAAAGTTATCAACTCGTTACTCAGCAGTTACGTCAAATTTTTGTATGCTATCTGACGTCTACTAGCTAACTTACATTTGAATATTTGTTTATTAATACGGGGGTAAATGTTTATGAAATGTTTCAACTTTATCCTTTTCTGGACTAAAAGAAAATAATGTGGTAGGATTATTAGCAGCGAGTAAAGTTTTTACTTTTGTAATTTTGGTATCGGCAATCACGCGACACGCGATTTAATTCAAATAATCATTTTAAATGAATCACTTTCCCATTAGGTATTCAAAGCTTTTCTCGACATTTTTATTTTATTTAAAAACAAATAATAATCGAAAAACAGCCCTCACTTTCTGCAGGGATACTTGTAAAACAAACATTTTTTTCCCATCACGATTGAGTAACTGTGAAACATTTCATAAATATTTTTTTTGGAGTCCAGATCCAAACCAGCAAAACATTTTGGTAGGTATTTAATTGTTTATCAAATGTTTGGCTGGTCTGGACATAACTTTATAAAGAGAACAAGAAAAAACAAAATAACTCGGAATACGGACGGAGAGTTCATTCGAATTCGAAAAAATCGATTGATTTTTTGTGTTCCATTTTTTAGTCTGGCACCGTGATAGTGTGGCTATCGTTTACAGGCACACCAAAATTTAAAAATAAAACAAGCCACCTAGTGGGAAATAGTAGATATAATTTTCAGATCATGAAAATTATTTCTACTATCAGCACAATCATGTGCTGTTGTTATAAGTGCATGTAAATCGATGATCTAGGGTCCGCCATCTAACTTTTTTTTTTCAACTAGTGCTTATTTCGCGAATGGTAACACTTAGCTCATGTCTGATTTGACAGATAATTAGTTTTATCCTCCCGCTGAACGAATATGGTTGTGTATACGCTTGAACAACGCTTCGCTAAGTGGGCCTGCGATCGACTTAGAGAAGATGCCGATTTTGCCAAAAAAAATCATCTTTTCAGATGAAGCTCATTTTCATCTTGGCGGGTATGTAAACAAGCAAAATTGTCTCATTTGGGGCACAGAAAACCCGCACGCATACATTGAAAAGCCGATATACCCAAAACGAGTCACTGTTTGGTGCGGAATTTGGTCCAGAGGCATAATTGGGTCATTTTTCTTCGAAAATGAGCAAGGAGTGGCCGTTACAGTCAATGGCTTAAAAATTGGACCGATCGTGTAGGCTACTGCATGGCCAGCCGAGGCAGCCACTTGAAGGAAATTATTTTCCATTATTAACCGGAAGGATTGTACTTTCAAATAAAAAAAGAAATTTGAGAAAATATTCAGTAGTTTTTTTTTATAGCATTTTCAAAAAAAAAAATAAGTTATTTGGCGGACCCTTTATATGGATCATAGCTGATAATAAAAAACAGCTCTTGTTATAAGTCCACTCAAGTGATAAGCAGATCAGCCATATTGATTTAACTCAGCAAAATTGAGAAGGATTTTAGATGGCGCTTGCTTAATGTGACTACTCTGGTGGAGGGAAATAACTTCACATGGTACACAACTCCACATAGAGAGGGAAATAATTTCACAAATTTTGTGGTTAAGTAATTGCCCACTTTCAGTGGGAAATAAATTCACATAAAAAAAAGTGAAATTATTTCCCACTCGATGTGGAGTTGTTTCCCATGTGAAGTTATTGCCCGTGGAGTTATTTCCCTATTCTGTTATCGCTTTATCCCTCAAGAAACATAAAAGTGTGGAATTAGTCCTTAAATACAAAAAGTCAGAGCTAGACGCATAAAGAGACTTTCGGAAGGAAAAACGCTACATTTTTGGGTGCTATTCGAGTTCTTATTGCGTCGTAAGAGGTGCGTATCAATTTAAATTAATTTACTTGGCGTGTGAAAAGACGACGAATTCATTTTGTTTAATCGAAACAAATTATCGCTGACAGACATTATGCGCCCAGACATACACGAACTTTAATGCTTGAGCATCCCCATCAAGTCTACGCTTCTTCGAAATGTGTATCCTAGATCACGTTGCCAACACAATTCCGGGAGTGTCCAATAAACCAGCTCACTTGTCGGCTCGCTCAGATAGGAGAACTCAATATGAAATAACACCTTGCGACTGTAAAGCAAGAGTCTTTTCTTACACGACAAAGTGCTCTAAAAACTTACAATCTCTTCGACAAGGACCACACAGACAAGATGCATAATTTTTTTTTTTTGTGTTGATCACAAGGCATAGGCACATAGGTGTACAAGTACAAAAATAGACTCCATCGGAAGTGAACCCTTGCGGTGCACGAGATACGAGATAGAAAAAGATTCCCGAACCTGAGAAAGAACAAGAGACACAACTCTGCAGCAGAAGATGTGAAAAACAGCCAGAACCACGACAAAAATCCATCGATGCATTAACAATCCCAGACAGACATCGACGCGCAAAAATTCCTTTCAGGATCTCCTCCATTACTCGCTGAGAAGGAATAATTTTCCCAATAAATTCGATGTGATCCGAGATCCGAATACACCAAAGGAAGAGATGAGAATGGAGCAATACGCCGATCACAAAATACGCCGTCGGACATAGCACACCAGCAGAGTTGTATATCCTACCGTCGGTCGTCATCAGTCGGGGGGACATCCAAAACTATGCACCATCGCACTCTGGCGATTTTTATTTAAATGAACGGATCGGGCTCAAGCTGGTGGAGGAAAGTTCGATTTCGTGTTCGGTCGAGCTGCTTCGTCCCGCACTACGCCGACTGCCATCGCTTTGGCCCATTCATTCAAGCGGACGATGGACGAGTTGAATCCTCGAACCACAACACAAGTTCTTTAATTTGGTGGAATAATCAAGGGAATCGTCTGTATTTTGCCGCCGACATTACTTTTCTGATGAGTTCACCAAAAACGACGATAAAAACCGTGAAACACATAAAGGTAACAAAAGCGTCGACCAGAAGAGGAGAAAAAGGAGTGAAACGATCACTCCGGACCCTCCAGAGTGTGGGCAACATTTTTATGTAACTGGTTCTTTGGCACAGAGTATCCCTATTGGTGCGAGAATATATCGGCGACTACCTACTCCTACACGCTGATTACCTTGTGTGTTTTGCGATTTATTTGGGCGTTTGACTTGTTTTTCTACACCACTTTGACACTAGAGAGTCACAAAAATAAATAAAAAGCATAAAAATCTAAATTTTAAGTGATGTTTCCAAATGTTTGTACAACTTGGAAAATATTATGTCAGCCTTTGAGAAGGATAAACACGTCGAGACGATGGTCCTCGAATTGGCAGCGGCGAGATCTTAATCCAAAAACTCTTCCCAAGCTTGTGTATCTGCATAATCCGTGGACATATCTGCAGACACACATTCAGATGCTTAAGCTCCGACTACTGTGGGACCCGGAGTTTGTACAAAATGAGTTCATTCGGGGAACCAAGCAGGTTAGTGCTTATTGTATCTTAAGATTTTGATAGGTTCAGGTGTTGTGAAGGCAGTTTGCGTATTAGTTTGATGAAATGTTCTTTGGGATCACTGCAACTCGTGTCATATTTCAATTTCACTAATTTATCTTGTCAAATCTATAGACATAATGTGGGTCCTTTCAAACGCATCAATCTGCTGAAAAGTTAGGTAATCTTTATTTGCCCATTTACTTGAATCGATTGATCGAACTGATTCGGTCAGGGAAGACATGTTTTCTATGATAACTAAGTTTGTTTTGTTTTGGTTCGATATCAGTTTTTGTGACGTTTCTTCATGGGTTTTTTGGATAATTCTTAAGATATTTTTTTCGACAAAGAGTGTGATCCAAAATGAAACAAAAAATAATGGAAAATCGTCCCGAAAAGGCCTTACAAAATTTCCAAAAGAGTGGACAGAAACAGGCCCAAGAACCGGAGCTAAAACATCATAAGAAACAGATCACAAGAACGCATGCAAAAAAATTGGCTTAAGGAAAAGAACAGCAGCAAACCACGATTTTAAAAACGCCAAGAACAGGTAAAAATTAATTTTAAAGATACGCCCCACAATTGGTCTCGAAAAATTAACCTTCTCAACAACAACCTTAAACTTTTGGAATGATAAGAAACCTTAAAATTTCGACCCACAAAAAAGATTCGCCTTGAAAGCTACAAAAAAAAAAAACGAACGAGTAAATACTTAAAATACTTAAGAACCTCCCGAAATGCGTTCTGTTAAGTATTACAATCTCTCCAGGAAATGTTCCGAAGAACTCCCCGCAAAATTTCTAAAAACACTTCCAAAAAAGCTGGAATACAAGACATAAAAAACTTCTTAAAGAACACCGAAAAACGTATCGAACAACATTAGAATGTATCCACAAAAAAAAAGACTTGAAAAACCCCGAAAAAAATCAAAATCAAAATTTTAAGTGTTATTTCGAAATTTTCGTACAACTTGGAAAATATTATGTCAGCCTTTGAGAAGGATAAACACGTCGAGACGATGGCCCAAAAAAAAACAGAGAAAAACCTATTAAAAAAAAAAAAACTTGTCAGAAATGTTCCGAAGAACTAACTCATTGCGAAACGCCTAAAAATTAGCTAAAAACTGCCTCGAAAAAAAAAAACGAAAAACATATGGAAAAGCTTTAAAGGGCCTTACAGAAAAACGACATGTGAGTGGAAAAAATCGTTCTAAAAGTTGCAGAAATCAAACCGAGAAACTTACAGAAAAACGCCCCTGAATCCCCACCTGTAAGCGCAAGAAGGACCTCTTTGGCACCATGAAAAACGAGCCCATCTCAGCAAAGTAAAGTAAAGTAGGATTTTCAGCACACAATTACAACAACTACGCTTAACACTTCGAGACTCACAGTAGTTCTTGTAATCCGTGCTAAAAATCCTACTTTACTTTGCTTTGCTGAGATCAAAGCTTAAAAATACACGCCTTATGTCGAACAAGAAAACAAACAGCGAAAAACGCCTCATTGACTTATTATAAGGGTCCGCCATCTAACTTTTTTTTTCAACTAGTGCTTATTTCGCGAATGGTAACATTAGCTCATGTCTGATTTGACAGATAATTAGTTTTATCCTTCCGCTGAACGAATATGGTTGTGTATACGCTTGAACAACGCTGGGAAATATTGCGACATTAATTTGAAAAAGTGGGCCTGCGATCGACTTAGAGAAGATTTTGCCAAAAAAAATCATCTTTTCAGATGAAGCTCATTTTCATCTTGGCGTATATGTAAACAAGCAAAATTGTCGCATTTGGGGCACAGAAAACCTGCACGCATACATTGAAAAGCTGATATACCCAAAACGAGTCACTGTTTGGTGCGGAATTTGGTCCAGAGGCATAATTGGGCCATTTTTCTTCGAAAATGAGCAAGGAGTGGCCGTTACAGTCAATGGCGATCGTTATCGGGCCATGTTGAACGAATTTTTGTTCACAAAAATTGAAGAGGAGGATATTGGCAACATTTGGTTTCAACAGGACGGCGCTACGTGCCACACAGCCGAAGCTACACTCGATGTTTTGCGCCCTGTTTTTGAAGATCGCATTATCAGCCGCAGAGCTGATGTCGTTTGGCCACCTCGGAGCTGCGATTTGACACCGTTGGACTATTATTTGTGGGGTGCCGTAAAAGACAAGTGTTACGCCGACAAGCCGGAAAAAATTGACAATATACGTGAAGCCATTGGTGAAATACAGCTGCACACAATCGATAATGTGCTTAAAAATTGGGCCGATCGTGTAGGCTACTGCATGGCCAGCCGAGGCAGCCATTTGAATGAAATTATTTTCCATTATTAACCGGAAGGATTGTACTTTCAAATAAAAAAAGAAATTTGAGAAAATATTCAGTATTTTTTTTTATAGCATTTTCAAAAAAAAAAAAGTTATTTGGCGGACCCTGTATATGGACTGCTAGTTAAATGTCACTTCCATACAATCTCTGCCCAGAAAATGACGCCAACATAACTAGCTCTCGTGGTTCTATGCGGAAAATAAGTGAAACAAAATGACAACCATCTTGGATTTCTCCATAGAATGCTAGAACCACCTATAGGGCGTGAGTGGATTTGCCAAGTGAAACGGTTGAAATTCAAATTGTTGCGGCATTGCTTACAATATATTTCACCTCGAAATTGTGCTAGTTTAAATAATTAATAATAGATGGATCCAACAAAATTTTAATAAAAAAACGTTTTTCATTGTCCCATAAATTGCACAATTTTCGTATATTTATTGCGAGTTACTTTTTTATGTTGTTTTTCATTATAAATTTTAGAAATATGATGTAATATTTACTTTAGCGTATATTTCAATCACAATTCTGATCAATAAATACTTATGATTGTCAAGAATATCACATTCAAGTACATGAGAATTTAATTCATCATATAAATTGCTTACATCTATATTTCTTAAAGTGCCTATAATTATCAGGTTATAAATCTTATTGCACCCTTATTTATTTTGTAATTCATACAAAGATACAGTTTTCTGGACAGTTTTACAAATTTTGATTGTGTCCTTAAGTGGGTTTCTCAGGAAACCTTTAGATTTCATATTGATAAAATTTGATTTTTCTGTTCTACAAGAAACTGAAAATTGTTTGCATTTCGTACATTTAATTGTTTTAATTATTTTGTGCTCTACGAATCCACTTATATAGATAACAATCTCTTCAAATGGTGAGTTGTTTATATGACCTTCAGCGATATAGTCAAAAATGATTAGATAAGAGAAACTTGAAACATATTGCAAATTGCAAGTAATTATACAACACATCATTTTTAAATCTTAAATCTTTATTCAATTAATCGCAATAACACAGTCTTATGCAAAACTATCTGCAACGAAATGGAAACGTTAGATGTGAGTTTCCAATTTATGCCGCTCCGAACCACGAGAGCTAGCGCTTATGTTGGAACCAACGCGAAGTTGTCTACTAGCAGTCCATATATAATAAGTCAATGGCCTCAATGAACAGATCGTAAATAAATGGCAACGAAAAACACACCCGTTTTAATTTAAATTGATATGTTGTGCACCAAACCACACTCAGCAGTTCGTTATTAAAATTTTACTTTTTGTCTTATTTTATCACAAAGAATGACAATTTTCAAACACGTTCCAAAAAAGCTTGTTCAAAAACCACACATTTCGTTGAGCACTTGCACGAGACAATGATGGGTGGTGAGACGCACTGTGTAGAGCTTGTAGAACGTGAATGTGCGGTTTGGATATTAGGCGTAAAGTAAAATCACAAAAAGCTTAGGTACCACTATTGGTTGTCAGATACCATAAAAGCTTTTAAGGTTGGTGCTTTGAAATTTCCCGAAATGGTAAATTTTTGTCAGCAATTGTGCCAGGGATGAATTTTTATGCAAATTGGGAATATTTTGAATCTATATTATTCAGTTGTAATTTACTTTGATCATCTCTGTCATTTACAGTCAGCAGTTGTGATGAGCAACAGCATACGCGACCAGGATGGAATGCAAATCAGCAGCTACACAACACCAATGGGCTTTCAGCAAATCACTCGCGACATGATCCTTTCGCGAAACGACACCCGACTGCAGCTCGTCCAATTCCGATTTGAGGACATTCACCGCGCGATTCCGCTGAAAGTGTCACTCCTAAAGCGCGGAGGTAGGTATTTTCATTTGATTCGAAACCTTCTCAGTGAAACCGCTTTTTAGAAGGTAAATGCTGCCACATCGATGTGGCATTCGTGGCAATGCGCAACACCAGAGATTTTCCCGACCCACACGAAAGCCAAATGGTCCGTCAAAACCTGCACAAGTTGGACAGGGAAATGAATGTGAATTACTGCTCACAGACGCTGGACGTGCCACACCGAATACTCTATGCTGAAATTTACATGCGGTTCTACAGAGACTATGCTCCGGAAGTGCTACAAAATTGGGCCGTGACCTTTTATAAAATCATTTCGTTCGATATATTGAATTACGATCCACAGTAAAGTCTAGAATTGTTGTTTTATTTCGAGTGCTTCCAAAATATGTCTCACGTCGTCGGACTTCTTCATCGACCGGACTATGTTGCGATATCGCTCGTTCTCTTCAACGAGCCTGCGTTTCTCCTCGCGAAGAAGTAGGTTGTGCAGCCTAACGTCGGAGCAGCGACGCCAGAAATTTTTCAAAAGACTCATCTGATCGCGGAGTTCCTAAAAGAGAGATTTTCAAAGTCTGTGTGACGGTTCAATTTAGAGTGAACCTCTTCGGAAATATCCAGATGCTTGACCAGATCGAAGGTCATTTTTAACATAAGCTCAGAGTCTTCAGCTTCGTTGCTCCAGGGGGCGACCTTTTCATTCTCGGTCTTATACTTACGACAGCAGACCGCAAGACCTAGAATGAGTTCTCCGTTCTTTACAATTTCCTTCAGTTTCTGTGAATGAAAGGCAATTTTGGAATAGGAAACCCTAACCAACTTTGGCGCTCACATTTACAACCCGATAGCTCTCGCTGGCCACCGCTATCAACTTTTCGTGGGTAAGCTGCTTGTCCCGTTCTATAGATCTCTTTATGATCGATCTTACTTCGAGGAAGTAAGTCTGCTCCAGCTTGAGGCTGTAAATCTTTCTGCTAGACTCCGTCTCAATATCAAGCAGCTCCTGCTCCAAGTCCGATATTGTCCTGCGGCTGACTCTCTCGATATCGTTGAGCTTGTTTGATTCCTGCACGTAGTTCCGCTGTCGCTGCATGAAATACAGAAACTTTTCAGTCTTGTGCACGTCTATCATGTCCCCTTGGAGGTTCTTTATCCAGAGTAAGAGCCGGTCTTGGAGGCTCCTCATTTTTTTGGCGGTCTCATCGCGAAACCTGTATCGCTTCTCAATCTCGGAAGTGACTTCGTCGAACTTTCTGTCCATGTAGTGCTCGTGGTTCTTGCGCAGCCTACCCTTGGCCACGACATTAGACGAGTGCATGATGTTCTCAACGTTCAGCCTGATGCGCTCTTGGATTTCCTTTGCGATGCCGTGCTCCCGCATAAAATCTTGAATCATCTCCGAAGCTTGTTTTTCATAGAGAGATGTCGCTGTGTCACGCAAAGCTTGGTGGCATTCTAGGAAGGTATGGGGATTATTTTTGAATTCTTGTGCAAAAATTCACTCACCAGTGATATACTTTAACTGGTCCAGATGTTTGGAAAAGTTCCTTTCATGCAACTCTTGAGTTTCTTCGATACTCTTCAGGAGCAGATCGATTTTCTCGTCCTTCTTTTCGACGAGACGTTGTGCTTTCGAACCCCATTCTTCGATGTCTCCCCGGAATTCCTTTAGTTTTATCTGCCTGGAGGTGTCTTCCCATTCCAGTTTACCACGCTTGAGAGATACTTTTGTCAATTCTATTTCTCGCAAAAGTTGCTCCTATAAGTGAAAAAAAATAAAAATTGAATAGATTGGGAAAAATGTTTGTGTTTTCCCAGACCCTCGGTCGGAAGTGCAGTACAGTAGTAACACTGGACCGTGCCTGAAGACGATGTCGCAGAATTGTTGGTCCGATAGTATACAAGAAATTGTTACAAGGAATATAAGCGATTTGCACAGAAAGCTACCATAAGGAGAGCGAGCAGCTTTATGGTTCAACAAATTTTTCAAACTATTTCGGCCATCATTGTTCACCGTCTCCAATTTAAACTGAATAGGAACCCCGTCCACCAGCTCCTAGATGACTGTCATGCTAAACGAGCTACCTACCCTTATTAGCCGTTCCTTCAGTTGCATAGCTTCTAAATGTCTTAAATGCTTTCTTTCAGCTTTGCTGAGTTTTTTCTTAGTTTTCTTTGCAGGCACATCTTGTCCTGGAGCTAACGGTTTTGACATGTTCTCTGAATTTGCTTTTAGATTTTTGCCGATAAACTATAAATAGAAAAGTCATGTGAATAATTATCGTTTTCTGCGATATTTTTATTTTTATCTTTACGACTGTACCTGCAAAATTATAAACAAAAATTTTCTTTCAAAAAAATTGGTATCTGCAGCCCAATTTCTTTGCGCCAAATATGTACAGGTAGCTGCTCGCTATTGGCTACTGAATGGTAAGAAACAACTGACGTTTAACATTTAATGGAAACATCGCGAAAGAGATTAAATTCTTGAATTACAGTTCAAGTCAAAATGTTCGATTTAAATCTTCTTTAAATAAAAATTTACGACAAATTGTTGGTGCACCAATTTCCTGAAGGTCCCTATAGGTCTAGCAGCGTTTCCATAAGTCCAGATTTGTCTGCATTTTGCAAATTTTCAACCTAGCTGCAGATTTTTAACAATCAGAAATTTCCAGAAATCTGAGCTTCAGAAGCCCTTTTTTTTTGTTTTTGTTATTGTTATTTAAATAAATAAAAAAATGTAATGTAAAGTAAGATTTTTCTAAGAAGTCTGCATTGCAGATTCTTTTTTTTTTGTCATAATTGCAGATCTGTCCAAATATTTTTATGGCAACACTTGGTCTAGCTTTCAATATTAAACAGTATAAACACATTAATTAAGAACGTTTTTCAGGACAATTATGCTCTCGGATGTTTTTTTTTTTAGATATTTTGTGGAAAATCTGGCATCGAATCTGAGACCCCTGACTCAGTAAAACCTTTAAAGCCCACCAAATTTAACAAAAAATTAGGTATACGAGTCATGGCAACACTCACGTTAAAGGAAATAATTATAAAAGTTCCAGGACTTTGCCATTGACATACTATATAGTCGCATCGATAGGGAGTATCCACCATTTATGGCCAAACTTGAATTAATTTTGGTTTGTGAACATTTAACGGCTTACAACTCATACCAATTTCTCTGAAATATTCTTTCAGTATTTTCTTAATTGCTGTCAAAAGTTTCAGAACAAGGAGCAAAGAAACAAATAATCAAACATTTTAAATAGCAACAGTTTTAAATAGAGTACCGAATTAAGAGGTGCTAGTCTCCATCAAACATCTGTATAGCTATGCAGTGTATAAGTATTTATGCAGCCTTTATACAACCTTCCAAAAATTCTTATTTATAAAACATTTTCGCATGCATACTAGTTAAACCGGGCTTGCGTCAGAAAAGGTACTGAAAAGGAGAAATCTATTACATTTATCTGTCCGAATAGATAAAAAAAAAACTAAGCAGCTCGTGAGAAATGCAAATTCAAATACAAATATCAATTTAAAAGTAAAAATAAAAAGTTGGGAGATTTGGGACTCCTATGAAACGGTGTCTTATGCTAATTAAAACAAATTTTTAAGACAATTTAAAATATCTCATATCTGCACATATTTCTTATCGAGGATACTTGTAGAATCTTTAAAATTGAAAATAAAAATGTCGATACAATCTATACAATTTATTTTTGATTTCATTTATAGTAAAATGTGACAGATTTTTGAAGTCAAAATGACACTTCGATACTATTCCACCTATATACAGGCACTAAACAAAGTACATAATTGGAGCAACATTTTCATTAACAAACAATTTATTTTTTCGAAGTTGACTTTTTTAACCAAAAGACTTTTGCTATTACACCTTTCGTTTATTAATCAATAGTCTACGGTCCATCTACCACGAAATAGAATAAGAAAACAAGTTTTAAGGTGATATTGGGTGCCATGAAATAACGCCAAGTGAAATCAGGCCAACTTTTATAAATTTGCCTTATCTCGCTATGCAACAAAGTCAACTTTTAACAGTTGGTCTTATTTCAGTCCGACAAAGTGCAATAACGCCAACAAAATTTGAGTATTAAGACCAAGTTGGCCTTATTTCACTTTGCTAAAGCGCAATAATACCAACTTCATTTGAACATGATAATAACCTGTTTCTAAGAAAACAGAAGAATTTACCGTTCTTTAAATCGAAATGGTAATAGTTATTCTTCTTCTTTAATAAATAATTTACCCGACACAGCTCTTCGTATTTTTTTAATAGGTGTAATAGATTTAATGTTGTACCTTCTTGCGGCTATAAACAACTAAATTTATTTTTCACAGATAAAAATATTATTTTCTTAAATCCACAGAAGGGTATAACCTTCATTTTAAAATTTAATTAGTCTCGCGAATTTAAAACTATTATTTTCTCAAATTCATAAGAAGCGTTAATTAATTAATTCATTTTTTAACGCTAATTTGAATTTGAAAATGCTTTTAACATTTGACATTCATATTCAATTTTAATCAGCACTTAAAGTTATGTAAAATGCTATTTTGAATTCGAGGAAATAATAGTTTGAAATTCATATAACACGTAAGTAGGACTGTCGTCGATAAACAAAATTATATATAAATAATAAATAATATAATAAATAAATTTCCCACACGGGTAAAATAAATACACAGAGGCCCAACTTTTATTTAAAAAAAAAAAAAATACATTTTCAGAATTTGATTTTTACTATGTTCTTACACATGCAAAAGATAATGATCCATCTCTACAGTGAAAATAAGCAAACGGTGTCCAATTTGCAGAAGATAGCAACGTTCACTAGATCCTTATTGCATTGTTATAAATCAATTGTATTGTTAGTTAAGTTGTATTTTATGTTGCCTACTATTACAAATATAATAGATGCACAAGTTTCAACTTAAATCATCACAACAAAATAAATTTTTAAATATAAAAAAAATACTTCATTTGTTCAAAAGAGACTGGAAAACATGCGAGTTCAGAGTTCCCACGCGGATTTAAATTTTGGTAGCATTGATAAAAAAAAAACATTTTCATTTGGAGCTCTACAATTGTTCGTTCTTGATATTATAGCGATAATAATAATAATTGATGTTTTTGACATATGTGGTTTATCCAACCTTAATAAAACACGCGTCTTACAAATTGCTGCAGTAACTTTTATGAATTAATTCCTTGAAAGCTGAAACCTCCCTGACACCCTCATCATGCTCAGAATATATTATCATTAGGTACCATGAATACCTATGTAGGTACATAGAGAGCGAGTGAGATGGCTATACATTTATACTACATATCATGACAGACACCATTTTTGTGATTACCTGAATCGAAAAAAGAGATTTTGCTTTCTCTGCTGTATTGACAACACATACCTGGAGATGGTTCGGGAATTTTGTCCGCCATTTGCCCTCTTCACAATTTTTGTTTTTTTAATTAGCCGGCGGTGAATATTCACAAAAGTGTAACGTGTCCGATACTCATTAGAAAATAATACCTAAGTGACATACCGATTTCAGATAAAGTCTAATTTTCTTATCGTTGCAACAGTTAATATGCAACTATACTTTGTGTGCGATTTTATAAGTACTTATCTAAAAAAATTACAAAGTTTTTACAACCCTTGTTTGCTCCATAAGTAGGATAGTTCATGGTGGACTTGGAGTCTAGAGAAGTTAAACAGAAATACATTACTCAAGCTGAACGTCATTATGTCGGTAATAAACCTCTCGAAAATATGCAACATTTAAGATATTTCCCAGTGATTTTTTTTCGACAGCCCTTTAACTCAATAAATATACTGTACCCCTAATCTCAATCGCAAAAAACCATAGCCGTCAAATAATTGCAGGATTATGCTCATCCATACCACAACACACCGCAGCCTCGACCGATAAGCCGTCCGACTATAGGTCGCTAAACCAAAAACCTTAAACCCATACAGATGTGCCAACGAATCTTATCAAAACCTAGATTACGCTTCCTCAATGGTCAATCATATTGCGCACATTTACTCAAAGGCCATAAACATTTAAATCTTGTTCACGACACGACTGCGCTCCAACCACACTTAACAATATCTCTTAATTGCTTTATTACCGCCCCCACTAAACGAGTTAAAATAATAACAAAACAAATAATAACTTTCGTTCGTAGATTTCGGTTTGGCACTAACTGGCAGTGTGACAGTCGCTTCAGCTGCAGAAGCCAGTGATTCGACGTTCGACCCCCCATCTGAAAACAGAACGCGACAAGATTGACTTGTTTTGCACTCACAGTCTCAGTCGGAGTCGAGCTCATATAAAATTTTTGTTTCCCATTGCAATTCCACCTGAGCTCAGTTGAGTTTTGATAAGCACGCTCCGCGGTTCGTACCTCGCTTCGAACAGTGTCCGAAACAGAAGAAAAAGAAAATCGCTCTCAGTGTATTCGCGGCATGCAACTGTGAGAAAAGAGAAGGTAGCACCTGTGATTTGTGCGAATAGTGAAAGTGTAATCAAGACTCCTCCGAATAGCCCTCCTTTCGCTTAACATTTTAAAATAGTTTCTTTTGATTTTTTGTGCGTGTAGCACGGCTCACATTTTGGACTCAAAGTTTGCCAACACAGCAGTAATCGACTGGGAGAAGCTTTGAACCGATTTTGAACAAAACCTCAACTGGTTTCGGTCGTGCCTTTGTTGCACAAAAAAATTCCATATTTATTTAATTTATGTATTTTAACAAAAAAAACCTGTTAAAGGTAGTTAATTTTAATAATTATTTATAAACATATATTTTTTGTTTGATTAAATGAAACACGCAACATGTGTCAACGTCAACATGTTGATATAAATAATATTCGCGTTGCACAAGTTGATAAAAGTGACCCACGAAATTGCTAATTGTATATAATTTGTTGTTGATTTCATAATTAATAAATTCATGTTGACAATCTGCACGAGACCTGGTTGTATCTGGTGTTTTTCGAAAGAAAATATTTGAGCTTTTAATTTGAGAAATGTACAAGGAAACAACTGTTTTCGGTGTTTTTGTGAAAAATTTGCGGTGCTAAATGTGTATAATTGAACTTTCTTAATAACTAACATGTGGTTTGTGCACAATGTTTTGTTTGTTTAATATTTAAGTGGTCTAAACACCGAAATGAGGTGTGTGGGTTCGTCAGAAACGGCACATCTGATCCAGACTCACCGTTTACCTACTTGATGGTTACCGAGACTTATGAATTTAAAATCGGAAAATGTGAAACATAAGCCTTAGCTGAAACATTAATCGCATGGGACATTTGCCATTTCAAATTAATTTGCCAATAATAAAGCTAACACTCTGAAGTCATTTCTTGATTTTATTTCCAGCTTGAAAATTATTTTAGTTTAAACTTTATTTCAAGATTGCTTTCATTTTTCTGTAGACAAATGTAACTGTTTTCAAAAATAGTTCGGCCAGCGGTATAGTTATTTATAGGCTACTAACAAACTCAAACGGCCTTGCTTCAAACTACAGGACCATAAATCATTTGTGGTTGCTTCCACTATTTGAGTGAATGCAAAACAAGGTTTGTGCACAAACTCTTTATAAGCCCACCGAGACCGTTTACATACGAGTTGTTGTTGCCATATCTGATTTGGTAACTGAGTGGCGGCTTTCGTTATAGATTGCTAATAAGATTTGCTTAAAGAGTACCAATATTATAAACTGGAACGACAGTGCGGCACTGCAATCGAATGGCATACTTAGATATACATTTTTGGAATGAATACTTGGTATTACTAAAGGCTTGAACAACCTGTATAGAGCAATCCATGAATTTATATAATTTACGTAGGATCAATATCAATCAATCATCGAATTTAGTTGCTTCGAGATGGGTCAAACAAGTGAGTAGTTTTTAAGCATTAAAAAGTGATTCCGATAGGAATTGTGGTGACATCTAAGTAACGAGTTAAAAAATTAGTCTTGCGATTATAGGTTTAGGTCACTGGGCCATCAGAAGCCAAGACTATGGTGACATATTAAGTGAAATTTAGGAAGTTTTGACCTCTGTTTAAAACAAGCGTTTAAAGGCGTAAAAACTTAATGCTAAAAATTTGTGCGTAGGTAGCACAGGTGGAAAGTTCAGAGAAGAGGAACCCTTTGGTCTTGAAGTGCCATACCAAGCATTTAAAGACCTAAAAACTTAATGCTAAAAATTTGTGCGTAGGTAGCACAAGTAAATAGTTCAGAGGAGAGGAACCCTTTGTTTTTGAAGTCAATCGAACGACTTACATTACCTTTCGGAGAAGTTTAGGGACAGCTTTGGGTCGGTGCTTTGCTGTTAAAGTGGCGCAGAGGGAGGACTTGTCCAATAGATGTATCTGTAAGCATTCTAAAAAAAAAAAAATATATATCTAACAAAAATATTCGAACCCCTTCAGAACAAATGATTCTCCTCTAAACTTTGTTGGCGTCTGACTATATGACGATGAGGTTGACTCGCCTTTGTGTATTGCTGATGCACCTTCTCTATCACGGAGTCCCAGCTATTCACTGTGAATTAAGAGATATCCTCACAGCTCTTGATGTCGTTGGTTTCAATCAAAAAATGTACAAAGTGGCTATTTATATAAATTTCCGAAAGGTTTTGCTGTCACAGATTTTACAATTTTACAATAAAAAAGACCGATTTTCAAAACTTTATTGAATGACTATTCTCTTGGCGGTATAAGTTTGTTTATGATTATTGCCAAACAATACTGAAGAAAAACTTCAAAGAACACGATTTATTTTTTAGCTTTTGCCAAATGCCATGAAATATCCCGAATTCCCTCTCGGACTAACCCAATTCATTAAATCAAAAGCAAAGGTATTTTAGATTCCATGCAGCAGCAAAGGACTATTCACATCATAGACAAATCATAAGTATTCAGGGATGGAAAAGTCGATACAATTGTACCGAATTCGGTAGAAATGAGTTTGCTCGAGTACAAAAGTACAATTTGCCTTAATTCGATACAATTTATCCATCTGTATCTTTCGAATTCTCTTGCAATTTGTTAAGCTTTTCCTAAGAAAACAATTAAAATAATCGAGATGACGATGTTTTTATGTCATTTTGGAAGACATAAACCAGAAAATTAATATTCAAAATCCCTTCCTAAATTTGCTGAAGTATTTTACATCAGAAGCAGTTGTATCAGGAAGATCTACTTCTATATCGAATTTTGTTTTCGAATTTTTTCATAATGAAAAAAAGAATATTCAACAAATTAACAATGCTAAAAAATTCAGCAATTTAAATATTATTCAATTTCAGAATTTTGAGCGAGAAGCCGTTCTCGCTATTCCTCACTTATGAGCAAATGTCGAAAGGATTTTTTCTTGCCAGACATTAATTAAGTCCAAATGTCGAAACCGACTTCAAGTCGACACTTGCTGGGCTTTAATTGAAACAAACAAATTTATTAGAAACTCGTCCTGTTCTGAGTTTCAAGTTCAGGGCAATATTTTCAAGATGAATGAGCAAATTGAGAGTATAAAGCCTGAAGAGCTCATAGATTAAAAATATAAAAACTATTTGTATAGTTTTGCTAGGAAGTCAGAAATGTTTTGCTAATTTATTTTTGTTTATGTTTTTGAAAATGAAATATTTTGAATTCAATTCTGTATACGATATATAAAAGTTTTCAATACAACTCGCTCCATTTCAGTACAAATCGAAAATGGCATTTTCCATCCCTGTCTGATTCACATAAGCGCGAATTGCGAACAAAGCAATTGAATTGCTTTTGTGAATTGAAAATCGCTTTTTGTTCTACCAAAAAACTCGCTATCAATATTAGCGACTATTTTTGCTCCTAGAGCGAACTTAGCATAGTTAACCAGAAAGCGAAAAACATGTTTCATTTTATGATGTTTTGCGTTCGGATCTTTCTTTTATAACAACGTAAATAAATAAGCGCTTGATTTTGTTGTTCTAATCTGCTCCATCAAATAATACGTATCATGCGCTATATATCTAAATTAGTGCTCCCACACTAAGACTGTTTCAAATACTTACCCTGAACTTAGTCAAGGAGATTTATAAAGTAATCAATTAATTAAAAGTATATTTTATTTGCTGTCGCCAGTATATAATTTCGATAAGCTCCGCTCTATTGAAATTTACGATTTTCAGTTGCTAGTAATTGGGTTGACATTAGGTTAGGTTAGGTTGATGGGTGGATGCTGCAGAGTAGCCCTGCAGCACCCCACTTAGGTCCTTGTGGACCCATTGTGATGCCCTTGTTGAGGGGTTAGCCGATGCCATTGGCGATGAAGATTCCTCACCACGTTACTCGACTTTGTCCAGCCATCCTGATAAGTTTATGAACCTGCAAAGATCAGATAAAGAGACATTCGAAAGTTCATATACGTCTTGGAAGTAGTATCTACCAAGTGTTCTATATCTCAAGTGACAAAGCCTGGGGCATTGACAGAGGAAGTGAGGTGTATCCTCGTGTACCTCTTCGTCTTCACACCCCCTACATATGTCGTCATTCTTGAGTTTCAGTTTCATTATGTGTTGGGTTGACATTACATTCTTTTCTGGAATTCGATTTGTTTATTTACATACCGCTAATGAACTAACAGACATTTCCGCACAGAACAAAACTTAATTTGAAAGTCAAATATTTACTTGTCACACACTCAGGTTAATCGTTTGTCATTGACCCGACTAATATGTGTTTAAATTTTATCACGTTTCTGTTTGGAGTTGCAAAAATAAATTGAGTCATGCGCATTTCACTAACTATCTTGAATGACTGACAATCTGTTTTATTAGAACGGAGCTGTCATTTAAATAGGAAAGATCTGTGAGCATTTTGAAAACCGCATTTCGTGAATCTTTGATTTTCCAAGCTCAAAAGCAGCTTCCTCGATAAAAAGCAAGGCTTTAGACAGTTTTTTGACAGCTGAAGTTGCAGCTTATTTTACTTGAATTTATGATGAAAACAATGAGTAGGTGCGTATTTTTTACAAGGATCTTTAGAGCAGAGATAGGCGCTAATATTGATAGTTTGATATTCGGACAAAACGAAGGGTATATAGTATATGTGAACCCGTTCGTAAATCAGTCACAAGGGGCTTTGTTATTAGCACATTTTGTATGCATTGAAAATAATTCTCACGGATGGGAGTGCAGTTGTTTTTTTTCGCAAATGATTCATAGATATTGAAAATGGACTATGCGTGGTAATATAAATCAACGTTACTTATGAAGAAGTGTAAACAAAAAGCCAGGGCCCAAATCAAGACGACTATCGTCGAATAGATACCTCCTAAACAAGCAACTAATTGCAAAAAGCACTGGTTTAAGAGCTTCATCTCGTTCATTCTCCACGAATGTATTGAGAAGCTTAAAAAAAATGAACAGTTAGCGCAACAGGTCCGTAGGGACCCTAATAGGCCCAGCAGCTTCTCACAGCCATTCATTTTGTGTGTTATTTTTACATTTACAGTTACATTTTTTATGACGAATGGACTTAAAGGAATCTACAATTTTATGCCTAGTCCAAACGGCTAATTGAGAAGCTCTTTCATGAATTTTATATTTTCGGAAACTTGGACTTTAGCTTCTTTCTAAATTCGAACCTGGGACCCCTCACTAAGTACTCCAACACATTAACACACTTAGCCACTGCGCCGACATAAGATAATTAAAAAAAGATCGGCCTGAACATAGCTCATTTTGATCATCAAAATTTCAAAAACGATATCGTATAGGCGATGATCGCCTTACGTGATCTACCCCCAGAACCTTGTTAACTTTCTTCTATCTGATGTGCGTTGGTTTAATTTTTTTCCTACACCGTGTTAAACAAAAAAATTCGTAGTGCATGTGATGAAGTTTCGATTGTAAATTAAATCTGTTTGTCTCTCTGCAATTAAAAATTTATTTTACATCTACAAACTATGTATGTGTGTGTCACAATTAAAACTTGGATGTATTGTGCCATAACAGATAAGATTTCAAGAATAAAATACTAAAACCTACCATTTATAGAGAACCGCTTTCCTTTAAAAAACAAGTTAAGAGAAGCCATAATATTCGCCACAAAATAAACGTTTTAACACAAAAATGAACGCAAATACCAACCTTCTGGTATATAAAGTACAATTTAGATAACAACCCAACAATCCTACACCCATTGTGATAATACCTGCCTCTCTATTAAGTATCAAATAGTACTGAGGTATAATTCACATGCGTGTTTGTTTACTGCGTTAACCTTCCCCCGTTTCAATTATGAATGTCATTACTCGTCAACAAAACGTTCGAGTCCAAGCCGGCTACTGCAGTTGTATTAACAGGCAGCTCTATATATAGTTGTGTTACTCATTGTGTAATGAGTCAATAGAGATAATAATCGTTTGACCAAATTAAACTCAACTCAGCAATGTCAGCGGAATTTAAGGACTCATCTGTATTTTCGCTTTTTCCATGACACGCTCAAACGTGCGTTCCACCTCAAATTGGCATCGATGTAAATATTTGATTTTCCAATTATCACATTAACTTAAATATACATCAAGGTTTTTCGTGACATTTCCAATCGAGGGAGATTTGCATGTGCAAGACAATTTTTTATTTTTTTTTGCTATTATCTGCCAGTTGTTGATATAATTTGTAGGTACCTATTGTGGAAAACAGGAAGTGGCAGCTTTAGTTTTATATGAATTCAAGAGAACTGCTAAAAAAGTCCAAAACATAAAATAGGTACACACAATGACTAAAAATTAGATCCCACCACAATTGTTTGATCTTTTCATTATTCGAAACTCACCGAAGAATGTGACTTATTGTGCATGGAATTAATTTGTTATATTTATCACATTGATGTTTATAAATATGATTAAAAGAAGTCACACGTTATAGAGATGTGATGTCGTTTTTAGATAAATATGGACGGAGATGAATGTGACGATTGTTGACATTAGCAATGTCTATTTAATGGATTATCAATCCAAAGCGCGTGGGCTTTTTATAGGCTGCGGGAAATAAGGCCCCAAAAGAGAAAATGAAAGAAGGCCCCAAATTTGGGGTGTTATTAAATAATGAAATAATACCCCAATTTCAAATATGAAATAAGGCCCCACTGCGATGAAATAAGGCACCGAAGAAAATTAAATAAGGCCCCCTATTTTTCATGTTTTTTTTTGTATATTTCATTTCTTTTTTATTCAATATATATTGTCTTCTTGGAAATAAATTTACAATCTATTATATATTTATTTTTAATTAAATATTGCAACATTTCTTCGTAGATATATAAAATCTAGCTCTTTGACAAACATTTCAAATATGAAATAAGGCCCCACTGCGATGAAATAAGGCACCGAAGAAAATTAAATAAGGCCCCCTATTTTTCATGTTTTTTTTTGTATATTTCATTTCTTTTTTATTCAATATATATTGTCTTCTTAGAAATAAATTTACATTCTATTATATATTTATTTTTAATTAAATATTGCAACATTTCTTCGTAACATTTTCCCGTTTTTTTATTCATTAAAATAAAAAATAAAGGAAATACCTAAAAACTAATTTGTAAATATTTTTAAATTTGGATTTTTAGTAAAATCAACTGACTATAACATTAAGAAATAATAAAAATCGCGCGATTTTTTGTACCAATTTTTTTAAATTAAAATAATGTAATTACATCGTCAAAATATTGAATAAAGATGACTAGGAGCTGGTTAAAGCAACCTTTGGGAATTATTTTAAAAGTTCCGTCCATTAAATATCTTCTCTTCGGCGGTGGTATATTTTCCTTTATTTTGCTTATTATTTTTAAAGACGAAAATATACAAAAAGCATGTTTTTGGTCTTCAAAAATTAAATAAGGCACCAAAAATTATTTTTGGGATCTTACAGCCCAAATTTTATTAAAAGTCGTTGTTGTTGTTTCCTGTATAATTTTTTGGGGCCTTATCTATTATTTTTATATGTTAATTTAAGTTATTGGCGCTTACCATATCTCGGCTCTTGGCTCGACATTTAAAAAAAAAAGCAAGGGCCTTTAACTTAAGTTCGTATTAGGCCTGTTTTATTGAACACCTATAACAGCAAACGCAAGTTGTCGAATGTACAATAATAAAGTAATTTCAGTCCCAATTGTGTAAAGTGACATAAGATGGTCAATTTTGTAGTGCGTCCCAAATTTTATCTTGATTCAAAGTTCACATGTTATAGCATCAAATTTTTGCAGCTTTTCGTTCCTGTGGGGATTCTTTAAGAAACTGCGAAGAGGACATATAACGTAAAACAATAACTTTGTAATAATTTTGCCTCTTAATGAGAAGGCCCAGCTCTTTTGTGACATTTCTTCGGGATCGTTCATTTCCCAAAACTATTCGAATTAAGTTGAATTTAGATATATAAAATCTAGCTCTTTGACAAACTTGTCCCTAATTTTTATAGTTCGTATATGGCAGAATGACATGATTTTTTTTTATTGAATTTGTTTCCATAAATACCTCCTATGGTTTAACATTTAATAAAGCTGCATTATTTGTTCTTAAAATTTCAGTGAGCTTACCTCCCACGATGTAAAAAGGTACTCACTAAGTTAAGAGAAAAAGTGCAGAGAAAGTCTTTATTAATCAAACTCTATCAATTACCACGCGTTGTCATCTGTGCAAGGTGTGCCCTTTGTTACGAAGTAGCGCAGTGAAAAGACCTGGGACTGGGACCCCTTGCTTAGTAGTCCAGCAAACTGAAAATAAAAATAAACGCCTTGAACATACATTTTTGAAGATCACCTTAAAATACGTGAACATATTATTTTAAGTATTTATTTGCGGACTTAATACTTGTCAATTCACAATAAAATATTATAATTAACACATTTACTAAAACACAATAAGTTATTTACGTTTTCGTCAATAATATTATGGCAATAACGATTAAATATCATATGCTACCACCTCTTGTAATCTGGAGAGCTATAAGCAATTGTGAAGTGATTGTGGTATCGCCAGGTTCTATTTAGCTTTTAGAAAAAGTAAAAGAAATGCATTTTTTTAAATAGATTATTTTTATTCACTTTTGCAGTTACAAAAATTCAATTCAACTAACATTTTTGTATTTGAATTTATTTGCAGGAAATGTCTGCATAGGCGATCTTGCACCACCGACATTTAATTGAATTGGATTTAGGGAAACTAAATTTACCAAGATGACTGCTTACGATACTGAGAAAAATAATGAACTCCAGTTGGATACCAAAGTCGTCGATTCGTAAGTAAAAAAAAATGCATTATTTATTTTCACATTTTAACAGACAAAAAATTAGTTCCCAGTTTTATGGAAAAATATCCAACTTTTGTTACTTTGCTTGCGTTTTTTAACAGAAATTCGAATAGCTGAGTAAAAAAATTATTTCAAGTATTTATAGTCTCGTTCGACATATTGACGTATTAAATATTGGCAACATGTACGAATTTTGGCCTTATCTGATTTCTGGTTGTTGCAGGAATTTCTGTAAACTCTCGAAATTTTTTTTTGTTTTGTGTTGGGAATTCGCTGGAAATAAAAAAATCATCGAAAGACATTGCAAGGCTATTACTATCATCTAAAAAAACTCCCGGGGGACTGACATTCGCCATCCTGAATAAGATTGCACCTAGTCTACGACTAATCAGCAATTTATTTTTGAATTATTTTATGAATTTAAGGGATAAATCCGCCGTTAGTCGGATTTCTAAGCTTGTTTTGTTTGAACAAAATACCTGATTTCTTAGCCCTAGATCAAGAGGTTTTATCCGTCTCTATCTCCTGATTACATTGTCCTTATTTAAAAGTTCTGTTATTTCTGTGTTTACGTGGTTGAGAAGCCTACTTCTGTGCATCCGAGCAACCTCCCTAACCTCATCTTCAATCATTTCAACTTTAGATCTCTTGACTGCTACTATTTTTAATCCATATCCAAAAGAGTTTTTAAAAAAATCACTGTACTGTTTTGGAAATAAACAGAAAGCGTTTGCACAGTCACTTTATTTAAAAGTGTTTTACTTTCATTCAGTTGTAGCTGCGGCTTAGTGATTACTGAGTTGGACGAGGTACTGATTCTGCTTCATGGCCAATACTTGGAGAGCGTACATTTTTTTCTATTTTCCTTCCTTTTGCAAAACCTCAACTCCACTTGCGAGAATATATTTTTAAATGGGTGAAAAAATCTTAAAATAATAGACCGTTGTCTGGACCGAAAACTCATCGTTGGCGTTACTTTTTGTGGGACCTTCAAAACATGCCAATGCAAACTGCACTACACTAATCGAAGCAGGAATACTTTTCCTCATCAATTTCCCGTGAACAAATCGGTTTCATGCTGTTCCACAAGGCAGTCCCCTAAGGTCCCCTTCCCTACAACGATAAACGATCTTAGGGTACTCTTTTTATACATCTTCTTTCCTCTCTCTACGCTACAAATGTACTTAATTTTTAAAACCAATTTCATCATCACAAGACTCTGACCGCTTTCAAAAAGATCTCCATCGACTTAACCCGAAAATTGCTTAACGCCATCTCAAATGTGTAGGTGGAATAAGTCTCCTCCATCCCTCGCTCTTTATATCACATTCCGAACTTTTTATATTGTGCTATGGAGAACTAAACTTTTGTTTGCAGTTGCGTGGATGAAAGAATTATTAATGCTCATAGATTTATCTCCTTTTTCGATGAATTTCGAAGAATTATCCAGGCCTCGCGTTGCCACATTTCCAGACATCAGTTTTGCTCGCACCCTATTTATGTGAGTATGCTTGCCCATGGACTTCCTTTTAGCGATCAAGCTTTCAAAAAAGTTTTCTTACATTTTCGTAATCTACCTTGGTATCTTGGTTCTCTAACAAGATTGCTTCAAAACCTCATTGCAGATTACCTCCGCCACAACGTGAACATGTCCCCATTGTGGGTTGATAAAATGCAAGTTCAAAATGATTACAAATGCGAAGCCATCAGTTGTTTATTTGTCTTTTGTCCCAGCCCCCTTAAAATCACAATATTTTGTTGCCCGTTGGATGTGACATTATGCGGGTTCCACTGCGCATTAACTTGATTAGGTACCGTTGAAGAACTCAGGAACGTGGCAGACCTTACTAGTCCTCTCGGGCTTTTTATCACCACGCAATTACTCAACAAAATATTTGGAGCGGCAAGCAAAATCACGGCAGCCTGCTATGAACATTTTGCAGCATATTATAGACACTGAAACACAGCCAGTGCCGGCTCCAGCCAAACTAGCGCCCTGTGCAAGATTTACAGAAAGCGCCCTTTTTCATATTTGCACACATGCATAAGTCTTTTCCACATCACTCAGGAGATAGACTTTCAATGCGTTTTTTTTTTATTGCGGTATTTTTTGTCTTGAGATCTTTGAACTATGTAGATTCTCTTGTAAAATGTACGTGGATGTGCAAGAAATATACCGATACACGAACAGGGTGGATTATTTTGAGATTATGTATGTAAGAAGCGAACTTGCATAGATCTAGTGGGATTTTTTATTTTGCGATATTTTGAGTTAGATTCTCCTTGAAGTTGCAACATTGCAAGTGATGTGAGTTAATGTGATAGAAAATGGATGTTGTTATTTTGGGCTTATTTGAACAAGCTTTTGGTTTAAACTGCTAATGGCAGTATTTGTTCGCGCAAATTAATTTTAAATTAATTTTTCTTTCCTAGCAATGCGCCCCAAGAACTTGGCGCCCTGTGCACATATGGTGCACATCTTGCACATATGGTTGGTCCGGCCCTGAACACAGTACAGACAAGGAGCGCAATTGAAAACGTGCTAACTTGGTCTTCATAATGGGCAGGTTTGGGTGATAGTTAAATTGTTTTGTTCTATTGTTGAAACCAATTAATATGCAATATCATCGCTTGGAACAAAACAACTCTTCACCGTCGAGTGACTTTATCAGCTACTTTTGTATAGGTAGGTATGTTCAACTTAAGCAACCAGTTATCTTCCGCAAATTAATCTTTTTTGGTTAACGAAATGTTTGAAGTTGAATACTTAATTGCGGGGATTTACCGCCTTTACTGTTTTATTTATTTCAAGGTTCCCTCCCAAGACTGTAAACGAGAGTGGTGCTCGGTTTGTTTTTACATTTCTGATCTTTGACCTTATAGCCGGTTTCAGTCGAGAAAAAGTGCTTTTGGGTCTTTCTTTCTTTCTGATCAATATTCTCGCTAAATTTGTTTGCTTTAACTGATAACCCATTTTACAGAAGACGATTCCAGTTCCTGGGTGAGGTAAATGCCCGATTTCAAAATATTTTGCAACTCTCTTCACTTCTGGGCAATCAAATTCTGTACTCCACCTCTCAATCATTCATTACTGACCGCAACCAAACAAATGCTTAACGGTCACTCCCTGTTTCTTCGGAAATGGAATTTATTCAAATTATCCAACTGCGTGCTTCTATTGTTTCTCCACGTACAAAACAGCCGCACTCAAGGTATTTGCAAGCTGCCGTCGCACTCGGAGGCTTGAACAAAGAACAAGTTTTGCAAAGCTTTGGCTATCTGGTTTGACATATGCCACTCCGAAAGTCTCACGGCTTCTCAACTCGCTCCACGCCCACAGGCCGCACGCGGTGCACCATTCTAGCCTCGGGCTGAAGAATTTTCCGCATAACTCCCCTTGCAACTGTTTCCTGTTCTTATACCTATTACAAAGAGCACTTGGAGTGAAACGTGTTTTCCTACACTCAGCGTCCGCACATTGATCTCCAGCAAAAGTGAGAGTCAGAGCCACTAACGACTTTAGAGTTTAGACCTTGAGGCAATACTACTATCCACTCTCACTTTCAATCGATTTCTATTTTGGTTTTAACTTCGCAACTTTGCGACATTTTCTTTACAGCACCGCAGTGGTCGAAGCCGAGCCTCTGACATGGAGATTCTGGAGGAAACGCCGTTACATCGTGGTGCTGATGGCATTCTTTGGCTTCTTCAATGTCTACTCGCTGCGCGTGAACTTGAGCGTGGCCATTGTAGCTATGACGGAAAATCGAACCGTGGTCTCTGGAAACGGCACAGTTTCCTATGAGCAGGACTTTCCGTGGGACTCCACGCAGAAGGGTCTGATTCTCAGTTCCTTCTTCTATGGGTACATCCTGACACAGTTTGCGGGTGGCTATCTGGCGGGCAGAATAGGAGGCAATCTCGTAATTAATTAATTTCGTAACTGATTTCGCGTTGAATGACATTGAATGTTTGCAGGTTTTTGGTGTCGGTATTGGCAGTACGGCGATTTTAACCCTGTTAACACCGTTGGCGGCGAAGCACAGTTTAGGAATGTTACTGGCGGTGCGCATCATTGAAGGTGTCTTTGAGGTAAGCGGCCATCAAGTCCCTGTTGTTGGATGAGAGTTTTAAAAGTTCTCCCCCCATTTAGGGCGTGACGTTTCCGTGCATCCATGCGGTGTGGGCGCGTTGGTCGCCACCTCTAGAACGCTCTCGGATGGCGTCGATAGCATTCGCTGGCAACTACGCGGGCACAGTGGTGGCAATGCCTCTGTCTGGTATATTCGCAACGAAGTTCGGCTGGGAGAGTGTCTTCTACATCTTTGGTTCAGTTGGTTGTATCTGGTTCGTGTCATGGCTGCTGGTCGTAAAGGAAGGACCAGAGAAAGATCCGCACTGCTCGCCGGAGGAACTGGAGTACATTCAAAAGACGCTGGGAACTGTTGGACGCACCCGGGTTATTCATCCGTGGAAGGCTATATTCACATCGGCTGCAGTGTACGCCATTATTGCGTCGCATTTCTCCGAGAACTGGGGATTCTACACGCTGCTCACACAGTTGCCCACATTCCTGAAAGGTGAGCCTTTTAATCGATTATGCAAAACAAAATAAAAATCTGAAACACCTTGTTTTAGACGCGCTGGACTTCGACTTGGGCAAGACTGGCTTCCTGTCGGCGGTTCCTTACCTAGTCATGGGTATACTGCTGGGAGTCTCAGGATATCTCGCGGACTGGGTGCAAGTGAAAGGATATCTAACAACGACCCAAGTGCGAAAATACTTCAATTGCAGTGCCTTCCTGGCGCAAACTCTGTTCATGATACTGACAGCATATCTGCCCGACCCAACATGGAGTGTGGTGTTCATCACAATAGCCGTGGGCCTGGGCGCCTTCGCTTGGTCCGGATTTGCGTGAGTTTTCAACAAACATGTACATAGTTCCAACATCCACTGACACTCCCTCTCATTGCAGGGTAAACCATTTGGACATCGCTCCCCAGCACGCCAGTGTGCTGATGGGTATTGGAAACACGTTTGCCACAATCCCTGGTATTGTGAGTCCTCTGCTCACGGGATATATTGTCAAGCACCAGGTATGGGTATAGTGTTCTTCAGCCCAACACCAAATTGCTAACATGTTGTCCAATTTTGCAATTTCCAGAGCACCGACGAATGGCGGACCGTGTTCTTCATTTCGGCTTCCGTCTACTTGGTGGGCTGTGTCATCTATTGGTTCTTTGCGTCGGGCGAACTCCAAGACTGGGCAAAGACCCCCGAACAACTGGCTGCTGAGGCAGAGTCTAAGGCAGCACTACAGGACACAAAACCAGTCAATGGTTATTTGAATGAGGCTGTGGAATTAAAGGAGTAGTGTTTTATGTACCCCTTGCCAATTTTGTATAGTTATTGTATACGCCTAGGTATTTGTTTATAAATATTTTACTAGGCTAGGTATTAGGTTCAGATGATAAAGTCGATGTATAGTAAAGAAAAAATATGGAACGAGTTTTGCTTTAGACCCAGCAGTGTACAAGAAAAATCGACTGATCGCGCTGTTTATGAGTTCGTTGTCGCCAGTCGGCACCTCGTGCTTTGTGCGGATTTTATTTTTGGAACCGAAAACCGAATAAAAGTTAATTTATCTCTGCATGCTGTGAATGCAATTGAGGTGCCCTGGTGTGGAGTATAAATGACACGAAATGGTGTAGATGTATTTAATGGAGTGGCAAACAAGGTTGGCGACGTAATTGCGCATCGAGGAATGACAGTGAAACTGAGTTGAAATTTTCAAAAGGCTGATCGGGTATCTGGCGCGAAGTGTTGGGGTCTATGCATGTTACCTCCCCCCATCTGCTTAGATCCTCTCATCCTACATCGTGCGTTAAACATGTTAACAATTTTGTTGCAATCGAAAATCTTCATGTGAGCTACGTACAACCTTAGTAAGATGGCATTTAGCGGATGAGATCGGTTCATCTTCATTATTATCATTATTTAAGTAGACTACAAGATTTTTGTCGAAACAATGGGCACATTCAAGAATCTAGTTATCTTAAATCGACTAGAACGCAAACACTAGATTGGTCGGGAACGTCACGTCAGCCACATATGAGAACTGTCAACTTAGTACTCAGTCACGAATTTCTTGACTAGACTCGTTGGCTACCCCTCCATAAACGTCAACTGAAAGAGCTGCTCATTAGACCGATTTCCCCCCAATCAAAACCGAGATACATCTAGTGAGAGAGCTGTCAGACTTTCTAAACAGGATACTTGAACGTCTCCAATGAAAGGGTTATTTCACAGGCAATTTTTTTAAGAATTAAGAACTCGGCTGGGTCGAACGAAACTTTCTCATTCATCAAAAGTTTGGTTCATAGAAAGAACATACTGAGACCCCCAACTCACAATCCTCTTGCCATTTCCATTCCATTCGCCATTTTGTTTTCCTATCGGTGTTATGTCAAAAAAGAAATCCGTATGACATGCAAAAACATACAAAAAATACAAAAATAAATTCTGCCAACCGTGGGGAAATGTGAATGAGTTCGAGAATACCACATTTTTATATTGCTGAATGCCTTTGGTTAGTTATTATAAATTGTTAAAGGCGAATAATTTGATTTGTTCGGTTAATAAAACTACCTAAAGGAGATGTTCTATATACTAGAAACATATTAGGACAAACATGGTTGTGTATTTTCCGCTTTTGGATATCATTAACTTCGATTTCGTGTGTAAATTTTTCTTTAATAATGAAGAAAATTCGCTCAAAATGTTTTTATTTTTCCTCAACCAATCTACATTGTTAATTTTTCATGAATATTTTAAGCAAATGTACACTTATTCCTAAAGACAAATTCAATCCACACGTAACGAAAAATTTCAAATTTAACGGATAAAATTCTATGAACGCTGCCAACAACTTTACCCACAGCGGAAGTGGCTCATATTTTTTGGGAGTGTGTTGGTGAGCAGAATTTTTGAAGTTTCGTGACATTTGTCAATACGAATTTATATTTAACAATACCAAATCGTGACCACTCTGTAAAAATATAGCTTGTAGGCTAAGTAACGGGAAATCGGTCGGAGTTGGTGGTCTCAGTATTTTCTCTGGTTTGGTTGGCTGTTTTCTGAGAAGTGATGAAAGAGACGGTTCATAAAATATAGGAAAGGGAATAGTTAAAAATAAAATCCGCCTTTGGGTAATTCATCTGATATGGCAGTATAGGTATGTCAAATACCAATGTGAGTTTTTATAAGTTGAAGCTCTCAGCAACAGGCAGTTGGCGCAAGTTCTAGTTAGAGAGTCTAACTCTCAGCAGTTACACTTTACAAGATTTTTGAGTACAAGGACAAGCGAAGAAGGAGTTTCTGTTTTTTGATCTGTTTTTATTTTTGATTGGAATAAGTGACCCTGGTTTAAGTTATCAATGAGTGAAAGTGTTGTTCGTGATCAATCGATATCTTTACACATATCGTCCATTGAAACACAAAGGGGCGAAAGTGATATTTAACCAATTTTACTTGAGAGCAAAAAAAAATGATTTCCCTTCGTTTTCGGGTGTTCTTACTGACCAAATATTTTTACTTTTTTAAAATTTGTTTAGAACTAGTATTTTGTCTCGTTTTCTGAGTTATTCGGAACAATTACAAAATATAACTTACGCCCCAGAAGAAAAAAGCGAAATCTCAACAATGGGTTCAAATTCACTTACGACCTTTTGTGATGCCAAAGAATTTGCTTTAACAAGTTGTTTTGTCTAATATTCTCAAAATGAGGTTTTTGTTACTTACGCCCCTGGACGATATATTATATATGTAAGAATTCAAAGATTTGTTTTTGAATTTGTATCAGCAGTTATAAACTGAATATCCCGATGAACGTGTGTGGTGTACAAATGAAGTGGGAGTTTCTGACTGGAATTATTTTAAGGTGCATATTCAATATGGTTGAAAAACGAAGAAGTGGATTATAGTTGCTAAAAAGAGCTGTTATTACATTTTTATTGGCAGTTTTACAAAAATATACGAAGACAGATCGGGATTTGGGTGGTCATTTTTGAGAATAATTAAAAAACGGATTTATTCGAATTTCTTGATAAAAATTAAGTATAGAATCCCAATTAGAAATATTTTATTATCCCAAATATGTATTTTGATCAAAATCGTTAAAGCGGTTTTTGTAAAACTATGCAGAAAAAACAGTAACAAATATTGCAATGTTTAGTTTGGAAAATACTATTGCTTAACTATTTAGCTGAAAACCGAGTACAAGTTATTGTTTGGGATGTAAGTATTACTTGGTTTTTAAAGTTTTATCGAGATCGAAAATGTGGTTTTTGAGATATGAGCAGTTTTAAAAATTAGCGTTTTCGGTGATTCGAATTTAAAATTATTAAGGAGGCAATAAATTCGAAAGCATTAATTTACTCTAACTATATGAACTTCAAAATCGTTATTGTCGTTTTTAGGTAAACCAAAGAATATTTAAAATGGCGTTTTTCAAAAATTCATTATACGACAATATAGAAAAAAAACAGAGCTTTCTATTAACCATATTACCTTAGGAATGAGTTTTTGTTCCAATCGTTTTTTTCGCCGTTTTCGAGATATGTGCAAATTGCAAGAGTACAGTTATTCGATTTTTTTTTTTAGCGAAAAACTGAGTATGCAGTCATGTTAACCTCACATACTTAAGCTCAAACATCGATTTTGGTTAAAATCGTTAGAGCCCGCACGGAACTGCAGGCCGAAAAACTCTGAATCGAAAGTTGGAATCAAATCAGGGCAGACGTAGGCCTTAGGAGCTTACGGACAGACGGACAGAATTTCGAGAAACACTTTTTTGAGTTACTATATCAAGGTAATGTCAGAATAAATTGATTAGCACTTGGAGTTCGAAATTTTGTAATCTTTCTCTATCTACGTAATCGAGAAAGTTAAAAAGAACCAAATGTAGGACAAATTTCCGTAGTTGAATTCTCGAATTGAGTTGTTGATTTCATACAACAATTGAATGAAACAAACTGGAGGAACAGTACGGTATCTCAATACAAACTCTTACGACCTGAAGTTTTCTGTAGCCAATCTGTGTGCCACTGGTTCGTCTCAGTTCCCAGCGCTTCCATAACGTCTCCTTCGGCTATTAGGAGCTCAAATTTGGTTTGCGAGTGAGGTTATAGAATTTCTGATCCACACGGTTTCAAATGGACCCATCGCAGGTCTAAGTGTGCTTGCGTTTAGCTGGCAGCCGATTAAACCTAACCTGTCCTAGGTATCCTATAGGTATTATCACATAGTTTCATGCACAACTTGTAGTTACATATTTATCACCACCGTTGCATATTTGTAGGCGTCTGTTTTCAAATGATTTTGATGTCATTGCTGATGATGTGTTTTCGGCCATCACCTTTCGATAGAAGGTCTAAGATGATCTTTCTTTCGATTATTCTACTCAGACAGCTTGAAGAATATCTTCCGGTTAAGTTTTGCAAAATCTAGTCAGCGGATCTTAAGATTTCTGCCGTTTTTTTGTTTGAAGAAACATTTTACAAAAAGGATGTATGTTCATCTTGTTGCTGACGCCATTTACTCAGTTTAAAATACGGTCCGCGGCGGATATAAGAAACATTCATAAAAGTGCGAAAAAGCGAAATCAACCTACTCTCTTTGGTTAAGTTGAAGAAAAATATATTCAAAGAGCAAGAGCCTAAGCAAGAGTCAAAGAAATCAATTTCTTTCCGTAATTTGTGCCGATCTTTGAAGCTTGTATAAAGTCAAGTCTTGAATTCAAGTATAAGCTTGTGATGGTGCGTAGCCAAGACCTATTATTTCAGTTCACAAATCGCTTATAATCATGTGAAAAGATCGTAGACTTTATATCTTATACGTGTGTTCGCATATAAGTTGACTGTAGGGTGATGCACTTGTTTTTTTTTTTAAAGAGTGTCCCTGAAGACTGATATAGTCGGGGTTAGTCTAGGTTGGGTTAGGTTGAATAGGGTTGTGATATCGTCATAAAAGACTAGGCGCCATAACGGGGTATTTCATCCCCAGGAATACTTTCGGCTAAAACCCTCAACAATTCACCAATTTTCCTACAGAATTTAAGTATGGGCTCAATTTTTACCTTCCGAGGTGCCAGAACCTCGGACTGGAAACGCATTGCATGCTTCTGAAAGTCTCAGTATAGATGCAATTGAAATATAAACCAGACCCCGTACACTCACTGGTTTTGGATCCATCAGTGAATAATGAGATCGCAATCTCCCACATTGTCTAACTTCAGCCATTTTCAATACAAAAAATGTATTGGCCGACTTTTACCAACGCCTCACCGTGCAGCGGACCTTTAATTGTATATTGTGCGCTGAATGGAAGCTCCACAAATCAACAAATGCCCCTTAACAATTTAATAATTAAACAATTTTTCATCTAAAATTCTTTTGCAAGAAAAATTTGATTTATTTATTTTAGCAAAGCTCTGAACCTATTCTGTTAAAGCCAAGTGGCCCCAATTCTTTGTCTTACTCTCTGACATAATCATATAGTTTCTAGCTTCGCGGAGCCAAGCCCACTTCCATTCTACTACTATAGGTATTATATTTTCCGATACAAGAATTTGCGTCACATTTTGGTACTATATGTCAGGTTGGATAGACGTAAAGAAAAACATTCCTGTAACTGTCGATAAGGGTTTGGTGATAGGTAATTTTTTTTAGAGGGGTTAGCATGTCTCCCAGACTCAGATTGTTAAGTTTTAACCCTTTCTTAGTTCGTTTTTAATTTTTTGCCGAGGAAGTACACAAGATTCGCATTCCTTTTACATAATAAAATACTTTCTCCCGACAGCTAATGTCATTGCGCTCTCGCCTTAAATTGAACGTACAACAAGACATCAGTGTTCAAAATATCTTAACGGAATTCCCAGCCGAAGCGATAAATTCATAAATTTACAACAACCTAATGGCTCGTATATTTCAATCGGTTCGCGCACAAATGTTTGGCTAATTCGTTGCGTTGTTGTAAAAGTCGGCAGTTTATGAAAAATAAATACACCAGCCGACAAAGCGTATTGCTTCCACTCTTGCGATCGTCCCCCTGCACCTGCACCCTCATCGGTTAGGTCCAACTTAATTTGAGGAATTCCAAAAATCTGCAATTAATCTCGATTCTTTTTCCTTATATTGGGCAGCGGGCCAAATAGTTACACCACATTCCTCCGTTAAGAGTAAAAAACTCCTTGATCTGCATCTCGCTGTTGTAGAGGTGGAGTGGTGTGGAACACTGATGCGCCCACAATTAATTCGCTTTGGAATTTGCATAAAAGTGTGCAGTGCGCTCTGGTGCTCGTCAGTGACTTGTCCGAAACCAAAGACAGTGTGGCTTTCGACGGTGCTGTCATAAAAGATTCACTTGAGGCAATTTGTTGTCCGAGGAAGCGGTCTACTATTTATGAGCCAATAAAACTCATTACGGCTGGCGGTGAGCGGGAGCAGTGCATTGGATAGGGGCGGCAAGTTCCACCATTCATATATGCAAGGTCTTGAGTGAGATGTGCTCAGATATACGCAGCGTGGTGGAGTCGAAGTGTGCTCGACGGTGGATGAAATAAATTCGCTCGCATATCTGTTCAGAAATAGAATGGCGCAGGTACCCGGCAGCAGCGATTCAGTTCAGATTCAGAAGTGCATTCCATGGCTGATGCAGGAATTCAGCATAGCGCTGCTCTAATGCACTTTCTGATTAATTTCGCGCAATGAAATTAATAACGAATGTGTCAGATGTTGTTGCTCGGCTTTGGAATTCGCCTGCTTTCCGGCGTTTTGTAAATCGCTTGTCTGGGGCATTTGTGGGTAAGAGACAAATTAAGTAGGCGCCATGCGATGAGAAGTCATTTAAGTCGTTTGGGCATAAACATGTGACAAGTATTGAGTGTTGCAATGGACCTACACTAGCGCCCATCAGTGGCCCCGAGCCCGGGCAAGTGCTTCTTTGAACCAAAATTTCTCGGTCTTTGGAAAAGCTGTTTCGGTCTTTAAATAAGCGTCTTTGATCGAGGCAGTTGGGTCGGTTTTGCAGAGATTCCGAATGAGAACTGAATTAGTCTACATTTAAATTTCGTTGGTTTCCAAAATGTTGAATACGGCCGATCTATAGGTCAGAATACTCCACATGGCCTGAGACGTTGGATAGAGTCTTATGTGCGATACGAGTTGGATGGTCCTTGTGAAACAGAGGGTGGAAGGTGAGACGATCATCGTTTGCCTCTCAATTCGAGTGCGAACAATTTTAAGGCTAAACTACCAAAACAAACACAAAACACAGCTTGGTCAGAGCTTTGTGATCATCTTTGTTACCTTTGGTTCTAAAAGGCGATACAAATCGAAATCTCACTGTCACTCAGGCAATAATATCAATAATATTCCATACAGGCAGAGGCTCCACTGAGTTTTTGATGGAAGTGTTCTATGACAGCTTTATCTCGACGTCTTTTAAAAAAACATTAATTTTCATTTAAAATAGACGTTTAAAAGGCGCAGCTTTCTTTAATGAGCCCGCATTTACGCTCTTGTGCCGCGCACCTTCATATCTGTATTGACTTCCCGTTCCGAAACAATTATTCCAAAAGTAACAAGTGCCCAGGGGCGGATTAGCGGCCCGGGAAATAATATTTGTCGGCCCTTTTTTAATTTCCGGATATGGCTAAAATATATATTTTTCCTTTAAAATTAAATAAACAGATTTTTGAATCAGATTACATTAACTATCCAAAAAAATTCCTTTACAAAACAAACCGCGAGTTAAAATAAACAGAACAACAACAAAACGATTCTCCTTGTTTTGCACCACACGTAAGCAACTAGTTACGTTGTGTGAAAAGTAGGTAACAAAGGCAAAGGAAACGATTTTAGGGTTTCTGTTTTTTCATGTTTTGATGGAGTAAAAGAGAGAAAAATATAGGGGATCCATTTATATCTCTTGTAAAGTTATAAAGCTTTTTAAAAAGATTTTTCTTGATTTTTCCACTTCTTCCTACATTGATATGATATGATGATCTGTATATTTATTGTCCGTGATAAAAGTTTGAGAGTTATTTATGGGCAGTCGGAAGAAGAAATATAAAAACAAAATTTGTTGCTGATTAATTATATAGCCAAATTATAGTGTAAGATGCAAAAAAAATTACATGTTTATGAAAATAGGTTGGTAGATCACTTAGACGTACTTTTAGCCACCGGCCCTGCGGCCCTGAGAACAGCCGGCCCACCGGGAAGTTTCCTGGTTCGTCTTATGGCCCATTCGCCCCTGCAAGTGCCTATAACAGCCGCCCAACATCGCTCTGTAAATACAGATTTTAAGTCTGCCGTACACGTGTTGTTTGTGTATTTCTCATACCTCATATACGTAACGTCTATATATGGCTGCTAAATATAACCCACTCTGAAATAGCACTTTTAAATTCCTGCGATTCCATTTAATTTTACAGTGCGTACAAGTGCTTATTGGAAGTGCTCGCGAATCTTTGTTTAATGTTTCACACCCGCACCAACGCGCACCCACTTGCTGTCCGCCTAATTTTAGAATAATTGCTTCATTTAGAACAATTACTTTGAACTAGCATTGTTGAGAAACGATTCAATTTTATTGATATCTCATTTTGCCGAAAGTAAATATTTTTTGTTTCTTTTTCAAGCACTTTGTTTATTATTTCGCGGGTGGTCAGTGTTCAGTGCACTCTGTGACAGGGAGATGTTGACCCCTTGATTTTTGTTTTCCGGAAGGAAAAGAATAAAAAAATTGAGCTGCATAAAAAAAAAATCCGTGTATCGCAAAATTTGTTTTGCAGTGAAGAAATTTTAAATGCGGTTAAACGAAAAATTTAGAAATATTTAGATTGAGTGATTTTTTTTGAAATCTTGGCAACATATTTTATAGCTTAATGTTTTGGCGCACTAACTAGTGGTTAGGAGTCCCAGGTTCGATCCCCGGAAAACGCAAATAGCATCTTAAGGTTTTTTTCCACTGCGATACCTCTCGTTTGACAAAAGAGAGTTTAAGTGTCATGAAAGAGCCGTTTGGACTCGTCATAGAATTGTAGATCCCTTCTATATTCGTCGCAAAAATGAAAAACTGACACTAGGCCTTAGAACCCTAGGCGAACCTGTTGCACCAACTATTTATTTATTTTGTAAAGTTGATATTTTCTTCAATGGTGTTGCTGTTGGTTTTTAAATGATCGCAGGTATAGGTAGAACTTTAGCTAAATAAATCGTGTTTTTTGCCAAATTTCAAAGTAGATCATGGTACTCAAAATCTAACTCAATCCTTTAAATCGAAAAGACGGTATTTGATATTAGAAAATCGCCCAAGTGGACTTTCTGCCGTCAATTATTTTATAAGCAATTATATCTACTCTTGTTAAAGCCACATCTTGTCATCCATATTTTCAAACGAAAAATCATTTATCTTCGAATTGAGAGCAGAGCTAGTTCCTGGGTCGTTTTTAGAGAAATTTAGTCCTGTGTGATGGGTTAACAAACCTGCCAAATATGAGCCACATCGTTATACACAATCAATCAAAGACGCTATACGAAATAAAGCCCCAAACTAAGTTCTTTGGTGCAGGGAAATAACTGCACGGACAATAACTTCACATGGGAAACAACTTCACATCGAGTGGGAAATAATTTCACTTATTTTATGTGAAGCTATTTCCCACGGAAAGTGAGCAATAACTTCACTTTTTTGTGGGAAATAATTTCTCTTAACACGCGACGACATTTATGTAAGCTCACAATTCATAAAAAGTGGGAAATATATGGGGGCATGTTGCCCCCTGCAACCCCCCTACTTGGGGTCACTGTTTGGGAGAGGGAGTAGGTGCAAGGGTGGATGTATGCCAAGTTGTTATTCATTTTCAATTATACTAAAATCGAAAGATTCTCGAATCGTTGGTGGGAAATAATTTCAAACAATTTGTGGTGAAGTAATTGCTTTAAGTGGGAAATAACTTCACATAAAAAGAGTGAAATTATTTCCCTCTCAAGGTGTAGTTATTTCCCATGTGAAGTTATTGCCCGTGGAATTATTTCCCCGCACCAGGTTTCTTATGTTCAATACGTAGTTGCCTGTCCGAAAAATTGTTCAAGACTGTTAAGATTGTTTTCTTTGATATTGATTAGTCCGATCATGCTTATTATTTCGAGCTGACTGCGACGGAGCGCGACGGCAACTTTATGATAGAAGTCATTACTAGCGTTTAAGATCTCCAAGGCTATAGAGCTGTTCAATTGCCTTTCGTCTATATTTGGCCTATGTTGCTCGATAGATCCCCAATAAGCTGCAAATCGCGGTCGAAATCATCTCCACTCATTTTGTTTACGCTAAATAAAAATACAGTCCGCAACGGATATAAGAAGCTTGTACAAAAAAAAAAAATGTTTCTTATACCCATCGTGGACCTACCTATAAACGTTTTATAATCTTATTTCGGTTCTTCCCTGCTCTGCTATGATTTCCCTTTAAAATAAAGGGGGAAGTGTTTCTTTTTTTCAGTTTTAATAAATAAAAATATTTCTCCCAGACAAAGACTGTATTACCGTCACCATAAACCATAAACTAAGTATTAAACATAAACTAAGTATTAAATAGACCGTCAGCTCCCGCGCACCTACCCGATTCCCCCCGCAAATTTTTAAAATAAAATTCTCTCTTAAATTTCCTATCTGTGAATACGTGTGAAGCAGCAAAAAAAAAATTTTTAAAAGGTGGGAGGAGTAATAAAATACTGACACTCAGCAGTGTTCCTGCATTGTGGTATCTCTACCTTTTTGTGGGAATTTAAATTTTTAAAAAACTTTCCTGCGTAAGAGCAAAAAATGTATTAATTGTTGGACTATCAATAATCTGGCAGAAAAACAGTCGAACTACATTTCACTATGAATATCAACGCACTAAATGTACATAAAAAAGAGATTTGCCTTAAGCAAAAATTTCTATTATCAAAACATTATCATTATAATGTTAGCAAACTGCGATTTTTATACTGAAGATTAATTTAATATGATTTTCTCTCCGAACAATACAAATTTTACTTCTAAAAGTATGTATTTTCCATAAAAAATCTAAGGGAATTTGAGTTTAGTGAAAAGGGAAAAATTAACACGCTTCTTGTGAAAAATAAAGTGAGCGTGCTGAGAACACTGACTGAGAGTTAGTGTATTTGGTGAGTTTCTGTCAGCTGATGGATGCGTTCTGAGAGTTTAAGCTCGTTGTTTTATTTCACCACGAAAACATGTAGATATTCTCCAAAATTTAAAATAGCAAATGTAATCAACATAAATAAACAAAGGAATAATGTGTGAAATAAAATAAGATATTTTTGTTCCCATAATTATTGTGTCTGTTTTCGTTTGCTGTTTTTGGCGAAAAATGATTTCACCGTGAATGTCCACAGAAAAACGGCAAAGAATTTAAAGAGAAGAATTGATTACGACTATTAAGATTTGAAATAGTATGAGTTTTTAGTTATAATCTTTTTATGAAGATTCCGTTTATTAAAAAAAAAAATAAAAAATTATTAGAAAATTTGGAACAATTGAACAATTAATAAAATTACATTTGAAATCAATTGCGTCAGCCGAGAATATGACTAATGTTCATTTATAATAAAAATAAAAAGTCTAGTAGACACAATCAACGAAAATTTATTTTCTTTAAAATTTACGGGAAAGAACGAAACTCAAAATGTATTTAAGCAAAATTGAAAATAAACATGTTTACTGATTTGTACCTTGATATGTCTCACGCATTTAAGTTTTGCTGCTTACAATTTATTTGCTTTTAATAAAGGGTGATTTTTTAGCTGGTTTGGTTTTGGCAACACTGGTTTTGACAGCTGACGTGTGTTTAGTACCTTGTGTCACTGTTAAACAGCTTCAGTTTGGTTTGCAATTTAACCATGGATCGTCTTACAAATGAACAACGCTTGCAAATTATTGAATTTTACTATCAAAATTCGTGCTCGGTTCGAAATGTTCATCGCGCGCTGCTTCCATTTTATGATCGGCATTCTCGACCTTCTGAGCAGTCTATTCGGAAGATTGTGACCAAATTTCGCACCAAATTTACTTTGTTGGACATTAAACCACCAACACGTTTACGTACTGTGCGTAGTGAAGAAAATATTGCGGCCGTATAAGCTAGTGTGACAGAAGACCGCGAAATGTCGATTCGGCGCCGTTCCCAGCAGTTAGGCCTTTGTTACAGCACTACGTGGAAAATTTTGCGGAAGGATTTGGGCGTAAAGCCTTTTAAGATACAGCTGGTGCAAGAACTAAAGCCAGCCGACCTACCACAACGCCGAATTTTTGGTGAATGGGCTCTTGGAAAGCTGGCCGAGGATCCGCTTTTTTATCGAAAAATTGTGTTCAGCGATGAGGCTCATTTTTGGTTGAATGGGTACGTAAATAAGCAAAATTGCCGCATTTGGAGTGAAGATCAGCCAGAAGCATTGCAACAGCTACCAATGCATCCCGAAAAAGCCACTGTTTGGTGCGGTTTATGGGCCGGCGGCATTATTGGGCCATATTTCTTCAAAGATGATGCTAATCGCAGCGTTACTGTCAATGGTGAACGCTACCGAGCGATGATAACAAACTTTTTTTTGCCCGAAATGGAAGTTCTTGACTTGCATGATATGTGGTTTCAACAAGACGGTGCCACATGCCACACAGCACGCGAAACAATGGCGCAATTGCGAGGCGAGTTTGGTGAACAGTTAATTTCACGTTTCGGGCCGGTCAATTGGCCGCCTAGATCGTGCGATTTGACACCATTGGATTATTTTTTGTGGGGGTATGCCAAGGCTAATGTGTATAGGGACAAGCCCGCTTCGATTGACGCACTGGAAGCCAACATCCATGCATACGTGAGATACCGGCCGATATGTGTGAAAGAGTATGCTAAAATTGGACTCAGCGGATGGGCTACCTGAGACGCAGCCGCGGTCAGCATTTGCATGAAATTATCTTTAAACATTAAATTGCAAGGTTCAAACTATCGATTCAAATAAATATTTCATTCATTTTTTCGAATTTTTTGTGTTTTTTTTTTAAAAAAAGTTCTAAACCTCTTAAAAAATCACCCTTTATATACGATTCATAATCATTAGTAATCAAATATTTTTTTATATTAATAAGCGTTTTTTTTTTATTTTTGTCAATGATTCATATAGTTTATCGATTTCGATTTTTTACAACAAAGATGAAAACATCCCGTACTATATAGATTATCTAGGTAAAATGAAAGAAATCTTAATACGTACACCTACCTAACCTATGCGTTTTAATAGAATTTGGTACTAAATTCACCACACCATACCCACCGTTTTCTTAACACGTCCCGATAACAGGCAGTTATTTGAATTATTTGAATTTATTTCAATGTTACCACAAAATGAACTGTCAGGCAACTGTCAGGTTCCTATGTGCGAGAGTATGTGTGCGGCTAATCTACTTTAACATGGCACACATACTTTGCCACATAGAAACACGGAAAACAGCTTGTAGGCAAATTCTCTTAAGTTGCAAGAGCTGACGGTCTATTTAATACTTAGTTTATGGTATTAAATAGACCGTCAGCTCCCGCGCACCTACCCGATTCCCCCCGCAAATTTTTCAAATAAAATTCTCTCTTAAATTTCATATCTGTGAATACGTGTGAAGCAGCAAAAAAAAGAATTTCTAAAAGGTGGGAGGAGTAATAAAATACTGACACTCAGCAGTGTTCCTGCATTGTGGCATCTCTACCTTTTTGTGGGAATTTAAATTTTTGAAAAACTTTCCTGCGTAAAAGGAAAAAAATGTCTTAATTGTTGGACTATCAATAATCTGTCAGAAAAACAGTCGAACTACATTTCACTATGAATATCAACGCACTAAATGTACATAAAAAAGAGATTTGCCTTAAGCAAAAATTTCTATTATCAAAAAATTATCATTATAATGTTAGCAAACTGCGATTTTTATACTGAAGATTAATTTAATATGATTTTCTCTCCGAACAATACAAATTTTACTTCTAAAAGTATGTATTTTCCATAAAAAATCTAAGGGAATTTGAGTTTAGTGAAAAGGGAAAAATTAACACGCTTCTTGTGAAAAATAAAGTGAGCGTGCTGAGAACACTGACTGAGAGTTAGTGTATTTGGTGAGTTTCTGTCAGCTGATGGATGCGTTCTGAGAGTTTAAGCTCGTTGTTTTATTTCACCACGAAAACATGTAGATATTCTACGAAATTTATAATAGCGAATGTAATCAACATAAATAAACAAATGAATGATGTGTGAAATAAAATAAGATATTTTTGTTCCTATAATTATTGTGTCTGTTTTCGTTTACTGTTTTTGGCGAAAAATGATTTCACCGTGAATGTCCACAGAAAAACGGCAAAGAATTTAAAGAGAAGAATTGATTACGACTATTAAGATTTGAAATAGTATGACTTTTTAGTTATAATCTTTTCATGAAGATTCCGTTTATTAAAAAAAAAAAAATTTATTAGAAAATTTGGAAAAATTGAACAATTAATAAAATTACATTTGAAATCAATTGCGTCAGCCGAGAATATGAATAATGTTCATTTATAATAAAAATAAAAAGTCTAGTAGACACAATCAACGAACATTTTTTTTTTTTTAAATTTACGGAAAAGAACGAAACTCAAAATGTATTTAAGCAAAATTGGAAATAAACATGTTTACTGATTTGTACCTTGATATGTCTCACGCATTTAAGTTTTGCTGCTTACAATTTATTTGCTTTTAATATATACGATTCATAAACATTAGTAATCAAATATTTTTTTATATTAATAAGCGTTTTTTTTTTTTATTTTTGTCAATGATTCATATAGTTTATCGATTTCGATTTTTTACAACAAAGATGAAAACATCCCGTACTATATAGATTATCTAGGTAAAATGAACGAAATCCTAATACGTATACCTACCTAACCTATGCGTTTTAATAGAATTTGGTACTAAATTCACCACACCATACCCACCGTTTTCTTAACACGTCCCGATAACAGGCAGTTATTTGAATTATTTGAATTTATTTCAATGTTACCACAAAATGAACTGTCAGGCAACTGTCAGGTTCCTATGTGCGAGAGTATGTGTGCGGCTAATCTACTTTAACATGGCACACATACTTTGCCACATAGAAACACGGAAAACAGCTTGTAGGCAAATTCTCTTAAGTTGCAAGAGCTGACGGTCTATTTAATACTTAGTTTATGGTATTAAATAGACCGTCAGCTCCCGCGCACCTACCCGATTCCCCCCGCAAATTTTTCAAATAAAATTCTCTCTTAAATTTCATATCTGTGAATACGTGTGAAGCAGCAAAAAAAAGAATTTCTAAAAGGTGGGAGGAGTAATAAAATACTGACACTCAGCAGTGTTCCTGCATTGTGGCATCTCTACCTTTTTGTGGGAATTTAAATTTTTGAAAAACTTTCCTGCGTAAAAGGAAAAAAATGTCTTAATTGTTGGACTATCAATAATCTGTCAGAAAAACAGTCGAACTACATTTCACTATGAATATCAACGCACTAAATGTACATAAAAAAGAGATTTGCCTTAAGCAAAAATTTCTATTATCAAAAAATTATCATTATAATGTTAGCAAACTGCGATTTTTATACTGAAGATTAATTTAATATGATTTTCTCTCCGAACAATACAAATTTTACTTCTAAAAGTATGTATTTTCCATAAAAAATCTAAGGGAATTTGAGTTTAGTGAAAAGGGAAAAATTAACACGCTTCTTGTGAAAAATAAAGTGAGCGTGCTGAGAACACTGACTGAGAGTTAGTGTATTTGGTGAGTTTCTGTCAGCTGATGGATGCGTTCTGAGAGTTTAAGCTCGTTGTTTTATTTCACCACGAAAACATGTAGATATTCTACGAAATTTATAATAGCGAATGTAATCAACATAAATAAACAAATGAATGATGTGTGAAATAAAATAAGATATTTTTGTTCCTATAATTATTGTGTCTGTTTTCGTTTACTGTTTTTGGCGAAAAATGATTTCACCGTGAATGTCCACAGAAAAACGGCAAAGAATTTAAAGAGAAGAATTGATTACGACTATTAAGATTTGAAATAGTATGACTTTTTAGTTATAATCTTTTCATGAAGATTCCGTTTATTAAAAAAAAAAAAATTTATTAGAAAATTTGGAAAAATTGAACAATTAATAAAATTACATTTGAAATCAATTGCGTCAGCCGAGAATATGAATAATGTTCATTTATAATAAAAATAAAAAGTCTAGTAGACACAATCAACGAACATTTTTTTTTTTTTAAATTTACGGAAAAGAACGAAACTCAAAATGTATTTAAGCAAAATTGGAAATAAACATGTTTACTGATTTGTACCTTGATATGTCTCACGCATTTAAGTTTTGCTGCTTACAATTTATTTGCTTTTAATATATACGATTCATAAACATTAGTAATCAAATATTTTTTTATATTAATAAGCGTTTTTTTTTTTTATTTTTGTCAATGATTCATATAGTTTATCGATTTCGATTTTTTACAACAAAGATGAAAACATCCCGTACTATATAGATTATCTAGGTAAAATGAACGAAATCCTAATACGTATACCTACCTAACCTATGCGTTTTAATAGAATTTGGTACTAAATTCACCACACCATACCCACCGTTTTCTTAACACGTCCCGATAACAGGCAGTTATTTGAATTATTTGAATTTATTTCAATGTTACCACAAAATGAACTGTCAGGCAACTGTCAGGTTCCTATGTGCGAGAGTATGCGTGCGGCTAATCTACTTTAACATGGCACACATACTTTGCCACATAGAAACACGGAAAACAGCTTGTAGGCAAATTCTCTTAAGTTGCAAGAGCTGACGGTCTATTTAATACTTAGTTTATGCCATAATAATAATACTTAGTTTATGACCGTCACTGTCCGTGTTAGGCAGTTTTCAACTAAACCTACACAAAACTTCCCTGACCTTGTCATAGCGTGGCACTAACAGTCATTTATAGTGTTCGGGTACATTTTTGCGAACCCAAAATCTCTCCAAATAAAATATTCTATTGTGACCTACGACCTTTTTGAAGTCAAGGCCCATATTCAGTCCACTGTTTATTTGTATGAATTTGGCTGAGCCCAGGTTCACCCGGACTGTAGCGCCACCTAATTAATTACCTAAGTAAGCACTTACTCGCATATTCAACAGCACTTATCCTTTTCGATTTATTTTGTTTTTCTGTGAAGAATATACCTTTCCGATCATTTCAAGTATAAACAAAAACATTCAGAAACAAGAAAAGAAATAAAAACTTTTCCAAAAAATTCCATCCCATGGAAGCCGTACATCTGGGCTAAATATAAACAGCGCCAAGAATCTTCACACCGTCCCATTCTAATTTTGCGCTTTTGTAAATTCCTTAACACATTCCAATCTCGACACTGAGCTGCCCCATTTCACAAAAAGAGAAAAAATAGAAACACAAAGAGATTTTCGTCGTCCCCTGAGTGGATGACAAACACTTTTTTTGAGGTGCTTTACCCCCACCTCTCTCTCTGTATTGCACAATAACTCAGCAGTAGGACTGACCGTTTTCGTAGCTTTTTGGAATTGGTCTTTGTTTACTTCCATCAAGGTTGCAGATGCAATGATCAATTTCGAAATGTATCATTGGTTCAAGTTGAACGATCCTACCGCGCCTCCACCCCCAAAAAATTTAATAATAATATGTCAGAGCAAACAAATCTTAGGCGCATATAGAACATGACATCTTGGACATGTATACAATCTATTTTGATTTTGGGAAGATAAATATCTGCTTTGCTACTATGTTGTCACTTTTAATTAATTCTGTAATTGAATTGTGCCATTTGGCAAGAGGCAGCAAGTTACAATCGAGATTACAATCATCGATTGGTTAGAGGAACTTTGGGCGTGCAGTGTCCTTCGGCGATAAAAATAAAACCAACAGTAATAAGAAATGCGGTAACAGACAAAAAATGTACCTTACATAGCTGGCTTGCTTTTTGGCAGTGAAACTTAAGTGCGTTCTAAAATACGATTAGCGAACGAGTTATATCACAAGACGCATTAAAGTATGGACGGAAATAGATCTGTTTACAGGTGGTGTGGTTTATATTTAAGTGCACAAAGCCGTAGATAGGTGACGCCGGGGAATGGTGTTGCTTCGACATCTGCGACGCAACATCCGAAATAGATACTCTTCTGAGTCACTTCTCAGCGGTGGGTATAGGAGTGCTTAAATGGATCCAAATTGGTAACTTGTTTTCAATGGCTTTTATTGTATTTTTTAGTGATGGTCATGATCCCGTTAAATTTTCACTAATTTGGGTACATCGTAGGTTGCCAAAAGTGTCCAAAATTGTAAAATCTTCTTGGCATATAATATATATATATATTGACAGCTCTTTTCAACTTGTACATTGTCACAAACAGTTTGGCGTAGGTGTTTATAAATATTTGACATATATCAATCTCAAAAAGTGTCTTTTATTGTGAAAAGGGCATTTCTTTTACTGGATGCCACTTGTCCGGGTGTAGACGCACTGTAAAACAAGAATTTGCAAAATATTTACCATTGCCGTTGTTAGCAAACGGTGCAGCGTCGATTCTGTCCAAATGCAATGAGGCGATGAAAGAAATTTCGACAATAAACGACAAACGCACAATTTGACATGAAGTTTACAATGTAGTCAGCCGACGTTGATAAATGATCAAAGAGATACAGACAGTGAAGTGAATTAAAATAAAGTGCACGACTGGGTCGAACGTAACTTTCTCGTACATCAAAAGTATTAATGTAAATGGAGAGGGAGTATTGCGTAAGCTCCGAGTTGTTGGACATTTTTAGGGTGCATATTCAATATGGTTGAAAAAAAAGCTTGGGGAAAACAATATTTTTCAAAAATTCATTTTACGATAATACAGAGAAAAACTGAGTTTTCCATTAAGTTCGAAATGACCATATTACCTTAGAAATTAGTTTTTGTTACAATCGTATGGACCGTTTTCGAGATATGTACAAATTTCAAAAGTACCGTTTCTAGATTTTTTTTAGTGGAAAACTGAGTATGCAGTTATGTTTACCTCACCTACTTAAGCTTAAATATCAATTTTTGTTGAAATCGTTAGAGCCGTTTTCCAACAAATCAAACTGGTATGAAAATTTTGTATGGGAAGTACCATTAATATTGAGGCTACCATGCAAAAAAAAGAAACGGCCCCGAACTGTAAGCCCCCAAACTTTAAATCCGAAGTTTGAACGAAATCCGTTCAGCCGCTTAGGCTGTAGCTGTAGGCCTCGGGACATACAGACAGACGGACAGCATTTTTTTTTTACGGACTTTTTTGAGTTCGCCTATCATCGTAATGTCAGAATCTCGAGTTCGAAATTTTGTATGAATTCAATATCCTTCTCTTACTACGTAATGGAGAAAGTTAAAAAAAAATGTTGTAGACGATTATGAGGACAACGTTTAATAATGTTGTCCATTCTATCGTGGCTAAAACACTATGGGGTTATGTTGGGCATTGATAGAGTTACAACTGATGCAATGCACTAATGAATTTCTCCTCAAAACAAACATTTATTTCCAGTATTTGTAAATGGAGAAAATACTCATTGCGCCGCCAACATAATTCACTCGCATGCAAATGCTTACTTGACCGACATTTATTGATTTGCCCCTCACATAGACCAGATTGCTGACCCACATACCGTTCAAATATTCAATTAACCCGCGCAGTTTTCAAAACACCAAGTAAGAACGCTGTCTAAATATACACACTCTCCCCCGTTAGCTAAGAATTCTAATGGGGTTGTTGCATAAAATTAACAAATTGAACATATTACATGAACTGAACATGGTTATTTGCGGCTCCAGTGAAGTATCTGGCGCCGACTTTGCATGTGCTCGCTGGAAATGGTTCATTCCAATCTGTTTGAAATTATGTTCTAAGTATAGTGAAATGCTTGTTTTATGGTGCGCACAATGCTTGTAGTGCCGCAGCCGTAGTATAATTTCTGTACGGCGTGTTTATTGAACGAAAATTACCTCTTTTTGCGGAAGAATTGTAAACAGCTTGTAAGTGGAGATTAAGTGTTTAAAATTGATTAAATTATATCTGAAAAAAATAAGAGAAAAGGCGAAAGCAAGCAGTTTCAATCGAGGAAGGCTCTCCTAGACATATTGACATAAAAATGGGATAGTGTCAATCAATCTTAAAAACTTCCAAATTCCAAAAAAGATCTGTTAGCAAAATGAACTAGAAATTTTTAAAAAGTTGCAGGAATTTATGCTGCCACAAGATTCAAGAAGTCAATAAGAAAGAACTGACAGCACCACCCCTTCATTGATATTTTAGTGCATTTGACGAACCGAAATATGTCAAGTCTGAAAGTTGAATTTTAATAACAGCTTTTGTAATTCAAACAACATTTTTATTGAAGCAGATCTTTCGGTTTACTTTGTGTACTAAAATCAACAGACAGGGGGTCAAAATTATTTTTAAAATTCCGCTTTGAAAGATTCTGTTTGTTCGTTTAAAATCTGATTTTCAGAATGCGACGGGGATTATCATTTTAAAATGATTTAATTTGTTTCCAGCAAAGGAATAGGAACTGACAAAACGACAGGAGTTATTTGAAGTTCTACAGTTCCATAAATGGGAAAGATTTGTCGAATTATTTATGGTACAGCGTCGAGTGATCCGTACGTTCCTGCAAAAGCTTTAGAGATATGAACTTAAAAGAATATCTACAATCGTTTCTGGCTCATTTGGTTGCTTTTCTAGCTCTTTAAGTGTTAAACAGAATTTTGCGAAGCTGAACTGTAAAGCCAGAATTTTTTAAAAATAATAATTATGACGCGAATCCCTGTCAAAATTGTCCAGAAATCTTAAATGTATTGTAACTTCTAGCTGTCTAAAAATATTCAATACTCTTTGGTTAACTTGTTTGACAGTTTTTTTCAAATGCAACGTTTTTAGACCCACTGAATAATGAATATGGGGAATGAACTTGTGATTGTGCTACGAAAAGTGTGAGCTGACGTGGCGAATGGAAGTGAATTCACACATTTTTGCAAATTCTGAACATAACGCATTTTCAGACGTGAGCTACCCAAAACACCACCAAAATTTCAAATCCCGCCTTCATCTGAGGGGTTGATCGATCATACCATCTACCGCGCATCGAACGAACACCCTCCCAACTCGCCAGACGCATTTCCACTCGCCATTGGCATCGAAGTAACAACATTAAAAGAAACCTTTAAAAAGTTCATGATTTATTATAACATATTCCGGACACAAACCTTTTTTGTTGCTGAGGTTTTCTTTCAAAATTATAATTTGGTAGACGCAACCCTGTTTCTCGTTCGGAGACGTACTGGTTATATGGTTAGTGTAGTATAGATATAGACAACTGAAATATTGGTTCATTAGAGGATATTCAAATTAAGGATTTTTCACTGCCCCATCTGTTTTTAATATAAAGAATTCGATTACGAATTATTGTGGGAAGCAAGTTTTAGGGTTCCTATTGCACGTAACTATTTTGCGCCCAAAATTTATCTTAGTCCTTCCGTCACAATAAATTCTCTAACTGCATCAAACAAGAAAGTCTTGTAAAATAAATAATTAAATATGTCACATAATAAATAAATAAATAAATAAAGATTTGCATACCCAACCAACACCACAGCACATTGAGTCACTCTAAATAATGTCAACACACCGGTGTCAGTGTTCCCTCAGCCATTTTTAAATGCAACCCGCATTAGATAATGCACAGCACAAATAAGAAATAAATCTATTTCCATTCGCATATCCACCCACCTGCAACTAACAGTTTCCGGTCACATTCCGTAGTGTCCCCCAAATATTTCAATCGCACACCGCCTACATTCACGTAAATACGAACCAACAACGATGTATTACCCGGCCACACTTCAGCCCTTAACAAAATATCTACTAGACATTCTTTAAACTTGTATTGCGCCCCCTTCTACCCAGCCACCCTCCGGCGTATTTCGATTCCAAAACAAATTCTTTTTTTTTGACATTTTTTACTTGCAAACAGTGGAAAAAGATACACTCATTCTGTGCTGTTGCACTATATAAGCATATTTTTCTCTCCGTAGTGTACAATACTACAGATACAGACAGTCTACATATAACACATCATGCTTATAGCTTATTGCTTGGCGCTAAGCAGTAAAAGTAAAATCGAGTCGTAGTGAGTACACAACAGCCAGGCGGTGGCCTCTTGTTTCAGTCGATAGGTGGACGCTCAAGTGAAAAGTCGAATGTGAAGCAAGTTTATTTGTTAAGAAGTGAAGAAAACATTTATGTTTTAAATTTAACACAGGAATAAACATTTTTTATACGAGACCTGTCTAGTGGTAAATACGTTCACAGATTGGAATTTAAAAAAATTCGGCTTTTTCTTAAAATCTAAATAAAAGCAACGAGACAAAAGACTTTTTCTCACAACAAAAGAATACACATTTTTTGAAAACATGCAAGTGCTAGTTGCAGGAAGTCTACCGGAAGAAATCTCCTTGGGAGATAACGTGGAAAAGGGAAAGTCAACGGAAATTCAAGACATATTGAGTGCTCATGAAGGTGATCAAAAGGATAGCAAATCAAGGTAAGTCTGAGACATAATATTCATAAAGTTTTTATTAAAAATCTGTGCTTTCGAAAAATTTCCTAAAATTCAAAATCTGTGGGTTGATAATAAAATAACCTATATAAGGGGCCTTGGAAGGTATATCTTTTGATGTGGTGTGGTAGTAAAGGGGACTCTTTTGAGTTCCAGTGTTTTCCTTAAAAGCATATATAATTTTTTTAAAGTCATCTATGGACAGTGTTGAATGTTTCTATGCGTGGTTATTGTGTACTGCTTTGGGTCCATTCAAGTTAAATCCTATTACCATTCTTTAGGTTTACTTAGTGGTTGCTGCATTGGACTGCTTTTTTTCATTGTTTATCAACGATCGAGGGGCTACTCATTTTTAACGGGGCACATTGCGAGCAGAATCTATATTTAACTTGCCCCAAAGTTAGACTCATATTTTTGACTTTTTTGTTTAGGTACCTATTCCAACTATAACTATCTATGGTTGAAGTAAAATCAAGAAGAGAAGAAAGATACTGAGCTATAAGCTCCACGTTCAAACCGCAAGAAATAGGATGAACTTAAGACCAGTTTTCTACTTTGCTAAGACAACTTCAATTTCTGCCCGTAAATAAGTCTTAATGATCCTTTTATTTTTCATATTCAGCATGCAGGTTGTTTAAAAAAAAATATGACGATACCACAGGTCTACCCAAGACTCTCGCCCTAAGCCTAACTTCTGACAAACATTCGTTTGAAGGGTTTTTGTTTTTATTTTCTGGGACTAACAATTTTATCCGAACGTCTGGGTTAAGAAACAGTTTGCGCCTAAAGTTAGACCTACTTTCTTGGTGTTTTTATTTTCCGGAGTTGGGCTGCTACCTATTAAAATTTTTACAAGAGGTATATAACAAAAAAAAGAAGGGAGTGTGCTGGGGGCAGTGTTGTTAGCACTCTCTCTAGATTTAGGTATACCACGAAGCGTGGTCATTTTACCTTTTCACCATACTCAAAAAAAACCCACGATACTTTTTTGCGTCAAAATCCAGTTTTAAAAAGTAAAATTTGTATTACACGGAAAGAAAATCACGTTAAATAAATAAATTTAATATAAAAACCGCAGTTTGTGACACTGATAATTGTTTGGTACTAGAAAATGTTTGATAAAAGACGATTTGCATGAGCTGTTTTTAATGAAAATTCAGCGTGTTGATAATCATGTTGAAATACAGGTGTTTTGATAGAATTTCACCAAAAATTAATAGTTTGAATGTTTTTTGTCAGATTTCTGAAACTCCCACGGTTTGGTGCTTTATCCCTTTATCCCACGGAAGGCTTTTCCGACATCGGAATTCCCCCCAAAAATGATTAATCCCACGATATAACAACACTGGCTGGGGGATTTGTTTCCTCTAGTTCGTGCCTTAAAAGCAATGAAATTTGTTACTTACTTTAGTGATGGCTTAGAATTCACATAAATTTTACGCAGAGTCAACATAACCTATCACCAAATCTTCACTCGAGCTGGCTTCAATTGAACAGGGGGCAGATTCCGTATATCAACGATCGTCTAGACGATATATAGTTTTTGAAACTTTGATCACCAAAATAAGTCATATTCTGCTCTTTTTTTTTGATAAACGTCAGCTTTCATTACATTTCTGGAAAACGAACTGGATTAAGCTCTCAAACTTGAAATTTTAGCACTTAGTTGCTAGTTTTGGAGGTCTAAAATCGTCTGAAAAAATTATGGAATGAGTCCCCGGCTTGGCGATTAGAATTCACTTCCGTAAAATCACGTCCTTAATTCCTTTAGCAAAAGTCTTTGCCAGAGATCTTCGGCATATTTTTTTATGGAACGGGCCTAAAGTTGTGTGTCGTATAAACGAGTGTCGTCGTCAAACGTCAAAATGGGGATAATGAAAGCAACTTTGAGGTGCTTACAGTTCACTTTTAGTATTTTTCCCGTCAAAGGTTACTCGTCGTCAAAAGTCGATCGTCCAATAGGTATTAAGGCCTTCTACAGAAAACAACATGTTATAACAACAGAAGCATTCTACACAAGTGGTAAGTTACAATTTCGTTGCTTGCATAGCTCGCCGATTGTTGTCAGATGAATCGTCGGAATATTTCTCTGCAATTTTTGAATAAAAGTTCTCAACTGGAGATATGACCACAAAATAGAAAAATCGTCATCCACTTTCATCCTATTATCTGACTGCAATCCATGTGTGGAAAATCAATTCCCTGCTCTACCTTGAGCTTTTAAATTAATCAAAACATTACAAACAAGTTCAAAACTCCACACCCACATGTTCGTTTGATTAAAATCGAAAGTAAATTCTTTCCAGGCAGTCAAATGCCCTACCCTTACTTGGTCATTACTTTCACGACGAATACCTGAGCGACATTACCAGCTGAATCGATTTAACTACTTCCAACGACGACTGGCTGGCTGATACATTAACTCATTTATAGCGGGTTACCCAAGGTCGCTCCTTACGTCAGTATTGTCACCAAGTAAACACGGGGCTTTAGCAAACGAATTTTCAAACTAGACTGTGCTCATTGGAATTCTTTTCCAGTAGAGCTGTTCTCATTTAGATGTTACAGCTTTTTAAACCGCAGCCTTACCGGTGGCGCATAACGAAGTTGGAATCACGGCATAAGATATAGCTTATCGCATAGCGATACAAATGATATTTTTTATATAAAAAGAAAAACAATTTGCTTTGCAATTTGAAACCTATACCCAGTTGGAATCAGAAATGAGGTAATGCCTTGGTTTGGTGGTTATTGTAATTCGATTGCGATAATAATACTTAATTGGCACCATTACAATTGGTTTATGTGGTTTCAGCTCATTGCCTATGATATTCACCGCGCACTGTTGCTTGTGCGTCGCACAAATGGAGATGGTGTCGTGGCTATGACATCACATTCCACATTTCGAGTGGACCGTCTACACCCACAACTGTCTGACTAAAATAGACAAGTGCCTCTCAATCAAAATCGTATGAAAAACAGGACCCAAAGAGCCCCCATCTCTATTTCTCTCTGTATAGAACGCCTGACTCACGAGCCCAAATCTAGACATCTGCACCATCCACTAGCCGTCTACGTAGATTAAATTCCTCACAGCCAGTGACGATTTTACATCAAATGCGTGGGCTTCACACTATACACGCCCACAGCGGGCACTCTACATTTTTATATTATGCCGCAGACCTAAATCTATACCGTGCCAAAGACAACAAGGAATTGTGTCGTTTTGCCACAATTTGGATGGACTTTAGTTGGGCGACACGAATGCAAGTACATTCCCCTATCAATACCTTTGAAGATTTCTCGGTTGATAAAAATACCCATTGGCACTCGGCGTAAAAACTTTATTTCCATTTTTTTGTTCTGAATGAAATCGAAACTTTCAATTCTCAAACACATCAGACAATAAGAAGCGGAAGAGAACCATTTGTTCCGTGTCAAAGTAAACCGTAAAAACTACGCCGCTACGACGAGTATTTCTGTTTCGAAAACATTTCGGCTTTCATTTCATATCGGACATCATTGTTTGTTTTTCTTTCGGAAAACTGCTGCTTTTTGGCGGAAAGGTGAGTTGGCTATTAATATCCGAGTGGTGTTTCAAGATTTGGACAAAAATATCAAGATTTATGAATGAATTCCGGCGTTCGTATCGTATTCTTTGATGGGTAATTTTTCGAAAACAAAAGAGGGAAAACATGAATCCCCATTTAAAAATAATCATTAGTCACAGGCCTAGAGGGGAGAGGAAAAGCAGTGCTAACTAAAATAAATTCCCCACAGCAAATGGTAGGAGATATTTTCTTGCAGATTTATTTGATTTAAATGATTTCGAAAAAAATTCTTTGATCTACGTCAAAAACAGAAGCGAGATATGTTGCACAGCGTTATTCCACAAAAATTGTTTTCTACTTGCTAAGGTAAGAAAAAGAATCCGTCTGTCCTTGTTTTTCACCAAATATCGGGTCAATCGAAACAAGGAAGTAAAATAGTAATTTTAACAAAATTTACGATTTCACACCTTTCTGACTTAAGCAAAATAGAAAAAAAAATATATAAAAAATTGTTGCACCCACGCAGTTAGTAAATATTTAAATATTTCTTATTTTTGTTTCCTATATAAATTAAATTAAGAAATTTAGCTTTTTTTCTAAAAACAAAGAACTGTCAGACACTGACAAAAATCGCACTTATTTCTGATTTGAAATTATTAATTGGAATTTATCTTACAGCGTCCATTGATTACTTAAAACATTTTCTCGATCACATTTCCTTTAATTAATTTTTTTTAAATCTGTTATTATCTCAGTATAATAAAAATGCTTCAGATTTCTTCATAAACCAATTCACTGCATCTCTGATGTGGTGTATGATACACCACTGACAGATGAAATCAAGTTAATTCTTCATAATTTTAAATCTGTAGTTTAAACAGTTTCATTGCCGATAGTCGCAGCTGCCAGCAGCCAGAATGCGATTTTTTTTTTAAGTCCCGTCCACGACCGATATAAGAAACACTCATGTAAGAACAAATCGGGTATAAGAAACTTTTGTTTTGTATTTTAGGGGTTTCTTATATCCGTCGTTGACTGTAATAGCTTAGTCTGTAAACAGATAAAAAAGTCCACGAATATCGCATTTTGCTGCATGGGTTCTGACCAGCGTTGCCACAATGATACAAGTGTAACAAAAGTGTTACACTTCTTAATTGTTTCATAATTTTGTTACAATGTTACTTTTTTCGCTTTGTTACACTTTTTCCCATTAAAATCTTTTTTTTTGTTTTTCTCGTTAAAAAATATTGAAAAGTTGAACTGGTAACACTTTTTTCTTTCGAACAAACTTCTACCAATGTCTGTCAATGTTTTTGTTTGTTAACACAGAGCACAAGTTGAGCAAAACGTCAAACTGTGAGTGGGAATGGGAATGGGAGGGAACGAGAAAATACAACAACATTTTTCTGTCTCGCCGCGTCGCCGCTGACAATGTTCTACATCTCGTGGTAAATAAAATTTGTGAAATATAAATGAAATCTACTTTGATGGTCAATAATTTTGTTTCTTTTTATTTGTTAAACACAAAATGGGCAGGTAGGTCAATAAAGAGCTTTTTCTTTTTTTGTAAAATTATAAAATTTGTATGTTGATTTTTATAACAAATAAATACATACAAACAAAAATAAGTGAGCAAAAGTGCTGCGGCTGAAACACAAACAAACAAAGAAACAAAAGATTTTTTTGAGTTGAAAAACGATGTTTTTGTTATTAAAATTTTTTTCACTTTGTTACATTTTTTTTCCATTTGTAACACTTTTTGAAAAAATTTGTTACACTTTAAAAAAAAACTGCAACAACATTGGTTCTGACATTTTCTGTGCGAGCAAATCAGGTTCTACAAGAGAAAATATTTTACAGTCTGTAAGGCAGCAAATAGAAAAAATCTTTTTCTTTTTTTAATAAAATTTTAAATGTCAGAATACCTATAATCAAGTTGCTAATTTTTCGTTAATGAAGTATTTTTTAATAGAATTTAAAGTGAAGTAAAGGGTGATTTTTTAAGAGGTTTAGAACTTTTTTTAACGAAAAAACACAAAAAATTCGAAAAAATGAATGAAATATTTATTTGAATCGATAGTTTGAACCTTGCAATTTAATGTTTAAAGATAATTTCATGCAAATGTTGACCGCGGCTGCGTCTCAGGTAGCCCATCCGCTGAGTCCAATTTTGGCATACTCTTTCACACATACCGGCCGGTATCTCACGAATGAATGCATGGATGTTGGCTTCCAGTGCGTCAATCGAAGCGGGCTTGTCCCTATACACATTAGCCTTGGCATACCCCCACAAAAAATAATCTAATGGTGTCAAATCGCACGATCTAGGCGGCCAATTGACCGGCCCGAAACGTGAAATTAACTGTTCACCAAACTCGCCTCGCAATTGCGCCATTGTTTCGCGTGCTGTGTGGCATGTGGCACCGTCTTGTTGAAACCACATATCATGCAAGTCAAGAACTTCCATTTCGGGCAAAAAAAAGTTTGTTATCATCGCTCGGTAGCGTTCACCATTGACAGTAACGCTGCGATTCGCATCATCTTTGAAGAAATATGGCCCAATAATGCCGCCGGCCCATAAACCGCACCAAACAGTGGCTTTTTCGGGATGCATTGGTAGCTGTTGCAATGCTTCTGGCTGATCTTCACTCCAAATGCGGCAATTTTGCTTATTTACGTACCCATTCAACCAAAAATGAGCCTCATCGCTGAACACAATTTTTCGATAAAAAAGCGGATCCTCGGCCAGCTTTCCAAGAGCCCATTCACCAAAAATTCGGCGTTGTGGTAGGTCGGCTGGCTTTAGTTCTTGCACCAGCTGTATCTTAAAAGGCTTTACGCCCAAATCCTTCCGCAAAATTTTCCACGTAGTGCTGTAACAAAGGCCTAACTGCTGGGAACGGCGCCGAATCGACATTTCGCGGTCTTCTGTCACACTAGCTGATACGGCCGCAATATTTTCTTCACTACGCACAGTACGTAAACGTGTTGGTGGTTTAATGTCCAACAAAGTAAATTTGGTGCGAAATTTGGTCACAATCTTCCGAATAGACTGCTCAGAAGGTCGAGAATGCCGATCATAAAATGGAAGCAGCGCGCGATGAACATTTCGAACCGAGCACGAATTTTGATAGTAAAATTCAATAATTTGCAAGCGTTGTTCATTTGTAAGACGATCCATGGTTAAATTGCAAACCAAACTGAAGCTGTTTGACAGTGACACAAGGTACTAAACACACGTCAGCTGTCAAAACCAGTGTTGCCAAAACCAAACCAGCTAAAAAATCACCCTTTATATTATTAGAGCTATTTATAATTCATACTAGCCTACGGGAATTCACCTTAAGGCTCTTTTCCCCTATTAAAGCTCTCGCCAAATTAAAAAAAAAAGAGGAAGAACTTCTAAGAGTACCTACGAATAATTCTCCCAAAAAAGTTTGTTGATTTCGTTCTCCGTTTGTTCTTGGGATAAAATACGTAGTCCATTCTCCATTCCGTACATCTCGAAGGATGGAGGATAAGTCGATGACGCATCATCTGGATAACAAATATGTGCGAATAAGTCTCCTCGTGCTAATTTGACCAAGGTAAGCCCACTCATGGTAAAATGACAAACCAAAATGAGCACAAATCAGCTGTCAAATTAGGTGTCCCTATGAAAAGTACTGTCAATTCGAAACAAAATACACTATATTTACAAAAAAATAAATAAATGCAAATTTACATTATATGAAATCTGGGCAACTTTGCCGACATCTTTAACCACGCAATTGATACATATGTACATTTTTCATTCACAAAACTCTACTCTACTTTTTGTAAACGAATCCAAAATCCCTATTTCACCCCGTAAAGCCGAACGTTCCTAGTTCACTCCGCTAAAAATCATTTATTCATGCCTGCCTTTGAAATATCCACTCATTATAATGAATTGCATCTCCCTCTCAGGAGTGACAATAATTTTTAGTGCGATAATAATTTCCATAGCGAAATAATTCACCTCCTATATAAATTCAGTTGCCACGCATATGGATATTCAAATAGCAAAAATTTGAAATTCCATGGCAGCGGTCCAACTTAATCATCACTTTCGCTAGACCGAACATAATTTCTCATTGCAGAGAGAGAGCGCGGCAATATTAATCGTATAATTTCATTCGACCGTCTCGTAACGGTGGTAAAGATCTTTTAAAAGCGGATTTTCTTAAAACATTTCAAATTTATCTAATCATCACGGAACGATATAAACAAAAATAGTTTGCAGATAGTTAATAATAATTTGGAAGGAATTCGAAATGCTCCATCGACGATGAAGGAGTGATGAGTGGTCAGCATTAATTTGTTTGTGAAGAGCTGTGGGAATTGTATGGAGGGAGATGGGTGGTTGGGGAGGTGGATCGTGGGAAATATTAAAAGGACCACAGAAGCTAAATATTTGCATCGTTATTTCGTGAAATGTTTGGTGGAAATCGAAATTTAGCTATGAGCAGATAATTTAATGCAATTAGGCCGAACAAATTCCACTCAGTTCAATGAAAGGTAAAACGAACTTTTCGAAACAAATGTAGGTCCACAGAGAGCAAGTCTCGTATTTGGCTTCTTAACTGGACTTTAACCGACTGCACTTTCTGCAAAGCTTTGACAAGTCATTCCATAACTCAATATCGATCACCCCAAAGTGCATGTATTGAAATATGAAGGTAGATACGAGTACCTAGGTACTTTTTAAAAATCGGTTCAACAACAACCCTTCTATTTCAATTTTTTTTTTGTAACTCTTATATCACTAGAAAATTCAATCGGGTTGTTCATAGAAAATTTTCTTCCATTTGTATAAATACTTCTTTTGGGAAAGGCGAACCTACGAGTACTTCTCACGGTTCAGAAGCTCTCCGAGTTTTCTGCAAAAAGCCGTAAGTTCTGTTCTTAAATTTTTGTAAGTCAGTCCATAACGTACGTCATAATCAATTAATTTTCCCACAGCTCTACAAATAATCATTCCCTCAAATTAAAAAGAAAAGAAATTTCGCTTTCATTGCTGCCATTGATAAGCAATCAAAAACAAGTTACGTAAGATTATGAATAAAACAAAGCGTGGGCGCAATTTGTACACTGCTCTTGAAAAACAGAATTTCGCAAAATAATTCACATGCCATTCGCTTTCGCCATTGACCACTCATTTAAATAGGATCTTGTTTACGAGCGTTTTTTTTTTTTTACGCAAGACACTGACCAAGAACAATCCCCCAAAACATTCCAGCCAATCACAAGGAAAACCTGACTGCCACAATGAATTGAATACTCACGTACGACCTACTTTGAGTGTCAAAACTGAACACGCATTCCTCAGTTGAGTACAAAAAAACACTTCAATCAAAAATCTGATGAGCTGTTAAGGAAAAACTAAAATTTCTGAATGTGAAGTCCAAGGATCAGTCAAATTCACGCACGAGTCACCAACTGACAGCATTTTATGGATATTAATTAAGAAATTTTGACAGCTTGATTGATTAGCTCTAAAACTAAAACTACTTTCAACACATTCTAGGCAAGAGTACACCTTTGCCAAGGCTATGACCATGAAACCATCCAGATGATATATATCTAAAAATTTCAAAACATCTGCTTGGGGCGAAGCTCATCAGCATCACTATCCTGCCAGAAATATGAAAACAAAGAAAATTTGGCTGAGTAAATGTGTTGTGTATTATTTTGCGCGTCCTTGAAAAATATTTTCGAATTAAATGCAGTACCAAAAATAGTCTACAAAGAGGAAATAATTCAAAAACAATTGAGGAATTCGCTATTCTACCTGAACTCTGTGTTTCCTCAGTCGAGACGCGATGAGCCATTCGCAAGGAATTCTGTTTTTGTACTTTAGCGGGGCGAATTTTATTCTCGGCAATTAAATAAATATTTTCTAGCAAAAAATTATCTGTTTTGCTTTGTTGTTGAAATGTTGAGCTGGAAATATTTTGAATACTTTTATTATTATTGTGGGGCGAATATAATATTCGCGTTAAACAATTTGATTTAGAGAGCTGTCTTAAATATTATTTTTTAAGAACTGTAAAGAATTAGTAAGATTTAGCAAAACCACTTGCACCGTAGGAAGAAAATTATTTGTCACCATCGCCATAGTAAATAAGTCTTACTGAGCTCGGAGTCTAGCACTGTTTGAATTTATAGATCGACAGATGTTGTTGGCTCAACAAGTTGTTGTTTTATATCCATACACATATTTTAGGAGAACTGCTTATAATCAGAATAGACTTTATATTTTATAGGTTCCTTACCCCCAGAAAAGTTATTTCAAATAATATGTATAAGCCTATTTATAGGGTAGGCCAACCTGGCCTAAATAACGTAAAAGTACCTATGCTTTTGGGATTTAAAATGAAATATAGCTGACCCAACAGGTCCGCACAGTATACCCAACCACTACTAGGTACTGCATCATAACGCTTGAAGTACAACAATCAGGAACGAAAGAATTCTCTTCATAATATTTACACCGTTTAGTCTTTTCAAATTTGTTATGTTACTACCCGACCTCATTTACCTCCGGGAATTTACAGTCCACAAGTGTCTGAATTTTAATTCGTCGCATATAATTCACACTGCAGTTGTGCAAAAGCCTGCCCATTTATTTTAACTAAACACAAATCCTTTCTCAGTTTTCAAACTCCAAACAACTAACCCTACTTAAGGGCCGGTTTGTTCAATCTTGGTTATCTTAAATCACTTTAATCATCGGTTATTCCAGCTGGTAATCATCGAATGTGTTTGTTCAGTAAAATATTAACCAGATAATCTACGGTTTGGTTAGTTAACCCAAGATATCCATAACCAGCCAATTTTGCGCGGTTAACGAGATTTAACCAATGATTTTCCAGAATTTCGTTTATTCAAGATTTTGTAACGACTTCGTCGGTATTAGTTTTGACGTATCTGCTATACAACAACTTTATGTAGAATATGGCCAGCAATCCTGTGCGGAAAAAATACAAATAATAAAATAAATAAACTTATATAGGTATAACGCAAGATGCAGCGAAGGCCCTATTGGTCAGGGCTGTTCTGTTCGGTTAAGTTAACGCTTTTAACTGACAGATGTATACAATACATTGCACGTTATTCTATGGAAGGTGAGTGGACAGACTGGTTCCCAACTTCAGCCGGATGAATTAAGATTACTTTCAACATTTTCGTCCTTTGACAGTTCTCATAAATTGAGGAAATATTGCGAGAATGAGAAAATTACTGCGACTTTCATGGACGACATTGAGATGAGGCCCAATAATGGGCTGACAATTGGTATTGCTTGTTGTACTGATTAAGTTTTGTTCTCAAGTATTAGCTTATTGTCTCACACCAAAAAGATATTATTCCTGTGTTTTTTATGAATCCTGCATCATTTGATTTTGACATTTATGTACTCAACAGTGAAAATTAATAAACTACCTAGACAAAACACAAGGAGCCAGAAAAAATAATGTAACCATTGATTCGGCTAATCACTGCATTGACAAATGAACTGGAAAAAATGGAACTATTTGTCGCAAATCTATGGTTTGGTGACCAAAGTGAAAAAATTATCGGCTAAGCTAAATCGATGGTAACCTAACCAAGGATTTGACCAGCTGTGAACAGACCGGCCCTAAGTATGTTGCGAGCTGTGATCTCCCAATTAATGGCAGAAAGCGCCAATGCACCTCGCGCATTTTTTTTGTTGCATACCTTTGAGAGTGCACAGGGAATTTTGAGGTTACTTTTGCAATTTTGTTATCAGACGTAACACAGACCTCAACATTGAACAGCATTTAGTTTTTACCCGACTGGACACAGGGAGGGTTATGTGTTTCGCGCGTATCCTATGTACGTTCCTACGGGACGCCCTGTAGTCTAAAAGGCTTGACCGATTTTGAAGAGTGCGGTATCATAATATTCGTATTCTTTCCCGGAGTGTCAGAGGCTAAAAATAGACAATTTAAAAAACCAAAAAACCCGACTGACTGTAAAAAAAGAAGAATTAATAAATATATGAACAAGACGCAATAATAATAACCTCTAACTACCTATTTGGCAGTCGGAGGGTATTCAATACTCATACATATATTTGTTAGACTGTGTAGGTATATAGTCTCTGATTGTCATGTACTTAAATGCGTCTTGTTCATATATTTTTAATTCTTTTTTTTCAATCAGTCGGGTTTTTTCGGTTTTTTAAATTAACTTTTTTTCGTCTTATTTTTTGTTGACGTACATCGGTTCATATTTCGAAGTCGCAGGTTTTTTACAAGTTCAACATTAGGCACTTTAGACTCGGAAAGCAATTTAGACACCTACAAGTAGTCTCGCAGCAGTATGGGATGACACGCATTAATTAAATTAAAATCACTTACCCGCACTCATTACGCTTCAAAAACTATTTTATGCGTAGATGTGTTAGACATTCCGTCAATCTAAAAATAAATACAAACGCATGGTTGGCGTTGTTAAAATCACAATGTCCTACACCTTACACCTACTATATTTATTTTGTACGCTTTGCGTAAACATTCCTGCGCAACCACAACATTTTGTAAACAACTGACTCCATGAATGATTTCGCGCTTTGGAGCCAACCACTTGTGGCGTCACTCAAGAAAACAAAACTAATACCTCTATTCCCGACAATTTTTTTTCTTTCTTTCGACAGCAAATTCTTCCAAATTAGCTCACCACGTAGGTGTGTTGACGTACACAACAACTGAACTTATAACCAAATCCGTGGCGTATTAGTGCGGTCATTATTTCATTGCTAATTTTACTACGTTGTGTATGATAGGTTATTTTAAAAATATATACACAAAAATTTGTATTTTTGGTAAAGAACCAACAAAATCGCTTGTTTGTATCAATAAAGAATGAAAAGCAGTTGAACCGTTTCACAGGATATGTGCTGTCTTTCTTATAATTAATTAATTTACCGCCATCTAAATAGGTACCAGACAATATACTATATTATTTTTTGATTTGTTTGTTGTGAAGCTGCTTTTTTTTTGACATTTGAAAAACAAAATTCAAATAAATAACAGTGTTGATGTGCTATGAATAGAAAATTTAAAACAAATGCAGTTATTGATCTCAAGAAAGATCACAAACAGATACAGTAACAGTTGGCGACTTTCGAAAGAAGTCATCCGAGAAGACGACGATCACAGCTCTTGCTGACGATGATGTATATGCAGATGGTCTGTGAAGGAATGTCACCCACTGCCACTTAGAAGGAGTGCGAGAGATTTTCTTTTAAGTGGGCTTATTTTTGTGCGGGTGGTTGTGCAGCATCATCTGAGGAGCGGGAGATGATTGATGACACACCGTTTACGAGTGTTTATCTATAGATTTGGTAATTATTTCTAATGCGAGTGTCTAGAGACTGGCGCCAAGGTATTTGTTGAGCGGAGTCCGGCTGCAAGATGGGTGGATTATTTCGGATTTTATTGTTTATTTCGTAAACAATCTGATGGATTATTTTACATGGTACAAGTGGATTTAAGAGGCAGTAAGGCTTAAAATACTGGGGACTAGTGTGAAAGACTTTGTTTTTGTGTTCTTGGCGGTGCGTTGTGCTGAAAATTCCGCCACTTGTGCTTTGCATTCTCTCTTACCCGATTACGTCACAATATAATACTTTGGATTTTTATTTACGAAGTGACATTTAACACTATTTTAATCACTGAATAAAAATGTCACTAACTATTCTTTTTATTATTATAATTTTGTGAAAATAGTTTAAGCAACAATTATATATTATTATGATAAGAATAATGAAATAAATAAATAAATAAATAATAAATACTACAAGGACACATTTGACAAGCTGCCAAATTTTATTCAAGAAACACAAAATTGGTTTATAAAAAAATTCATTTTTTTAAATACCCCATTTAAAAAACTTTAAGTCGAAACTAACAAAAAACCTCCTTTTCTACTTACAGACAAATCCAGCAGACTCTCTTTCCGGGCATCTCCGAACTACTGCCAACACTCTATCTGTGCGGCGCTGGAGTGGCAATGCCAAACATTCTCGACCAGCTCGATGTTAAATTCATCATCAATGTTGCCCCTGAACTTCCGGACACCCCACTCTCTGACACAAAACCATTGTATCTGCGAATAAATGCCATGGACAAACCTGACGTCAACTTACGATCGCACTTCGATGAAGTCGCAGATATGATTGAAGAAGTGCATCAGTTGGGCGGCAAATCTCTGGTGCATTGTGTGGCGGGTGTTAGTCGATCAGCGTCGCTCTGCTTGGCATACCTCATGAAGTACAGAGGAATGACTTTACGCGAAGCATTCCACCATGTGAAGGCCATTCGACCACAAATCCGACCAAACAGTGGCTTCTTTCAGCAGTTGAGGGAATATGAAGAACATCTAACAGGCAGTTGTTCGGTTAACATGATCTATGTCGAGTCGCTGGACAAGGATATTCCCGATGTCTACGAGCCCGAGTATCGAGCAATGGAGGAGTTCTACAAAAGACACCGTAACTTCAATAGGCGCTGAAAATATTGCGCACTTGAACGATAATATTTAAGAAATAGCATGACTTAAGGATCTCTAAATTGAACTTCCCCTGTAATTTGTAAGTTGAATGCGTGAGCGCTGTGTGATTGGGAATGATGTGCGTATGCGTTTAGTGTTTCCATACAACATTAGTATTAATATGTTTTTAATTTTAAATTATACTTATGTATTGGATGAATATTTCATAGTTTTAATTATTTTTAATATGAACAAATAAACGAAAATTGTCAAAAAATAATTTGAGATGTTTGTTCGCCTATTTTTTTGGAACTGCGTATGGGTGAGTACCTGGACAGATTTTATGGCAACTATTTGTAGTAGGAGAAACCACACACTTAACAGGGAGTCATGAGCTATACGGGAGTAGAAATTTGGACGAACATCAGCTTGAGACAAGAACAAACGAGAAGATTAATCGAAGACCGAAAGAGTGACGGTTTTTTTTACAAGAGGTAACTCCATGTCCTGCAGGCTCTACCAGGGAGAAACTCCGATATTGTTCGTTTCTTTTTTCTTTTTTTTTTGTATAATTTTTTATTATTAAAAATTAATAAACATTTTAATTCAGTCTTATTGCAGTTACATATTTTTAAGTATTTCTTTTCACAAATTTAATACATTTTCTTTTAAATGATCTAAAATTTTTATCATATTTAATGTCATTTGGTAACTTGTTAAATAAATGAAATTCCTTGTAGATGATCGTATTCTGTGCGTCCGATGAGTTCTGTCCTCCCAGCCTGAAGTCGGTCGAATTCCAAAGTTGGTAAGGTTGAGCTTCCCTGACATGTCTGACCTCATTTAGAAGATATCTTGGCGCATCGCCATATTTTACTTTAAAAACAGTCAAAAGAGTATTCAATTCCAACTTCTGTTTAACGTTGAGCCATATAAGAGCATCTAGCATATATCTTATTGGTGTAAATCTGTTGCCGCTCAGGAGGCTCCTCATAGCTTTGTTTTGTAGTTTTTGTAGCCTTTCGATTTGACCCTGGTTGCAGCAGGAAAACAATATTGTGGAACAAAACTCAAAATGTGGTTTGATTATGGTATTGTAAATAGGAACAGCCGTCAAATAGTCAATTCTTTTTCGAATCCTTTTAAAAAATTCGATTTTCTTACCCATTTTTTTGCAGATATAATCTATATGGTCATGCATTTTTAGATCCTTATCAATGATCATTCCCAAATATTTTATGTTCTCTACGTTTTCAATACGTTTTCCGTAAATTTCGATAGTTGTTGTTCCATTCATATTTATTTCCATTAACTTTGTTTTTTGTTCGTTATTTTTGAGCTCATTCATTTTCAGCCACGAAACGACTTTTGTTATCCGTTAATATTCGCGGATTGATTTTTTTCAAAATCAGCTTTGTTGTTTAGCTTCTTGGAATTTGAATCTGCTTTCTGTTTATTACTGACAGCTTCTTGGTGCTCCTTCAGGGAGCAGGCTACTATAATAAATCTATCTCACTCACAAGCAACACTCTAAGTCACTGGCCACTCCTTAAAATTAGATATTTACGGCAATATAAGAGTACCTATCTAGGTATCTTATAAAAAAATTCAAAAAAACAGCAAACAAAAGGCCTTCGGATCTAATTTTAGATAGTACATCGAGCGTGCTTCAATTCGTCAAACAAACCACTCATCCTGAATTATGAAGTGGCAATAAGCAAAGCTCAAAATGTTGCAACTTGGCTGAGTCTTTTGAATATAAAAAGGTCCAACCACTTAATACGCAATATCTCGAGGATCAATTTTACGCATGGTGGCATTTTATGTGGACTTTCTTAGAGGCTGGTTCTGTTTAACCAATAATTATGCAGAAGCTCCAGAGACAGAGATTCCAAAAAATTCCTCAGCCACTTTCTTAGAAAAGCCTTACCCAGGGAACTATTTTTAACTACTTTAGGAATTTTTCCCACAAAAATTGTCAGCTTTATAAAGGCCTGCACTTGCATGAGTAGTCAGGTGAGCAAAAGTATACATTCATCTTCAGTTCAGTGGTATACATCAGAGACAATACTGAGACCACCAACTCCGGCCGATTTCCCGTTACTTAGCCCACAAGCTATATTTTTTATGGAGTGTACACATCTGGTGCGCTAGTATTGTTACATAGAAAATCGTATTGACAAATGTCACGAAACTTCAAAAATTCCGGCTCACCAACACACTCCCAGCAGATATGAGACACTTCCGCTGTGGGCAAAGTTGCTGGCAGAGTTCATAGAATTTTATCCGTTTAATTTGAAATTGTTCGTTACGTGTGGATAATATTTTTTTTAGGAATAAGTGCATATTTTCTTAAAATGTTCATGAAAAATTAACAATGTAGATTGGTTGAGGGAAAATGAAAACATTTTGAGCAAATTTTCTTCATTATTTAAAAAAAATTTACACACTAAATCGAAGTTAATGATATCCAAAAGCGGAAAATACACAACCATCTTTGTCCTAATATCTTTCTAGTATATAGAACATCAACTTTCGATAATTTTACTAACCAACCAAATCAAATTATTCGCCTTTTAACAATTTATAATAACTAACCAATGGCATTCAGTAATATAAAAATGTTGAATTCCCGAATTCTGTCACATTTCCCCACGGTTGCCGCGGTTGGCAGCATTTATTTTTGTACTTTTTGTGTGTTTTTGCATGTCACACTGATTCTTTTTTGACATAACACCGATAAGAATACAAAATGGCGAATTTGAAACAAAATTGAGGGGCCCAGCGGCAAGAGGATTGTGAGTTGGGGGTCTCAGTATGGTTTGTCTATGGTCTCTGGTATACATATCGTCGGCTTACAAGCAAAAAACTGACTAAAAATTATATTTTGTATTATTGATGGTATAATAGAAAAGCATGTAGAAAATTGTGCAAAAACTGCCTATCGCACGGTATGCGGAACAACAGCCTCAGTGTTTTTCTTATCGAGATCCACTTAAAACTAGCTTGATTTATGTTTCATTTACACGGTCACACATTCCTAACACGGAAGATTAAAGGGATGCTAAATACTAGCCGTGTGACTAAAACGGACGGCATTACCTAACACGAAAAAAAACGTGACACGTTTTTTGGTCGGCCATCTTGTTTATGTGTTAGGAATTATGGAAAATCTATGCATGATGATATTTTTATAGTGATGGCTTACAAGATTTCGCTTTCCTGTAAAACAGAATTGCTTCCGGTAACGATGAACGGACAATTATTTATTTATGTCGTATAACTGATTGATGACTGTTACTGAAACTAATTACCACTCTTATTGAAATGAAATAGAAATGTTTTCAAGTGATTGTAGAGATACTGTTCGCCGGAACTTGTGTTTGTTTCCGTTTTACGTATCTATAATTATGGGTAGAACATCCATGACACTATCGGCGTCTGATTTGTGAACTCACTCTTACGCCTTTATTAGCATTGACTGCGGACAAACGGATCTCTCTGTCTCGTCTCGTGCAAAAATGCGCATGCGTGATGGTGTAAATGCAACATTATAAGCTTTCGGAAAATACTCTCATCATCCCAAAACGTTGTTAATCGTAACGCTAATCGTCAAGGTAAAAAGAAACTCAAATTCTAGTAGAAACCATTCGGTTTCCCGGTGTGTATCCATGCCAATCTTGTACACAAACCACTGAAATAAAATCGAGCATTTCCGTTTTTATGGATTCTATATCTTTGCATACTTTCAGTCGATTTATTGGCATTCGTATCGTAAGTAATATCGTAGAGAAGAACTGTTGCATAATTTATGTGACTTCACTAAATGCAAAAAATTCTTAAGACAAAATAGCTTCAACTTGAACGTTGAAGGTTCTCCTATAGTCCATCTGGCATCTGTTGGGTGGACCCCAACACGAACTGCGTTAAATAAAGGGTGCAATTCGTCTTCTTCCTTTTTAATATACCGTTTGGAATTGGCGAACTCAACTAAAAGTCATTTGCTATTCGTTGATGACTTGATCTTTGAAAGGTTTTGAAGCTGCCTGTGTAAAAGCTAGAATGATCATACAGTAAAATAAATTGTAATGCCAACAATTTTCGTCGGTTAAAATGAACCCAAATATCAAAATCTTTGATTTAAGAATGAAATTGAAATGATTTAATAAAATTCTTATGGAGCTGAATACCTGATTCTTGAAAACTTAAAAACGAGTTCTTGTTAACAAAAACAATATTTGAACCAAGAACTTTTAACTTAAAATTTGTTAAGAATCTCAAAATTCTTCCCTTAGCAATCTTTTTTTTTTTCTGAGCGATGGATAAGGCAACAAATTCTGAAGTGACGCACTGATAAAGTTTAATGCGTTCTGTAACCTATAAGAGTTCATTCGGATGTTTATGGTATCGTATTTTTCTCAAGAAATGTGCAAATTTTCTGTAGTATAGGTCACGCTGTGTCAATTTCTTAGGATGCTAGTTCAATCTGTGAACAAGCATGTTTCCGCTCTGGATCATCCTGTGTCGATCACATCAACACCCTGCGGATCATCAATGAGCAGTGCGTTGAATACCGATCGCCACTCCACCTGCTGTTCATCGATTTCGAAAAGGCGTTTGATATTGTCAATCGGGAGTTTATTTGGCGTGCCTTGCGCAGGAGAGGTATCCCAGATAAATTAATAGCAATTATTAAGGCTACGTACGATGGGTCCACATGTCACGTTTTGCACAGAGGAAAGCTGTCTGAGGAACTCGAAGTCCAAAGTGGGGCTCGCCAATATTGTTTTTATTAGTGATCAGCGATGTGCTAAATGCGGTTTTATCGATGGTAAATGGAGGATTTCGATAGACTCTTACATCTGAACTCAAACACCTCGACTACGCTGACGATGTATGCCTACTATCTCACAGAATAATGGACCTTCACCAAATGACAGCAAATGTGGAGAGGGAAGCAGACGTCGTTGGGCTAAAAATTAACAAAAACAGAAATGATCAGCCTGGGACCGAACTGATCAACTCATACTTGTATATGCATTGCTGGAAAAACGGTTGAGAGAGTAGAGAGTTTCCAATACCTTGGGAGTATTGTCTCAACCGATGGCGGAACCGAACTGAATATAGCCAGCCGAATAGGTAAAGCGAAGTCTGCTATTAGCTTAAACACCAAGCTACGACTGTTTCATTCCAACGTTGAGTCCGTGCTGCTATATGGATGTGGTACTTGGAGAGTGACCACTACTAACACAAGAAAGCTGCAAACGTTCGTTAATAGGTGCCTGCGTAATATCTTAAGGGTTTTCTGACCAAACCGTATCTCGAACGAACAGCTTTATGAGAGAACCGGCCATGAACCTATTGGCACAACCATACAACGACGGAAGTGGCAGTGGATTGGTCACACTTTCCGAAAAGGTGATAGGTCCATAGCTAACCACGCGATGCAACGGAATCCGCTTAACCAGGATGGCAGGATACGCGGCGGTCCTAGAAGAACATGGCGTAGAACAGTCGAGAAGGAAGCACGGCAACTGGGAAAGAGTTGGGGAGAGCTGAGGCACATTGCCAGAAGCTGCACACGATGGCGCGTAGGCGTTGTAGAGGCCCTACGACCCACAAGGGGATATAGGACATAAGTAAGCAAGTAGTTCAATCTGTTATACTACGAGCAGTGAACTAACCCCCACCGGATTGAAGCCCACGCGTCTTATTTCCCATAAAAAAAAAAAAAACACCCATACGGGCTTTATTTCTTCTTTGTTATTTCACTGCAGCGTGAGTCAAGCCAAGCAAAAGGTCTTTAATTCCGTCTATTTCGATTCTAACCCACCAATAGCTCTAAGTTTTGGGTATTGAAGCTAGTCCTTCTAACAAAAGATGTACTTGAAAAGGGTTTTGTAGAGGGATATGCTTCTTTGAGACCGTTTTTGTGTGACTTTTTATTTTTGAGACACATGGAAGGGACCTACAAATTTTTCAGATTTACACATACTATCACAAATACCAATATACTTTGCACAGCTGTTTTACGTCATTTTAAGAATTTTGTCTTAAACCGAATGCGCAAAGTTTGGTGAAAACCAAAAAAGAAATACATAAATTGCCATGGATATAATTTTGTAGGACTTATTATCTTCATTGCCTTCCTCATTTTTCCAAAAACGAATGCAATTTCAACAGCTGATATTGCTGTCAAATAACGCACTAATCCATTTACAAAAGCAGATCAATTTCGTTGCATGTTCCATGCGCCGCGTTAAATCTGAGATCTGTAAAAGATTTTTGGTGGTCCCAATGGAAAACGACATTAGTTCGAACGGCTGAAAGATGCTTTCATACGGCTTTTATATGTGTCAGAAGTTTTTGAGAAGTGGGGCAGTGAAAATAAAAACTGAAACCCATCCTTGGTAGTTCTGAACCCTAATCACCCTGGCTAGGTACATATTTTTAATAGCACTAGTCCCCAAAACTTCAAAGTATCCTCTCTAGGATCATAAGAGTACTAAATTTTAAACCACTTTCGCTTTCAATCGCCCAAATCCAAGCCAACAAAACATAAATTCTCTGTACCAGAGATGTCCAAAGCGGACATTTTTATTCAAATTTGTCCACATAGAATAGTTCTCCGCACAGCAAACCCTTTCACATTTATCAACACATCAAACAAGACGGCCATTGACCCACTCAAAACACAAACTTTTGGCGCAAAATTCAAATTCACTCTCATCGCAAACATGACCATTCCCATACATCACTCTGCAGAGGTAAACGCATAATTGAATAAAATAAATTCAATTTCCATTATGCTAATGGTACCCCATCTGGATGGGGCATTGGCCAAACACCTCTTCTATTTTTGATTCTTTGGCTGAACCATCAAATCCCCAATTTGAGTCTATCAGGCGGCTGTCATTACACGCTCCATTACCACCAGCTACAAGCAGAAGCATTCGGCACATACGAGTATCATTGTTTGACATTGAGAAGGGGCGATGACCACGCGCTCATATATAACAAATAACAATTAATCTTCAAAATAGACAGAAGTGTGAAAAACTATACCCACACCATCACCGAGGATGACTTGGGTATGGGTATGGGTATTGGCAATCGTGAACTGATCGGACAATTAGCCCCTCCGCGATGGGAAAGTAGTTTGAGGTGGTTGTCAGGGGGATAATGGGTTTCGATTTGGATATTACGCAGTCTATTATATATTTCGATTTGTATCTTTCACTTTTGCTAGAATTTTGAATATATTTTTGTGGTTTGGCAGCGGCCACGGCCAAGATGATGGTTGTTATTACTTTTTTTGGGCAGCGCGATGATGTAACTCATATTGGCGGTTGGTTCGCATCTCTCTTATAGTAAAAAATAAAAAGCAAAACATATAGGAATTGCGCAACTGCCGAAAAGAGTGAAAAATATCATAACTAATGGTGTTTTATACCTATTAGGCTTGAACCTTGAATTTTAAAGCGTTCATTGACTTTCTTTTGCGGTCGCTAAAAAAATTAACGTATAACTTGAGATTTGTTTATATTTGCCTACTAACTTTCGGTGGGCTAAGCCGTTTTCGTCACATGAAATTGCGCAGCGAGTTTACTGGGCGTTATACGAGCTAGGCAATTAGTGGACTTATGCATCAAGTGGAAGTACCTGTGTCAAACTTTAATAGTTCCAAAGCTGTTAGGTACTCCAAATCCCTTTACATAAATAGGTCCGCATGGAATGGAGTTTGAAATTCAGGCGATTTGTTAGTATCTGTTATCTGAATTTTTCTGTGATTAAAACTGAAGAAATATTTTAATTGGAAAGTTACAGAGCGAAGAATAAAAGACGAACCATCTGCTATGAGTTTTCTTATAAATCCAGAAGGAAGTTTTTCATTCTGACGTTTAACTAGTTCTGTTTGTACAATAAATAGTTCAGCTCTGTTTAGCATAATTAAATTACCTTAAGGGTTTGTTCAAAGTTAATCTACTTATTCATTCTACTTTAATACTTTTAACAATAATACTAATACTACAACAATTTGAGACTATGTATGATGAAGCAAAAAACAAAATAAATTGTTTTAAGAGTGGATCCCCTGATTTAGTCATTTCCTTGTTATTCTTTGTTTGTTTTGCCAATAAATACAAAATTTTTTTGATTCAAATTCTATAAAATGTATTTTTTTGTTTAATTTTAGTCGCATTTTAACTAAGTTTCTAATGTAGTTTTCGATTTGGCAAAAAGATCAATTTTTTTTGAGAAAAAATATATTTTTGTCTGATTGAGATTGCTTTTCATGTTCGATTTGCCAAAAAAATGTATCTTTTTTTTGATCTGACTATCTTTAGAGAAATGTAGATTTTTTCTCAGATTTCACACATACTTTCACTAATACTAAGGGTTTTTTTTACTGAATTATTAATTTTTCGAGAATGGAAACGATTGTTTATATTAAATTATTTCGAAATGCGTTGTTGTAAATGTGTAAAAATCAATTAAAATGGATTTCCAGTGCAAGTAAAAAAAAATATTTTTTCCGGCCAACTGAATAGACACAAGAACCAATAAAATTCGGATTTTATGTTCGATTTGGCAGCAGAAATCGGAGATCTCAGATCAAAATCTAAAAAAGCCAAATCGAAAACGACATAAGTGTGTGGCGAGAAACCTTATTAGAATTAATTTAGCTAATTCCAACAATTTCAAAAGGTTTTCGCTACCAAGAAGTCGTAACTTGTGGGCGCCATGGCTAGAACATTATTTAATATGTGAGACTCCTGAGGGAGGAGTCTTCAGGGATCAAATCGCCACTTTCGTGAACGTATAGCTCGTAGATTAAGTTAATTTTACATGTGAATCAAAAACCATTTCGTCATATAATGCTCGTTCACGGACGACGTGATTCGACTCCAAGTTGGATAATCAAAAATATCCAAGGTTTTTTTTCCACGGCGGCACCTCTTGCGAACGCCTGACAAACACCTGCGAGTATAAATATTCTGAGAAAGTTTCTGACATTCAGAGGCGAAATCTGTAAGGTTTGTGGTTGCAGATCGACCCTTCAAAAATGGAGACAATCGATTTGCAATGGAAGAACATTGTATCGTAAACGATGCTTTCAAGGAGCTTTGGTTTACAAGAGAGTTTATCAATAGGTCTATAATAAGATACCCTTTTTGGGAATGGGATATGGGAATGATAAAAGAGTCCATCCAAAATTTAGGGAAAATTCCCTGTGTAATTGAGAGCTGGAAAAGAGAAGACAGGGGCAGTGCTATTTGTTTAACACATTTCTTTAAAACAATGGCAGGGAGACCATCTGGACCGAAGGAATAGTCGTCTTTGGGAAGGTTTATTTTTTTCAACTACTGAAGATGAGCTTGTGATAATAGATGTAAAAGAGGTTTGAGTGCAGCTATTCATGTAACTGAAGTAGTCAGTCGATCGTACTCGGCATAAAATTGGTTGGTCCCTTCCATTCGTCCCAAAAAATAAAAACTCGCATAAACGAATGGTTGCGACAAGCTATGCCTAATGTTATAAACTAAACTGTTAAATAAATAATCAGTTGGAGCAACAGGCCCGTAGGGACCCGAGCCTAGCTTCTCCCAACCATTCCTCTTGTGTGAGTTTTTAATTTTTAGGACGAATGGAAGGAATCTACAATTTTATGCCGAGTCCAAACGGCCAGTTGAGAAGCTCTTTCATGATAATTATTTGGATGTTTGATAGACGTTCGCGAGATTTGGCGCAGCGGAAAAAAACCTTAATTTGGAATTTGGGAATTCGGGATTCGAACCTGGGACCCTTCGCTTAGTAAATAAGTAAATGCGGGTGCTATTTATTAAGGTTTAATTTTGGAAATCTTAACTTAATATTTGAGTTGCGTGGACAGATATCCAACGGCTATACTCGATCGTTGATAAGTCTCTACTGTTTTTGGTCGCAAACTAATTGCCTGGTACGTTAAATCGGAGCTTTTGATGTCTTCATAATGAAAAAGACTGTGAATTGATTATTTTGTGCAGTATAAGCTTGAGTGTTGTATCAAGAAAATGGAGACAAAATCAAGTCAGTGTACATCTGTCAATGTCTGTATTACAAATTTAGAAAGCATCCTTATCTGTGGTGTGGAGAAGAGGTACCGCCAGTGGAATTGATCGCATCCGGAATGCTGAGCTTTATAGACAAAAATATGACTCGAAACTTGTTAGCTGATGAACAGTTTTCAATAAAACAGTACCATCCCTAAATGTCGAAGCTAACTTTAGCAAAAAAAAATTAACTACGGTCCGGGGTCTAAAAATTAAAAGCGCTAAAGTGTCAAAGTTGCACCACGACCTGCAGTAATAAATTACTATCACAGCAATCGCTCAATATTGTTAACGAACTGCCACAAATTTCCTTCCGGTTCAAAGCATTCTGACCTTCATGCGTGCCCCATCACGGGTCATCACTTGCCCCTTATCTGAATTTTGAACCAACCAACAGTACAAACTAACGAGATGAACACGCATCTCACCTCAGTCTCTGTTTCAATTCTCCCATGATTATTCTGACTTATGACAGCAACACAGGTAGAACGAAGCTATAAAAGCGGAGAAAAAGCCGAAAAGAAGGTGCAACCACCTCTTCCGATCATTGACCCACTGTTTAGCTCTGAACTGAACTATGTATCTATCAAAGCGATTCTCAAGGCTACTAGCTAGAGCTGGAGCAGCTTGAATCGAGCCGGGCTCAGATGGAAAATAATACCCTCTGCACCATGAAAATGTCTAAGAGCCCGAAAGGTTATTGACTTTCAAAATCAAAGCACTGAGTGGAACAGAGAGCGTTTCACTTTCCACCTGTAAAGAGCAAACTGAGAGCGCGAGAACTCCCAAAAAAGTGCCAAAAATAACAAAAATTAATAACGCGCCGTCGTGTGCGTTAGCCATGTCCAAAGAGAACTTTGACAAATGAGTTCTGAGTTCTCTTTAAGTATTGTCGGCCAAAAGGTAAACGCTCTCTTGCTTAATATGTTATATCACCGAAAAATGTGTAGTGTATTGTTACCGGACGATGGTCTTTTTGGTTGGACTCGCATCCACTCGCCCTCCCATACATAGGTACGGATGCACACAGAAATACAATCAAAGCAAGAATTTGGGCATTCGAAAGTTTCAAATCGACGCACACAGAATTGACATCGTAATCATTGCGCGATGACGATGACATAAAATAAGTTCGTTCAACTCCAGTTGAATATGATGACGATCCGATCCGAGACTTATGGTGATTGCGATGGAAATTATGTCGATGGGAATGCTGATCTTTGGCTGTTTTTTTATTTTCATATAAATATTGACCATCGAGAGGGTTGTGTTTTTTATTGGAAACTGAACGTAGGAATTTCGAGCATTTTCTAACATCCATAGGCAGTAGATTTGACTTCGATGTGGAAATTGGAATGTTGGAATTAGGAACCACATTCACTGCAGTTTAGATTATAAGGGGTGGACGTCAATTACATAGGTCTACATGTGAATATTAGTTAACTCAGACATCTGTTCGGCTCTTTTCTTTTTAACCGACTGGACACACGGAGGGTTTTGTGTTTCGCGCGTATCCTATGTCCGTTCGTACGTGACGCCCTGTAGCCTAAGCGGCTTGACCGATTTTGAAGAGTGAGGTGTCAATAGATTCGTATTCTTCCCCGGAGTGTCATAGGCTATAAAGAAAAAAATAAGAAAAATCTATTTAAAAAAGAAAAACAGAAAAAAAAATGTCAAACAAACTCGCGGTAATCCCTTTTAAGGTGAAAAAATTGTAAAAATAACTGCTGCGTTTCTATTTTATTGAATTAATAAAAAAAAAAAAACACCCGACTGACTAAAAAAAAGAACTAAAAATTAAAAAGACACATTAAGTTTACCTTACTATTTGGCAATCGGAGGGTACTCATATTTTCGCTAGGCTGTGTAGGTATAGTCTCCGATTATCAATTAGCTAGGTATATTTCAATGTGTCTTGGTCATTTTTAGTTCTTTTTTTTTAGTCAGTCGGGTGTTTTTTCTTTTTTTTTATTAATTCAATAAAATAGACACGCAGCAGTTATTTTTACAATTCTTTCACCTTAAAAGGGATTACCGCGAGTTTGTTTGACATTTTTAAAGACTCATCTATATAATATAATTTTTGAAACTCTAACGACCAAAATTAGCTATTTTTCCAACGACTTCACTTCAGTTGTCTGCAGGTTTTAGTACTTTGGTATACTTAGTTATTTCTGCGTAGTTATAACATTTTTGTTTGCAGCATACTTTGAAAAGCCGGATTTAAAATAAAATAAACAATAAGGACCTCAAGTATCCATAAATGGATAAAAGCCTCATCTCTTTTTCTGACCCCAAGAGTTTGATGATTCTGGCAAATTTTGAGATAGCAAGGAAATCGCAAAAAACAGCTTCAGCATAATGCAAAAAAAGTTCGACAAATAAATCTTCGAAAGGCTTAAAAATGTTGGTAAAATGCGTCCAAAGAAACCAGAACTTTCTGGGAGACGCGATTACTATAGCGAATTAAAAAATCATAGAAAAACGAGTATAATTTGGCAAACGGAAAATAACCGTATCAAAACCCTTCTAACCCTAATAAAATGAGCACCAGTAACCATGACACAAACGATTTAAAATGTGTCGGTACAGCATCAAAAAATAATAAGAAAGCGTTCAAAAACTGTTTTGTAAGCCTTTGACAGAAAGACGAAAAAGAAGAATCTGAAAATGCAGCTCAGAAAGATATCAAGAAACTAAAAAAGAAAGAAAGAGCGTAGGTACACATCTAATGAAAAAAACAGAAACAAAAAACGTATTAAAACATACTTCGAAAAATGCATCAAGGCTATTTTATAAAAACGTTGTGAGCTCATGAAATAAAGCATCAAAAAAACGTGACCAAAGAGCAACTTAAACTTGAAAACCTCATCGAAAACAAGTCGGAAAATGCATAGAGACGGCAGCGCGAGGAAAAATAATTGTACAAAATAATGCGCCAAGAAATTAAGCGTTAAAATTGCGACGAAATTTAAAAAAACTCCCGACAAGAAGCGCATTCAAAAAAGCCTCAAAAACGCCACAACAACCGACTCAATGACTTTCGAAAATCCCTTACCGATGAGATATATCCAATATCCGTCGTCAATCGAGCATGGAGCTTTTGAGGGTATTCCTATAGCACTACACGAAGGGCTTCAGTGAGGGAGAGGCCCTTCCCATGCAAGAAACACACTTGAAAATCAAACTAAAGAGGCGGGCTGAAGCACTAAACGTGCATATTGAGCCGCCAAAGTCTTTGGAACTATCACCAACACTCCTCCTGAAGGCGGTACTTAAATTGATCCATATGGAGGCAGTATAGTGTCGACCATGAACTAAAAGCCTAGCTTGCCTTGAAGTCCTGAAATCCCTATGCTCAAGTAGCCCACGAAGCCTTTATTTCACTGACCCTATTACACATACACCACGACTGGTTGCCAATGGTTCTTTCTTTGTATAGAAATATTTTGCAATTTGAACTCAAGAACAAAAGAAACCCATTACCGAAGTCACTGTCCAATCGATCTTTCAACAACAACGATCTTTCAACTTTACCTACAACACCAATAACAACAAATCGAATGAAGTGCAAAAGGCGAATGAACTCTGTCTATAGACTGTAGCCGCAGCCTACCAGGCCGTCACCTCGATCACCACCGCTCTCGCGTCGATCTTGATGATGATGAAAGTTATGCAACGGTGAGCGAGCGAGCGAGCGATCGGCAGGCAACCAACTTGCGCGCACAGAGAACCAAACTCAAATCCAAATTTGCAACAGTTGTAGGCACAGGCACAGGCACAGGCATTTGGCATACACGCTGTGTAGTGGCTGCGGCTTTCATGTGCAGTTTTCGCTGCACTGCACCACTGTTAACGGGGAAAATGAGGAAATGGAAAACCAAAACACTGTTTACTGTACATTCACCCACTTTTCGCCAATAATCTTGGCTTCTTCGAAACCGCCGCCGCCATCATCAGCATTCACAACCACAACTACAACAACAAAGCGACGACCGAACCAACACGTAAGAAAGTCTTTTCGCGTTGCATGTCACTCTGCCCCTCGTCTAACCTAGCCACCCCCTCCTGTTGATGATCGCGCGGTGTAATTTTCTCCTCGTCTTTCTTTTTTCCTGCTGATATTTCACCTGGAAAAACAGTTAGATGCATGAATCTGCAACTGCAACACTGCGCGGATTGGTGCAAAACATACCATAACGGTAGATAATGTGTCATGTTCTTCGGCCAAGCCAGCGAAAGAGGGTGGCCGTGTCTGTGCTTTAAGGGGACTGTGGGTGTTTTTGGCAACATTGTTGAGTAATTTATAAGATCAATCCTGTGCGCTCTCGTGGACGGACTATGCAATTTGCCTACCGCGCCAATTATGTGGGTTGCACAGAAAATATACATACGAGAATATCGTACCAGCCAAATGTGGGTAAAATATAGCATTTTCTGACGGATAAGCGCCGCGCGCCGCTGCGACGTTGCTGTGTGTATTTGTGGCGTGCAAAATGATTAATTCGCATCTGTTGAGTGAATGTTGCACATTCCACGAGCGCGAACGTATTTATTGTTGTTTTTGTATTCCGGGTGCGATGCGCTCGAAGTAGGTCAACAGGTGAATGATGGCTTGCTGGAGATGCAGATGGTTGTGGATGATACAAATTTGCAATTGAATGGGAGTTAAGGTCGGAAAGTAGAGTTGATCTGACAAACGAAATATGCAGATGGATAGATACTTGGAATCATTTTTTAAATCAACTTTTGTGTGGGTCTCACACAGTAGCGAAATTTTTTAAATGCTAAAAACCGAAATAGGAAAGGAGAACTTGACATTTTGAAAGGGGTCGGCATTTTATTTAAGGCACTGTTCCCACCAACGTAATTTAGCCAAAGTTATTTATAAATCAAAGTAAGACCGAGGTTTTAGTGTTTTAGTGTGACATTTACGTCCAACTTTCGGCACAGGGCTGGGCAGCCTTTATTACGCTTCCAGTTCTTGTGGGATGAGAGCGGTTTCATGATAGAAGTTTGCCGATTGAAGAATAGGGATAGTTCCAAAAAATCAGAGCTTGGTCAAATTCCCCACTGAATATGTTGCTGCCTCTTCTGAATATCATTTAAGTGGCGATGAGTGGAGAAATTCCTAAAATATTGCTCTACGTTATGGTGCCCAATATACGTATGGGTATAGCGATGACAATCGTCGGTGTAGTGGTTAGAATAATTGCTTATAAGAGTGGCAAAGGTTGAGGCCCCTTCATACAAATTGGTTTCTACTCTACCAAAATTCGAGGCTGATGGATGGTCCAGGACTTATAATCCCCTTTTAAGGAAAAAAAAAACTCCTATTCCCATATAAAGGGTGTTTTTTTTTTTAGAGGTATAAGAACTTTAAGTTCTTTAACTTTAACTTAACCCAAATTCCAACTTATGGTTTTTTTTTCCGCTGCACCACCTCTCGCGAACGTCTGACAAACATCCGAGAGTATAACTGTCATGAAGGAGCTTCTCAATTAGTCCCAAAATATTGAAAACCCACACAAACGAATTGTTGTGAGAAGCTAGGCCTAGGGTCCCTACAGACCTATTGCGCCAGCTATTTATTTATTTATTATTAGAACTTTAGGTTGGCATTTTAACTGGCGGCCATTTTCTCAGCTGTCAAGTGATTTATTTTTAGTTTGGATTGGCATTTCAACATGAATAGACTGACGCCTGAAGAACGCTTCCAAATTGTGCAAATTTATTTTGAAAATCATGCTTCTCTTCGAAATACGTATCCCAATTTTCATAAGCGAATTTTGTTTAGCAATTGAAGTTCACTTTTCGTTGAATGGATACGTCAATAAACAAAACTGCCGTATTTGGAGTGATGATAATCCTCAAGTGTATGTTGGTCCCCCGTTGCATCCACAAAAACTGACTGTTTGGTGTGCTTTATGGGTTGGTGGAATAATTAGTCCGTACTTCCTTAAAATGGATGCTGCCCAGAACGTTACAGTCAATGGTGACCTTTATAGAGCCGTGATTACTGACTTTTTCGTTCGTCAATTGAACAGCCATGATGTGCAGGAGCTGTGGTTTCAACAAGACGGCGCAACATGTCACACAGCCACAGCCACGTGCCACAATTGATTTATTGAAGGAAACGTTTGGTAACCGCAAAGTTGCGCGTTGCGGACCCGTGAATTGGCCTCCAAGACGCCGCTTGACTATTTTCTCTGGGGATATGTGAAGTGTTAGTCTTCGCTGATAAGCCCGAGACGATTGACCACTTGGAGGACAACATTCGCCGCGTTATTGCCGTATATTGGGAAAAGTTGGGAAAAGTCATCGAAAATTGGACCTCCAGATTACGTCCGAGCCAGCCGTGGCGGTCATATATACCAGAAATCATATTTAAATTATAATGCCAGAAGATTATCTTTCGAATAAAATAAATTTCATGTCAATTTAAAAAAATCATCTTTGTTTTATTCCATTTCAAAGTTATATACCTCTAAAAAAAAACACCCTTTGTTAACACTTCTTCTGATTTAAAAGCTTAGACAGCTTGTGTAGCTACATATTTCACTTTGTCGTATCCAGTCTCCCATAAGTATGTATATTTTCTAAAATGCTGGTGGTTGGTTGTTACTTGCGCCAGTTGATTCAATAAGGTCTCCGCTCTTAAGAATAGTGACGGTCTTAACATTTAATTTTCAAGAACACGTCTTTGTCGCAGAAGTTTCCTTAAATGGCAGCGGGATTAACGTACCAGCTATTGAAATATATCCTCAAAATTTCATGTATCTACGACGTCGGATTGCGCTGTGCGTTGATGAGTCCGTCCAGTCAGTCAGGACAAAAGCTCTCTTGGACGTGAATTAATTTTCCGCTTAACACGGTTCCTTACATCCGTATAGTCTTGTTGATAAATTTCTTCTTAGATCGAGCGTTAAAGTCTGCGATTTCCACTTTTTTTTATATTGACTTCTTCAATGTGATCCAACATCGCTGCAGGTTTTTCGTTAGTGCGTAGAAGCTGTAGATTTGGATACCATATGAACTCCAGCGGTTTCGAAGTTGTTCGATAGACCACCACCTTTTTGCAGAGCGCGGGTTCCACTTATATTACTAAGCTCTCTACTTTTATACTACTCTTATATCGAATCTGGTTGCAGCGTCAACTTCTAATACTTTGCAACCCCTACCAGCTACTCACAGGTTAACCGTGAACTGCTGCAGGCGCAGTGCCTTGAAGTTAAGGGAATTGGAGAACTGATAGAGGTAAAAAAATAACATAGAGTTTTTTTTTCACTGTGACCATTCAAAACAGGACAACAAATTAACAAACCCATAAATGTCCCTTACCGATCGTGACCATTTTAAAAATTCCTCAGTTTCGTTCCAGCTATTTTTTGCACATTCAGTTGAGCTTGTTCCACGTGAGCACGACCAAAACTGCTTTCAAAATTCATCACAAGTTGAAAATGTTCAAACTTTCAGTTGTTTATCAACAAAAAAAAAAAACGTACAAAGGACTCATTTTGGCAAAGCACTGCAGCCAAAGGCCATAGCCACCCATATCAAAACAATTAACACCGATTACTCTCATATTCATCGATCAATTTGGCAGAATCGGGGACAACGACCGCCAGGCAAGTGAATAAGTCAGACGCCAACGATAGAGAACGACAGAGGAAAAAAATCGAAATCGCGCCTCAAATCCAGAAGCACAGCCATCACATCAGCATCCATAATCGCCGCTTCACCTGACTCCAGTCATAAACAACTTACTTACTTTTCCTCCGAGCGTAATCCAACCGTGCCCAAAAGCGACGTGAGTCTCACTCTCGATCGATCGTATGAAACATGACTGGCCATTGCACTGTAGAAGCTAATTCTACCTCTTGCCCATCCTCCTCCTCCTCCTCCTCCTCCTCCTCCTCCTCATCATCATCATCATCATCATGTATCCATCCATCCAACGCCGACCTACAGAAAAAGGAGAAATTAATTGCTCTTAGCAAAAAAATAAAGGCGTACACACACAAGCACATTCGTCTGCGGATTTTTGAAAAAAAGTAGATCCACCGCGATAGAAATTGAGATCACACTTTTCTTTCCGAATCTCACGCCCGAGTCAAGTCATCTCTCTCGTTGGAGCTGCCTGAGAACAGGTAGCTGCTGGGATTATAGTTTCCACTGAGCCAAATGTTATTAGCCCCGAAGTGGGCCCGCTACACAATAAAGCATTTTGGCCGATAACCTGGTCAACGATTTGCTGTCAAAGGCTTGTGTTATTGTCGTCGATCGTCATCGTCGCTGTCGTTGTCGACCTAAGGAACAATGACGATTTGGGGATAATGGATTTACTGCCTTTGTGACTGACACGTTATTTTTGACGGCACACCTTACATTATGGCGGCGGCGGAACAGTTGTGGGAGGCAAAAGTCATGTCGATGCCATTGCTCTGATGGATTAATGAAGAGATTTAGACGTGCGGCGGTGTACAGTGCACACCGTACGGCAGCATTTCGCTTTCGATGTTTCATCGGAAAATTGGTACACGAATTGATGTTGGGGAAAGTCGCGCTCGCAATTGCTACCATAAACACAGGTGTGCGAAGTGCGATGTGAGCTATCTTGGCCGCAGAGAGTGAGTGAAGCGAAAGAGATGCGATATGGCCATAATGTAGAACAAACATTTTCGAAATCATATTCTCACTTTTTGCACTGCGCGTGAGTCATGTAATCGGCCGCGGCGTCACGGTGGAGTTAAACGAAAGGACGAGTGACTGCGGCTGTTGACTCATGGGACCGCAGTTAGTTGGTACTTTCGGGTCTCAGCGAAATGACACAACAATTGTAAATCATTCCAAGCAGGAAGAATTGCTTAACGGCTTTGGATTTAAGTGGAACTGCATCCTCAAGTTGTTGTTTGGGGTTAGTCATACTTTACATGCAAATAAACTGCCAAGGACGCTCAACATTTTTACTTCAATCTTACTTGTCAAGCTTATGATCTCATAAAATCTTTCGATATAAAACGAGATCTGCAATTTGAGCTCTTCACCTTGTGACGAAATCACAGAAAAATATATCTTAAGCAACTTTGTATGTAGTGCCGTCCTTTCTTTTGCTAAACATGCAACTCAACCTTACCCAGCCTTACAATAAGAGGCTCTATGGCGGGCGCATTTCTTTCCAAAATTTGGCGATTATTCTATTTACACGAAAGACTGTTTTCTTTCGAATTTCCTTGTAACAGAAGAGAATAGCTCTACAGGGTAACAGACTTCACGGGAAAGGCATGGCAATTAAAAATCGTAGATTAAATAAATTGAAATGAAATTCTAGTTCGTGTATATACAATAAATACACGTCACGTCTTTGTAAACAGTGACTTAATTAACGAAGGGCCTTAGGGTTCTTCCATTCTGTCCAACACCTGGCTTTGCCAGTTTTTTTTTTTTTTACCGTCAAATGTCCGAGGAAGATTCGATCAATGCAATCATGTCAAATGTTAGATTTGCTGCAGACGTTCAGCCAAATTGCCCCAAATTTTGCATAGCCCTCTGTAAAGGCTTTGACAGTTTGCAAATTTCTGACTTCTGACGCAGCTGCAAGCTCTCAGTGATTATTGGCGATTGGATGAAGAGTTGCCGACAAAATCGCTAGATCTAGTCGATTTTTAAGACTCTCGACGCTTTTTAATAAAATAAAAATAAAATCTAGTGAATTCAAGCGATTTTTTACTACCAAACCCTGCTACTACAAACATGTTCAAAAAAGTGTCAGCCTCGTACCTGTTTGAAAATATTTACCACTGCGTATGGCTGGTTGCACATGCCAATAACTGGTTGTTTAGTAGGCGGCGCCGCGACGGATTTTTTCTTATAAACATCGTTAAGAACAAATTGCGAAACCAACTTTCAACGCTGACGTTAAATTCAATAATAACAATAAGAAATCAATTAAAAGTGATGAACAAGAGCTGCTGTAATTACGATCTACCATCAGACGACGCGACGTCATAAGTAAAATCGGAAAGCCAACAAAATCGCAATCTGATTCAAGAACTATAACCGAGGCATCAAACTTAAAAATAGATGAATCCATCTTTGAGCTGGAAATTAATTTCTAGTTTTTAACTTTCTTTTTTTTTCCAAAACGTTTTTTTTTTCTTTACTTGAATTTGTTGGTTGTTTTGTTTTTTTATTTATTTTATTCAATGTATGTATTTTTTTAACTTATAATTTCAGCGAATTCTAGCGAATTTTTGCGATGCAAAAACTAACATTTCTAGCGGATTTTTTTTTCTCTTAGCGGCAACACTGATTTGGATGTCCTTTCGTGCCAAAAGGGCAAGATAATCCCAATTCTGCAGTAGATTTGTTGAACCTATCCCCATAATCTTCGTAAAGATAAAAATTCCATTTGATTCGCAAGCATATCCTATAAGCAATGAACCCTACTTGAGGTAGTTACTCCTCCCCTAATTACAACCTCCTGCTAGGTAGATCTATTCGAATTGATATGGTTGTAGAGTCTACATTCAACCGACTGTTATTGTAATATTCAAATTTTAAAACTCAAAAATAACATCAACTTCCCGGATCGACCACAAGAGTGCGACACAAAAACCAACCTACCATTTTGTATTTTATGTCAGTCATATATTCATTCGTGTTTTGACCTTCAATAAATCGACGAGTCATTCCTTTTTGTCAAGCATTTTCGTTAAGTACTTTTTAATTTTTTCTTCTTTTGGCTTTCAAAATTAGTTGGAGGAAATAAATAAAATACATTTCTTGAGTTTATTAGAACGCTTTTTAATTCGTCGACACGCTCCTGCATAGTCATCGAATTTCTTTACACATAGAAGGTACCCTTTGCCTGGCAACGTCATAAAGACTTCAATCAAATACCCAATCGGTTCCATTATTTTTTAACGATTTCTGACATAACCCAAATGTCATTTCCTAAGTTGTCTGTCACAGAGAACTCTCCGCCGAAGAGCACGATGTGCACAGTACTCATACAAAAGAACTCAATTCACAAGTCACAACTCACAACTCACAACTCACAACATACAATTCAACATGAAATGTTATTTTTCGATTTTTTTTTATTTAATGCGTGCCGATTAAAACGTAAATGCAGACGTCAGACGTCAATGCCTCACTCTTTGCCATAGCGAATGACATATTCGAAGGAAGAGAGCTACAATTGCAAGCAAACAAGTTGCCATTTGCCAATGGAATGTGTGTGTGTTTATGTGCGAATATGTCTATTTTAATGTTCTTTTCCACCTCCTTCTTTCATTAACAGTTAGGAAAATTGTGAAAGTTGCCATCCTGCATGCATACACTACACCTATCTATTATAGAAGCACTCGGCAATGCATTCTAACAAAGTGACGGTGAATGATAAAAGAGGTGTCAGTTAGTTTTTTTTTTTTTTTTGTTTATTTTTATACCATCAAGGAGCCTACACGACTGCATAATCCAATCTACGCCCAGACATGCAAGTGCATTTAGAAAAACTGTTATGCGATTAATCGGCATTTCCATAATATGCGCACATGCATTCACATTTTGACAGCTCGTAGAGAAGAATTGCTTTTGCATTGGATGACATTATCAAAAGGGATTTGAGAGTAGTACTTTTTGCTAAAGTTGATGGGCGAGGAAATGTGCTTCTTTAAAATGAGGAAAAAAAAAGAAGAACAGTGGGTTGATTTTATTGTAGTGGACAATGAGTTACTTACTTGCGAAAGGGCTTTTCGAGAAGTTGAAAGTCCATGACAGATCTAATCTAGCGTTTCAATGGATCCAGGGGACAGTGATAAGTTTACGATGACTGGGTCTTTGAAATGGCGGTTAAGTCTTTGTACAACGAGTTAAAGCGTCTTATCAAACAAGTTGATTCCTGTAGCCTAATGAAATGCGGACTCTTTTTAAGATATTCTATATTTTGTCTCAAGATTTTTCAGAAGAAAAAATTGTAATAAACCTGACTGCAAATAAATTTGCTACCGTATTTTATTTGAACATGTAGGGATTGATCTTTTTATTTAATTTTTTTTAATTTTTAAACAAATTTTGAGAGAATTGATCAAACTAATTCAATTGATTGATTTGATTGATTAACTAATGTCGAGTTAGGACAAAATTAAGTTATAGGCACCATCGTGTTCAGCATTTAAATCTACTTCCACTTAATTTTTTATGACCATAATCTTTTTTTGAACAGAAGTTTTTCTAACGAAAAAAATAATCTGAGAAACAAATTCCTGATTTGAAGTGATGATTTTAAACTTTAATCTGTACTCCTAAAAAGTTTGGAAAAAAACGTACACGGAAAGAATTTTTGGATCAAACCATGAAAAATAAGCGCAGAATCACGAAAAGTTTGTCTAGTTTTAGAGCTTAGCTAAGGATTTACTAATTCACGAATTTTTATTCCTAATTCTAGAAATTGTGTGAAGTGAAGATATTGACCCTCAAAAGTCGTGAATCAACACTTTTCATTATCAATAATGCGATCAAACGAGAAAAACATATTGCCATAACTGATCGCAATTTGACACAAATAGTTATCAATTTGATATTACATGGATTGTAAATTGCAAAAACAATTCGTAAATTACCACTTTTCTGTTGTAAATTACGATTTCCTCCCTTAGCAAATTCCAACCATTTAGTCTTGAATTGCAACTCAAAAGTGTTGATTTGCGAACTAACAGCAGTAGATTTACTACTTCAGTAGTTGCAATTTACAAATTCTTAGTCGTAAATTGCAACTAATTTTTATCATTTCGCAATTCATATTTTGCAATTTACGATTTTCGAGTGGTATTAAATTGAAAATGTTTTATCGTGAAATTAGAAAACTTCATTCTCAATTTGCAACTTATATCTTGTGATTTACAAATCAAAATGCATAGTTTTATTAATAAGGTTATTTTCGAATACATATTTAGAGTCATATTTTATAATTCTTTTTCCTCCTGATATCCAAGAAAATCATGCGGCGCCATATCGTCCGGAGACAACGGGATTTGTCTGGGATGGTTTTTTGGTTTATGCTGATATTTAAAATGCAAACAAAATATTTAGATGAACTAGACATTGATACGAACCTTTACAATTCTTCTCGATTACATATTTTAGAATCCATTCCAATTTATACTTCCTTTCTGATTGCGAGATGTACATTCTGAAAAAAATACAGATCTATATGCATATGATCATATGAATTATTCAATAGGTACTTACAATATATATTCCAGAATGTTGTACAATTAGAAGTACACAACCTATCAATACGAATTAGTTACAACATTAGCTGTTTTTTATTATCAGCTATGATCCATATAGATCATCGATTTACATGCACTTACAACAACAGCGCATGATCCTGCTTCTCATCGAGATCACAATCATGATCTGCAAATTATTTCTACTATTTCCGACTAGGTGGCTTGTTTTATTTTTAAATGTTGGTGTGCCTGTAAACGATAGCCACATAATCACGTTGCCAGACTAAAAAATGGAACACAAAAAATCAATTGATTTTTTTCGCATTCGAATAAAGTCCCTGTCCGTATTCCGAGTTATTTTGTTTTTTCTCGTTCTATAAAGGTATGTCCAGACCAGCCAAACATTTGATAAACAATTAAATACCTTAATTTTCCATATTTAATTCTAAAACACTTATTAAACAAAATAATTTTCATAAAATGTTTATGAAATGTTTTGCTGGTTTGGATCTGGACACCAAAAAAACATTTATGAAATGTTTCACAGTTTCCCAATCGTGATCGGAAATAATTTTTGTTCTACTAGTTTCCCAACAGAAAGTGATTTCGATTACATAAAATATTTTGTAATTTACGATTTCTCTATGTCAATTCATGATTTCAATTCACATGTGTTGGTAAATCACCAAATATTTTTTTCAATTTCAGATTGTAAAATGGTGTTTGAGATATTGACCTATTGGAGTGGTAAATTGCGCCCAACATCTCGCAAATTACTACAAATAAAAGAAGCTCGAATTGATACTTCTAATCGTAAATTTCAACAAATTTTCAAATTTTGTATTTTCCGCCGTCAATTTTTCAATGTCAAATTACGAATTTTTGTATCACTCCAAGACAAAATCAGTGTGATTTACGAAAAATATATAATTCGTAAATTGCAACTCAAAATTTTGCAATTGGTGATTTTCAATTCTTTCCGTGCATGGGACACCCTTCAAGGCAGCCTCCTTTTTTTTGTTTAACTAAGTACAAGACAACAGCTTTTCTTGAAACCCAACTCTTCAACTGCTCTTAATCCCAATAGCAAATAAAAATTCGCTTTGCAAGAGCCTTGTTAAAATGACACTTCACTATGAGTGTTTGCGCGCTGTAAGCATTCCCTTCAAGTTCATGTTCATCACAGTCACCGAGATCGAGTGACGGTCGCGTGGTAGATCTCATTCACAGCCCCTGTAAAAAAGAGTAGGCATACAACCACCAACCAACTTGCAGTTGAATAGAAGGCAATAATCGAATGCATCGACGAAAGTCGGAGGCAAGAAACATAATGCAAAAAAAAGCGAGTAAAGCCAACTGGCTGAGACCAGGAAGACATTCGCCGCATAACATAATATCCACAGAAGTGTGCCAATGAACTCTGACGACCGAGTGAACGGGCGGCGCGCGCGTCGAGAGTGAGAGAGCCATCGCATATACAAAATACAATACAATCGAAGTTGCTGTCTTCTTTGTCGATGGCATTCGCTGTATTACCATTTTACAATTTGTTTGCTTCTTTTGATATGTTGTAGTTGTTTTTATGCTTCAAGCTTCGTTTGGATCGTACAACGAAATTGTGGTATTGAATGGAGAAGGTGCTTCAAATTTACTGTTTATTTGTTGAGTAAAATTATCGCACGTCATCGGTCATTTGTTGGCCATAATGGCCGAACAAATTGTCGTTGTCAAAACAAACTCTCTTTCAATGGCCAATTGATATCCTCAAGCGTTGGCTTAAATGATTGGAGTTGGAGTTTGGAGAGCCGTTTAACAGCAGATGGTGCTAAGCGGTTGGGAACGGCCCAGTTTTTTTTGGATATATTTAAGATTTTGGGACATATTTTATGGTCTGCCTGAAGGTGAATATACCACAAATAGGGTAAGTATTGTTATAAGTGATAAGGAGATGAGACGTTTTATGTTTGTTTTAGGGTGCATTGTGCATACTATAACTTTAGTATAAAGTGCGGCAGTACTAATAACGGCTATTAGTGCAGGAACCAGGAAGTCACATGGCAAAATTGTGAACACAACTATTTTGCAATTTGAAGGCTAAAAATGGTCATTTCAAGTAGGTGAGTCCCATTATAAACTGAAGTGGTACAAAAGAAAATATTTGGCACTAATGGTTCGTGTTTAAAAACCTATTTAAAATTCAAGTAGGTTTTGTCTGTCTTTTTGGTAGTTGAAATGTATGGTTGTGGAATTTAGCTTTCACACGCTTTGCCGAGATGTAGCTATAAACATTTTGGCCTGCCATTCCAGATAAAGGTTAAACCACAGTTGAAGTGTTTGAAAATGTGTGAGATATATGCATTTTTTCAGGTATAGCCATCAGGGTGACTAGAACACAAAGTATATCTCAGCTGAATATGTTTGAATTCGAAACTGCCTCCGTCCGGTTATTTTTTAAGACTAATAGGTCTTTCTAAAGACTTCGGCTAATTCATGTTCGGCTTTCTCCAGCTTAGCATTAACTTGGACACCGTCTTGTCATTTTCGACAGTCGTTCGATATTTATGTTCAGAACTCTTTGGCAATGCTGGCAATACCTCCAAAACGCTCTCGAATTATTCAAACTCATTTTAGAAATCGCTTCCTTGAAAATAATTTGATAATCATTTTCAAAAGCTAAAGTTACTTAAGATAGATAAAAATAAAATAAACTAGCATAGAGAAGGAAGAAAATGACACGAATTGTCGATGAGGAAATTAACTTGTAGGCCTTTATTTTTGTTTAAATATTTCATTTGACAGTTCAATCCTTTGGAAGTTTTTTTTTACATGAAACTTTTCGGCGATGTTCTTACCAAGCTCTATGGACAAGTTCGACTGAGACGGACGTTAGTTTCTAATTCGTTTTAAGAAAAATGTAAGTATACGCGTAGGTAGATCTCTGAGCTTTTATATATCTTAGGTAGCCACGTCTATCCATTAGATGGATCGCGAGCTTACGACGCAGTTTCAGTGAAACTCCGATGAAACGAAAAAACGACGGGTTGAAGTTATATTTCTTGTGCAGTTATTCCGAACTTCAAAAAGCGGATGCAACGGTAGGGGAATCGCACGTAAAGATGCAGTTCCGGCGGAATGTGTCATAAGGGGTAAAGTGGTCGTCGCTGGTGAACAAACAATGAATACGCCGGACACCGAAGATCCAATTAAATCCTATAAAATCCAATTTAACGAACCCTACATATTTACCAAACCTTCCTCAAACTGCGGCCCCGCTTTTCTGCAATCCCCGATTTCCAAAAGTCGCACACGCAACACGATTTGTAACACATCGCAACTCCAAGGGTATCACATTTCAAGTAAACATCTTTCCCAATTCTATTTCTATTTACCCCGAACAAAGCCCCACGCTGCTCACATTTGTGCGCGATTGAAAAGGTGTCAATTATGCCCATTAGCACCTCCAAATGTTCCCATTCTCGAATTCAAATCAATTTTCTATCCCACGATTTCCCTTCGTAGTGCTCCATTTATGGCTGAGCGCAGTCACCAATTATGACCTTTCCAACTGGCTGCGGACCCGGCACCCAAACACTCGTTAGCACTCTATTACATCCTTCTATCAAAAGTTCTATGTATGTATGCTGAGTGGATCTGTCTCTCTTCCCAAAGATCAGGAGAATGGACGAGGTGAACGATTCCATTTTCCCGTAAAAGCCCATGAAAATAGGCGGTGAGAAATAAAAAGAAACAAAATCTCAATTATGCCAGCACAACCCTGGGGACCCCATCACCAGCACTGGAAAAAAGAACACAACCAGCAATAATAATAATGATGGCACATACGCTCCTGCGCCAATTATTAACTGTTCTTCAGACTTCACCTACATTATTTTCTATGGCAGAAACAACAGTTATGCCACAAAACTTCACCACACTATGGCAAGCGCCCTCGTAGGCTGACGCGGCAAGAAGAAACGACTGAACCGAGGTAGCCGTAGTGCACCGCGCACGGTTCCAAATGCAGTTACATGTGCACATAGAAAAATCTTTCCAAGTAGCATACCCTTGTCTCTGCATAGAGCTTCTCTGCTGGCAATCCCCATCTATTTCATATCAAACACACTTTACGGTACTTTGAGCAGATAAAACGCGCAAAATCGGCTGTGCGCAGTGCTGCAACTGCAATGTGCACAGATCGCCTTTCTTTTTTGCTTTTCCAGGAAAAAATAGCGCACACTACTCCTTGTGCATAACAAGAACTGTTCAACGGGTTTCCATTGAAATCGTCCGTTCGTTCCACCCTGCACCCTGCGCAGCCCCTTCGGTGTGAGAAAGCACACAACGACAACGAAGAAGAAATTCTTTCTCCCATCATTATCCATCCCATCGTCTTGCAAAGACGACGACAACGACGAAGAAATGCAAAAAGACCACGACCAAGAAGTTGCGAATGTAAGTTACTTGCGGTCATTGGCATTACCAGTACGAGTGGCTATATACGAGCAGCGCTGGCGCACAACTTCAGCACAACCAACTTGGAGTGCATAGTCGCTGAGCGGAGTAACATCAGATGCATTTTCTAAGGTGATCCGAGGCCATTGGTCTGGTTTTACAGTCTTCTTGGTTGGTAGTTCTTCTGCTTGGCTTCGACTGCTTCTGGGAGCGCTTATTTGTTGTTGCTGCAGCCGGTTTACTGCTCTTCAACGCCGATCGATCACTTTTGCAAACATACAAATTGCAGTCGATGTGGTCGAGTGCTGGTTTCTAATGGTTACTGCAGAAACTGATTGATTTAACCAGTTACTGATGTGGAGAGCCACATGAGAGTCATGAACTCTCATCGAATTTTCACAACGAGACTAATTAAAAAAGTTCACGGGGAATAGAGGGAAGCATCTATGTATGTAAGGATGCAAGACTGTTCTTGAGTCAAAGTCCTTCTATTTAACCAACGCAAACACCGCAAAAGCTTGAGTCTTTAACCTTTTTTTAGTTCCTGCGGTGATGTTTCGTCTTTTATCCACACAGGGTGTAGTCACTCAGTTTCACCACTGGAATCCTATTTTCAAAAACAGAAAGACTCCCTTTATATACAGCCATCGAAGATTGTGCCTTTCTGTCCCGAGAAAGCTTGATTTCGGTGTTACCAATCAATCTCAAAATTGCACCAAAGGAATGGCCTGCCTCACAGCCGAAGAAGCCATATGAGCGAGATTTGAATGTCTAAACGATTTATTAATTCAAACTCAATTGCTGTCGCCACTATTAAAAAAAATGTCTTTAAAAAATGAAGACCGTTTTTCTGTGTAATTTCCAAGCATATCGAGTTTTAGGATTTTCGTACGTCCTATGCCTGAAAATGTTTAACCTAAAATAAATAAATATTACTCAGAATAGGTTTGTTTTACTAATCATCTAGCTCATGTAGGCAAAAAATGCTCTATAAAACAATTCAAATTCAGAGGGACTTGCTCACCATCAGCCCGCAGGTATGCAAGTATTTTTGAAAAAGCGCTTGTTTTGTTTCGAATTTTGGATTTTATTAACCGGTCTTCTTATTATATACCCTCTCGCTTAAAATGCATTTCACTGACAGTTTTTAAGTAGCACGATCATGAACACACCCTACCAGAAAGCTTTCAACATCCAGCCTAGATACTCCCAAGACACTGCTAGCTCAATATTTGGAATATACCTCCCGTGAATCGTCAGAAGTGTCAACGGGATATTTATTGATATCGTGCTGAAGATTCAGACTTATTTCGATTTACCTACCGAGGAAAACGTTGATTAAATTCAAACGCAAAAATGCACCAGTTCGGCCATCAACTCTTTTGTTTCTAGAACGTTTTTACATCGATACACGGAGTCTGAATAAGCTGCTAGATAGAGGACAAGAAATGCAATTTGTAGCGGCGCCTGCATAATAAAAGGCAAAAGGATTCCATTTTCAGAGAGGGACTTCTGTGGACATTCAAAATTACGAACCAAAGCTGGTTAGGAAAAAGCTACAATTGGTATATGCCCTGAGTATTCAAAATAGATTTTGGGCCAAAGGACCCTTGCTGTATATTACCACAATTATTTTTCGGAGTGATTTAAACCTCTGGGACGAATGGAAGAGATCATTTCGTATTTAGGGTGGTGGCAAATGTTACAGCGGTAAAGAGCATAAGGGGTCAATCCTAATAAAAGAAAATCAGTAAACTGCACTTGGAACTGGCACTACTCCCCTCCACTATATGTGTAACTGTCTTGCTTTATATCAAAGAGGATTGCTCTACTTCGGGTATCACCCTTTTGAAAAAGATCTATGTTTTACGCCAAAATGCCAATCTGTGGTCTAATAACTGCGGTTCGTAAAGTGCCACCCTACCGATCTATAGCGATAAGCAAAATTCAAACGTACAAAATTCCATTTAATCTTTCTGCCACGTAAATCCATACTTCGTGTTATTGTCCATCGTTCATTATAAAAATCTAAAGCTTTCTTAAAAAAAATAAATATGTTTTTCGAAGGGTTTGCCCTAGAACCCAGAGGCCTGTTGTCCAACACACTTTTACCTTTTGTTACAATTCATATAAATTGTTACCTACATCCTTACAACATTGGCCGAGTCGATTTGTACCTACTTATGTAGTCCATCAAACTTGAACCGCAGACGCCCCTACTCTCCGACATAAACTCGTTCCAATTATAACATCGAACATCACCAAAACCAAAATTTATGCAAAGCATCTTTTATCAACCTCTGTGCTGAATTTCATAATCCAAATGCAAAGCAAATGAGCAGCACAAACACATCCACAGTGATTCTTATTCGCATTCGCACAACTTTACCCCAACACTTTACATGCTAAAAGCGCGTCTTACCTCAAAAGAGAGAGTTGCATGTATGTCAAATACCTTTTCTTAGCACCAAACCAATACCAATGAGAGCAATAGAAAAATTTGCGGAAGACGAAAATCACTTGAGTAGTACATTGACCTCGGCATATTTTTCCCTGCTCTGATCAATTCCTTCTGAGCTGTGCTCTTTCTTCGCCTGCAGTTTGTTCTCTCTTAACGTATTTCTCTTACAATACCAACAATACAACTAAAGCTAAAGTGCACTGCCATTTGACAGTGTGGGTTGCTCTCACCCGTCAATGCACACATACTCGCGCTTGCTGATTGAAAACCAGGAAATACAAAAATTCTGCAGTGCGGTTATGTGTGTGAAGGTCTTTGTGTCGTTTGCCTATTGCATGATCATTCGTTGCTCGTCGGTCGTCGTTGTTGTGCGCTCCTTGACTTTGGCCCCTGACTTTGGCCGACGACGACTGCAAAGCATTTCATAGTGCAACGCCAATTATGCAGTTGCGCTCTAGTTTTTCGACGCGAAAAGCTTTTTGAGTAAAAGTTTAGCTGTGACTATGACTGCACTGGTGGTGGTTTGCATTTGGTGTGCGACATGAGGGGACTCTGCAAAGCTTCCAGTTGTTCGTTGGGGCGAAACTTGATCTTCATGCACACATTCGCGGGGAAGTTCAAGTTAAATGTGTCGCTGGGGGAAATTAGATAATAAAAGTTGGTTATTCATGAATATTAGATATAGCAAACAAGCGAACAAAGGGGGGTGATGAATGATGAGTTTAAACGAAAATGGAAACTTCCTACGAGTAGTAGGGAGGATACCGTCCAATGCTGGGTTAAATTGAAATGAGTTGCTTACAGAATTCAGTCTTTACACTCCACTTAAGGTAGAGAATAGATATTTGAACTTGTTTATCAATTTTTCAATTCGAATATGTTTACCTAGGTTTCACACAAAACAAGAGTGTAGTCTGTACCTACATAAGTTCGGATCAACAGGGAAAAAGCGGTAGGAAACAGCCGCGTCCAATGTCGGCTGCTGAGTTGTAAGGTGGTCGTACTTAAATTCGCGTGCAGAACTGGAGGCATACAACAATGGTGCGGAGGCATATTGGTTGGGATCTAGGTCCGCCCTTACTTTAGCCCTATTAAATGAGTGTAGGTACTGATTTAAGAAAAAAAACCGTCAAAATTGTAATTACAATAAAATTATTGCTCTCACAAAATACCAGAAGAGGTGTCTCTGAATAGCGACCCACAATCACAATGGAAAATTTGAAAACTTCTCTCAAGACTTTACTTGCCTTGAAACTGCTGAGTGTATAACAAAAAAAAAAACATACCAAGGTGACGTTAAGCTACAATATTTAACGCCCGCTTTTGGTAGCCATACGAAGGACAATGGACGTAAATACGGAATTGTTAATCTTAACCCTCATGTTACCATACCGAGTAGGTACCCGGGCTCTAATTGGTTTTTAAATCGTCACAGTTTTGGTCAAATTTAACATTTTTCATTGGGTTCTCTGGACATCTTACAAAAAGTTGTTTCCAACAATAACAAATTATTTGATAAAGAAAATTTAATGAAGGCGACCAGTTTTGTTCAACTTTTAAAAAGATCCCAGGTACTCGTATCAAATATGCGAACATTCTTAGTTTTGTAAATAATATTTAATTCTTTTTGTTGAAATTCATTGCTATGGATTTTTTTGTGTTTAACTTATTCCAAATTACTAAAGTTCTTGCAGATAACCGGTGCAGGATTTTTGTGTTCATCACATGTTGGATTCCAGCACTTTTGACAGCGTTTGCGTGTCTTTCTTCTGCGTTGGCTCTCTGTAGTCTTACAAATTTGACAATAGCCGTTACATTTTATACGTCTCGTCCGTATTATCACGTTCTTGATTTGGTGCTTGTGCAGATGGAGGGGAGAGTAAAATGTTCATGCGTTCTTATAAAATAAAATCGCGTTACTGTTACATCGTGACTTCTTTGACCTATTAAGGGAACACATAAATTTCTCCACAGCTTCTTCAAAAAGATTCTGCGTTGATTAGCTTGTGTGCAGTCTGAGAATTATTTTCTGTAAAAGTTATATATGTTGCCAAGTGTCTAATATATTACAAAAAAAATGCTAATGACCAACGATTCGCTGCATTAGATGTATTTAGATTAACTTCCATAACTAGATGAATTTTATGAACTTTGTTCGTAGAAAGCTCTAATGAAATCCTGATGACTAATAACACGTATTTTACATTTATCAAAGCTAACAGTAATTAAGGGAATGGTAACCAGTGTTGCCAATTTTTTTTTAAATTCGGTCAGAAAATCCGGTCAAGAGATAAAATAAGAATTTTTGACCAGAAGTCCGGTCAAAATGGAATATAGTAATATATTTTAACTAAAAATAGAAAAAAAAATTATATTTCACATACATATTATATGTATGCAGTTACTTTATTTTTCTAAACTAGTCTTATATCTAACAAAACAAAAAAATAAAACATTCTTTGAAAAGCTTTGCATCACATCACAACGTTTTGTTGAAAAAGGAACTTTCCACTCCACTTCGGTGTTTGAAATTGGTAAAACCAATACCGGAATTGCAAAATATGCTAAATCGTGTTCACTTCAGGTCTGTTTGAATGCTCACACCGAGTCACAGTTTGCGGGAGCATTCCAATGAGACTGCCGCGAGGAGCCGCTGTATTCTAGAATTATTCACATTCTGCATTGTTGTGAGTGTGTTCGTTAAGTATGGCCAAGTATAATTAAAATTATAGAGATGTTCAATGTTCTAGAACAATGTTATTTTTCAGGTCAAAATAGGTTTTTCCGGTTAAAGTGAAAACATTTCGGTCAGATATGACCGGAACCCGTTCAGAATGGTAACACTGATGGTAACTATGGAAACGATAACAAAGGACACGGCTACTTAGGAAAGGGACTGAAGAATAATTACTTTTTTATAAATGAGCACCCGTGTACTCTGTACGGCAGATACAAGGTGGAAATTTCTATGGTAACATAAGGGTTAATCAGAATGCACTGCCTAGAAGATACAGGGTTAAGGGAAACGTAGAATCCTTGCTAAAGTCAGCCTTTTTGATGAGCTTGGGCATTTGGAAAAAAATAATTGGTGTAGGTCTATGAAGTCTTGATTCGCCGCCTAAAAAAATAACAAAATTGTCAGAATGAGACTTGGGAGCTGTTGACTTGGCCAGTCGAAAATATACCTCTGGTAGGTAGTAGGTACTATAATGAACTTCTAGGAAGCTAATGCTTCACAAAACATAAGCTCCGCATCCTAACTTAGCTTATATATTTCAACTGTTTTGTCTTTAGAAGTCAATTAATTAATGGAGTCGTCTTTGCCGGAGTGTCAAGGTGACAATGTGATGAATTGACAAGTTTATACCTAATTTTGAAATGGATATTCATCACGTAAAATCTTTCTGAGGTACTGCTATGTACGATAGTAACAAAAGCCTTGAGTCTTGTAATTCTAAGCTTACATTATTTGAGCCAGGCCTAAAGTTAACCACAAGGTTAATTTTTGTTGCCCCTAAAATATAAAACAACGGCTACCAATTCCTCATCTGTATCTGACAAGTTTTGAAGATTGATGAACATTTTTCTGACCAAAGCGTGTCAAGGCAAATAAACCCGAAAATCACCAGAAAAATTTGGAGTTCAAAACGATTAAAATCATCTTCTTCCGCCTCTTCCTATGGCTATGCTTCAACGCCTTTAAGCAAGACTGAAATAATAAAGTTCTTCCATGGAGTGTACTTTTTGACAAGGCCTTGCAAGCCTACTCAAATGCTTTCTTATAAGCAGAAGCCGCGCTGGGAAATGTTAAAAGAAATAGTTGGGTCAGCATAACTATAGTTGTTGAAATGAACCACTTTCATTGCCTTAAACAGAACATATGTTCGCTTGATTTTTTTATGTTGGGAAGATTGTGGAGATGCTGGAACGAAATAGAGAGTAGGCCCCTGAACGGGCGATTTAAAAAGCTTTTCCGGAACAGCTGTATTCTCGGATTGCGTCAGACGATCTTGTAAAGTGGCGTTATATAAACCACCCTAAGAGGTAGTTGATTTGTGTTTTCCAGACTATCGAACTTGAGACCCCTAAATCAGCCTTTTAAAGTGTCTCTCTGAATATCTAACACTTTCTTATAGAGGCTATATTCCCCTCGAATGACGATTAGAAACCATCTTAAAGAAGGCTTCCTCCAAGTCGTAATGCAAACCTATGCGTCTTTTCAACCCACCGGTGCCAACGATTTTTCCACATCAAGTTGGGTATACCCAAAAGTTCATATTTTCACTTGCCATATCATAACCGAACGACGCTGTTGCCATTTCCTTTTGATCTTATTTGTTCACATACGATTATACCTGTCTCGAAACTTGAAGCCGAATTATTTCATATACCATTGCCAACTCGTTACAGCCAAACAAAATCGCACCTCCAACCCGCTCACGCGACAAACACCATTTCACTATAGCAAAGCGTGCGAGGCAACTTTCCACTTTTCGCCACCACCACCACCACACACGGTGATCGTGTCGTAAAGCTTTTCGCTGTGCGCTCTCAGAAAAAACAAGTTTGCCTGGTTGCCGTGACTTTGCGCTTGCGTTTTGAGCCCGGTCATTGGCCCACATTCAGGCCGAGTTTCGTAATAGAAAACGCAACAGTACAACGCTCTCAACCTCAATGGAGGTTAACTGGAGGCAACGTTCATCGTGGACGTCGTCGTCGCCATCGTCGTTGTCTTCGTTGTCGATGTCGGCTGCTTTGGTCGCTCAGCCAGCCGATCGAACAGTTCTGCAGATGGCTATAATGTCGATCGCGGCCTCTGCTGCCACTCATGCTTTGTGTGTGGGTTGAGTTCAATTTTGCTGGTACAAGTTGTAGAACTTCAGAGAGTTCCAGAAACTTAGCACATTTTATTTCCTACCCATGCTTAAAGTTCGCAGCTCAACCGCAGTTGCTGGCAAGCTTCAGCAGCAAATGGCAGAAGAAACTGCAAAATGCATTGGAAAGCGGAACAAGTTGTGCACTGTGTTGCATTTCTTTCTGAATTTCTTAGAATTCTGACGATGTATGTGTGCTGTGAGCACACGAAGAAGGGTGTGTTTCAAGCCGTGAAGAGGAGACTCAATGGCAAAGAGGGACGCATGGTGGAATTGGCGACTGCGAAAGAAAATTGCAACTTCTGCTTAAAAGAAAATTAAATTTTCCACTTGACGTTGAACTCGATATGTTGTTGTCGCTTACTGCGCTGAACTGAGCGGTTAGAATGAGAGAGGCTTAGAAGGAGTGTGTATGGTAAATATTTTGTTCGAAGTCCTACTTTTTCGTGCGTTTTGACCAAACACTTTTTTTTCTGTTGTGTTCTCAGAAAGATTACAATGTGCATATTAAATTTTTGCCAGTTACTCCATTTGGGTTCGAATTTTTCCAATTTGGACTGACTGCCATAAGAGATGCCTGCAATAGTTTTCATTTTTAAATGGTGCGTCTTGATCAGAGATGATGGTCATTTCCCACCCCAAAATCACCTAAAAAGGCTACTGAACCGAAAATACTTTTTATGAAAAGTAGGAATTGCTGAAGGTTTTTTAAATAAAATATAAGGACATGTTGCACTATTACCAATTTCAATAAAACCTCGTCTTCTTGAAGGGCATTTCGGGGTCATATCTCCACACAATGTACACTGCCAAAAAATGACTGGTTGGCAAGGAGTTTACTATCATAACCTGACGAACAATTGAGGAGACTTTTAACAAGAGTTACTACACCTGAGCAAGTCTTATTCATTTAAGGAAGGGTGCAGAGATCCACACATTGTATAACGACAATTAAAAGGAATCGGTTTCCGCTTTTAAATGCAGTCCTCCGAGAATATTCTTGTCATGAGAGCTTCTCTCAATACAGTCGCTTCTCCTTTCAATCGTCCGATAAAAAAATCACAAGAAACTGAAGCGGATGCATATGTCCTTCGCGCTAATCGGTTTGGAAGAAGACAGTTGAACGATGAACTGAACTATCCGGGCTGTACATTGGGCGAATGAGATGGCTAAAGGATGCAGAGCGCATAGAATCAACCGTCAACAGAATGAACACGCAGTAGAGAAAGACTTGGAGAATGGAGAGTGACTTGGAAAGTGAATCGGTGATTGCTAGAACAACATAAGTGACATTTTTAATTTTTTTACAGAAGAAACAAAAAATGGTAAAAGAGAGGTTGTCTTAGTACAAAATGCCGATTTCGCAATGGAGTTTCTGTGTGTTTTAGTTTTTTTCACAGCGTAGTGTGTTCTACGCATAAGCTGTGGAAAAACGTAATAAAACTGATTTCGAAAAATCCTTTACTTATGTTGTTTTAACAATCACCGATTCAAGTAGAAAAGGATCTCAGCCAACTTGGAGTAATGCGCAACTGCATGCAACTGAAAGAGCCTTTTTTTGTTAAGGATGAAGATGCTTTCCTTTTTAGATACATAATTTTTGTATATTTCTGCAATTTTTATTGATTTATCAAAAACTGCAGGAACGCCTTTCGGAGGAGCGCACAGTTCGCACATCAACTCTTTTGTTTGGTGCATATAATAGTAGGTCACTCATTGACTTTGCTTAAGATTTTTACTACGCGAACCCGAAAACCACTTGAAATCCTGATGAGATAAGACTACCACCAAATTTGGAATACCATGAAAACACTTACGACGAACCGGTGGGTTTTCCCCCACACTACACCTTACAGAAATAACTGCTAAAGTAAATACGCTGAAACCCAAACAAAGGTTCTCTGTTCTGACCTATTTCTTCGACTTACCACTCCAACACAATCGAACCATCGCGCCATCATCGCCGTCGTCATCGTTAATTAGTATTCCATGTGTTCTTTTGTGTGTCCAATGGTGGACGGTCATCTCACGTTGCTGAGGCTTTGCTATGCACCGCAAGCTCTTTTTGGTTCGTAGTTCCATTCGAATGAAGTTCGTTGAACTTTAACCAGATCTGGAAGAATTTGAGCCAATTTCTGAAAAGTCTTCTGAAGGCAAACTTTAAATCAAGAGATCAATACACTGCGATAAAGAGAAGAGACTGCCACATAAAGAACCAGTGCGGCTGATAAAATGTTTCGTGACTGTCTGAACTCTGAACAGAGCCCTCAGAGGCGGTTGATGTATCTAGCGAGAGTAGTTTTCGGAGTTGATCTTTCTCTTTGTGTCCGAGATCAAATTGGTGTAAGGTGAATGGCCCCCTTCTTGGAAATACAGACTTATCGTCTCAGCGAAGTTATGTAAAGAAAGTATAAACGCAGAGGGCATTATGCCCACAAAAGATACCTATCATAAGGAGAAATATGACAGTAGGCATAAAACGTTGATGACCTTAACGTAGCATTAATGAATCGGAGGCATATTATTTGGAGAGCATTGACGGAACGTTGTAGGCAGATTGAGCGGTCTTCGAAGTTGGGTGATGGAAAAATTTTAAATGTACAAAAAAGGACATCTACCAAATAAAACAACCGTTTTACCAAATATCTAATAGGCGATCTTAATAAAGTCAGCTTGGGTACCTTTGGCAACTGGGGTACGCATACGTACACATTTTTCGATATAACTTTTGGTCTGTAACCACATAGACCCATCAAACTTTGTTGGGGTTCGCTTGGTTTGGGTAAATTTGTCGGTTAATGGTTAACGAAAACACAATATGCAAATCATTTGACTTCCTCGCTGACGATGTGCAAATTGATTAAGCAGGAAATGTTGTTATTCACCGTGGACTCAAATTGTTTCACTTTCTAAAAGTTGTTACGAATCAAGACCGCATAAGAATTTGTCCGCTAAAAGTGAGTCATTTTAACAACTATATTTGTGGTTCTTCCCCTTGGCTTTAGAAAGCTTAAAATAAATAAAAAACAGATTCATTACTAAATTTCTAGGAAAAGCCAGAAAAAAAATATTCAAAATGTTTTTCGGGCGTCTGAAAATATTTAGTTCAGTTACTGAGTTTGAAAAAAAATGGTCAAAATATTTAGTTCAGTCACTGAGTCTGAAATGTTTTTTTTTTTTAAAGGAATTCGAAATGAAAATACCTCAGGATGTGTTTTAGTTTTATCAACAAAATTATGTTGTCTTTGCGGATCTGAATAAAATCGTAAACATAAATTTTGCTTATTTCTCTAAAACCTAAAGCTATTTCTAAAAGAGCCGTAGATCAAAATAAAATTAATGCAGTGTATCCCCACAACTTTTCAAACTTTTCTTGTCAAAACGATAGAGCACCGTGCAGCTAAATTTTTCTGATTGAATTCTGAAATATTGCCATTGAAATTCAATTGATTTTTGAATCTCGACTAATTCGATTTTTTTTGTGGACTTGGAATCAACTTCGGTTCTGAATTTTCAATTATACATTTAAATAAGTAAATTCTGTTTTACGATTGTTCTGTAAATCAGAAAGAATTTTAAAATGATTGATGCTCTTATATCTTGCAAACAGCACTTCATTTGGCAAGTACCTCTTTAATGTCCGACCTCTCACTCTCAGTCCAAGACAATAAATGACTGCAACAGTAATGAAGTAAAAAAACGCACGTTTAATAAAAACTTTGATTAAAGTTCGAACAAAATTTCTTACGACATAAATTATAAAAAGCATCTGCGAACAGCGTTGCCAACCAATTTTGACGAAAAAATGCCTAACTTCAGAAAAAAAGATGACTTTTTCAGTAAAATAATGCCTAAAATATTTGTTTTTAGATAAACTTTAACAATAAATGAAAAATTAAACACAAATACAAAATAATAAAATAAAAAAATTGTATTTCCAAAAAAAAAACTTAAATTATACAATCACAAAAGAAATTCTTAATAGGAATAACATTCATGACTTTTTAGTTTCATAAGTAGGTACAAGGTACAAAGGTCGAAAAAATTGTTTTAGTCCATCAGATCGTCTCGGTCCTTGAAATCATACATAAAAAATATACAGTCAAAAAAAAAAAAAATTAGAAAAATATTTGTTAAAAAAGAAAGCCTTTTTGAAATATTTTGCTTTTGAACTCGATGAAGTTGGCAGTCGGTAGTTGAACAATATTTGCTCGGAGAGTGTTAGTACAGAGACATGATTTTGTTGACTAAATTTTTAGGAAAGGTTTTAGCTCGACACTCAAACTTCACATACCTAACAATCAAACTGCATTCCCCGATACACCCTCTTTTATTTCAGTTTCCAAGCTTTCATAGCAGCGTTGCCGTTTGGCCACTTTTTGAGCCTTAAAACCCGTGGCCCCCCACTTTTTTAAACAACATATTCCCTTTCCAGTTTAAGTAAAGTAGGTACTTTTCACATGAGAGCGAATTGCGAACTGCGAACAAGCGAATATTCACAGTTTCTGACACTTCATTTACATGGAAACATTTTTTAGTCGCAGATACCCGCGATTCAGTTTCATTTGGTTAAGTTCGAAGGAATTTTTCATTCGTGGGCTTGTGTGGGACTGTATAACGTGGATTGTGAGTAAAGTTCTTGACAGCTCGTGGCAAGAATTTTTAATTTCGCGGCTGCTTTATAAAAATGTTCGCTATTTAGTTAATTAATTTAATTAATTAATTCATTTAATTATAATTTAGACTCAGGTCTTTTTTAAGATTAGATGTTAGATCAGAACAAATAGCAATTTTTAATTCATAATCACAATTGAATTGAATGTTCGCCCATTCTCAATTCGCGCTCATGTGAATAGTGCTAAAGATTTTTGTTTCTAAGTGCTTATTTTATTTTTGTTATGTAAATGTTTTTCTGCTCTGTTTTTTTTTTTTTTGTTTTGTGTGCTATATTATTATTTTATATGGGGACCCCTTTTTTTGGCGCGGGCCCATTTTTATTCCCCTTTTTAAATTTTTTTTAACAGCAACGCTGTTTCAGAGAATGTGAAGTGGAGACATTTATCACTGAATTTTCTTGTAACAGACAGTTCTACTCCTTAGGGTATTGAAGTAATAAAATACCAAAAATATATATTTGTAAGTCGCTAGGCCTTTTTTCTCACAACCATTCGTTAAAGTTTTTTTTTTTTTCCTCGGAACTAATTAAGTACACTTGACAAAATGTCGTTGCGAAACCTTAACAGTTCAGTAGTCTTCAAGTTCAAGTTCTTAGCATTGGACGTGTACAAATTGAAATCACAACAATGTTTTCCTTCCAACAAGTAATTCTACACATGTCAGGCACTACTCTACCGAATAGTACATTGTTCTTGTTCAAAGCCCTTTTCATCATACCAGTTCTTGCTCAAGAAAAAAACATAAAAAGGTCAAAGCACTCCTCATGCCTTCACAAACTCTACCGCGACCGCAGTGGCAGCGGAAGAAAGAGAATCAAGAACAAGAAAACACCTCCAAAAGAACTCTTTCAGTTGAAAACAAACTTTCACCAAATTATCTCTCTTTGCGAATTAAAAAAACAAAAAAATACAAAATAAAAAATCAACACAATTAGCAAGAATATGGAAAAATATGAACAAATGCGAAAATCCACAAGAACTTTGGCAGCCAGCAGAACAAAAGCTCAGCGCCACAGTAGCAGCGAAGAATATTTTCAAGTTCAAGCCACAAGTCGATAAGACTCTGCTCCGAGTTCGTCGACCTGAACACGAAAAGAGCACCACGGAAGGGCAAACAAATGGGCGGAAAACTCCCTTTTCAATTTCGATGGCGCGACTCCAGACAGACGCATGTGGACACAATGGCAGTGCTCTATGGAGGCAAAAAAAAAAACCTCACAACTTACAGCCTAGGCGAAACGGCTTTTCCTGGAGGAACGAGATATCATCAGGAAGTAAAGAAGAAAAGGGATTTATGCAGTATTCCACCACCCACACGGAAGACAATTGTCGAGGAAGTATCAAGTACCCGGATAGTGGGCGAACGAATGTGGGTGGTGGATTATTCTTTCAGTCAATTCATTTCCACAGGACATTTCTAATTTTGATAATTCAAGTTCTAAGACCGCAGTACAAAATGAAGGATGAGGAACAAGAAACTCTGACCAGTTCGAGTATCCATCGAGGGAATGACAACACCGATAATGACGAAGAAGAATGCAAAGAATAAGAAGACGGTTCATCGAACCCTCGCTCAGAATCTAGGCTAAACGTTCTTGAGTTGCAATGAAAACGAAAAGTACCGCAAGTTTACCGCTACACACGGCCAAAACCTTCTTTCGATCTCTGCGGCTACCCACTTATACATGGAAAGCATATACGTGTACACGCCATAGCTAGCGCGAGCATTCGTATTCCTCTTGGCCAGTTCCGTTGGGAATTTTTCTGTTGGTATTGCGCTCTGTGGTTTATTTCGTTGCGCTATACAACCGCCGATCGATCGTCATTGTGTGGATTTACATTCTAGCAACGATTCAAGTTTTGGTTATGCGACTGTCAGTTGGTAAGATCGGTTGACTCTGAATAAGGCGGGACAGAGGGGGACACATAGGGTACAACATCGGCATGACCTGAAGTTCAGCCGTCTTATTGGTCATAAAGTCATGAATGCAACCGCAGCGCAATTTCAGTGATGTGGAAGATCACGATCTGTGATCGCGACTATTGATTTCTGGAGTTGCACTGGTAACGATTTGTTTTTGGCGCAAGTAGGTAGCTGTTTGTAATGAAGAAGAAGTGATATGTTAGAAGGGGTTTTCAAACATTTTGTAAGTTGCATGCGTGAGTTTTGAATAGAGAAGTTTTAACTTGGAAAAAAGTTGTCGCTGCGGATTGTGGGTCGTATTTTAAAAACCAACTTTAGGCCGTTTGTTTGTTCTTATTTTGAGGAAAAAAACACTTTTAAATATTTTCTAAAGTTTCTACTCGTATAGTGAAAAGAGATACCATCCGATGAATTATGTATTGGTGTTCGAATGGCAAAAGCCAGTCTTTAATAAGTGTTCCAATAGGTGTTCCAAACAAAAGCCATGACGACGTCACCAAAACTGCTCATTTAGCTATTGTTGAGCCTCGTACGCCTGGGTTACATTTCTGCTGGGACAAAAGTTTCTAAATGTCTGGTCAAGAAAATTCAATGAACGCGCCTCTGTAGTACTTTCCGTCGTTTGTAACGTTTTTGTCCCATTCGTTCCCAAAGTAAATTTGACCGGCGTATTTCCGCCGCTTCAACCCATACTCAACATTTTAACATATATACGTCGAGGATACATTCGTTGCGCTTACGAGCACAGGACAAATCCAAGTTCAAGTTCATTTGTGCGTTTTTCTGTGGGTCCTTTGGAAATTTTTTCAGAAATTGTGCTTCCTTTTTAAAAGCGATTTTTTGTGTTTTTTTTTTGTTGGTAGCGTTTTTATGTAATCTTTTTGGTGTGTTTTGTGGAGATTTTTGCGGGGTTTTCTGTTTTGTTTTTGGGATTTATCTACGTATTTTGATGCAGTTGCGACGTTTTTGGAGTAATTTCGTTAAGTTTTTTATGCTCTTTTTGGTGTTTTCTATGAAACGTTTTCCGATGGTTTTTTCGATGATCTTCGGAGAGCGTTTCGAAGCATTTTTCTGGTCGTTATTTTTCGTCCATCTTGGTGCGTTATTTGGAGCATTTTTCGGATCAGTTTAAAGTGAAAGAATCTGTTGGATCTATTTTCCGTAAATTTTTTGGGGCAATTTCTGTCATTTCTTGTTTTAATTTTCGGCGATGTTTGTTTTAATCGATTTTCGGGATCGGGATTTTCTTTGGGCTGTTTTCAGAACATTCTTTCGTGGGTTTTTTCGGAAAGTTTTGTTCATTCAGCCTTGTAGTGCTTTTTTGCGAAGTTTTGTGACGTTTTTTGCTCCTTTCCGGAGTGACGTTTTTTGAAGATATTTTTTGTGGATTATTTGCATTGCTTTTGGGGGGCTTTTCATGATCTTCTATCGTGGGTTTTTCGGACTTTTTTCGGGGCGTTTTTGCACCTTTTTCGGGTGATATTTTTAAGCGATTTTTTTTTATTTCTTAATGCGTTATTTGGGACGTTGTAGGCTTGCTTAGTGAGCTTTTCGGCACGCTTCACATGGCGAATATAGAAACAAAAAGTTATTACGACACAAATTCAACTCTTTTTCCTTTGTCAGTTAATAACCATTTGACATTTTCAAGGCATCACCAAAGACAGTAGTACTAAACTACTATTTGTTTGAAATTTGTATAAACGTTTCTTTATTTGAATCATCTTTCCGCTATGCCAAGTAGTGCAGTTCTTTCCTTAAGGTAGTGCAAGTCAGCCCTCAACCCTCTCAAATTGAATGATCCATTATTGAAAACCGTGATTGGTTTTATTTTTTTATTAAAACTTGACAAGCTCCGCCAAATGAACAGTTTATGAAAGGACTGCCGACAAAACGTGTGTACTCTGCGCAGCAAATTGTGTCACAATTTTAACGGTAAATCCTTTGATTGCCTTTCTCTTTTTCCAAGTAAATCCTCTCGGTTTTGTGTTCTTTATTATATGTTTCTGGCTTTGTTGCAGTCATGTTGCCATATTACAAAACACACAGAAGTCAAGTCAACGAACTTTCCACCAAATAAAAACCATAATAATGCCGGTGAGATAATTATTTCACTGAGAAAGCAAAACTGCTAAACGGCCACTCTTGATGTTGTTGTGTTAATTTTTTCGGTTATGCAGATCTCAATAGAGGTTGATGACTTTCGAAGCCAGAACAAAACAGAGAGGGGCCATGGGGGTCCGATTGCGTGCCACAGACCATGGTAAAGAACCAAAGAACTCCACACCACTGAATGATGGAAAGAAAACAACTTCTTATTGTTCTGCTTTTCGGGAAAGCCCGGAAAAGAGAAAGAGAATGCACACGATCAAGTGAACTCAAAAGCTGGGGCTATTGACTCGAATGTGAAAGAGAATGTTCTGGAACTAAGACCTTTTTAGTTCGGGCGAGGCTTGCACAACAATAGTCAGCCCTGACAAAAGGCTCCTCCACGGCGTAGCAGCTTTTCTTAATCCAACAATCATGACAAAACGCGACAGCAACTGCATCCAAAAAAAAGCCATAGCGTACGCGATCAGTATCAATTTCAGTTAGCCAAACAGAAAAGCTTGAACTGATTTGACTCCGCTGTTGCTGTTGCTGTCGCATTCCACCGCACACCGCGTTGTGGTGTGGAAAATCCTCAGCGATAAAATTGAAAAGTTGACGGGAAAATCAGGCCGATGGCCGCTTAACCATCAACAATGCAACAACGTTTGATTTCTTGTTCCCCCCCTCTCCTACTTATACTTGTCGTTCTGTCTGAGTTTTTCTATTTGCGCGCACTCGATCGTCTTCGTGGCGCTTCTTCACCTTTCTATTTTTGTTTTCCTGTTTCATTTGCTGTTACTAATACGGCTGATGGAGTGATGATGGACTAGGAGGAGAGACAAAGTCTTCAACTCTCTCATCTAAGTCAAATACAGTTCATCGAACTGGCATTTGCAGAAAGAATGTTGCAAAAACGACAAACAGAATCAGTATAGCAGTGATACAGTTGGGATTGATCTTTCTGAATGGCAACAGATTGCTGGCATTTATCTATTTAACTGTCCGTGCTGTTATTATGTAGAAAATGAAGGTACTCACGATTAATGGCTTACTCGGAATTCGTCTTAAACGGAAACACTGCCATTATCAAGTGGCTTCCTCTGTGATTAAGTTGATGGTTCTATGTTCGGGATTAATAAATATATCACCCAGCCAGTCGAATGGCATTCCACTTGATCATTTGAAAGAGTTTGGAGGATTAAATTATGGGGACAGATTTGGGATGCATATCAGAGACAGCATAAGCACTTACTCTCTGTAGAAGGGTTGTTGAGCCACGTCCGCACACAAGCGATTCAAAATATACATCCAATTTAAGAGGCCATACTTTTCTAAAGCGTTTTGGCAGCCATCGGTCTGTATTTCTTTTTAAGATAACATTGAGCAAAGCATCATAACAAAACATTTTGCGGACGATAAAATATATTTAAAACTAAGAGTTGCAAGTTCACCCAACACTATTGCATTTCACAAACATCTCACTTTGCGAAACCCCTTCGATTCGCAATTCCCCTAAGCCTCTTGTATCTTAACAACATTTTTACTATTGGGCGACAGGTTTCTGCCAAACAGAATAATACTCCCGCGATAACTATGAAAATATTTGTGAAAACAGCCGCTGCAAAAACAGGAAGAACTCTTCGAATTAAGCATATTTCAAAAGGGAGAGGTTTCCACATTTATTCAAAATTGCAGTCAAGAGTTACTTACACATTGAGGAACAAAGTCTCAAAGGACTAAAATAACAGACGACGCACCTGAATCGCTGAAAGAAAAACAAATATTATTCCATAGCTGAGAGGAGAAACAAAAGATGATGCTTCCTTTTATTACTTTCCGATGCAAATTCTTGAAATTAGGGAAAAGGGATTTCTGCTGAACTTACCTTTGTGTACTGAAAGGGCTAAGGACAATTATGAATGCTGTCCACATGCAAATTGGCTTTGTCTTCTCCATCAATGACAAGGACAGTAATAACTTTTTCAAATTCTCACCTTAACCCTTTGAAGGATGTCCTCTTTGCTGCCTGTAGTTGGTCGTAATAGGAATCCTTTTCTGATGGCCTGTCTGTCATAAAAGTAAAACCCTTTCGTTTGTGCTAGTTTTGCTACCTAATTTTATTGCTGGTTGTAAAAATCTGAGAACTTATGTCCTACTTCTGTGCGCGTCTGAGGAAAGTGTTCCAATTTTGGTCAACAAATTGAATGGAATATTTGTTTATTCCTACAAAGAGAGTTTTGTAAATATTTTTTTTTTTTTGTAGACGTGGGCTGGAAAGGTCTTCTGTAGGACTCTAATGAGATATAGGTAAGTAGGTTATTTGGTACCGATAACAACAAAGAGAATGAATGAACTTGTCTAATTTTAGCTAAAAACTTGTCCCATAAAGCAATATTACAAATGAGGTTAGTTTAATGAATTGCTTGCAGGGTTTTTCTTTTTCTAATACAAAATAAGATCTATTTGAACTATAGTACCGAAGAAGATGAATTTGGTTTCCATTTCATTCAATTTATGAAAGAATCTCCCGTCAAGGTGAGACACATTTCCCGGAAAAACACATCAAGTACCTAGTGAAAGGGGTAAATTTATGTTGTGTATGTTTCTATGGGCGCATAAGGCAAAAAAAGCATAAATATCTGCCTCAATAAATATGGCTTTCAAAAAGGGAAAGGACATAGCTTTATTGCTGCAATAAACGGCCATATTTCAAAATCAGCGAAAGGGTTAACACTGTCGTGTTATCTGAAACACGATTCCCATATAACTCTTTTGGAGAACACCGTTAAAGAGAAGTTTTATTTTTCTGACAACTTCTCACGAAACGGATCAATGCGGAATATCACTACTCTGATGCCGATGCACAGTATGTTAATAAACCAGATTGTTTGACGTTTTGAAACTGATTTCAAATGGTGTATGGGGAAAGGCCGATACAATGCTGCGGCTGTAGCCCTTCAGGAGGTTTTCTCAGATAAGTTTCAAATTCATCAGACCAATAGACCTAAGTGTTCATTTTTGAAAAAAAAAAAAAAACTCACATGGGCTCAGGCACGTAGCCAGGGGGGCTTGAGTTTGTTTGTGAAATAGAAATTGAAATCTACTTCCAAATGTGATAAAAAGTTCCTAATAAAGATTTTTTTGAGTTGAAAAGCGATGTTTTTATTATAATTTTTTTTTTTTAGTTTGTTACTTTTTTTCCATTTGTTACACTTTTTGAAAAATTTTGTTACACTTTAAAAAAAAAAACTGCGGCAACATTGTTTGCCGATTATTCATTTAAAGTTGAATTGAATGCGAGTGAACGAAATGGAAAAGCTGACATGTTACTTTGATAATGGAATTTCCTTGTTAGCTCTGAAAACTGAGTACGTTCGTCGAGTCGAGTGATCCTTCTACCGACGTTTTGAAATTGCTTGTTATAAAGGGTGATTTTTTAAGAGGTTTAGAACTTTTTTAAAAAAAAAAACACAAAAAATTCGAAAAAATGAATGAAATATTTATTTGAATCGATAGTTTGAACCTTGCAATTTAATGTTTAAAGATAATATCATGCAAATGTTGACCGCGGCTGCGTCTCAGGTAGCCCATCCGCTGAGTCCAATTTTGGCATACTCTTTCACACATATCGGCCGGTATCTCACGAATGAATGCATGGATGTTGGCTTCCAGTGCGTCAATCGAAGCGGGCTTGTCCCTATACACATTAGCCTTGGCATACCCCCACAAAAAATAATCTAATGGTGTCAAATCGCACGATCTAGGCGGCCAATTGACCGGCCCGAAACGTGAAATTAACTGTTCACCAAACTCGCCTCGCAATTGCGCCATTGTTTCGCGTGCTGTGTGGCATGTGGCACCGTCTTGTTGAAACCACATATCATGCAAGTCAAGAACTTCCATTTCGGGCAAAAAAAAGTTTGTTATCATCGCTCGGTAGCGTTCACCATTGACAGTAACGCTGCGATTCGCATCATCTTTGAAGAAATATGGCCCAATAATGCCGCCGGCCCATAAACCGCACCAAACAGTGGCTTTTTCGGGATGCATTGGTAGCTGTTGCAATGCTTCTGGCTGATCTTCACTCCAAATGCGGCAATTTTGCTTATTTACGTACCCATTCAACCAAAAATGAGCCTCATCGCTGAACACAATTTTTCGATAAAAAAGCGGATCCTCGGCCAGCTTTACAAGAGCCCATTCACCAAAAATTCGGCGTTGTGGTAGGTCGGCTGGCTTTAGTTCTTGCACCAGCTGTATCTTAAAAGGCTTTACGCCCAAATCCTTCCGCAAATTTTCCACGTAGTGCTGTAACAAAGGCCTAACTGCTGGGAACGGCGCCGAATCGACATTTCGCGGTCTTCTGTCACACTAGCTGATACGGCCGTAATATTTTCTTCACTACGCACAGTACGTAAACGTGTTGGTGGTTTAATGTCCAACAAAGTAAATTTGGTGGGAAATTTGGTCACAATCTTCCGAATAGACTGCTCAGAAGGTCGAGAATGCCGATCATAAAATGGAAGCAGCGCGCGATGAACATTTCGAACCGAGCACGAATTTTGATAGTAAAATTCAATAATTTGCATGCGTTGTTCATTTGTAAGACGATCCATGGTTAAATTGCAAACCAAACTGAAGCTGTTTGACAGTGACACAAGGTACTAAACACACGTCAGCTGTCAAAACCAGTGTTGCCAAAACCAAACCAGCTAAAAAATCACCCTTTATGTGACAAGACTTACTTTAGAGGTATAAACTTCTTGCTTACGGTTTTGACCACGCTTCCAGCGACCACAGGTACTGTTGAAGGAACCTTTTCAACTATGAATAGTATTAAAACGGTGTCCCGGAGCGTTATGGAGAATGAAAGATTAAGCGCACCTGCCCACTTTTAGTGGGAAGTTACTTCACATAAAATGAGTGAAATTATTTCCCTCTCAAGGTGAAGTTATTTCCCATGTGAAGCTATTGCCTGTGAAGTTCTTTCCCTCAACCGCTATGATATCTGTTCATTCGGATATTAATGTGGATCCAAGTAACGTGATTGATCTCATGTCAAAAAAAAATCAAGAAGTCTTCTGCTTTGAGAAAAATTGTGTATACAAAATTTAACTAAGTACATACGATTTAAAAACTAATAAAAATCAATGAATTGGAATATATATAGGTTTTTGCTTAAAAAATTTCTCGTAAGATTAGGAAGCAAGCCCCCCGCCGGAAAAAAAACTGGCTACGGCACTGCATGGTCTACTAGATAAGATCAGTTTGAGGAAGAAATCCAAACTCCAAAAGTGACCTCTGAGAGTTGGGGTCTACCAATCTAAGATAGATTGCACCAAGCCAAGAGGCAGACATATTTTGTTAAATTTCTCGAGGTGGCTACAAGCAACTTCGTTATCAACTGTAACCTGGAGAGAACCTGGCTTTTACGGTCACTAATCGTTTAGGCGCTGATGGAAGCTTCAACAAATGGGAGTTGGTGTATAAATTGACTAGCACAACCTCTATCCATATGTTGAAAGACTGTCCCGGCACAACTCCAGCCTGCTGTATTGGTAGCTGATCTTAGAACCCTATTAATCTCAACCGCTGTGCCGATCATTGATTTTATAAAATCAACATTTCAAGGCTAGGTATGACAGGTCCGATTTTCCATCTTCAAAGTCCTTCTCCATCAATGTTGACAGTTCCATCAGCAGAAGACGACAATTGACTGTCATTTTTTACGATTTGTTTAAGTGCTGAAAGTTCTTTTTTAGAATCACTCCTCTCAGAACACAATCTATAACGCATAAGCTTTGCTCCTTCCGACCACAGAAGCATCAGAAGCCTCCAACGATTTATTTTAAACTGCTGTTTGCTCGGCGGAATGTCTTGAGATTAATAAACCCTGTTGCGTCACAAGGTCTTACTCTGTCCTAAGAGTGGTTGCACTATAGCTGTGTGTGTAATAGCTCGTTTTTGAGTGGAAAAAAATTATAGGCATTGCTTTACCAATGGACTTTTTAGAGATGCATTTGAGGCGTAATGAAAATACCTCCGAGATCTCGATGCTAGGGAAGATCCTCTACAAAACCCACCTATGTCCACCAACATGTATGGGAAATAAACTCGTTCAGCCCTTATTCCTGGTAGCCCTTCAAAGCTAAAAGTCGCAATTTCAGGTCAGACTAATTTTAAGCAACCTGGAAGCGTTGTTCATTACGCCAGCCAGTAAATTTTTAAGTTAAAGCTACATTGACGATGATTCGAATTTTATATAGGTACTGCATTATCTCAATGATTGATTCTTCCTTAATATGTATCGTCCGTATGGACCAAAAAGTGTATAGGTACAAACCATTTACATAGAGACTCTCGTCGTAATTTTGCAAGATTCATGTTAAAATGAGATTATATAGCTTCATGGACTACTAGTATAGTTGTACACCAGGGTGGCTCGATTGATTAAAAAATTGTATGAAAAAAAATTTTTCTTTGATCGTGTTCGGGCGGTATACAAACCCAAACTATTTTTCAAAAATTTAAATTTTAATACTGCCCCAAGGACCTAAAAGATTTTCGAAATATGACAAATTTAAAGAAAAAAAAATATATAAAATCGTTAAAAAAAATGGCTTATGTTTCATAAGTTAAACATAAAATCTCATTTAAAAATCAAAAAGCTACCAAAGGCGCCCACAAAACGGGGGCAAGAGGGTCAGTTATTTGCTTAACCTTTGACTTTTGCTTTTTTTAATTATTTTTGTTTTAACTTTTCATTCTTTTTTGCTTTAAATGTTCTTAATTATTATTAATAATAAAAATTAATACCACTGGACTAAGAAAAAAAATTTTTTTTTTGCGGAAAATTAATCTTTTTTTCTAGTTTTTTTTTAGGTTTTGTGGGAAGTTTCTATGACCTGGGGGTAGTAGAAGAGCACAATTTTTTTTTCCAAATTCTTAATTTACCTGACATCATGACATATAAAGACAACTTTTGGGTAGTGCCCGAAAACTCAATTTGAAAAAAAGTCGACCATATTGTACACTCAAGCCTAAAAAGCGATTGGGACATACCATCGCTCTAGGAATGGTATGCATTTTCGAAAGGCGGGTAAACGACTGTGGGGCACATGAACCCTTCGCTCATTGAGAGTTGTACCTTTCGTCTAACCAGATCGCGCAATGCCTTTTGGAAACTTAAAATCCCAAACTTATTTTCTCAAACCCACCACCCTAAAAAAATGGTTCTGGTTTTGTGTCCATATGTATTGACATATTGCTCTTATCTAAAAAAATACACCAACTGTGTACTTCCAATTAAAATCATCTCTTCAAACCCCACTTAACTCCGAAGACTTTTTTGGTAGTTCCTGCCTGATTTTCCCTTTTTTTCAGATACATCCACCATACTGCCAAGTACCCACCAATCTTGAGGTAAAAACTCTTTACTTTCATTGAAAAAGAACCTCAAATTTTACTTCTTCATTACCAAGCAATTATTATCCAACTGGTTCCACAAAAAATAAATCCCAAGAATAGGATTCCTTTTCTTTTACAAAAAACATGTTTACGACTTTGTCAGCGAAAACGCTTCCTGTTGCCGCCACCCTTTCACACCATTACGTGATCCTTTTAACGGTACAGCCATATGCCGTCACCCGCAATGAGAAATCCAAATTCTCATCCCATCCACTCCAGCGTCTATTCCTTCTAATCCTTTTCCCAGACTCGACTTACGCCTTTTCCCGTTTTGTACACACCGCGCCGAAGAACGTGTGATAGCAAAACAAGGAAGCGATCAATCCAGCACAGAGCAACAAAAAAAGAAGATAAACATTCGAGAAAAGGATAAAACTCCTTTCACCTGACTTCTATGGTTACCTGCTGTGCTACCTGTGAACTAATGGTTGTATAATGTGCAATAGGGTCAAAGATGATGAACATCAATCAGACAACAATCAGACGAGCCTAGGGAGGATGAAATAGCGTTAGATCATACTGTATAGCGAACGAATCACAGTAAATTGATTTATTCTTCCCATGGATGTGTGTGAATCCTTTGAGTAGAGCGGAAGGGGTTCTCCTTGATACAGCGTATGTTGTGTAATTTGAATTTCCTAAAATGTGCTCTTTGTGTAGCGATATGTAAAAAAGGAAGAAAAAGGACGATCTAACGGTTGCACGACAGATTTTCATAATTACTTCATTTCATTCATGGATTTGGTTGATCTGCAGTACGCAATCTGATTGAGATCACAGATGGTATGGTGGCATCAGAGAAATTTTGATATTTCGGAAAGAAAGGTAGGGAGCATATGTGCGGATATGAGAAGAAAGGATTTAAACGGGATATCTGGAGAATTGCCCTGGGGGAATGCATCTTATTAACGGCAATCAAACTTCTGACACAAGATTGTGTATAGTACGTGTTGGATATCCTTTTCTTTGTTCGCGTCTATAGCAGATGTATCTACATAGTGGGAGAAGGCTGAAGGTATATGGTTGGTTACGGTATGTGGGTTTTTAGCGTCTAGCTCAAATGTAACACCAGTTATATTAAAGAAAGGCAGAGTTTGAGGCTCTGGAATAAAGCTGTCCCCGATGACCTTTTAAAGGAATATAATAAATAAATAAATAAATAGTTGGCGCAACAGGTCTGTAGGGACTTTAGGCCTAGCTTCTTACAACCATTCATTTGTGTGAGTTTTTCATTTTTGGGACGAATGGAAGGGATCTACAATTTTATGCCGGGTTCAAACGGCTAATTGAGAAGCTCCTTCATGACAGTTATGCTATCAGATGTTTGTCAGTTCATCTTGAATGACTTACTTTATGATAGCACTAAATTTGGGCCAAAAATATGGCTACAGCCGAATAAGTTGTTGCAGTTTTTAGACCATGCTCCTCATCCTAACTTCCCCTTACCCTGTTTTTTATCAGCTTAGAAAGCACTTCACTGGAACACCTAAACGCAGCTGGCGTTTTTCCAAGGAAGCAACATCAATATTTCGCCATTTTACTGGAACTTTATCGATTTCCTCAACGCAACTCAGGTTGAGGTCTTGAGAAAACATCTTCTGAGGCTTGCTAAGCAATCTTATCGAATGTTCCATTTCCAGCAAAGCCAGTGTTACCTGGGATCCAAACAAGTTTCCAAGAGTTCCAACTTGCGACTGAATTCAAAGAGCTCTTGCAATCAAGAATTGTTTTGGAATGGGATAAAGAGTTGAGAAAGGTCTTAAGCACAGTCTGACTGAGGCTAAAGACGCAGACGCAGACTGCGGTCATTAAGATAGACCTGCATTTGAAACACAGAGGCTAACGTTTGGTGTTGTCGACTTCCAAGAAGACGCCAGCAACGGACCGGATTGCAAATTCGACTATATTAAACAGACTTGTCTAAAGACAGCACTAAGTGCAGGGCAAGTCGAACTTGCATAGAAGCCGAAATTTCACTGTCATTCCATAGAACCATTAGGACCGTTGGTAAGCCATCGAAACTCCAGTGCAGAAGGTAAAAAAGCCCGCCTTAGTAAGTAAATTACAAACCGTTCTTTGAAATTTTGTGCAGAAAGCAGTCATATAACCTCTCCAAAAGACAAGAGACGCTTAAGCTAAAAAGGTCTTTTCATACAGTCGTATAGGCCTTTTTTGGGCAATGAGCCCGTGTCTGGCCAAAGTACCCTTACGCTGGGAGCTTTGAAACATTGAATAACTTGAAGAGGACGCCTTTTGGAGCTGGCTGCGTGAGATCCTGCCCGTGATGTTCAACAAAATTTATGTTTCTCCGGCTTAAGAATATACCTACACAGATGGATGACTTTTTTAGCAAATAGGTTACAAACAACCATTATATGCATTCGATAAGATAGGATCTACTAGCCATGACAATTCAAAAAGGCCACTGTGGTTTGCTTGGTCAATAAAACTTCTATTTGGTGACAGGCCTTGCCCTTTTACAGCCTTTTTGCTACCTATCAGAGGTAAACGTATCGACATTTGACCAAACAATCACATTTTACTGTAAGGTAGGGTACGTTTGGCTATCGCAAGCATTCAATATAATATTATGAATTCAGGGTAAATAGCGTCTTCTGACATTTTGTTTTCTGATACTGACCAGATTTTTAAAAGTGCGGTAGGAATGAGTTCAACGAGAAACAGCCTTTTTAGTCCGAATAGAATCAAGTTTCTTGTACTACGACGAAGGAAGGACGCCCTTCTCAAAGTACTGGTTACAGCCTTTTGAAAAGTCGTTCAATCAGGAACTTTTGTAACCCATGCAATAGAACTGAAATAGTAGGGCCAATCCGAAATATGTTGCATTCTCTACGACTACTACAGTTGGGACCAAAAAGTCTTCATAAACCTCTGCTACTTAGTCAGAAACAGGTGCACCAACAGGCACCTTTAATAAATATTCGCTTCCGCAAACAGCATACAAAATTAGCGCCGCCGAATGTATTCTCAACCAGAAATAACTCACTCAACTTATTTATATCCCAACCGATTGGCAGCTTCCTCCAAACTTAATATAGCCCGCATGACGAAAGCTGCCGAAAATAACTCTCAAATTCGGACACGCGATGTGTCCATCCCCCAAAACTGCAACAGGTCAATCACCTCAATCAATTGTGAAACAATAACAAATCACTTTCAGTTTCCCGACTTCGGGTGATCGTTGCACGTCATCGCATATCGCCCGATCAAATCTGAACCGCCTCCAATCTGAACACCCAAACTCTCGAGCTAACCCGATGACAATACATCCGATCATTCACCGATCTTTCACCGATGCATTTCGGCCAAGAAACTGGGTTCCCCATAAAATACACACCATCACCTGTGTCAACACACCATCACGTCGTTATTGCCGCACCATCATCAGCACTGACCAGCGCGGCAGATAGCGGCCATCGACCGCAAAGTTGACTGACCCTCACTGGCGCGTATAAAGACAACAAAATTAAAAGTGCTCGCTCACCAGCGAAATTGTATAACTGTTAAACTGCTTTTTCGGCAGCTTCAAAATTTGTATCTGAATTCGGAATTCTTTTTCTGGCCCGAAACTGACTCACAAATAACTTTCCCAAAGAGAGGCGGCGCAGAGTGCGAGAGAGTGTACCTATAATTAAAGTTTCGGTTTCAGTGCCCAAAAATAAAGCCCCCGAAAGAGATTCTGTTTCTGTCAACACAATTTTGGCCGCTCAATTTTGTTCTCTTTTAAGCCGAAGAGAGAGGACCACCACGATATTTTGTGAAAACACAACAAAATAGAAAAACACGCCCGAGTGACGCAATATGGCGGAGACGTGTCGGACATGCCCGGAGTCTGCTCTTGAAAGCACCGCAGTCGTATCTCAGAGCTTCGTCATCGACTAGATGTGTTTTTTTGGGTCTAGTGAAATTTATTTCATTTCCAGGTCTTTGAACCTGATTCATGTGGTTCTAGTGACCATGCCTCGCATTGGTGTGCGTCTCATAACCGTTGGTAGACTTTGGCTGTGATTCTAGGGTTTGTTAAAGTTCAACCCGAACAGATGAGTCGGGGTCAATGAATCTCGACAGCGGTACTTCTGAGCTTTGGTTCGATACACACAGCAAGTTCCGTGCGCATGTAATTAGCGCATAATTTGTTCAACTTTGGTACCTATAGAGGATTTTGTTGTTTTCTTCGTTCGTGGGAACGGATTACGGGGTGGGGCAGAGTCTGTTTTTGGTGGTCTGCGAGCAGTGCAAGATTAAACAGAATTATACTGCCTGAGAATGGAAGTTATGCAACGATTTCTCAGAAGTTGTAAGCGCTGCAAGTGCATAACTGAGATTTTTTGTTTTGTTGACCTCTGGATGGGTGGTTTTTGTTATGAATTTCAGTGCGTCGCCGAGTGGGGTCGGGTATTAATGGCCGCCCTAAAATTCCATTGTTATGATGGATTGATAATGTCTGTGATGGAACTCGTGTCCCTACCCTATAACTCTCCTTCTCCATCTTCTGTAACTGACTCTCAATCATCAGAAGACATCGATTTTGGGCTCAACTTATCATCACTGTAGTCAGGCAATGCCTGCTTGACACATATCACTCATTCTATGGCACGTCTTGGAAGCGAGGTTGGGCTTGTAACTTAAATGTGACCAAATCATCGAAGAACGGACCCCAACGCTGGGAACTGTGAGTCGACATTGAGCACTTCAAATATTCTGGTTCCCTTTTTACAGTATTTCGAATTTTATCATCCCCTTATAGAGCTTGAACCTACGAGTCTCCATAAAGTTGATCAGAAAAAGGTGAGATCCGACTTTAAATCTGTTGGACCTAAGATGGAGATGTTCAAGGAATGTATTTAATTCATAGCAACATAACAATTGGCCGTAATAAAACACACAGTTCAGGAGCACACCGTAGAAGCAACACATACTCGTGTATAATTTTTCTCACCCACAACAGAAACGCAACATCTGCCTCGAATTTGCAAGCACGTTCCAAATGCTATACACACCTGGCAGAAAATAATTTCCAAAACAACCATTAAACTTCAATTACCCAAATTGACAGCAACTACTCCCAAACAGTCCCAAGGGACGACAAGTTAAACCGACCACAATCGGCAATTCATTTGAATTCGTGTTTAGTAAATTTTATCTAAAGTGTCCAATAGCTCGTCCACAAGAGATCTGTCTTTGGAAGACAGTCCACAATCCACAAGCCATGACAACTCCCACAAAAGAAAGTAAACACAATTGTCGTCGAGCTATCATTTATCATGCTTGCACTTGGTGTCCTTTTCAAAGATTTCTCGTTTTTCCTCTCGTCTCGCAGAACGTACTTCCCACTTCCACGAATCGGACACGCACGGGTCGCCTAAATTCAAATGATGAATGGTCCTAAAAAAAACACGAATGCACATTCTAATTTCAGAAAATAACCGCAAATACAGGTAAGAAACCTCGCACGAGAGGCTGCAAGTCAAGGACTTTTGCGGATTATCTCTTTGTGTGCCTTTTTTGGATGTTTGCAGTTTTGGTCGATATTTTTACCGTTCATTTGTCAAAAATTTATGATTTACAGTACCTTCGGCGGAAAAAGAAAACGCCATTGTCTACGGGCAGTTTTGCAATTACCTTCCGTAATGGAAGGTTCCAAGTAACTGCAAGATCAAGGATGCTTTCTTTTTTTTTTACGTAATAACTGAGTTCGGTTTTTTACTGAGTGATTTATGTGTCCGTAAAACACATCTGTAATAAATACTATCTCTAATATTGCGTAACACTTTTATAACAAAGGTCTGTGTACCTTAGAGCCTTGCTGACCCATATCCTTGAGCAAGAGAGCGATCTGTCTGCGTCAGCATCTGCATTGTGTAACTTCATCTGGAAAATTATCCTTTCTGCGCTGTATTTGGCACCCAATCTCACAATTTGACAGTCGAATTTAAGGATCCTATTACGCAGGAGAATACGGAGCGAAAGGCAGACAGGAGAAGGGAATATTTATTTCGCGGTTATCCCTCCAGCGATGTAATCAAAAGGTGTACATAGGTATCCTGTGTCAGAGATTGAGATCTAATGATTGGAGTGCACCGCGTTCGCTGAAGGTATAACTGTTTCGTTCGCGGTGATGAGGCCTGGGCGTGATATTTGTTAGAGCAAAAAAAAAGAAAGACATCCGTGCTAGATTTCGTGAGTTTCTCACCATTGTCAGGTCAGGTGTGCGTATTCGGCAGATTGTGCGCGGGTCCCCTGTAAGTGGTAATTTGTTGGAAATTACGGCGGTTTACTGTTAGTATGACAGGAAAAAGTGCATATGCGGGAGTCTCTTATAGTCTGTTGCATATGAGAGGAAAAGGAGGTCTTTGTCAAGGAATGGCAATGGTATGATTTCCTGTTAGCGGTAAAAAAAACGATTTTCTTCTTGTCATTTGTTGCAGTTTAAATTGTGATCATCATCATTTAGATCAAGATGATGGGCGTAACGCTAAATTTTCCTACATCGGGCTGAGGATAACTTCAAGTAACACAAGTGAAATTAAAATTTTGTTGTAATATCTGCAAAAGTCAAAGAAAATGTGAAAAATGTTGACTTATAACCTAGAAGCTTATAGTAAAAATTGTTTCATTGAATAGATGAAATGTTTAAAATCGATTCTTCCATCATAGCGTTTTTCCGTTAGCATTGTTCCGTACCTAAGTTGTTCAGCGATTGGCTATTTCTCAAACGTTCTTTGCTTGTGATAAAAAACTCTGCGTTTTTCTGTTTTTTCATTTGTGGGTGGACTAAATGCGCCGTACTAGTAACAAATTTTAGTACCGACTTTAAATTTAAGGAAGCTCACAATTGCGAAATTTGTATGCCAAATATAGCCACTGTGAACTACTAAAATTTAGGGTCGAAACTAAAAATGTTTATTGGTACTAAAGGCTGGTACGGACCTGTTCCGGAACAAAATTTTACGGTGGTCTCCAAATGGACAGCGAAAAGTCTGCGAAAAGGCAGCTGAAAATAATTTGTGGAGAGGTCCATCAGCTGATACACAAGTAGCAGTGTTACCAGCACTGGCTATTTATATTTTATTTGGTTACTTTAACTTTTCACTGGCTCCTTAAAATTGTCATTTGGGATTTATCCCAATTTACCTTATTAAATACTTACTTCTATTGCAAACGTACTCTTTCGTATAACTAATGTCGTTTTCGATTTGGCTTTTCAGATTTCTGCTGCCATGGGTGCTTGCTTGTATTGAGTTGGGCGCAAAGAATTTTTTTTCACTTGCACTGGAGGTCCATTTTGAAATAATTTAATAATAAAACTCGTTTCCATTTTTAAATTTTTAACATTGATAAATGGAAACTAGAAAAGTCTCTCAATTATGAGTTTGTGTTGTGTTGCTTTTATTTTAAATTTAATATTGTCGTCTTTAAAAATAATGTAATCAGAATAAGTAAGCCCTAAAGAATTGCAAAGAAAAATGCGCACTTTTGATCTTTATATATATCTTTTATTGGCTCCAATATTTTTAAAATTTGGCTCCATACCTTATAAAGTCTGGTAGCACTACAAATGTCCAATTTTCGGAAGCAAATAGAGTCCCGAAAAGAGAGTGGAGAATTGTACCAAGCAATCTACTACAATTACTCACTTTTCCGCCATCCTTTCGCAGCAGCTGCGTTCTGCAAAACGAAAAGCAGAGCAACAATTTTCGTTCATGATTTCGTTGTGCCATTTTTGTATGGGATTTTTCGTTCCGGAACAGGTCCGTACAGGCTGGTGAGGTCCGTTCAGGCTGGTGAGGTGATTTACATATGAATTTTAGCCGGTAGAGTTTCTCGTTGAATTTTCTCCTCCGCACTTTATTGACAAAAATTAAATACAATATGATCCGGCAAAGGCGATGCTTATGTAAAGGGTTTTCCAATAAGAGAAATAAAAGAAAAATGCCATTTTTTGAGATAAATGATCGGATGTTTATTTCATAATAAAGAGAAAGGTATGCCGTTAATAATGAAAAACAACATCAGCCAAATGGCCACCACGAGCACACATACAGGACCATATCCTTTTCATGAAATTTTCAATAACCAAATCGCAAAGTGGCTGCCCTATGTCCTCGATAGTCTCACGAATTTTATCTTTTATCCTTTCGACGCTGGGCTGTTGGCGTAGACCTTATCTTTCACGTGGCCCCAAAGGAAGAAGTCGCAAGGTGTTAAATCACAAGATCTCGGTAGCCAATTGTGATCACCTCTTCGAGAGATTACACGTTCCGGAAACTTTTCCCGTAAAAGATCAATGGTTTCGTTGTTGATGATCGGCCGGCATGAGTTCTTGTGTTAACTGAACTTTGTAAGCCTTAAGACCCAAGTCTTTATGCAAAATACGGTGTAATGACGTTTGTGCCCAATTCCAAAGAACGACGAGGAATGGACAAACCTGGGTTTTCTTCAACACTTTGGGCTACAGCAGCAATATTATCAGTTGTTCTTGAGCGACGTGCACGGGTTTTATTCTTTACATCACTAACTGTTGTCCCAACAGCTCGAATATTTCCACCAATTTCAGTATTGCGGTCCGACAAGGTCACGACGACCAAAAAATGCTTTAGTTTTGCGAACTGTGACTGCAAGATTTTCACCATTTTTGTAGGGAATTTTAATAATTTCAATGCGGAAAACCCTTTATACACAGCCAGCAATTTGTGATGATGAGGGTCTTCTACAATCCTACCTCAAAGACAGCTTTTTTACTATAGATGCCTTCTTTGCTCGAAGAAACAGCAATTGGCAGGAGTTACTGATCACCTAGATAAACCCAGTAGAGCCCAGTTATAGGTAGGGTTACCATTCGTCCTCTTTTTGAGAGGACAGTCTTCTTTTACCCTACTATGTCCTCACTGATTTTTAAGAAAACAATACATTGTCCTCTTTCTTTTTTTCTTTTTTTTTTTTCAAAATTTCGTCTTTTTCCCCTGAAGGCCATCTTCCTACTATAAGAAATATGCGAGTTTGCAAGTAGGTACCTCGACTCACGCCTTAACGCATTTACCGATTTTAACAAATCTTTCACACATCTTTGGTATTCGTCTATATATGGGTTTTCTGAAGTTTGGTTGAAATCGGAAAATGTATGTGTGTGCTGTGCGTGCGTACGAAACACATGAAAATCCATACATTTTGTTCGACGGCTCGACGGATTTGAAAGACGTTTTTTATTTTGTTTGTCTTAAATCAGGGATGATTTAGGAAAAATGAAAATTCGAAAAATTCTCAACAGGTGGCGCTGTAGGCACATTTAGTTTTTCATCTATCTCCTTCTATATATATACAAGGTGGCGCAAAAATAACCTTCCGATGTTTTTTGGCTGTAATTTAAAAAAAGAAATGAAAAACTTTGATTCTTCTTGTGGATTATTTTTATTTGGTCTTTTAAATTTTTTTACATCAAGTCGAGAATATGATGTCATGTAAACGGCCGCCGCCACAGTTGATTGCCATTTGAGCCCTTTTTATGGCATTTTCCATCACTTTGGCCAAAACTTTCGGCGATAGGTCCTCACATTCTTGACGGATATTGTCTTTAAGAGCTGCAAGAGTCTGAGGCTTGTTGACATAAACCCGCGACTTCAAAAAGCCCCACAAAAAGAAGTCTGGAGCGGTCAAATCAGGCGATCTTGTTGGCCAGTGCAAATCGCCAAAACGGGAGATTAGGCGCCCGGGAAATGCATCCTTCAGCATATCGGTTGTGGCACGTGCAGTGTGTGCCGTTGCACCGTCCTGTTGGAACCACATGTTTTCCAATCTCAATTCATCAAGTTGCGGCAAAAAGAACTCGTTGATCATTGCTCTGTAGCGCTCACCATTCACAGTAACCGTTTGGCCCGCGACGTCTTCGAAGAAAAAAGTTCCGGTGACTCCTCCAGCGAAAACAGTACACCATACAGTGACTTTGAGCGGGTGTAATGGCTCTTCGTGGGTTACACGCGGATTTTCAGTGCCCCAGAAGCGTAAATTTTGCTTATTTACGTACCCGCTGAGATGGAAATGGGCCTCATCACTCATGATTATTTTTGATGAAAAATCATTTTCCTCCTGGTGGTGATTAAGGATAGCTTGAGCTTGAGCGTTCTGGAGCAGTGTAGCGTAACATTGTTTATTAACGTGTATTTCGCATGTGTTTACTACACAAATGTCAAAACAGAACTGACATTAGGGGCCAATCGCAAAATTTATAGCATTTTCTGGTAGGAGGATTACTTTTGCGCCACCTTGTATATCAAAATAAGTCGCATTGTGTTTGAATAATTGATGTTCTCTTAATGTGTGAACCGAGTTTGTATCTGGAAAATTCAATCGAAAGGTGACGTCAATACCACGGTTTGTATGTGTATACGGTCTTTGTATATGTATTGGTTAAAAACGATCAAGATGAAGTCGTTCAAGAGAGAGGTTCAACTATCGAAAGGGATGTTAATTTAATCGATTTAAAGCGGTACGAAGTTCGCCGGGGCATCTAGTTAGTTTATAAAAATGTATTATAAAAAATGTTTTTTATCTAATTCTTGCAAGATTTTTTCAATATGCAAGCATGGGTTAAAGATAGTTAATTTTTTCAATACTGTGAATTTCAGTTAAAAACTAACCTTAAAGTTAGTTAGTTGACATTTGATGGTGAAATACTGTTTGCAAGATTCCTTTCGGCGGGAGGTTTTCTGAAAGAGACTGATGTCAATTGACAAAGCAGTCTCTAAAAGGCTGGCGTCTTGAAGACTGTGGGGTTCGAAGAGGCATGGTTCCTTTAGATTATGACAGTTGGGAATAGAAAATTATAAAATATTTTTTTTAATTGGAGCCAAGAACGCATTTTTAAACAATCAAGTTCTTTGAAAGCTTTAAATGGCACATACATTTTATTTTGGAAAATTACCAATTCCTCGAAAGTGCCTACATCGGTTAACACGAAAATCATTCTCTAGATGATATTGACAATCTATTTCGAATGGCGTACTCGGATTAGGGTGGTTTGCGATAGTTGATAGTCACAATAACATTTTTAATTCCGTGTAAGGTGATAACCAGTTCTATAGTTTTTTGTCACCGATTCTAAAAAGTTGCTATTCTGGTTTGACTTTCATTTAACTATCATCAAAAGGACTTCAACCCTTTTTAACCATTTTCAAAGCACCTAGAGTAGGAACTTGGGACGACCATTTTCTAAACGTCAAACGGCGAACTACTTACATAACTTGCTAACCGCCAAAAACTCCATACCAAACCAAACAATTTTCGTTAAAAAATTATCCAGCTCGTTTTGCTGAAGCTACATAAATTTGCATTCCCGCCGTGCATGCATTACAAAGCCCTGCACTACCCAATTGGACGTTCAAAAAGTTCAGCATCACTGCGCGACTCACGGGGAGGCAACGGATAGCACCATTGTTTCAAGTTCTTGGCCAGCAGAATGATCATCTACTATCGCAGCAGCACACCAAGTCCAAGTGCAGACAAAACAGTGCCGGTCCGTCGATAGTCGATTGCCGAGCCATTGATGATGAATGTCAACCCAGATGAATGCCGGAAGAGAATGTGCGCGGTTGGTTGCTTCGGCTCGATGTGATAACACCACCAGCCGATCGCAACTGTATGAGTGTTACAACACCAATACCATGAACACTTTTCACAACCTGTTGAGTGTTGAGAGCTGTCAGTGTATGCGAGTATTTGCGCTGCATTAAGAGTACTCCACTGCCAGAGCCGGATAAAGAGATCACGGGAGAGTGAATATGTTCTTGGAAATGTATGTTAAGCCGATGACCGCTGGATCGTTTCATGCGAATTTAAACTTTTTGATACATTCCTCCTCAACACTCTCATTATGACGGAAGGATTTCCTCCCAGGATTATATTGAAATGGCCTAAACATAAAAATGAGCTGAACTGCGACTTAAATTTGGCTGCTGGCAAAGACTCCGATTTAATTTCCCAGTCGAAAGTGATTAGAACACACCTCGCAAGAACAGCAATTAGTCACACTGAAGATCGAATTAATTCCTCAATAACTACCACCAACACATGATCGCTTTCCCGTTTATACCCAGAGTTCAACGCTCCTAACCTAATTTCGGAATCAAATAACAACCGACGGCGACGACGACGGAGGAGAAAGAAGGAAGACGTGGATGGCGCACAAGACCAATATAACCACTCTTTGAGAGCAGACTAACACACCGTGCTGGGCTATAGCCATACTATTGAAGAAACTGAAGCAGCCAATGGGGAAGAGAACGACAGCGACGACCAGAATCTAGAAACCAGAGAAAATGAAACATAACTGGGAAAACGACGGCATACAAGGCGTACAACAGTAATAGAAAAACGAGAACCAGAAGAAATAGAAAGAGCAACAACAACAACGGCAGCGAAATGGTTAATAAATTTCACCTTCGTCAATTTGAGCTATTGTCGTCGTTGTCGTTGTTGTCTATAATGAGTGTGGGCTGCGCTCAACGCGATTATCATCATCATCACTTCCACTGCCTTCTATTCATCTATCATCTACCAAAAGCCGTGCTGACAACAGAAATACATCGATCCAACTAATATGATCGAGAAAATTATAAGCAACCTTCGAGAGAAACAAACAGTGAGTCTGAGCGGAGCTCCCAACTCTAGAGTTCGAGTTCGTTGATCTGGTCTAGAACTAACGCATACGTGAAATATCTGTAGACGCTTGCCAAAGTGACCGTTATTTTTCGAAGATTAGCAGATTTACTGTGTCATAATAAATCAGACTGCAGAATGATCGAAAAACTACTGTAAAAGTGAGTAGATGAGGTTTGTTAATCAAGTTCGTTGCCTCTGATTGTATTTGGAAGTTTCTTTGGTGCGTTTCGCTCGGTGATTTGAAGAACTTCTGCCGAGATGAGATGAAAATTTGAACTTTTGTTCGCTTCCGGCTGTTGTTATGCATTATGTAAATCATGGAGCGTAATATTCTGGGTAATTTAAATTTGACTTTGGAGCGGAGAAGAGGTCGTTGACCGAGCTAGCTTTGTTGGATGCTTTTGTTTATAATGCATGCGATGGGGTCAAGGTACTGATTGTGGTTTGATGTTGGTGTCTTCTTACCATTATGAGGAAAGCTTGTAGTCTGTTTAAAGTAGGAAACCTACGAACACAACCTTTCTGGTGTAAAAACATGGCAAAAAAAAAAACCCAGGGTATACAGCTTAACTCCCATACCATGAACTTTACTAGGCTAAACAGCTCGTTTAATTTTAAGAGACTCATGCATTATTTTTAGTTATGGCTGCAGTCATTTTTCTGAAGAGTGCTAGAAGTAATTTTTTTCGTGTGTTTTCCATTTGACCTTCAAAAATGGGGTCATTTTGAGGAATAGCGGAAACCCCTCTAATGGATTTTTATCTCAAGTGTAAAGTTTCATGTGCATCGTCTTTAAAATTATTAAAAGGGCCGTATGTAAGATTGCACTTTTTAGAGGTCCAATTTTAGGAAAGGAATTCTTTGAGTGTCTTAAAAAAGGCTCACAGGCGTTAAAGAGACCTGTAGAGCGAAAGTCCAATCGCAAAAACTACGTGTCCAAATATTTATGTTAACTGGTTATAATAAAAGCTAGGGAAATTGCAGCTTTTAAGAAAACACACAAAACACAATTTTTTTCCGTGTGTTTTCCATTTGACCTTCAAAAATGGGGTCATTTTGAGGAATAGCGGAAACCCCTCTAATGGATTTTTATCTCAAGTGTAAAGTTTCATGTGCATCGTCTTTAAAATTATTAAAAGGGCCGTATGTAAGATTGCACTTTTTAGAGGTCCAATTTTATGAAAGGAATTCTTTGAGTGTCTACAAAAAGGCTCACAGGCGTTAAAAAGACCTTTAGAGCGAAAGTCCAATCGCAAAAACTACGTGTCCAAATATTTATGTTAACTGGTTATAATAAAAGCTAGGGAAATTGCAGCTTTTAAAAAAACACATTATTTTAGCATCTTACTCCTTGAAAGGGGGCTTAGGGTTCGCTTTAAGAATATAATCATTCTGTGATACCTACTTATAATCATTTTTAGTTTCCAGGCTAAATTTTTCAAACTCACAATGGCGAAATTTTCCATAGAAAAGCGCATTTTGTGACTTACAAAATAAATAAGCTCATTATATTTAATTCTCTCTCAACTTAAAGAGCTTCGTGAGTTATAGCGTAATTTTGAAAAAATATGAAAAAAAGGTTACCATACGTACCTACCCCTTTTTTGTCTTGGCTAAAAAAACGGCTTCTACTTTCTCTATTGTATTCCCTTTTAATGGTTGAATTTACCAAGCAATAGAAAACACATGCATACAAAGTGATATACAAAATTTCGCAACTGCGCATGCTGAAGCCCTTCAAAAAAGTGTTCACGATCTAACAACAAAAAAAGAGTAAAATTTCGCAATTTTACTACGTCGTTACACCGAATCACATTCCTTAGTAAATAATTTAATTGCATCACAAAAAGGTTGAGGAATTCCTATTAATCCAACTTTATTAGGTCCTTTTCGAATTTGAATACATCCTAAAATTCTACCCCTTATAGTTACGTTGTTTAGAGAATTCCACGTAAGATTTGCAATCAAACTCCCCCCCGGAAACAAAATTCTGGCTACGGCACTGCAACTGCGTACATCCATTTAACGAATTTATTAAATGAAATATTTCAAAATATGTCGGTATTTTATTTTTTTTAAATCTGAAACTGAAAACTAGGAGCATTTTGGTGTTCGTTAAAATTGTTGTCCCGTCCACCCTAAAATTGTATAATGGCCCCCTTTTCAAGTTTTTCAATTTGGTAACTGACAAATGATCATTCAATTGTCAGTCAGTCAGTCAGGACAACGACTGACTATGGCTGCGCAATGCGAATCATCGTCCATGTTCAATACGGCGATTCGAGTGCAACTTTTAAAAAGAAGATTTCTTAAATTATACTGCTTTTAATGCCTCAGCATTTTTGGACAAGACAATCTACGTGGTTTTTGAAAGTTTTACACTCACTTCAATCTATTTTCCCCCTGATTGAAATTTCGGGGCTTTTAAAAATATCCCTGTAAAGCGAACTAAGGACACCAAGGCTTTGTATAAAGCTATAGTGTCGCTGGTAGGAAAGGCGTCCATCCGTCCGAATCTATGTAAAATCTATTTTCTCTTAAGGCTGTCGATATTCATTGGTGCTAGAATTGAAGCCGAAGGATCATCATTTAGGGCAGCATTTGGTTCCTAGATCAGCCGGAAACAGACTGTTTTCAACCTTATTAAATACATCTACCTTTGAAAATAAACAACATAAGTTGTTCGCGCTTCGCGCTATCCAAAAGAGGTTCAAAGAATGTCTTCACGTTTACAAAAGCTTACCTTTTGGAACGCATTTTGCATTTAAAATTGGCAACTGTGATAAGTTTGTACCTACATTGAAGGTGAAGCTAAGGAATGTTTTACAAGTAGTAAGGGACACTTCGCTTAGTGCAGGAACTGTCTTAAAAGGGTAGTCCACTGGAATTTAACCTCTTTGAATTTAAAACTAGTCATGTTTTTATTTTTAGTCTTGCGGACTAGTAAAGTAGCTATTTACCTTAGTTTCATCAGATTTGTCATTTTTACCCCGCAAGATCGGCAAAAAGAATTTTTAAACTGAAAAAGGTTCTAAATTGTTATGATAAACCATATACCATATACCTACTCGGCATAGCTCCGTTTTGCCCGAAAATGCGAACAAACTGAATTTCCTGAAAATTCAGCAATACAAACAAAACAAAAAAGAATCATTAAAATCGGTCCGGCGGTTATCGATTTATAACGTCATCGAGTTTCACCCCAAAGGAATTATATATATATACAGATAGATTGATTGTAAAAAGCAGCGAATAAATCGAGTTAAATGAGCTTCACCTCGTTTTTAACCCTCCCAAATTGAGTTCAGAAAACGACTTCTTATTTCGCAGCGACTGCCTAGTTTTTTCGACGCCTTTCGGTTTTTTAAACTTACAAGTCATGTGTTTTTGTGTTCAAAGTTTTGTATTGTACGTAAGTATCTACTTTTAAGAATCTTGAAGGCTTACTCGCACCACAACACCAAACATGCGGCTGGGGAAAAAGTTGTGCAATATAATTTCAAGGAACGTTGTTTGGATATAATAGGCCTTTTTTATTATGCTTAAATGTTTACAACAACAGTACGTGATCCAACTGTTGTTGTAAACCATGGAAATCCATGATCTATATAGATCATTTGAGCATAATAAAAAAGGCCTATTGTTTCTAAAACTAAAAGTTTCAGCTTCCGAATTGACTCTATAATTATTTACAAGTTACGGAGACCTAGCCAGACAGAATCTTAATGATAAAGCTTCTTTAAGAAAAATGTTTCTAAATTGACATTAGTCGAGAAAAATATTTTTTTCAAATTCGGAAGCAAAAGGTGCATTGAATACCCACCACTTTTTTGAACTATTAAAGATTTTCATCGCCTGGGTCAGTTTCCATCGCTTTCAATGCATTTTCCAAAAAGAAATCGTTTTTTTTCCGCGAAATTTCTTTTTGCATTAAAAAAAATTATATTCTGTTGTAAGGCGATTTTCCCCACTCAATACCAATAATAGGGATGCAGGTCATAACCCTCACTACAGGACCCAGTCAGTAATGGGTATCATCTTCAACTGAACTTGTTGCAATTGAAATTTCCACGAACCCTGCATGCATTTTACCTTCACATGTGCATATGCAAATTAGCACAAGTTCAGATAAGGGTCAGTGATCTGATATTCTTCACCTGGCCCAGTACAGTCCATAAAATATATTATTGGTTGGTCTCAGATTCACAGAGTCCCAATGACACAGAAAAGTGGCACAAAACCAACCTCGCACATTTGTTCTAATTGAAATTCTGCACGAGTATTTGTTTATGTTCTAGGAATGCAATTTTTTTTCTTCCGTTACTACCTTTGCGATGTGATTTCGATGGCATCGTCAAAAGTAAATAAAAAAACAAAAAGATCGAAGACGAAGACAGTTTTTTTGAGGAAAATAATTTTTCTGCCCGACTGCGACCTAAAAACAATCACCAAGTCGAACTATTCGAATTGCAGCCGTGATGACGGCATCAATCACAGAAATATGTAATCATAGTAATTTCTACCCCCAAGTGGCAGATCGCAGCAAATTTTACTGCTGGATAGGAAAATTGATTTTTCCCAATTGAAGTTGTGAGTCGTTAATCCGAGAGACCAAGCTGAGCGTGCTTCTGGTGAAGACCCATGCAGCAAGCTCTCTGCGGGCTGGCCAACTAACATGTATTTGTTGCTATATGTTGGCTTGTGTTTATGTGTGGCTTGGAACCAAGGTTTCTTTTCTTTTTTTTGTGCCGCGCTCTTCGGCACTGCCTCGGCTTTGACTCTGACTCTGACTCTGGCTTTGGCTCTGTGTGGTTATTACACTCTCCGCCGGCACTAGGTAACTAGTTCAATATCCGCGAATAACCTTTCGGTCGGTTGGTTTGTTCGTTGGCTGCCTGCCTTGTTTGCTTGGCTGCCAGTCAGCCGCCTGCTTTGCGATCGCTCCTCGACATGAATTTTTATTTTATTTCTTCTCGAATTATCTTGACGATGACGATGTATAGATCTTCCGCATATCCATACCAGCGTTGTTGGTTGGTCAGCCTACAGTGAAAGAAGCAAGTGGCGAGAGAGAAGGCAAGTGCTCAACTTTGTTGCTGAATGGATTTGTGAATAGATTTTTATTTTCAGATGGAAGGCTGCAAAATTGATCAGTGATCTGGAGGAAACGTGCCGGCGGTGCTAGGTTGTGGGTATATGCAAACTCAAGTCAAAGGGGAATTATGCGGCTTTAATCGAGATGCCATAATTCCCAACACTTGGGGGTATCAATTTAGACTGGAATTGGTTCTGCGGTCTCGGCGGTGGGACTTTGGGCACAGCTAAGGGGGTATTTTGCATAACCAAACCATGTATAGGTATGTTAGGTAGGTGGATTGTAAAAAGAGTTGACACATATTTTGACAATGAACAGAAAGTGTTCGCAAATAGTGATCTACCACCACAATTGAATTTGCCGCCCACTTGTTATGGAGCATAATTGAGTTTGGAAGCTATATAGGTGTACTGCGATTTCTTTTTGAGAACCGTTTACGGATCTGTGGCTTGAAGAATACCTGGCATATTTTTCGTAAATTTTTCGGATAAATGCAATCATGAAATTTTTCGAGAAACACCATCGGTGTCCAAGGCGATAGACATAGAAAGGTTCCATCATCCTCACTACGCACTCGTAAAATGTGTGTTTTTTTTTTGTAGTTTGTTTTTCGACAACACATTTGACAGTTGAAAGCTATTTTGTGCTTATTATGGTTTGATATTTCACCATAAGTATAAATTGCTCAAAAACCTTGTCAAAAATGTACCTAAAGGGTGTTTGCCGAATCGCCCTTTCGAATCGGCACCACTTTTTCAAGCTACAACTTATTCGACGGAAGACACTTGAATTGTGCTCCCTTTTACTTCAAACTACCTACTGAAAGACGTTTATTTATCTTAAAATATTTTGTAATAATACAAACAAGCTGTACGATCGCGTAGCTATGCAATTTACTCACATCAACATTACTGCTTGACACTTGACCGCTTTACAAAAAAAAAAACACAGCATAATCTAAATAGTACAAAAACTTAAGGCAACGAAAAAGGAATCATAATACATATAGAATTTTTAACTTTCTCCATTACGTAGTAAAAGAAAGATATTGCATTCGTAAGAAATTTCGAACTCGAGATGCTAATCAATTCTGACATTACGATGATAGGCGAACTCAAAAAAGTGGGTCGCAAAATTCTGTTTTTCTCTGTATTATTGTAAAATGGATTTTTAAAAAAAGTAATTTTTGAAAAATCTTGTTTTCTTTAGTTTACCTGAAAACGGCAATTACGATTTTGACTAAAATGCAAACTTTGAGTAAGATAGATGCTTTCAAAATTAGTACGTCCTTAATTTTCAATTCGAATCACCAAAAACGCTAATTTTAAAAACTACTAATATCTCGAAAAACCCCATTTTCGATTTCGATAAAACTTTAAAGACCAAGTAATGCTTACAACCCGAACAATAACTTGTACTCGGTTTTCAGCTAAATAGTTCAGCAATAGTATTTTTCAAACTAAACAGTAAACATTGCAATATTTGGTACTGTTTTGTCTGCCAAATTTTACAAACAGTAAAACAAACAAAGAACAGTTTTGATCAAAATACATATTAAAGATTATATAAGTATCCTAAATAAGATCCCGTACTTATTTTTTCTCAAAAAATTCAAACAAATCAATTTCTTAACTCTTTCTTAAAAATGACTACCCAAATTCCGATCTGTATTCACATATTTTCGGTATAACTCTCAAATAATAACAATGCCCCAACTTCCAATGAAAATTCAGTAACAGCTACGTAAAACTTATTTTTAGCAAATACTACCAACTTCCAATTTTTTTTCAACCATATTGAATATGCACCCTAAAAATATTTCCAATAATTTGGAGCTTACACAATCAGCAACTCCCACTTTTTTGATGAACGAGAAATTTACGTTTGACCCAATCGTGCATTTTTTTTTTTTTTTAAAAGGGTTTGACAAAAAGACAACTTTACATCATATAGGTAAAGAACTACTTCTAGTGCCTGTGATGACATCTCTTATGCCGCTGAAAGTCTGGACATATATGAAAAAGTGTCGGAGACAAAACGAAACTTTTGGAACCACCAGCCCTTGAATATGGCGGTGGTTTTTTGCTAACACATCTGCCACGGGATTATACAAGGTGACGCAAAAGTAATCCTCCTATCAGAAAATGCTATAAATTTTGCGATTGGCCCCTAATGTCAGTTCTGTTTTGACATTTGTGTAGTAAACACATGCGAAATACACGTTAATAAACAATGTTACGCTACACTGCTCCAGAACGCGGAATATTGGTGACTATTTATTTGAGCAATAATCGGTCGGTGACTTTGGCACAACGTGAATTTCGTCGCAGATTTCCTAGCCGTCCAACGCCTACTGGTGAAACACTGCGACGTTTAGCCGCTCGCCTCGAAGAGACTGGCACAACACGAGATGCTACCAGGCGTGGCAGACCCCGGAGTATGTATGGTGTGCTGTTTTCGCTGGAGGAGTCATCGGACCTTTTTTCTTCGAAGACGTCGCGGGCCAAACGGTTACTGTGAATGGTGAGCGCTACAAAGGAATGATCAACTAGTTCTTTTTGCCGCAACTTGATGAATTTGGATTGGAAAGCATGTGGTTCCAACAGGACGGTGCAACGGCACACACTGCACGTGCCACAACCGATATGCTGAAGGATGCATTTCCCGGGCGCCTAATCTCCCGTTTTGGCGATTTGCACTGGCCAGCAAGATCGCCTGATTTGACCGCTCCAGACTTATTTTTGTGGGGCTTTTTGAAGTCGCGGGTTTATGTCAACAAGCCTCAGACTCTTGCAGCTCTTAAAGACAATATCCGTCAAGAATGTGAGGACCTATCGCCGGAAGTTTTGGCCAAAGTGATGGAAAATGCCATAAAAAGGGCTCAAATGACAATCAACTGTGGCGGCGGCCATTTACATGACATCATATTCTCGACTTGATGTAAAAAAAATTAAAAGACCAAATAAAAATAATCCACAAGAAGAATCAAAGTTTTTCATTTTTTTTTTAAATTACAGCCAAAAAACATCGGAAGGTTATTTTTGCGCCACCTTGTATATTGTAACCTCAGTAGTTGCATTCGACTACCCTTTACTCCTTACTCATATGTATCCATTTAATTTTTATAATTCCGATCCAGAGACTTTCAGAGTTTGCATCGCCTCTTTACCTTCCTAATATAATCCCGTTGCTGGTGAATCACACCAGTACAATGGAAACACCCCAAAGAAAGTTTGAGTACAGTGTCACAGGAAAAACATTTTTTTCTGAAAGCTGGAACTACAATTAACAAACAAATTCAATTACTGGCAGTAATTTTCCGTGAGTCATTTCAACTACCACAATCACATGAATTCATTTGTAATGATGGTCGATAACAATTTTTGCAAACAATTTTTGCTTGCGAACTTTTTATTGAAGATACGAATCTTTGGCTACCGAATCATCGCCCAAAGCGGTAGCCCACTCAGTAATTTTATTTTTTTCTGACAGCCAGAAGTGTCAATTCCACCAACAATCGCCTTCGCTTGGAGGAGATTTTCATTTCTTTTACCGCGCGTATAGTTTTTTCAAACTCCAAGCAGACGTCATGTCAGTCAAACTGCCATTTATGTCAACCGTTGGAAAGTTATTTCGTCTTCCGATCGTTTTGGCCATTCAACTCACCTATATTGTATGAATGACCGCCATTGCGACGTCACATCCGTGGCTTCCGTTCCAGCCATCATCGAGCGCGGAATGTCGTGCATATTTGCTTATGTGTGACTTTTGATTTGTAAACTACGCTGCCACACTGGCTGGCTGAAGAAGTGTGTGCGTAATTATAACTGAAGAAAAAAAAAACACAATTTCATTCATAACGACTGCATAATTGAAAAGTTGGGATCGAGATATGCGTAACGCATATAAAGAAGGTAATTGCACTTTTGTATACGGTCGGCAGCGGCTGCGGCTTATAGGCTTATACTACGCCCTTTGCGTCGACGACTTCATTTACGTGACATTCGATCAAGTGATGCGTCGTCGGCAGTAATAGAAATAAATTTAATTTACCGTTGACGAAAATAACACACTGAAGTGAATATAAAAACAAACACCACTCACTTGAAGGCGGTTAATAGATAAAAGTGCGCTTCGAGTCGTGTGCATATCGGCCGCAGGCATGAGGTATCATCATCAAAGCACTTTGTGGTCGTGAAATTAACAGGTGACGATGTGAATCGAGGAATCCATGATTTTGTGTGTCGATTCCTCTTGCGGTTGTTCCACAACCCAGAACCTGAAATTTATTTGTTTTCTTCAATTTAATGGGAGAATTTCAAGTCGACAATGGTGTTGCACGTGTCCCCAGGGCGCGGGCGGTTATCGAGTGCTGTGGCTAGCTAGGAATGAACCTAATTATGGTCTGAAGGTTGTCGTCCGAGCTGTTGTTGAGTTTGTGATGATAGGCTGAACTCGATTAATGTCAATGAGGCACAAAGTCCTTGTATAAAATTCAAATAGATTAGAAATTTGAAGTGGAAGATCATGCTGACGCCACTAGAACTTCTTTTCAAATTATGTTCATTGTAATTAAATGAGCTGCAAATTTATTTTTAATAATACTGACAGTAGGAATGCGACATGAGTCAGTACCAGGGATGGAAAAGTCGATACAATTGTATAGAATTCGATACAAATGAGTGTGCTCGAGTACAAAAGTACAATTTGCCTTAATTCCATACAATTTATCCATCTGTATCTTTCAAATTCTCTTGCAATTTGTAAAGCTTTTGCTAAGAAAACAATTAAAATAATCGAGATGATGATATCTTTATTTCATTTTGGAAGACATAAACAAGAAAATTAATATTGAAAATCCCTTCCTTAATTTGCTGGATTATTTTACATCAGGAGCGTGGTATCAGGAAAATCTAATTTTATATTGGATTTTGTTTTTGAATTTTTTCCCTAACGAAAAAAAGAATATTCAACAAATTAACAATGAATATAGAGCCGACTTCTAAATAATTCAGCAATTTAAATATTATTCAATTTGAGAATTTTGGGCTGAGCTAAATTCAATTAAAAACGAGTGTAATGAGCTGATGTTTGAAAATATTTACAAAATTGCTCAAGCCGTTGACGCTATTCCTCACTCATCAGCAAATGTCGAAAGGATTTTTTCTTGCCAGACATTAATAAAGTCCAAATGTCGAAACCGACTTCAAGTCTGGGCTGGGCTTTGATTGAAACAAATTTTTTTATTAGAAACTCGTCCTGTTCTGAGTTTCAAGTTCAGGGCAACATTTTGAACATGAATGAGCAAATTGAAATATAAACCATTTTTTGTAGGTTTGTATAGTCTTGCTAGGAAGTCATTAATGTTTTGTTAATTTATTTTTGCTAATGTTTTTGAAAATAAAATATTTTAAATTCAATTTTGTATACGAAAAAAAGTTTTCAATACAACTGGCTCCATTTCAGTACGATTTTACAACAGTTTTCAGTACAAATCGAAAATGGCATTTTCCATCCCTGGTCAGAACTAATATGAAACAAAGTTATTTCGTCCACAGAGTAACTGTTTAGATAGATTGTGTTAAGTGCTGCTTTATAAATTATGACTTAGGTCAGAAGGGCATTTTCTTTACATATAATTTAAACATATTTTGAAAATTGTTCATTATCGAAAAATCGGTTTAATGAGAAAGTTTAGCAGGCTCAATGGGTTTTCCAACAAACGAGATTTGCGGGGTTTTGGGGGTGACACAAATCTTTCACGAACTCATCAGGCACAAAAGTATGTTGCTTATGGTATTTTCTTCTTTTTTTTTTTTAATTTGACCGAAGCACTAAAAATAAGTTGGTTCAGAATTTTGAAAAAGCATAACTTCGCCAATATTTCTCCTATAATATTTTTAATTTAATTAGAGATATAGCTGTAATGTATATTTTCTTAAATTTAGAGGCTGACAATGATTGAGGCTCAACAATTTGTTTCAAAAATAAGTTCCTTGCCTTTCGCTTTGCTACTCTTTCTCCTCGCCAAACGAAAAACTCGAAAAAGTGAGTGAGATTACTTCCGAAGTTTTTTTCAAAACCAAAAACTAGTTTTTAAAATACGAAGATATCGAGGTAGGTTTTTGATCACTGATGGATGTAGACAAATTTAATTTTAAGTGCACAGTTTCCCTTTTTGTTATCACTCCACATAAATAAATTTGTTCCCATCAATTCACATATAGATAACTCTGGATCTAAAGAGATCTACTTCGAAAGGAGTAAAGTTCAATCTCTGCGACTAAATACTAGGATACTACAATTTGCATGTGTGTTTTGTAAATATACTCTGAAAAGCAACTCGCTATTAATGGCCGCGCATTACGAGTAACATTGAAATATGAACGCAATTGAACCAAGCAATATGGAGGACCCGATTCGACGATAACATAGGTTTCAGACAAAGTGTGTCATGCCACCACCGAGATTAAACGCAATTTAGATATATATTTAATGTAAAGACCGCCAACTATTAAGGCCTTGGAAGCCAAGCCAATATTCAAAATTCAAAAAACCCATCTAAATACAATGTCAATATTTTTACCACCTGGTGTCAACAATGGAAACCTTCCGATACTCTAATAATTAACTATTGTGTTTAAATTGAAGTAGTAGAATCAGGAGGTGGCGTGACGTACAAGGGCCTTATATTTATAAATTAAACCTAACAAGAAGGTTCAAATAAAATATTCCCTGTGGGCTAGAATTATTTTATCACTAGCTATGTCGAGTCTGGTTAACTTCTGTCTTTATTTCCATTCAAAAAGTCTTACCAATATTAGCTTCCAAAATATGACTGCAAAACCTCAAATCTAAAAATGTCGTTATTCTTATCCGCAAAATTGAAACAATACCTTGAAAAATACCCCGAGGCTCATACAGGCTACTGAAATTTACAAACCAGATTAGTAACCCTTATTTATTTAAAATATGAAAGATGTCACTTTAAAAATATTAAATAAGATCTAAGAACTTAAAAAAATTGTCGATTATTTAAGTCGACTTAAAGAACTTTTTTATTAAAAATCCCTGATGTTTTCATGTAAAAGAAAGTCTTTTTTTTTTAAAGATATCCCTCTGTCCATTGACAAAATATGACTGCAAAAATTTAAATCATAAAATATCGTTACCCACCTTCACGGCTTTAAAAAAAATGAAAAAATACCTAGAAAAATACACGGAGGCTCATAGAGGCTACTGAAAGCTGAAACTTACAAACCAGAACTAGTAACATTGATATTTAAAATATGAAGTAAATTACTTGAACAATAATAAATAAGATCTAAGAACTTAATGAAAGTCGACTCAAAGAAAATTTTTATTAAAAATAAAACCTTTTCTCTTTTAAAGATATTGTCCTCTGTCGATTGACACAAAAACACGAAATACTGGTATGTTGTTGGTGAATGACAGATAAGTCAAACTTTTTTGTTAAGTTGAATGTTGAGAATAGCGAGGCTACGGAAGTGTGTTTCTGTAGAAAGGAAATATTTCAGAAGGGAATTCTTGAATTTTGATGTAGATTTTGGAAATATGTACGTCCATAAGTGTTATTATATTTTGTACAACGAAAAGATGTCAACGGTTGCTTGAAAAGAGACTTCTTTTTCATATTCAGTTTAATAAACATGCTAAACAGGGTCATAAAAATGTGAGCTTTCGAATGTATTTGGCCTTAGCTACCTGTCTTTCTTGAGTCTCGAAGGAAGTCACCCGTTCTTGTTCTACAAGGCTGATTATTATTTCCACAGGCCGGCTTTAAACTCAAACTGTTGATTAACCAACTAACCGAATGTTCTACAAGCAGTGGGAGGTTGCATTTCCGCGGTTTCCGAACACTTAGGAGCGACACGTTTTATTTGTAAGGTTTGTGCTACTTGCATATATTTTAAATTGATATTTTCCATCCTCGCAACCAATTTGCTGCAACTTCCGCCAATTAGCTATATGAACACCCACAACTACAGAGTCCACTTTTCCATAAAAACAGAGCAGAAGTTAATTCGTTAATTTCACTCTTCACGCGACACAATAAATTGCATTAACTCTATAACAGCCTTATTTAAGTTCATTCGTTAATTTCTATTTCTAATTTAATGTTCCGCTGATTGTTTGTTCTAACCAACCGAACAACCAAAGGCAACAAGTCAACAAACTCAGAGTCGAAAATATAATTCTTTTCGGAAAAGTAGATACAAAAATTAACCAAAAAGCCATTGAACTCATCCATTGAGTTGTGAGCGCCGCCGCCGCCGCAGCGCAATGAAAACCGACCAACTCTTTGCGAGCCATTCTGTTCCGACAATGTCATTGACCTTCCGAATAATGTGTTTCATATCATATGGCCTCTCTTATGCTTTTCGGATGGTCTTCTTTAACAGTTGTAGAAATGAAGAAGCCATGATGACCATTCTTTGTGATTATTCATTGTGCCGAAGAAGAACTCTAAATGCAAGCAGCTACATTTAAACAAATATAATAAAGTCCAACCAAACTCTTTTCCTCTCGCCCATTCTTTACCATTGTAATTGTAATCGTGATGGCTCGGTATGCGTTCTTCTGGCGGTGTGAGAGAGAAATTTGCAAAATTACCGTTATCGCCTCTCTTAGCCAAAGGTACACCATGATAAAAGAGTTCTAATTCACAACAATAGCAAATCCTAAGCACGCAAAGTACCCTCATAGATATACAAGCGTTGAATGTCTTCTAATTCATTTCTGCACACAGTAGCGGGAGAAGAAGTAATTGAAGAAAAAGAAATAAAAAATCTCTTTACCAGTACACCGATCAGCTCAACAGGTAACTGTCGAACAGGTAGATGCTCTGGCTCTCTTTTTTTTCGCTTCCGTCTTGCATTAGAATAAGAACCTTTCCAGTTGCAGTGGTATTTGTGTAATCACCAATCACTCGCACGGGTATTTCTCTTCTCACTCCATAAACGAAACGAAAAAAATCTCTTATTTCTGGTTCTATCTACCTTTTGCTGCAGTATGCGTGCTAAAACGCACATACACGAGGTATTCTTTCGGCTCTTCTGCTCACCGATGATACGCTCGACAGCGACGAGTCTGGACTGGGAATTGAGAATCATCCGTGATTCAGTTTTCCGTAAGCAATAACACGACATAGACGGAATAAAAATTCTAACCATTTTCGCTTCTTACAACATCTAATGGAATGTAGCAATTTTTGCGAAGCGATCTTGGACGATAATTTGTTAAAATAATAAGAAAAAAAAAGTTTACGCGGAAAACAGAACGTACTATCGGAATAAAATCTGAGACTGGAATAGACTCTTATTGACACGGACATTTTTGGATAACCACTTTGGATTACTTTGAAATAATAACCCACCACCACCCATCTCGGTCTGTTGATTAAAAGTGAACAAAAAGTGCGAGTCTTTCGAGTGAGACACAATTTGGTTAGTCGCCATTAAAATAAGAATATGAATTACAAGTTTTAGTGATAAATAAGTGTAGAGAAAAGGAATACAAAAAAAAAATGAGGAAAAAATAAGCACCAGCTTTTCTAATACCACACGGAGTACCAGAAAAGGATTAACACTGCAGAACCACCTAGCAACATGACTGGATTAACCGAAAATGGATTAAAATAAGGATCAGTAGCGCACAGACATGTCCATCAATGGTAAGTTCCGAATTTACCAATTGCCTGTAAAAATAAAAACAAAAGAGTTGGCGAGCGAACTGGATTTCCGATTTTCCCTACAAGCTGGGGGTGTTTTTGAAAATCCACCACAAAAAGGCAGATACTGCGTCAAATCGAAATCTAATAATGCCGAATAAACAACAAGTGCTTGCCATTTCTGATTAGCGTTGTACGCTTTCAGACTTGACTCGTCATTCCAATAGCTCTCAAGCCAAACCTACATAAGTGCCTGACAAGTAAGGGTGAGATAGAGTTTCCTTGTCCATTTTAATGAATTAAAAACACATACACACGTTCAACGTTTGCCTTAGCCCCCCGCCTGCTCTCGGTTGCATAAGCTCCACTGCGCAGCATTTCGACTCGTTATTACATCACAACACCTGCGGCATAATCGTGCAACTAGAACTGATATTAATTGCAATTGAGGGGCTTTCCTGTGCGAATTAGTCACCTCTACGCGTCAACTACGTATATGGTGGGGTTTTTTTTTAAGACATAATTATAACTTAATTTATTTACTAAAAGCTTACCGCACAAAAGTCCTTGACTTTGACTTTTGTTGACTTCTCTCTAACTCACATCGCTGTGATCACTTAGCTCTGTCTCTCTCGCGATCGCTTATTCATTCGTGTTTCTCGGGGTGCCAGCCCAGCTTGAGATTCGCGCAATTCAATTTCATTATCAAGGCTGAATATAATTACGAGTATTTTACGTTCTACGTAGTTTGCTAATGCAGGCTTTTATTTGTTTACCTGGAATCCAATTGAGAATGAAATTTCGATTTCAGTTTCAATTCAAAGCGCGCTCGATGTCAATGACATTCGTACTCCCCAAATCGCATAAATTTCAAACTCTGACATTTGCTATACAAACATTAGAACCAGTTGCACTGTGATATTATTTTTGTGGGCAATAGCAATTAATTACAACAGTAGTTAGTGAAAATCGAAAATCAATTCTCTTGCAAATTGGTGAGAACAAAACGTGAGAATTGCTGATCAAGGTTTCCGCTGTCGCCAACACCCCTCTTTACCGTGTTACGTAATGGGATAATTATTTTCTTAATTTTTTTTTGTTGTTCGTGGTGATTGTAATATTTGTGTGCTATTTGCTGTTGTTCATCATTAAGCTTTCAGTATAATTGTCATAATCATTGCAATTACGTAAGTTCTGTTTTTAAGTTAATGAAACATGGTTAAACAACAAGCAGGCTGAGTGAGGAATTAGATAGTTGAATAATGTCTGTATTTTCTAAACTAAAAAAAAGAACCTATTCGCTGTTTGTTTGCTTTTAGCGATTCATTTGAATGCCAAGGTTAATTGAAATAGGTTTATTGGAAAAAAAGGCTGACCATGGGGGAAGTAGTTAACATTTCAAGCGCTGACAGCTTAATGGCAGGGCGAGGAAGAGGTCTTATGAAACAGAAAGCAACCCCCAGTCAATCTCTATAGTGCATCCGTGATTGATTGAATTTCTAGCTTGATTTGTTTCTATATATCACGGCTCTGTGTGGAGCCTGTCGCTGAAAGGAATTCGGACAAATTATTCTAGTTGGTGAAAGTTCGATATCTGTATGCAAAGTTTGCTACTGAAAGATCGATTACCGTCGGTAGTTTTGTATTTTCTTTCTTTGAAGCAAAAGAAAATGTAAGAAAGTAACCATAGAGTGTTGGTCATTCCACGTACGTTCTTTTGAAAGCTTAAGAAAAATGGGCACTCTGTATTTATTCAGTCTATTCTCACAATTTACCGCATTGTTTACATGGCAAGCGATATAGTTGCCGTGCGGACTTTGATACCAAAGCGATCATGCCGCTAGAATGTGGTTTCCTTTGTTTGTCATTCAAGCCTAAAAAGATCTTATTTTGAGAATGAAACGCCCTGTAAAAGTCAATACTATGAGGATCTTTTTAAAAATTGATCCTCGCTGAGAACTGAATTTTGTGATGCCTGCAGATATTTCGAAACAAATGAAGTTGCCTTCAGAATGTTATAAAAAGTCTTGCTACCACATCGCCTTTCACAATTTAGTCATATAACCGGGAACTGTTTTTATGACAACGATCGGAAGGTGATCGCAGCACCTACTCAAAAGAAAGTAATCGCTGTTAACCAATCACCAAATTTGAACAACTTTTTTTGCATTTGAGACATGAAAAGAACAATAAACAGAGTTGTACTCACAGAACCTATGTCATGTGATCGGTGATCATGCAGAATAGTCAGATGAAGAAATTAATGATTAATTCGGAATGACTCAATGTTTATATCTATCTGGCGAAGACAATAAGCCCATGGACGCTGAGATCATCAGCTTCTTCGTAAAAGTGATCGCCGTTGATCAGACAACACATTTTTTAAAAGTGCTGATAACTTATTGGTCTATTGGTCTTCACATTGGTCTATTGTTCTATTGGTCTTCCACGAAATAAAACACTGCGATCCTCACCGATCGTTTGGAAATGTAAACATTTTCTGTCAAAGTTTGCCAGTCGAGCAGTAAGGAGCTAAAATTTATAGATCAATTTGTCAGTCGAGCAGTAAGAAGCTTTTAGCTTTTATAGCTCAAAATTCAAAGATACCAAATGATGTTCAACGGTCTCAAGAAAAGAGAGTGTATGTGAGTTGTCAGCCAGCAACGGACAAGTATGAGAAGATTTACCATACCATTGGTATGACTATTAAAGAGATTTTGTTTATCGGCACTCACAAGTAGCTCGCAGTACATCAGTTATTCTATCTGCAGGTGATCATGGAGCTGATCGTACTCTGTCTAAAAGTCATTGACCTTTTGTTGATGTTTGCCACCGGTCGAGGCACCTCTATTTGGCCCTACCAGCGGCGATCTTCATTGATCGTGTTGCAATAAGTGGTGAAATTTTGTTCCTCTATCCCTCTTAACAAGATCAGTAAACAAATAGCAACAAAAAAATATCCATCCAGTTTGGAGTGGAAAAAAATTAAGAACGCAAATACACTTCTGCGCATCAGAAATAGCTAGGTATAGCCAACGATAATAAAATTGCCAACTTTATCGCACCTCCCAAGGGAGAAGGAAGAAGGGAGAAGAAACACGCGCTCGCGGTGAGTAGTGAGATACGACAGCGAGGTTGTTGACCATTATCCCACAATGGTGGCAATAAACGCCTTTTAACCATAAAAACTTCAAAACTACACACTCGCCTCGTTGTTTCTGCTTCTATTCGTGCACGCAGAAAGCACCTTGAAATGAAAATGAAAATCATCTCATAAAGCCTTATATTCGCGTGCGCGGACTGTCACTACCACAGCGACAAATAACCGACACGTCTCGGTCAAGAACCCAAGCAGAATAGAATCACGCAACAAATTCTTCTCCCATAGTATCAGCATCGTCGTCATCATCATCATCAGCACCATCAGCAGCCAGTACCATCATCAACATCAAAAACAAAAAAAAACAAAAAACACAGCATCAATAACAGCGGCACCTAGAGCTTGAATGTATGCGATTTAATAGCATATCATCATAATCATGTAGTTCTATTAAAGTCGCCTCTATTCTTCGTTTACTTAGAGATAGAGACTCACTCCTCGTGCCTGGCGCAAAGGTCAATGTATCCGCAGACAAATGCCAAAGAACTTTACCCCACCACCGAACTACACGATGACGACGACGACGAGTGGGTTTCACTGCCATTATCATTTGCCTTCTATTCTCTAATTTACACCAGTGTATGGTGTTGGACTTTTATTCAATCGGCGGGGGAGGGGGGGTTCTGTTTTTTTATTTTTATTTTGTCTATGGTCATTTGCCTTAAGACTGGCTGGCGAAATAAAATCAAGAAAGACCGCGGTACGGCATTAGAAGGAGCAGAATCCCTCAACCTCAACCGAAGAAGTGCTTAATTGTGCCCCGGCAGAGCGTCATATCATAACCACGCAACGCCCAAGAAGTATCAAATTCACTTGCACTCTTCTTCTTCGGGTTGCAGTGGTGTGTGCTGCTGCAAGGATGCCAAGGAAAAGAATTCATTGACCACTTAAAGAGGTTGCTGGACTAGAAAATCCAAACACAAAACACACACACACACAGAGACATTCTACCAACCAGCAAGTCGCCCAGGTGGGTTTGATCGGCGTGGTTCAATGAACGTCTCTCGCTCTTATGGAGGCTTTCCTAACAAACGACAATCCTGTACCAGCCCAGCCCAAGAGTATACCTTAGTATACCTTCAAAGTGCATTCGCCTTTCCCGTGAAATGGTTTCATTTTCGTTTGAATCTCCTTCCCCAACAACACTGTGGACGCAAGTATAAGCCATCTCCCGGTCTCCAGTGTCTCTATAGACAACAGCAGCAGTTAACCCAAGCTGAATTCACTTTGATGGCTGTTAGAGAGATGAGGCTGCATGTGTTGTAACTTGGAATAAAGGGAAACCAGTTCCAAAAAGGCTCTTGCTCTCGGAAGAAGAACAAGAACATGTACTCGTACAAGAAGAACCATGGCATAGAGGGAATCACTTGCCGTGAAAAGGGCGTTCAACTGTATAAAATGAAACCGCGCGCGCTCGTGCTTCTCGATTGTTTCACTCGCCTCCCTATGTATGTATACGTTTTGTCTTATACGTGTGGATTATAAAACTGTCTGTTTCACTCTTATTTTCTCGTTCTTGTTTCGGAGCGATTCCTTCGTTCTTCGCCGACTTAAACGATCGAGTTTTTATGGGGTTAAGGGACTCGTACTCGACCCATCCGTCATTTGATGTATCCAAAGGAAGAGAGAGAGGCCAGAAAATTTGAGAACACACACATAATTTCGTTGACTAGCATGTTACCAATTCAAACCTTGGCTAAGAATGGTTTGTCTGTATGGGCATCGTCGATGCCCTTTATTTTGCGCTCGCTCTTGAATTGCTGTCCAACCTTGAACCGCGGCAATGAACTTGCCATGTGTCTCTATAGACTTTTGGTGTTTATTTTTTTCGGTGGCTAATGGCGGTGGAGCGGCCGCAGCGCCATTGTTCATCGTGAAATTGATGGATTTGATTTTTGTTCTATCGAATGATAAAACGTTTTATTTATAGTGAATTTTTCATATGGGATAATCCCATCAAAGTGGTATCACTCGATGAAGGCGTGTTACAGCGGAGATGGAATTTAAAAAAAGAATTGTATTCTGGACGGTCTTTAGCATAAATACGTAGAAAAGTTGTCTGATTTTAAATCTCGTAAACATTAAGATCGACAGTTGTCTATGGCATAGATTGCAATCGTAACAGGATTGGTTCATGTATCTACTCATCAAGCAGCCGACTTTTTAATTGAAACAATCGATTGGTAGATGTATAAGATGAATGATTTATTTTTCCCCTGGGATTTTCGGGTCTGATCCGTATCTTTGTCTGTTTTAAATTGTAACCCTAAATAAGACATTCATTTGGCTTTTTAAATTGGGAAAATGACCCCAATACCAGCCAATTTCGGTACAAGATGACAAAGACGACTGAATCTCAGTTTGAAATATGTAATTTAAAGTTGATATAATGTAGTTGCGTTAATATAGGTGTAAGGCAGAGACTGCCATAATTTCAATACTCAAAGGGCTTGAAAAAAACGCAGGCTTTGATTTTAAAAACCTTAGGTTATTAAGAAGCTGGTTTTAAAGTCTTTATAACTAAAATAAACTGATTTCATTGGTCTTGAAAAAGCATAGTAGTCTTTTCTAAAGCATGTATACTTCTTGAAGAAATTCTCTGCAGGCTTTCGATAGACGCAAGACCCAAGTTAGAAAACTCTTGATGGAAGGAAAGATTACCAAAATGTTCCTTGCTTCACTTAAACGGGAACTTTTAATAAATCAAAGGAGGCACTCAAGACGAAATTATCAAAAAAATTATGATCTCCGCCTCAACCTCGGCTTTCTGCCGCTCTTCGTTGCAAACGTCAAGGCTGTAATACTTGCCCAACATTATTTCATCAAATCGCATCTTCGGCGGTGTTTCGAAAATTCGCTAATCTTTGTACAGTGAACATAACTTTCTTCGAGCTCGATAGGCTGCATTATACCGAATCTGTCAAATCCTGGTTACGAATTTTGATCGCACAGGTGATTGGAGATAAATGCGATAGATTTTAAAAGCACCCAAACTGAATTCTTCACGCTATTCCCCAACAGTCAGTCGAATACCGCTAGGTTAACATGTAATCCGATTCCAAACCAACTGGATACCTGCAATTTTATTCGAATATTTGATCAAATTCACCTTTTCAATAAAAATCACACGACAAAACCTTTGTGCTGATGACCCAACCAATATTGTGTCATCGGTTGGCGAGGTCTCCCTCTGTGTTGTTCTTCTTCTTTGCACACTTTCTTTGACGACAGGGAATATAAAAAAAAAGGAGAACTGCAATCGAACACATGTGGGTAATAAATTTATTTGCATAACGTTGCACATTTCATCGGACATACAGGTTCCTCGGTCGCTGTTTGTTGTTGCCTAAGAGGGAGGCTTGTTGTTGTTCTTTCTTTTTGTATGTCCCAACGGTAAAACTTGTTGGTGTGCAATAAAAAGGAAACATGCGGGGAGAATTTTAATTTCAAGATCGTCGTAGGTACTTCCATCCAAATGCACAAATAGAGCTCAAAAACTCCTGTCACTAGCAAAATGACATTTTTACAGCAAAGGTGAATGACCGACCTACTCAAGCGCTACCATATAAGTGCAATTGAGACAAGCACACACACACACCCATCTTTCACACAACAAGTGTTGAATGCAACACTCGCAACATTCATTCAGTTTGAAAGGGTAACCGGCATACGGAAACAAAGCAGAACACCGGTGCGGTGTTGCATGGCCCAACATGCAGACAAAAAGACATCTGACACAACGGTCAGGGTTGCTTCGCTTATGTTACGGCATACGACGACCGCGCTTTGAGTGGACTGCATTTTTTGTTGAAATGGATGAGTGAACACACGTTTGACACTGACGTCGAGCTGAAAACCTTTGAAAATTTGAAATTTTGAATGAAAAAGAGCTTTTTCTGTGTCCCGAAGAAAGCTTCCGTACACTGACAGAAAATGTGAATGCATTTTGTGTGTGCGCTCAAAATGGAATGTAACTGGAGGCTGAAAATGTGCTAAGAACGTGTTGTGAATGTGTAATGCGAAGTGGCCTGAAATGTTCCGCTGGCCAGTATGCGCGATGGACACTTTTTATTAAAATGTTCTAACGGAAGATTCATTTTATATCGCTACCTACGTGATAGTTTTTTTTAATAATTTTAGCGTTGCAATGGGGCTTCTTCCCGTATGGAGGTGTTGGAAGCTATGACTTATGCACTGCTGTTTGGATGTTTCTGAAGGTGTGTCTAGGGGGAGTGAATTGACGGAGTTGCGCGGAAATTTGACAAGCAGGAGATGATAATCATGTGGATACGCGCAGAGACTCAAATCGGGTTTATATTTGGGCATATGCAATTGCAAAGTTGGATGCGGAGATTATTTGTTATATTTCTAGCAACTCCTAGAAGAGCCATCAAGTTAGCCCGACTGCGTTTTGAACACCTGTCGCATCTGCAGTAAGACCTGCCATGGGTTAAAGCCGATTTATTCGTATCAGCTTAGTTTTTCCAAAATGAGAAATAACACTGAAAATTTAGAAAAACTGAGTGAATGGACTCATGTTTTTTTCTTCAAATATTTCTGACTCGATAAAGAGGCACTTCGACCTGAGTAGATCTATTGTGCCATAGATGTTCTGAGGACGTGAAAGGACTCAAGTCCTCAGAACGACCGCTTTTGTTGGGTTCACAAAGATGGATGACTTTGAGAGCATTTTCCATTAGATTCCTTAGGAAATTCTGGCTTGAAGTCCAGTTTAGATATTAGCTTTGAGCTCCGGCTTCATATTTGACATTAAGTAGGTAGGCAGATATGTGTATGGAAACAGATTCTGAAAGCACCATCATATACGGACATATTTAGTCATATTTGGCCTTGTGCCATCCTCTCTCGAACGTACTATGTGATTCCAAATGGATCCAACGTAAGTCGCATACACCTAACTGCGTATTTAACACATCGCATCGAGTTCATCGCACTCTCTTGCACAGATAGGTCGATGCCTCCGTTCACATACATTAGCTCTCAGTCAGTGCTGAAGCATGTGCCCAAAAACTTGGGCACACCTTAGAAGGGGTCCCTTCAACAAAAACCACCTTGAAATCGTTTTAAATCGTCACCACATCTCTGAGATGAGAACTCTCCCTGAGACGAAAACTCCCTCGTAGATTAATTAATCCTTTCCAACAACCGTTTGTGCAAAAATCAATACCCACCGACTATGTCGTCGTCGGCAGTGCCTAGAAGCGAGAGTAAAATGTCTCGAAAATTGGTAGACCGCAGAAAAAATCCACCCACCCCCCGTGCATACAGTCATATTGCACCTCCTCGACTACTGATTATTCTAGAAAGAACTGTTTTTTTTTTTTTTTTTTTTTCCGTCTACCGAATTACAAAAGTGCAACGCACTCCCAAACGCAAACGACGACTCCGGTCCGGACTACCCCAAGAGCATCGTACACAAGCATGAAACCATCGCATTTGCAATACCAACAGCAGAAGGGTCATTCACACCCAAGGACGTTCATTCGCTTTCCCACCAACAAGTTGTATACGCTGTGAAATGCGAAAGCTCTCTTCTGATGCCACCCCGTCTCCTCAATTAAAGTGATTTACGTGCACCGCATCAGCACCACTCTCCTCCGTGTGGCGCGCACACAAAAACAAAAACTTTTACTGCTGTGCATAGGTATGGGATGAGTGTCGCAACCCTTTTCACTGTGACGTTCGTGTGGATGTGATGTAATAATTTGTTGTTGTCTGCCGCTGCAGGGAAGGGTGGCTGCAAAACTTGTGCACATTTCGTTTTCTCTTGTCTGTGGTCATGATGACGACTGTATGAGGGGATGCAATACAAGAACAAAAATCGAAGGAGGAAAAAAGAAAACGTGGAGCATCGTCCTTGCCCACCCCATGCTTAGTACACTCACACACAGAAAGTCATTGCCAACAGCATCATAGTCGCCGTATAGCCATAGCCATTCACGGTGAGCAGGGTGAAGCAAGCCTCTCGCAGATCCAACCAGCGTGACGCCCTCCTATATGGGCTTAAAAATTATTATAGTTTTGCGGCCAAATACAGCAACAACTTCATGGGGGAACCACCACCACGTGAATGTGTGCGTTCGTGTGCAAAGTGCAAAAGGGAACAAAATTTGCGATGGCGCTTTCGATTGCAATTTTTTCTCACTGTTCTGCTGTTTGTTGCTATAATTCTTCCCTATGCGGTTGTTGACCTCGTCGTAGTCGTAGTCGTCGCTGCTGTAGACACCAACGATGTCCGCCGACCGCCAACGTATGCGGAATTCACTACACATGAATGTAATTTTGCAATTCTCCGCTGTACGTTGTGCAAGGATTAAAAAAGAACAATTTTCCATTGCAAAAAACACATAAAAGTCCTTGCAGCCACACTGAGTTGCAGAATAGCAATAGCAAAAGCTTCTTTTTTTTTTTTGGTGCAATTTTCGCCATCGCGTCGCACAAATACCACTCTGCATGTACGAGTGTGTGTATGCGATGTGCAGTAATAGCACCATCCAAGCCAGCAGCCAGCACAACGAACAATTCCTTGTGCCCTGTCCTTTGCTGCTGCTTTATTGGTTTTAGTCCTATCCCGGGATGGTATCGTGTAAGGCAGGTCATGGCGTTGCCTGTGCTTCCTATTTTGCTGTAGTTTTTGTAAATTTTAAAAAGAATTTTTGATATTTTTCATCGCCCTGTGTAGTTTGAGAACGGAAAGACTGAATAAACTTTTAAGTTAAACAACATCCCTAGGTAGATACTAGACAAAGAAATATGCAGTTGTTAAGAAAAAAGTTAGTGAAGTATCTATCGTACTTTCGCAATATTTTTGCATCGGTGAATTTTTTCAAATCGCGTTTGAAGTGAATTTTTCCCGAAAAGCGGTACCTATACAATGAACCCAAAAATATGGTTAGTGTTAAAATATTGAGGAAAAAATTAATAAGTTAAAAAAACTGTTCATATTATTCTGGGTTCATCATGCATACCTACAATCTGTACACATCCTTGTTGGCGCAGAGTTCATTAACCTGCCAACAAACACCAGTGCTATCAGTGAACCACCCTTCGTGTTCCACCATCGCAGACACAGACATTTTGGCTATGTATGGATGGGGATGGATTTCTTCCAGGATTCATGAGTCGTGGTGGATATTGTGGGTGGTAAGGCGAGCGTATAAAAAAATGAAAAGTGAAATTTCTCTTGTTCAGGAAAAGGGCTTTGCCCTTCTGTGAACGACCCGCGCCGCGACTATGCAATAACAACAACGACGACGACGTTAGGAGCTGCAGGAACAAAAAATGTATATTCATGCAGTCAAGCCCTGTCTGAGGCGTATTAGCAGTAGGCACAGCACCAACAAAACTCAGCTGGTGTGGAACTTCTTGCACACACACACTCAAGGATCAGCCACATCAGCGGGAAAGGGTTTGTTAGCCTTAGCACCACTGTACGTATTGCATTTGTGTAAGTTGCAGACAATCAGTCAGCTATAGTCAGCTTATCCAGTCGACCTGAGAGTTCAATGGCCGCGAAGCTTTGTCGACGTAGTAGTAGAAGTAGCATTTGTCGACATTGTCGCTTGTTGTTGTTTCTTTAGGCCAACTACATCATCGTCATGGCCTACCCCAAAAATTTCGTTCATTGTGTCTGGCATAAATGCTGGGCCATGAGAAGGGGTGGAGTAGACGCGACGCATACCGTATAGATTGTTTCTTGTGATTTATGCTAGGTACGCAAATAATTTTGTAAATTGTTTCGTTGCATAAGTGGGCGGTTGTTTCCTTTTTTTCTTTTTTCGTGTGCGTGATTTCCTAAATGTTATAATGAATGAATTTGGAAACTGAGTGAATGAAAATTCAGCAGCGGCAAGATGAGAGTGCATCTATCTTTCCTTCTGTGCGGCAAAAGGGGTGACTTCGTGCACTGACCTCTCCCAATCGAGTTGAAAGTGATCTAACGTAAGAAGGTTATGTATGTACTTGTTCTTGCTTACAATTTGGATATTGTATAGCTATAAATTGCGATTTAACAAGGGAAACACATCGATTTGTGAAATAAATATATTTGTAGTATGGGAAGGACCTATGTAACTCCAAATCCCTCTATAACCATTGGCGTATATTAAAAGCTGTATTTAAATGTTGGCTTTGGTGGCAATTGCTTAGTATTTAAAGTGTAAGTGTCCCGAGCGACGCAGGTTTGAGCATTCGCAATGGAAGGGGTCCAACAAATTTAAGTAGTTCCCTAGACCGAATTCGGTTATCAGTTACTCGATAGACGAAGTAATGGAAGAGTTCGGTGAACTATTTTCTTACACAATTCCTTGCGAAGCTGTTGGAAGTCAAAAACACTGCCCACAATTCAAAGTAAGGTTAAACTAAAATAAAGTGGCCTGCAGGATGCCCAAACTTCTATGCCCATGGGAAAACTGACCTAAAAAAGCACCTACCTATTGCTTATTGAGCAGTTAGTAAGCACGTCTTTCGCGGGGACCACTTCAATTTCGCCGTCAAATAACTTTATTCCATTCAAAATCTTGTTTTCAAAAAAGTTTATTGTGAGAATCCAAGGAGCCGCTTTAAAACACCTTAGAACCTACTTTAAGTCTCTTAATACTGCATACAATATGAGTTTTAAGTACAATTTCGATTTGTGGTAGATTGGGCTTATATACTTCCACATTCACTTCACGTCACTCAAAAACGTTTCAAACATAAGGTACTGTAAAGAGGTGTTTTTCTTGTAGTTTGGCGATGGGTTTAGGATCCACCCAATCATTTTTTTATTTAATAAAAACAGTGTCTTCTTTAGAGGAGAGTTTTGAAGGACGAACCCTCTTAAAGAGAAGCCTTTAAAATGTATTTCAAATATTACACTCTTCTTATAATTTTGTTCTTTAGAATTCCTACTTCTAGAGCGCGTAGAAATTTTGTTTAATTATTTTTATTTTGTCATAGAATATTTGTAGCTTTGTAAACGAAAGACACAGTTCGAGTTGCCTTCAAAAATAGAAGAAACTGGAAGTGGCAGCCCTAACTATGCAATTTAACGTGCAACGCTTGCACGAAAGAAAAATTTAGTTTTTTTATATGCGAAAGTGATTTTAGTTTTATTCTTAATAGAATTTCACTTCTTTTCTTTGTATAAAGAGTTGCTAAAATCAGTTGAGTTTAGATTCTATAAACAAATTTGAAAAACCGTCGTTATTTTCCTAGACTGAATGTTCAGTTTAGGGATATTCTTTGAAATGAGTTCACGTACCTGCTACCAAGATTCTTTGGAAAACTGATTCCAAAATATATTTTCCATTTGAGTGCTTTTTCAAAGATTAATTCTTTTTATATTTTTTAAATTATTCCCTTACTAATTATTTATTCTAAAAAATAGCAAATTAATTAATAATTATTTATTCTAAGACAAATTACAAGGTAATAGAAATTAAAGAGCCTAGCTGCGGAGACTATTGGCTCTGATCATTAAAAACTTGTATTTATTTATGGATTAAAGTTTATATGAGAAAGCTATAGTCAAATATGTAAACATTTAATAAACTCCTCAATATAATGACTTAAAATTCATATCCGATGGCAGATGGCTGACAAAAATACATGTTGCTATTTTAAATCCTAAAAAAAATATATACCTATCCTAAACAGCTACGAATACACATTTCCAAAGAACAATGTTTTAAAACGAAAACTCTTCCCTATTCAGCAGTACAATGAACCCATACCCGAATATTTGCACGTCACTTTGAAAGCTTCACCAACTTTAATACACTTTCAATCGCAATTAATACGCAAAAGCCTTTTCCAAAAATCAGCGAAATACGTAGATCTAACTAGTCAACAAAATAAATATTAATTTTTTATTTTTTTAATTTATACAACAGATATTGCAATAATAAGCACCGCCATAAACTACCCCAAAGCTCTTGTTAGATTAAACAAAACAAAAAAAGTTTAACCTTGAGTTGTTTAATGCATTTATTAGCTAGTAGAAAAAATAAAACCCCTTATCAATATTTCATTTAGGGCGTTTTTCCCTTAAAACACCAACACAGCCAAAGGAACGTTTATAACCATTTTAAAAGTAAAACTCTTAACAAAGCGAATGACTTTCACTGCGCAGTTCTATAAGCGCCGTATGGTTTGTATCGCTATTGCTATTTCACATTAGATAACTTTGAATGGATTTTAAATTTGTTTACATTTTGCGTTACTTAATGATAATAAATTCATAAATTCGCGTTTTTTACCTGATAGTGTTGTAAATGCAATTGAAGAGGGCTGTTGGGTTTTATTTTGCCATGTTATGCACGGGGGTTAACTTGTACGACCCGTAGAATTTTTAAGAGCTTGCACTTGGACATAACGTCATTAGGTACATTTGGATTGGAAATTTAGTGGTAAATTAAATCCTTTGTCGGTTGTTCAAAACTTGATAATCATAAGGAAAGCTTAACACAAAACTTTTGTTTCACATAGATTTCGATTTAGAAGTAGTTACTTATTCATCTAAATGTTATGAATTTTAATGTTCTTAATTTTACTCGTAGTGAATATTTTTACCTATTGACTCTTGGCTTGCCAACATTACATTGTACATTTCTAAGGCCTTTACGGATATTCCCATTGAAGGGCTCTCATTATACAGGGTGACCCCGCTTGACGGCTTTAAAAAAAACGTAAAAAAGAACTGGATTTGGAGGTTTGTCTCCATAAAAAAATGCAATACCCTACCTTCAGGCTTTCATAAAAAAAATAGAAGTTTGTCATGTAAAAACGTGATAAAAGTGGAGAATATCAATTGATTTGAAGCAGAAAATTGCATGCCAACTGCATCATTCAAATGATTATTTCATTTGCAGCTACATTCAACACCAATGCCTTGAATATCAACTGAAAACAAGTTCAATTAGCCAATATGCCAAGCGCCGACTGGCACAGAGGTTATGATGGCGACAAATCGATTTGAACGACGCCAGCAATCGCTTCTGTCGGTAGGTACCGCTTCCATAAGATTTATTCAATGTGTAATCGCATGCCGCAAGCCGATATTTTACTTAAAGCTGAGAAAAACTCCCCATTCAATATTTAGCTATATTATAGAAATGACCCTAAATAACCCTTTTGCTGGTAAAGGCGCCCCTCGATTAACTTGGAACTTCTAAAAATACTTTGTCTTTCCACCCACTGACGGCAATAGCAGCTATCAGCCCATCAGAAGCGAAAGTAATGTAGAAAGTGTAGAAAGAGAAAATTGTCGACCGCCCCCAACCCGATAGATGTGTAGTGCACTAAATTTTTCTAAAACAATGCAAGCACTAAGAGGGGTTGTCTTAGGAAGACCGAGCTTTCAGTTCCCCATTTTCTCCTTCTTTTCTTCTTTTATTTCGTTGCAACCCTCACCTTTGCCCATTCCAAAAGGGAAACTTCCGTACTAACAAATACATCTGCACACTTTGCTCTCCTCTGCAATAATAGCATGCAACCTCAACACAAAGATACCTGCTCTTGTAGTCATGCGCTTCAAATTCAAGGTTAAAGTGCAACGAAACCCGCTCAGGCGTATGTCATCATCCCCATCACATTATTTGCATATGCAACAAACACACACACATTCAGAGATAGAAAACGCAATGAAAATGATTGAATTATAGCTTAAACGCTCTTTCGCAATGATGATTGAACTTAGAGCCCGAGAGACTAACGTTATGGGTCGATAAGAGTCATCTTTCGACGCCGACTTTGATGCCGTTTATATGTATTCAGTTTCACCATATTTCAGTGGTCACATTAATGTCTGTTGTTAGGTAAGAACTTCAGCATCATATTTCCACCTACCCCCAACCGATCTCCAATATGGACTCGCATTGTTCTTCCAACGCGATGATGTAAACTAGGCATCTGTCTAGTTTACTGTGTTATATGAAACTTTTTACTCCATTCACATATATCTGCATGCATGACGAGTTACATCCCACCCCTATACACAACAACTGCTGACCGGCCCGTCGGTTAAGTTGTTTCTATTTTACTTTATTAATTATTTACTTTTCCACCTCTGTTTTCCAACATGTGCGACAGCACAGCACTCCTATCTCCATCCCTCTGGCAAGCAAGTGGAGAAAAAAAAAAAAAAAGCTCAAGGTCACAACTGAAAATTATAGTATAAGCGAAAGCGATATTTGTAATGCTGATTTTAATTTGTCTGCCACAGAGAAACAATAACAAAATATAATAATAATTTTACGCCGTTTCGCTTCGCTAATAATGACGGACGGCAAAATTATGCAAATTCCATTTTTATGACCCATTGTTATAAGGTAAGCTTTTCTGTGCGATTTAGAGGAAGTCTTGGTGATATGGGCTTCAGTGAATCTTGAGGGAGTTATCCATCAGGTGTAGGCATGTTTTTTTTTCAAGATCTATTGATCGACTGTGGAAAAAATTCAGTGCGCATTAGAATTAGTTTATGCAGAACCCAACGAATGATTCGTCAGTTATATTAAAATGTTTTTATTATTTAAAAAATATTTAAAAACGCAAAATCCATCTGAGTAGTTGGTTTACCAGGAATTTATGTAAACACATTTAAATACCTATCCACTGACGCGATATAAGTATTAAGTACAGTGGACGTCCAGTATAACGACGAATGATATAATGTTTGATGTCATTCATTATTCGATATAATGCGCGTTTGTTATATCGATCGAATTTTGTATACTTTTTTTCAAAGAAAATAAGTCATTAAAAATGATTATTTAACCGTTTTTATTTAATGTTAAGTTGAATAGATGATCCTGCCATTTAAATACTTCCATGGTTTTTAGTCCAATTTATTTCTACGTTCGTTATATCGGATAGCAATTCGTGGGCACCATTCCTTATACAGAGATACTAATGTAAATCTGAAAAGCGTTCGTTACATCGAAAATTCGCTATATCGGTAATTCGTTATAATGGACGTCCACTGTATCTGCACTCGCTTAATGGAAATGTGTTCTTAGCGAACTGATGAACCATATAAACAGATGTATTACACACTGGACTTAGCTCTTTAAGAGTTGAGTTTAGAAATTCCTGATTTGTCCCACCTGTTCTCGTTGATATTTTTCGAATGCAACTTTTAAGCCTTGACATCAATATTAAAAATGATTGTCAGCTTTTGTCAGATATGATACTTTTCCATTTTTAAACTACGATCTTAAAACTATCACCCGTATTCTGTTGTGTCCGCGGACGAGTAATACGTGACGGGATTAGAATTTGAATGTAAAGGTCCTTAAACAGAAGCAACGATTTGACCCGAGTTGAAAACAAAGAGTTGGTGATAAGATAATTATTTAATCGTTTTATGTTCAATAGACGAAAACGGGAATAGAGCCAGCTCAGCAAAAACCCGAGAGACCGTATAGGGTCATGGGGGCGGCTTTCGCCGTACAGTTTTCACCAAAAAAGAACTTCCCACAGAACAAGAGGTTGCATTTACTTTGATTTCAATCCGATGATTCATTCATTCACTTTTGAACTTTTGAAAAAAAAAACATACGAGTCTTAGGCGAGCGAAATAAAGGGCGCCACGATTTTAGCGCATTCAATTCAAAACGGTGCCCTATCACAAGCCTTTCAAGGTTCTAAATACCTTGTTACAGTTGCAAATGTTTATTTTTTTTTATCATATGTGATTCTAATGCAAACTTCGTGGGCTAACTTTTTTAAGGAAATTTGCATCTAAACTATTTTCGTTGCGGTTTAAAAAAAGGCAATTTTTCGAAATAGGCAACAGACATCCAATGTTATCAATCCAATTTGCAGGCAAACGTTTCTCAATTTGGATTTCTTAAGGAGGAAGTCGTTCATCTAGCTTTCAGACTTCTGTCAGTTCCTCAGCCTCTAGAAAAGTTGGCAATCTGTTCATATTTTTGAGAGAATTCCGCATTCGATTCATCAATTTAAACAACAAAATAATTACAGCCCTGTGCCTGTACACAATATCATTAAATAAATCAAATGCAATCGCATGTAAACAATAAAAATCGTTCCAATCATTTCAACGCATCTGAATATATTCTGGGACTTAAATGTGTGTGTGTGTCTGGCATGGTCAAACCTACTACACATTTTGCCTACACAATAAGCCACGTCTCACACAAAACCACCACCGTACCGCGCGCATCGACAAACAGCCCTCATCGAAAACTTCCTACTAAACAGATGCAAGTTGATTTTTTTTTAAATAATTCTTATTGCACGCGTGTCGGAGCTTTTCTGCTATCTCCTCTCCGAAAAGTGACTTTGGATGAATTTTTTTTTTTCTTTTTTTCGTCTTCCCAATGGCGATAGTTTCTCTCTATGGAATATAAAATATACTTACGTGGGTGTTTCATTTCCTTTTTCATTTTGCACCTCACTCCCTATCTGTACAAAATTAAGCTCGCAGAACTGCACAGGCACACAGCGAAAGCAAAGTTTATCCATTAGTTTGGTAAGAGTGTATGCGTGTGTGGGGAATCTCCACGGGTGAGTGAATTGGCCTTGACTGGTCGTTATCAGTTTTTTTTTCCTCGTTTAGTGCAATTTATTAGAGGGTTGCACATTGCATCGCCCCGTCGACCACACAATTGTTCGCAGACAACCTCCAAACAAAAATTAGACATCTATTCGTGAAAAGAGAAGCGAAGCAATCAGAGAGTTTCTGAATGGAAAAAAAAGACCAAACTATGTACATCAATATTAATAAGAGAAATTGCATGCACTATACAAAATCAATTTTCAAATAATGTTCGGGTTGTAGATAAGCTCATCCGTCGAGAAAGCGGAAGGGGGCGATTCTTATTTTGACTTTTTTTTTCCTTTTTGCTAAAAATAGTTTTATTTTTTTTTTTGCTGCACGAATAGTGTGCACCCAACGCGAAATGCAGTTGTTTTGCGTTAATTGCGTTTTTAAATTACGACGAATAACCTTTTATAAATAGAAATAATTGAAATGCTTATGTCAATATCTTATTGTATATCTGGGCACGGATAAGTGGTAGCTTTGTATGTTTTGGGTGGACTTATATTTAGTTGATAGCTTTCGCGTAATTGGTTTACGAAATATTAGAGGGAAGTTTCGTCTGTCGATTTATTTTGACCTAACAACGATTGAATTGAATTGAAGCCAATTTTGAAAATAAAAATGTACATTGCTTCAATTTGAGCTCAGAATAGATCGGTCTGACTTTTGCTTTCAATATGCAAACGACGTGCTGCTAAAAGAGACATATGATGAAATGGTACCCTTTGAAAGGTATCAACTCTGCCAACTTAAGTCACATCTCCAACTGCAATATATCAAATTAGCAAATGAATCAGTGATTGCTAAAACAAAATAAGTGACATTTGTATTTTTTTACAGGAGAAACAAAAAATGGTAGAAGAGTCAGGTTGTCTTAGTGCAAAATGCCGATTTTGCGATCGAATTTCTATGTGTTTTAGGTATCGAATTATGTTGCTTTTGTTCACAACGCAGTGTCTACACATAAGCTGTGTAAAAACGTAGTAAAACCGATTTCGAAAAATCTGTTACTTGTATTGCTTTAACAATCACCGATTCAAATGGTTTGAACTCAAATTTCGAAAGAAGAGTACTTAGGTGCTCTTCTTAGATAAAACCTGCTCAATTTGCTTTTAAATCTTGAATCTTGAATTCTTTTTACATAGTACCACAAGCAGGAAGAATTTAATCAAGAATGAATGAAAATGTAAGAAAATATTCGGACATAAAAGATGGCAGCAAAAGGCCACAAAAGTATAGAAAGTATATAATGTTACCAACCGCAGTGTTGTCAATGTTTTACGTCTATTTTTGTTTTTTATTTTCACCTGACTTGTAAAATATATTGATATTTTTCTCGCAATTTGTATAATCTTTGAAAGGCGAATAAACTGTTAAAGACCACCGTCAACAGTAAAACTGAATTTTAAAGGAGAAGTAGTGGGGACTTAAAGCCATTCAATAGGTTTCGTCACAAGTCAAATTTTACTCATATAACGTGAGTTACAAGCTCAAGACGACAAACTTCCGAGATTCTTGCAGTGAGGTGTTAGTTCTTTTGAATATAATATAGAAGAAAGAAAATAACTTGAAAATAGTACTGGTGGTGTCTTTAAGGAAAAAGGCGAACCTGCTTCAAAAGCGCCCTAAATTGCATGGAGTTAGGTGTTAGTTCTTACGATTATAATGATGTGAGAAAGCGGCAAACCTACACGCAGATAACAACTTTAAGTCATATTTAAATACCTATACGCAACTAATACAGATCTACCCATGAACTGAAAACCATTAAATTAAAAAATAAAACCCTCGCAGATTTACTCTTTAGTAACGCTAATTGAAATTGCCCTGCCCTTCATTTTACTCAACCAATTAGTGAATCAAAACAGTAAGTCAGTAAATCATCTGTTAATACTATAAAGAGGTGATAAAAATAATTTAACGAGAAAATTATTCATGACATTTGTTGAACTTACTTTGATCAGTTCAAGGACACAACCGTTTTGATTATACTTGCAAGCCGCCACTAGTCTCAAATAGAAACATCTAACAGCAGACGTTCTACGAATACAAAACAATAGCAACAGGGAAGAGGAATTGCAATTAGTCACAAGAACTTGATAATATTTTTGAAGGTTCATTTTTCATTTTTGTTTTGTTTTCATCTTCTGTTCGTTTCTATTTTCTGCAACTCTATATGATATACACACAAATTGAATGCCTACTTACAGCTAATCAAACACAGAACAGAGTTTTTTTTTTATTACCATCTGCTTATCAGAAAGCTTTGCGCGATAGTTTTGTTATATCATGACAAGCTGGAACTTTTACTGGAAATTCAATACTCAGCTATACAGCACATGCCTACTATACTAACATAGACGAGTACATCTGGGTGTACTTGATTGCATGCGATACATTCTACAACCCCTTATCAGTTACTAAACGCTCTTACGTCGTGTTGGGTAGATGTCAACCGTAAATAAATAAAAAAAATATTGCGAAAAAAAGAAAACAGAAAAGTAAATATTAGATTTCTTCACCCATAGAGTGTAAATATTTAATTAGAACTATTTTCACTTGAGTAACAGCACAGTATGTGTGCCTGTGCATATATGGGCGATGGTATGGGTGCACTTGCAATTGCGTTTGGTGCAATAAATTCAAGGTCAAGATGATGTTATTATATGAACGATTTCTGTTCCGTATACTTAGCGTTCTGATAGATTTGTTATTGCATGCGTATATGAGGAGTATGTTGAAATTATTATTTTTAAGGGTAATTGTTGTCGTTATTGAATAGTTCCTGGTTTTCAAATGGCTGACATTGGGGGTTGTTCATATTTTTAATATTTACTTTTTGATTGGAGGGAGGAGGAAGTCTTCTTTTCAAGATGAGGAACTTTTTGTATCAAGGTAAATAAAATGCCTTTGAGGTAGTGCGTCGGGGAGTTTGTGCGAAAAATTTAAATTGATGTACATATTAGAAAAAAACTAAAAAAATATGTAAGTAATCCAAACATGGAACCCAATTCATCATCAATAACTTAAGATCAATTTGTTCCACTTACAATACAAATTAAGCAGTCAAAGTAGCACTAAATCCACTCGACTTGCAATAAAAGCTATTAGCAATCTGTACTATTTATAAGCGTGCGCTTGAATCCTCTTTTTTGTATATCTAACAGATGCATCCTGTAGATTTTCCAAGAGGTGATCTATGAAGTAAAGTCCAATCAATTGAATGAAAGAAAAGAAACAGCAAAATCAGTTATTGCTGAGAAGCATTTTTCCGTACATGCAAATATTTATAAAAACTCACTCAAGCTAATGGTTCTTAGAAGCTAGACCTAGGGTAGGTACCTACCTACGGACTTGTTGCGGCAACTATTTATTTTTATATTTTAAGTTAAAGGTTGGCTCGGCGTTTTACTTGTAACTTTGCTTTACAAAAATGTGTTACACTTGTAAAAAATTTACCTGAATTTGATGACTAGGTAGATAAGAACAAGTTTATATTTAATTTATCCACAATGGGCCCTAATAAGGACTAAGTGAGTTAAGTGGTAAGTTTTCTGGAGCACTTAAAAGCTTCAAGGCTCAAACCTTTCCTAACTCTCTTGAGAAAACTTCTCAATTTACGAGTTTTGCTTTAGCATTCAATGGGAGGTACCTTTCATTTGTCCTGTACATGAAAATCACTTAACATATATATTTTTAACTTTCTCCATTACGTAATAAGAGAAAGATATTGAATTCGTACAAAATTTCGAACTCGAGATTCTGACATTACGATGATAGGCGAACTCAAAAAAGTCCGTAAAAAAAAAATGCTGTCCGTCTGTCTGTATGTCCCGAGGTCTACAGTCTAAGCGGCTGAACGGATTTCGTTCGAACTTCGGATTTAAAGTTTGGGGGCTTACAGTTCAGGGCCGTTTTTTTGTTAACATGGTAACCTCAATATTAATGGTACTTCCCATACAAAATTTTTATACCAGTTTGATTTGTTCGAAAACGGCTCTAACGATTTCAACAAAAATTGATATTTAAGTTTTAAGTAGGTGAGGTTACCATAACTGCATACTCAGTTTTCGGAAAAAAAATCGAGTAACGGTATACGCTTGTAACAAAAATTCATTTCTAAGGTAATATGGTCTTACGAAATACTCCCACTCCATTTACATTAATACTTTTGATGAGCGAGAAAGTTACGTTCGACCCAGTCGTGCACTTTATTTTAATTTGTACTAAGCCTATCATGTGACTTCTAACTTCCCTTCCAGAGTTGTGTTACAATTGTACTTGTGTCACAAGTGTGCAAGTCTGCTTTGCACGATTCAGTCGTTATTCAAGCAAGATAGAATTTTGAGATGGCAGTAAATAACCTCCCATTGGACTTACAGACTGTTGCACAAGTTTGGTTTCAGATTTTATGTGAATTTATCGCGAGTTTTATGCATCGGCATAAGTAAAGTTGTGCCGAGATATTACCATACAATTCCCCTGCAAAATGGTATACGTTGGACCAAATTCTCAGCAGTCGTCGTAAAAGGCGCAACAGGGATTATATGACATTAATTTTGTAACCAGTTTTATGTGGGTATACATCGCGGGTGTTAATGAAATTCGTTTATAAAATCTATAAATTTTAGACAGTAGCAATCTTGACCAACATACATGAGCATTCAGTGCAATAGCTGTGAGTCAGCAGTCATTAAAAAATTGTACTTAGCTATTTTTGTCAATATTCTGTATTTAACTCCTTTGAATGTGTCATACAGAACCACCTGGGGAATTCAATCAGTGATGACTGGGTTTTTAGGAAAATTTCTCGAATCAAGTTCAACTGGTAATCGTGTAACCGCATTGCAATTCCCAAATACTGCGTCTTTTCATTACATGAATCGCAAGTGCAGGATCAAAGGTATTTAATCAACTCCTTTTTAAATTCAAAAAGCCAACCGAGTACTTACACCTGTAATTTTAAATTATCTACATGTACTTACATATACCATTTAAAAAAAAACTTTAAATGTAATTATATCGCACATGTAAAAAAAAACAGCAAACAAATTTCAACAAAATCTCAGCATTAACCTTGAGCAAACAAAAAAAAAAAATATTACCACCGAGAAAACACTCGCGTCTAACAGGAAACCAAATGCATTTTCATTCGAGGTACACTTTAATCTCTATCATCGTACGAATAAAAGTCAAAGGAATCAGAGCCATCCATAGAAATGCAATCAAAACAAAAATCTAAAAATAGTAAAACACAGAATGCGTGCCAAGTCCAAGTGCATACAAATTGTTTTTTTTTTTTTTTTGCATTTAATTAAACAACATAAGCCGCATTTCATTTGTACAACCTACTACGCTATGCTTCCACCCCGTTGCTACAATTATATAGGTACTACTTTCCTATATACCTAAATAAATGCAGGCAACATGTGATGCGTGCTTATCGAGAACAGCGAGAAACTCATATTAATTTTGTGTGCGCTATTTTCTCAATATACGTAAAGATTCATAGCTACATAAATGACGATAAACCCGATGCTAGTCTGCGTTCTCTGGCTTGCATAATATAATAAACCACCCTAGGTGTGGACAAATAATCACAAAAATTGTGCATTTCCTTGTTGCGCTGTTTTCGTAAAGCGAAACATTCTCAACGTATCTGGCAGCATGTTGCTAACACTCAAGTGCACAAACGAAATATCCTTGAACAGTGCAAAATGTGCGAATCGCTACACTTCCTACTTCACATACATTCAGAAATAAATAAATGTATATTTTTATTTTGCAAGTGTTTTTGTTTCGCGGCTGCTGTTGCACCGGCAAACCGATGGGGGCATAATGCGAAGCACGAACATATTCTACTAAGTAAGAGTGGTGTCAGATGTGTAGCATGGTAGAATGCCATAGACGAATTATTTTGTTGCGTTTTTCACTATTAGCGAAACGAAAATTTTCTTCAAAGCAAATTAGTAATATAAAATCGAAAGTTTCAAAAGTTGACTGTGTGGCTTATAAAAAGTGAGAATCTGTATATATAGTGCAGCCAAAAGGGCCCTTGTAAGGTGCGTAGTGTGGGGTTGATATTTTTTAACCGAAGTCTTAACTGTTATTAAATTTTCGAGAAAGCTACGTCGGATACGGTTTACGCCTGCTCTTGGGATCGTGGTGGAGATTGACTGTTCGAAGAGTGCGAGAGAGTGAGTATGCATACAGTATATGCCCAAGTGCATCTTGGTCATTTAGGGGTCGTGTGAATGTCAACTGCAGTTTGATCGAGAATCATTGTGTAATCTGAGGTGCTGCTCCAATTTTTATAATCTACATATTTTTGGCAGAAAGTTCCTTCACCGTTTTGAGTAGGTCGTCTTAAATCAAAGCGCGGCTTCTCAAAACTTCATGAAATTGGAAAAACTCGTCAACCTTAGAAAAAGTGATCAATGATCAAGTTTTATGGAGTCCTACATCCAGCCGAACTTTGAGCCAAAGACCAAATTGGCTACTTTCATATCATCTAGCGAGTTACAGGCTGCGCTAAAGAATGGAACTGTTTTTCAAACGAAGTGTTTCCCATAAACAAATGTAGTGCCATATTTTAACTTTGAACTGGGACATTCCCAGCGACAGGCAAAGTGGGTGTACCCTATTGAACTCTTGAGCGCCTTTGGAGACAAAATACAAACCATTTTAACTTCCATTAGCTTAGACCTCCATATCGGTTTCCCTATAGCGAACACACTTCAAGGGCAGCGGATTCTCTATGCACCTCTGTTTTATTTTAAGAAAATGCATGCACAAGGCACATACACGGAAGCCAGTGCTCGTCGTTATTTGAAATTGATTTGATTTTAAGGTTAAACACAAAAATCAGAGCCTCCCCCTCGCCGCGCTATACACACACCCCAACCCTTGACTGTAGGTATGTCGTATGTCTCGTCTTTGAAAATTCACAAATGCACAAAAATAGAACTCACACACTGGCGAGAGTTAAAGAAGATATAGACGACAACGACTGCAACAACAGTCAAATGGGGGTGAAAGTGGAAAAAATTTCGATTTCAATTTTAAATGTGAGCACTGCCATTGCACATGTGAAACAGCACCAGCCACCAGCTCAATGAGCGCACAGGGCAGGCGTCCACCACAGGGGGTTGATGGGGAAAAAAGCTCTAAGGAGTCTTCCGTGTGTGTGCTACCTTGCACAATATTTTTACAATTGCGTCTACTCTATCCCACTGCGTGGTGGCTGTGTGAGTGAGCTGGAAAGCTTTTCCTACTCACCGGCTGTGGACTGAGTGTAAGGGTTGAAGCAATAGATTTTTTTTTTTCTTCGGTTTGTTTGCTAAAGCTTCGTACAATTGCAAGTGAAAATGAATTTTATGAATTCTGAGCATGTGTTGGAGAACTGCATGCAATGTTAGAAACTGTTTTCGATTTTCTACTGTTGCCTCTCCTGTGCTCTCATAGATTTGGGTCAGTAGTGCCGATTCGATGTCAGTGTTGAGAAGTTTTTAACTTTGATTTTTTTTTTATTCCTTCTTTCCTCTCAGAGAAATTATACGTTTCTCAAAGTTGGGTGGTACAAACTACAAAGTTGAAATTTTTTCCGCCACCGATCGCACAGTGCATCTCAGAATGCATCAGTAAGGGTGACCGAGTGCTAGAGCGTTAGAAATTATTATTTTTTTTTTCTTACTTCGGTGGGCGCATAAAATAGGAAAAATACATTCAATTCCTAAAAAATTCAGCCCGTTTTTCTAATTTACAAAAATATTTAACAAATTTATGTGGTTCGGAAGATAAATTTTCGAAATTTTCCCGAGTGTGCCGACGAGTGTGGAATTTCTTCGTGATAACCATCCAAAGTGCAAAAAACAAAAAAAAATGAAATATACTGCTAAGTTTAAGGTAAAAAAAAAAAATCAACTGTAGAAAATGTGAAAAAGTTGAAAAGTGAAAATTTTCAATTTTCATAAATGGCTGCGAATACATAAAATTTTTCCCGGTGATACATAAAGACCAAAATGCCGGAGGTTTGGGGGTTAGGACAACACCAACAATGGCGGCTGCCTGCTCTGTATATATGTACACGAATGTTATATATTTTTGGGCGCGCGTCGAGGACGGTGTATGTATGTGGCGGTGGCGAGCGACTTTAGCTTATGGAAACAAAACCGAATCCGTGAACGAGACCCCCATTGAGGGCGTCTGACCGAGTCGACGTCGTTGAAGTTGTAGTCTTGAACTACAGAGACGCCATTGAAACACATACACTCTCGCTACGACACCCACGGTATGCCAGCTACATGGAGGCAAATCCAAAGCTGGAAAATAGTTTTTTTTTTTTTTTTTTCGAACAGTTTGCAGAAGTTTGTGTGAGGCAATGAAGCGAAATTAAAATAAAAAATGGCAACCTATTCATTATGTGTATAGTATGTTTAAAATTTTTTTATAAAATGTATGGACAATTTTTTGTCAAGGGTAGTTCGGTGTAGCTGAGATGCAACAAAGCTCAGATTTGTTCGTGCTTCGGTCTCCGTGGCGGATGGAATGGGGCGGCTTAGCTTGTTGTATAATTGTGTATTAATAGCCTAAAGTAAAAGTGAATTCTTTTCCAAACACTGGCTAGAAAGATGTACGGCGGCAGCGGCGGTGGTGCAACCTTGGTTTAATGCAATTATGTGTGTCAACAGTGTGCGGTGAATTTGCAAACAAATCCAAAATGGGTGGTGAACTTTATTTGTGTTTTTCGTTCGCTTTACCTTCGCCTTTGACTTTTAACGCCGAACTTGCGTAGTGCTCGCTAGTCGTATACCTACTCATTGCATAATCTGTATTGAACCGTATTTTTCTTATCTCTGGTTTATTTTTTTCATTTTCAGAACATTTTGCAAATCAACTATAGTCCTGCAATGATTGCAGTTTAGGAGTAACATATACCAGCTGTTAGACGGCTCTACCAGAATCCGACCAGCGACAAATAAAAGCCAGACACAAATCTGAATAAAACTAACCAATAGAGATTAATATAAAACATAAACAATAAAACAAACACCATGGACGCCACAGAACAATCAACAACTATCTGCCCGCCCAGTAACAATCGAAGTCCCTCACCGGACGGCTCACAAGACTACGATGTGACGCGCATGAAGGAGGAGGACTTTGAGCGGTTGGCTGTGTACATTGTGCCCGATGGACAATGTGAACGGGGTGTACCAAATCGAGCGGACAAGACTCTGCCACGGAGTTTAACATTAAAGCCATCGATGGTGTTATCAACGCCAAATGTTAAGGTAAGCATCGACGCACACATTTCGAACGCGAGCAGTCACTTGAGTTAATTGTATTGTTTGTTTCGCAGACTGAAGGAGTATGGAGCACCGGTGTTATACCGCGTGGTACAAGATTTGGACCATTTGATGGCGTTCCAACTCCAAACTATCCCAACGATAAGAATGCCGCAAGATACTTTTGGCGGGTAAGCTCACGTTTTTCTTTAGTTTTTTTCATTTTTTCATTATGCTGGTTATACGCAATTCTATCCTTTATTCATCTTCCTAAACCGCTATATAACACACAAACAAAAATCGGTGTATGTCGCTTTTTTCGAAACAAACTAACCGAACCGCATCCAATCTTCCATTTCATGTAAATACTCCAGGTGCAGGGGCAATGTCATGTTACCTATGGAAATATCAAGGTATTACTATTTTTCTTTGCTGTCGATTCTGAAAACGCTCCTCCGCTTTGCGACCTCTAACCCGTTGAAAGCTCAGTACTCATATTGCCACTCTATCCCCCACAGATCTTCAAAGACGATGATTTCTACTACCTAGACGGTTCGGATCGATCGCAGTCGAACTGGATGCGATATGTCGCATCGGCGTACAGTCTATCCGTAATGAACTTGGTTGCATGTCAGCATCAGGACAACATCTACTTCTACACCACCCGCGACATAATGCCGAACGAGGAGCTCATGGTGTGGTATTGCAAGGACTTTGCAAAGCGGCTGGGCTATGACGTTGATCCCGAACGAACTACCTACAGCATATGCCAGAGCAAGGAAGAAGAAACCGAGGAGACGGCAGCAGGTATAAAGAAAACCTACGCCTGTATGCAGGCGCCAGAGATTCCGCCCGAGGTTGCATACAACCACATCACCTACGTGATGGGACTGCACATTCCGCAGCGAGGAAACTCCCTGACACCGAGCCCATCGCCGCCGATCACGTCGACAGCGACGAGCTCACATCACCAGCAACACCACCACAATCAAAATCATCATCAGCATCCGCAACAGCCGCACCTGCGGCACACAAACAGCCATCAGAGTGTGCTGCACTTAAAGCCCGAACCAGATCAGAACCGCATCCAAGTGATCGTACGCGATCGCTCGCCATCGGTGAGTGATTGCGGCAGTGGCAAGGACAAAGATGTCCAATCGCCGATTTCGCACAAAGGTGACGGCCAGTATGAACACCAGTTGACCCCCAACGACGGATCCGTGCGATCGGTGCGATCAGATGAGGGCTACCACAGCAATGAATACCACGAGGATGGACTGACACCGCCAGAGGATTCAAGCGACAGCGAGGAGAGCGAGCACAACTACGTGTTGGATTGCTCGAAGAAAGCCATCGAACCCAAAGAGACTGTAATCACACAAAAACTCAACGATTGTGATAAGAACGAGTACCGCAAGTTTAAGGTGAAGTTGCCCCTCAAGTATGAGTTCAAAAATAGCAAATGCATTAAGACTGAATCCGACAAGGATAGTGCTGTCACGGGTGTAACCACAACATCGGCGGAAGACGAGATGGTCTTGACGACCCTGACAAATGCGCCCATGGATGAAGAGCTGGTAAAGCGGGTGTCGGCGACGACGACCACCTCAACGGCCGCAACCAGCACAGTAATCGTGCTGGAAGGCAGCCAAGAACCGCACACAATTGTTCCTCTCAACAAGCCGTACTACGAAGCTGAGACTTCATCCCCGCCACCGCAAGCCTATATGCGATTCACCCCACCTAGCTCGAGCATACTGGAGAACATACTGACGGGCAATCGAACTGCGACGAGTAGTAGTATTGATCAGTCGTCACGTCGGCAGCCGAACGCCACACCACCACCCACGTCGCCGACTGAGATGGCTTACTCGTACAAGAAGTCGCACCGCTATGGCAACGCTGTGAGTCCGGACTCCAGCTCAAACTTGGCCCAACCACCGCAGCATATGCATGATGCAGATATTGTGATGTCATCATCGAGGCACAGTCTCAAGACGGACAGTCCTCAGCCACAGAATATTGTGTATTCCACAACGCAAACGTTCCAAGATGGCCATCAATCGCCACCATACAACACTTACTCACCGTACTCCTCCAACGGAGCGAACGTTATATCGCACGCTCCAACGTCGACGTATTCGCCACCGCACAGCAATAGCCCCTTCGACCGGAACTCGCACGGCGGTTCGACACCAAATCTCCACCTTTTGCAAAACAGCACACAGATGCTCAATCATCCTTTGATGCAGCCACTGGCACCACTTCAAAGACTGTCCCCCCTACGCATATCGCCTCCAAGTAGCTTAAGTCCCGACGGAAACTCTTGTCCCCGCAGTGGCAGTCCATTGAGCCCGAACTCGCTCGGGTCTCGCGGCTACAGGTCCCTGCCCTATCCCCTTAAGAAGAAGGATGGCAAGATGCACTACGAATGCAACGTCTGCTGCAAGACTTTCGGCCAACTGTCCAACCTCAAGGTACATCTTCGAACGCATTCGGGCGAAAGGCCATTCAAGTGCAATGTCTGCACGAAGTCGTTCACCCAACTGGCACACTTACAAAAGCACCACCTGGTACATACCGGCGAGAAGCCACACCAATGCGACATCTGCAAGAAACGCTTCTCGTCCACTTCGAACTTGAAGACTCACTTAAGACTGCACAGCGGGCAGAAACCATACGCCTGCGACCTGTGTCCCCAGAAGTTCACTCAGTTTGTGCATTTGAAGCTACACAAGCGCTTGCACACGAACGACAGGCCATATGTCTGCCAGGGATGCGACAAGAAGTACATAAGTGCTTCGGGACTGAGGACGCACTGGAAGACGACCAGTTGTAAGCCAAATAATCTGGAAGAGGAGCTTGCTATGGCGGCAGCAGCTACATCGGAGTGTTTAGGTAAGGCTCACACTCACACACTTAGGCCAACTATATTTTGCTAACTTAATTCCCCATCTCCTTTCAGGTCCAAGCGACAAAGAACACGCGGAGCCCGATGCTCGCGAGGCCTACGAACTCCAGCAACAAATTCACGCCCACACCCATCCCCACCTTCGGCATATTGGGCACCATTCACCGCCACGACTGATCACGATTCACGCACAATCACCATCTAGCAACCACCATCAGATGCATCACCAAATCGCGCCCCCAGCCCCCCAACAATCGCAGCAGCAAAACCCCCATCATCCGCAACACCATCAGCAACATATTAGCACCCAGCAGCAACAGCAAGTTGTGATGGTTGCTCACCAGCAACCCGTACCGCAGCAGCAGCAGCAACATCCTTCCGCAACAATGTTGCTAACAACCACTTCCCAGCTACAGCATCACAGTCATGCGCACCAGCACCATCAGCATCACTTGCACCTGCACCACCAACAACAGCAGCAACAAATCCAGCAACAACAGCAGCAGCATCAGGCCATCAAGGCATCCATGCAAAAGGGTCCAAACGTTATGACACACGTCGTACAAACAACCGCCACAACGAATCCCAGTGACCAATATGTGGTCACGAGCCACCCGCATCCGCACCAGCACTCGCACCCGCACTCGCAGTCGCAGGAATCTCGACCTACCGTGATCGAGTCCAACCAACCAATGATCATAGAGTGCACGTAAACAAATCCCAGCAGCATTTCCAATGTTTATAGTTTATACCGTGATTGTGAGAGGAAGGTTTGAGTAAAATTCAAAAACTATTGCTTAAGTTAGTGAGTAGGCTGTACATAATAGACTTAGAACACACACACACATACATTTATAGATTTTAGATCGGTATGATGCGTATGTCGTACGAAGTAAACCATTGAGTTTTTGCTGAGATTAGTTGAGTGAAGGTTTAGCACAAACGGAAAATTTCTACTGATTCCTTGTTCTTATTAAAATCAAAATTTACGATCTCAAATTGGCGACCATTGTGTTAGAAATGAAGACAAGTCTTTGCGTAAAATCCATCGGTGTCCCCATTTTCAGAGTTTGTGTTCACTTTAAACATTTAAACAAATTAAAAGTATTATATACCTCTATCTATCAACATTTTAGCAGAATGTACCTTAACATAAAAGTCCCAATTTAATTATACTAAGACGAAAAAAAGTTGCCTTATTTTGTTCATATACCCTTTATAATAAATTGAAGCTTATTTAAAAGATGCTTACTCCCATGTATATAATTCGTTTCGTTACAATCGTTTCCCATATTCAATCCAAATATAAACATTAAACAAAAAGTAAAAAAAAACTTAAAGAATTTATATTGACTTGTAATATTCCTGATATCTCTAAAGCTATATTTATTAATTTAAATTTTATTAACAACAAACAACCTACAAAAATTATAATGCATTGTAAATATAAAAAGAAAAATTATAATTAAATAAATTAGGCTTATATATTTAGTATTTAATAAAAACAATACAAAACAAAAAACAACTTAGCTGAAGATCGGTGCTTTTGACCTGTTTCTATTTGTACAATGTATTAGTAAACATTAAATTTTACCGTATTTAACATATTTACCTACCCAAAAACAGCAGTGAGTCCTCGTTTTTCTTTTCCAAAACAACTTAAATTTATCATAATCATGCATGTGAATTGACACAGAAATATCCACAAGACAACAGAGAAAAATAATTTCAGTAATCAATACCAAAAGAAATAATAATCATATACAACATCAACAACAACAAAAATTTATTGTTAACGTACAGTGGCCAAATAAAGCAGGTAATAAACAATTTTTCTACATTTAAACAAAAATCTCTAGTTAATAAGTATAAACAACAAAATATTAAATTAAGCATTTTAATATTGTACATTTTTAATGAGGAAAACTTAAACGACCATTACTATTAATATACAAACAAGATACATATAAAACGTAAATAAATATTGCAATCATTCATATAGAACTGAACGAACTGTATTTTTGTTTCCTTTGATAAAACACAACAAAAAACTAAAACTCCTTCTTCTTTGATTTGTATACAAAAAAAAAAAAAAAAAAGTCAATATCGGTTGTGGATTAAGTAAAACCAATTGATTTGTCCTTGTTTCCTGTTTTTCCCCTACTTTTCCTTAATTTATTTTAAATTTAGTCCCACCGATAAATTTGTTTGTTGTACTTTAAATATTTTTCCAAACAAAACATTTTAAAATTCTCGTTTTGTACATAAACAAAAAAATATAAAACTATACGAAAATTAAAATATATATATATATTTAAAGAAAACAATATAAAATATGAGAAATTTTATTTTTTTACATAAGAAAAACATATGGAGAATTTGAAATAAAATAAAATTCAACAATAATTAAATTCTAAGCTTATTTATGAGGCTGATTAGTTACGTACATACCTAATTATCAATATTTATAAACAAAATCTATATATTTAAAAAGGGAAAAAAAAAATAAACAAAATTATGAAAAAATTGGAAAAAGTATATGCAATATCACTAAATGTATGTGAATGTAACAAAAACAAAATAAATACATGTATAGCATAAATTGCAGGAGAAAAGTAAAATATTTCATTATTATATAATTACTTGTAAACTATATTACGTTTTGTATATTTATTTGAACTATTATTATTAAATGTTTTTTTTTTTAAGTTTACACTCGTAATTTTTTTAAATGGCCTACAAAAATTACATATTTTTTAGTTTAGTGAAAATTAGTTTTTTAAGCTGAGACGAGAAATTTAAAAGAAAAAAAAACCATAAAAAACTAAAAAAAAAAAAATGATGCAGATTAAAATAAAAATTATATTTAATTGATTTTCTATTGATTTTCTTTACATTTGGTTTGCACCCACCTTACATTTTGTTTTAGTTGCTTCTGGTTATCAATTTGATTTCTTTCTGTTTACCATTTTTATTGGCAGGTACAGATTTAATTGGGTGATGTTTTTAGAATGACCGATTGGTTAGAATACTGGTCTCCAACAGTGTTGGACGTTGAAAAAATCTTTGGCCGTTTTGCTATATTCAAGGCCACCTATACGATTACCACTGCAGCAAAATTCACTTCATTTAATGCCTTGCAGCTTCTGTTCGCTCAATCGATGTGAACTGTGTGCGACTGTGTTTAACATTAGATGAAAGAAAAAATAAGAATTTTAAGAATCCAGGTTATATTTTATCAACTCTAAATGCCGATTTTTGCATGAAAATATCCATGGTGACCCACAATAAACTTAAGGCGAAGGTAGCAAATTGCTAAATTTTTTATCGTAAGTTGTTGTTTAAAAATTAGAACTGGTAAGTGCTGCTGGAAAAATAAATATTGATCCGACTTACATCACAGAGTAGAACGGCCGTTTCCATGTCGACAGTGGACCTAGATATCGAGCTTACACAAACGAATTATTTATAAAAGAAAATATAATTTTCGTATAACTATTACAGTCACCTAGCAGCGGGTTTGTATAAACTTACGGATATTTAATTGCAATGACTTTATAGGACCAATATTTGCAAGCTCAGTTTCATAAAAAAAAATAAACTGACGATCGGTGAAAAGTGATCGACTGTACTATCTGACTATGTTCCATTATGGATTCCTTGAAATATGAAATATTTATGCCAACTGAAGACATATTCAAACAAAAAACCCTTTTCCAGTTTAGTTTTTTTTTCAGTGATACGAGTTTTAAACCGTTATCGGTTCATTTACGGCTGGATAATGAGTCTTATTATTGGCAAAAGCTAAAGACCGTGTTTCGGCTCTGCACCACAATATATTCATAAGCACTAACGCGCGAAGGTTTTTTAGTTACTTAAGTTACTTAAGATCAACGCGATCGATGATTATAACGACGATCTGGTGTTGAAGATAACGCTTTTGTACGATTTGTTGCAAATAGTCTTTAAAAAAGTGTTTGATCTTTAGTTGGAGGGGCTTTAAAAAAATGCATATTTTAAAATATGTCAGTAATTACTGATCTAGTTCTCTAGAGGAATATCACAGTGCCAAACATTTTTGAACCCAAAGGGGTAGATTACGTAGACTTTAGCTAGTGTTACCTTAAGTGAAAAGTGGCTACATCTGGATTACTTTCAACTTTGTTGTACGCTGACCCTTCATGCGAAAAAAGTTTCCAACAAAAAAATTTCTGAAATTAGATAGCACAAGAAACTTTATCTGTCTGACATGTCACAGAAGCGACGATACTCTTGGTGTGAAATGATCCTAAAAAATAAATCTTTATTTGTTTATGTACTTAAATTTTGTATATCTGATTTTAATTAAATATTTCCCGAACAATAGGACTCCGAGTTTTGTATTTATTTTGTACCAAAAAGATATAAGTTGATCTTTTGTCCACCCCATTAAATAAGGCATATACAAATGAATGACAGTTAAAAACATATTATAATACATATTTATTTAAATATTTATCCTAAATAATATATATTCATATTCACACACATGTAAATTGAAATACTAATAATTATTAAGGAGAAATAAATGACTGCTTTTTAGATTGTAAGTTATAAACCAAAACAAACAGAAAAAAAAACACACTCCAGACATGAACATAAATTATAATTAACAAATCTATGTATGTATGTGTATTACTTCGAAACCAACCCAAATCCTACTATTAGAAGTAAATTTGCAATTTCTATGTATTCAATTATTGTATTGTACGACTAAATTGCATACCTAACATAATACAAAAAGAATTTAATTACCTGTACTAAACAAACAAAAAAAATCAAACTTTATAAATGTAAGCTTATATAATTGTATGTGTATATTATTACAAACAAACATTTTTAGTACTCTGGAACTTAAGGTGCGACTTTTTTTGTAAACTCTCTTTGAGTTTCCTTATCTGTTGAAGATTTTACAGTATCTTTTCGTTTCTCTTTACATTCTATCTGTCTCTTCTCTTTATCCCTCTTTCTAACCTTAAACAGTGATAACTTAAGAAAAAAACAAAGAAAAAAATAAATTTTAAAAATAAATGTAATTTATTTTTTATATTACTTTATTACTCGTATCTTGGAAGACGTAAAAAAGAAAATGCGAAAAATGTGTTTAAAACTAAAAGTGTTTCATACACTTTATAACAGCAATTTAAAAAATAAAAATTAAAAAAAAGATATTGACCACAGACAATTTTAAATCAGAACAAAATTGTATTACATCAATATTAATGTGTGAGTGCAAGGAACAATGATTCTATTAGTTTCGCATTTAATTATAAAGAAGAAATATTCAATGGTGAAAAAAATACATAATTTATTACTCTTACAGAATTAACACTGACTCAGTTGATTTATTTCATTGGAAATGCATGTTTTATTGGTAAGTGCATATAAGATTGATGGGACTTTGAGTCTGCAGGTATAATTGGTAAATTTAATAGCCTTCGAGTGTTGTACTTTTTACCGTAAGATATAAAAATCATATCTGTTGAGGCATTTTACAGTCCAAAATACTTGGGCCATAATTTATTACAAATGGAAAACAGTAGCACAAATATCGTTTCCCGCTAAAAAAAATAAGGTACATAATTTATATTAGGACTCATCTGTATTTTTTTTTTCTTCATTGTTTGATTGCAGTTTATGCTGACAAGAAATCGTTTAATTTCTTAATAGGTACTCAAGGTTTTTTTTATAAAGTAAAGGACATTTTTTTATTTATTTCTCTTTGTTTTTCCCCGATTCTATCGATGTGAATTTAGGGTAAGATTCATTAGAAATTCCATTGTCACACAATTGAACAACAGCAAATAAATCAAAACAGCTAAAAAGCGGTTGATGTACGATTTCAAATTTCTAATTCACTCAAAAGAAATTTCATTCAAATAGTACCTGCCATTTTTAATGCAGGATATATTTTCAATTTCCGCATACTCTCCATGTTATACCGTAAAAAATAAAAGTATATTTTTTGTGAGTTCATAGATGTCGCAACGTGTTTAGATTCGGGGTTCTTGTCTTTGATAAGAAAATGCGGCGAATTCAATTTATTTACTTTTTGCTCCCCGCCATCATCACGAATGCAAATTCAAAAGAGTAATGTTCTAAGAATTGCTTAAGATACGAATATACAACACTGAATTATTATAAACAAAAACAATTAAACAAATTGCTCAGAGATAAGTATAAGCGAAATTCGTGTTTATGTCGATTTTGGATATTTTTTTGCACCTTTGGCTATCAATCATTTAGTGATTAAGGATATATTGAAGAACAGTATTTGAAGGGTGTTAAAAATAAGCTCTTTTGAACAATTTGAGGTTATTTTCAAATGTTACCCAATCCCGAAAAAAAATTGCCATGGTAGGTACTGGCGAATTGCAGAAATTCATCCTTTGACCAGTACTGCTTTGAGACATTTTATTTTCTATTTCTATTAATTAGTAGAGAAATCATATTTCAAGACATCGAACAACAAATAATTACACTAGGTACCTTGTATTGCTAAGGGCAGTCACTAAAGTGTGCCATCGCAGCCATGGTGAGTAATTAAAAGAAATGAGCATATTTTCCCAGCGTCAGCGCATAAAAGTGGTACTCGGGATAAAGCCAGTCACAATATCTGTAATCCATCATTTTCGTTGAAACATTCGTTAGCAGAAATCGGGGGTTGATTTAGTTTTCACTTTCATGCATCACGAATGCGTTCTTGCTGTGAGGGGAACTTATGTAGTGCAAAATGCATGCATACATTGATTTTTTAAGCACTTTCCCTTTTAAGGACTGCAGTTCGAGCATTTTGTTTGTAATGTAGCAGCGAAAGATGAGTAAAATGAAAAATGTGTGTGGTGTGGTCATTGCAAATTTATAGGCATGGGGTGCGACAGAGGGTTGCACGCGGCAAGCATAATGCACAGGGGTTGACATGGCTTAGGGTTCTTTTGTGTAAAAATTTTGAAATACATTTTTCTGACTCGTCGATAATTCTACTGCAGGAAATTATTGATGAGGGGTGTTGGTTTTTTTAGGAATGTTTTAGGGAAGTTTTTAAACGGTTTTTTAGTGGGCTGGGTCGTGAAACAACCAATCGGAGGAGGTCATTTTAGTTAAAAAATGGAGGAATGATTTGATTGGGGCTATGATAAGGTTTAGAGCAACATATTGACACGTCACTGATAGGATAGGAACCTGTGTACCTGTATTAGAAAAAATCACTCGTTCATTGCAAAGACATAATTTTAGCATTTTTGACAATTACGACCATAAAATGTTGAGTGGCTGTAAGTCCTATAGGAATGAGCTAATAGTTTAGGTCATTGTTTTAAAAAAAAATAAAATAAAAAACTTGTTTCTTCTTTTGTTTCTGTATTCCATTACAAACTAGCTGACCTGTGCTCGCCAAGCTTGGCTTACCTAACACTCCTCAAGTTTAAAATTCAATAAGTAACATGCCAAAGTTTGCAGATAGGAGGTAGATAAAAAATAAAGAAATAATTGGTGCAACAGGTCTGTAGGGACCCTAGGCATAGCTTCTCACAACCATTCGTTTCGTGTGAGTTTTTAATTTTTGGGATGAATGGAAGGGATCTACAATTTTATACCGAGTCCAAACGGCTAATTGTGAAGCTCCTTCATGACAGTTATACTCTCGGATGTTTGTCAGACGTTCGCGAGAGGTGGCGCAGCGGAAAAAAACCATAAGTTGGAATTTGGTATTTCTCGCTTAGTATAGTCGCAACACAGATATCAGCTTAAATTTCGAGGTTTTGATAGGGAATAACGCTTAGAAATCTATCCTGTGTTCCAATTTGCAGTGCACCTGTCGAAACCAGAGCCGATTTCGTAAAGTAGTCTTTCAATCTATTCCGGCCAAACACCTTGAAGTTGTGAGAATTGTTAAAGTCTGTTATAACTTACTTGTAAATTCACATTTATAGCTTTGTAACTTTAATAATGCTGTAACACATACTTAGTTATAGACGAAATAAATGATCCTTTCATATGGCAAGAACACTTTCTGAAACGTAATTAGGAATGAAAAATAAAATAAATAGAGTATTGTAGAAAGTTCTTGCCCAGGATAAACATTTGTAAAGTGAGGAATTCTATTTTCGGGTTGTCTAATTGGATGTTAAAAATGGCATCAAGAAGTCTTATGATTCGATGTTTGTTGAAACTCTTGCCAAGGGTCAATATACTTGGGTCCTGGCCGAAAGTATTATTTGATTGTCCATATCAACTGCTGTACGGTGTCCCATAACGCGCGCAAAATTTGAATTGTGCGCCATTAAATAGTACAGTGATGCCAACGGAAAAGAATATACAAATGTGACAGCTGACAGTTCGGGGCTAGTAAAAATGGAGCGCTATACGAAAGAACAATGCATTTTCATCGTTGAGTGATATTTTAAAAATAATGAAGGTTTGTCAGCTACAGTCCGCAATTTTCGAACAAAATCGTCTTCAGGGATGAAGCTCATTTTCATCCTGATGGCTTCGTTAATCGTCAAAATTATCAAATTTGGGGTTCAGAAAACCCACGAGCAATGATGTTAGCACTCTCTCTTCGTTTATCCCACGAAGCGTGGTCATTTTTCCCTTTTCACCATACTCAAATTCCCTTTTAAAATCCAACGATACTTTTTTGCGTCAAAATCCATTTTTAAAAGTCAAATTTGTATTACACGGAAAGAACATCATGTTAAATTAACCTTTAGTGTAAGAACCTCAGTTTGTAACACTGATATGATTATTTTTTGGTAGTAGACATTTTTTATAAAAGACGATTTAATTGAGCTGTTTTTTATGGAGATTCAGTGTGTTGATAATCATGGTGAAATACAGGTGTTTTGACATAATTTCACCAAAAATTCGTAGTTCGAATGTTTTTTTGTTAGATTTCTGAAATTCCCACGATTTGGTGCTTTATTCCTTTATCCCACGGAAGGCTTTTCGGACATCGGAATTCCCACAAAAAGGGATAAATCCCACGATATAATAACACTGCCCACGAATTATTGTTGAGAAACAAATGCATCTGTTTGGTGCGGGTTTTGGGCTGGTGGCCTTATCGGACCATTCTTCTTCGAAATGGTGCTCATTATCGTGACATGATAACCCAGTTTTTAGTGCCTAAATTACAAGATATGGATGTGACCAACATGTGGTTTGAACAAGACGGTGCCACATGCCATCGCTTTCAATGGCGGATATGAATTTTTTTATTTCCATTCGAGCTAATAGAAAGCGAAAGCACTTTCCAACGTCATTTTATGATTGCATTGAAAGCGATAGGTGTTTAGGTGACGGATTACTGGCGGATTGTTAGCGGACCTAATAAGAATGTGGTCGAATGGAAATCCAAAAATTCAAATCCGCCATCAAAAGCGATCCGCATCGCATTTGGGAATAGAATAACCCCCCTGCTCTTACTCATTGATCAGCATACGTGGATTTTTCTTAGTGATTTGGAGTCCGTTCTCGATGTGAGTCGGGTCCACTTGAGCATCTTCAACCACGGCCATCATTTCTACCTTCGCCCGAATAGTGCAGGACTGAACAATTAGGTTCTTGGGAGTCCGAATTCATGCACTTCAGGAGGAGCAGAACAAATGATTCTCTGCAGTTATCCATCCATACCAAAGCCAAGTCCATCATCCACGACGTAGAACTCCTAGCACCCTGTCAATCACAATGACCACACGATATCGACGCTCTAGGTAGTGTTTTGCTGGACACAATGCATTTTGTATAAATTGCCACTTGATCTGGTGCGAACAATGGAGATGTCAATCAACTGTCCGAAATGCGACAATAATCATCGGTTGTTTGACAGGCGCAATTAGGGGCACATGCAAATTTCCCGCCTCTGTGGCACTATTCCTTTTTTTTTACGCCGCTCGAGGATTATCTCACAGTTGCACAGGGGAGGAACACTGCCCCCTCGAGTACTAATAAGACATCAGGGAAATATCAAAGCGCATCAATGAATAAAAAGTGAGAGTAGGTACATCTACATAGTTTTCTATTATCGACAGAGGTCATCGCAGCTGGACAACTGGGTTTGGGTATTAAAAAAAAAAAATGCGAATTGGCACGGACTCCCTCGTGCTAAATCTTTTCGAGGATTATTTTCATCTACCAACAAGCACTATTATCCATGGGCGCTATAAAAAAGCAAACAATCGTGATGCAATTATCGTGGATCCCTGATTGTACATACAACATCCGGCTTTGGTCAAATTTTGATCGAAATTCGAAAGGGAATATGGACCGTTTGTTCGCACATTGTAACCAAGAAGGACATGGAATCTCTACAAACACCAAACATGGGGTGACCTTCCTGATCCTTCGAATTGAAAGATGTTTCTAATGGAAAATATGGTGAGTTGTTTGCTTTGCCATACGCTGGCGTGTGCTACTGTGCTCCTAAGAAGTGATGGATGAACTATTTTGATTTTAGGTTTGGCACGCTTACTATGAAATTGCTGTATCATTTTTAAAGGTATCTATACATTTATCGACAACCATGTTAAGTTGAGACACGAGGAACATGTTAAATGACTGTAAAAAGTAAGATAGATCTCTAGCCAGTAACCAGATACTGAGGAGATACCTTGTACCTCCCTGAGGAAGAAACTCATAAAGGTAGCTTGTGACAAACTTACACCTCTCTTGAAGAGATTTATCTCTCCGTTTCAACATGGCTTCGTCGCAGGCAGATCTACTACCACAAATCTCTCAATTTTTTGTAATTCCGCCTCGAATTACCTTGAGCAGGGCTTGCAATGTGATGTCATATATACTGATCGCGTTAACCACAATACATTAATTTCTAAACTAACTGGCTTAGGATTTCACTCTAATTTCCTATTCACTCATTCCTACTTAACGGATCGTATCCAGTCTGTTCGCATAAATGACACTTTCTCGTCACCAGTTTATGTTACCTCTGGAGTACTTCAAGGTAGTCATTTAGGCCCTCTGCTCTTCCTTTTGTTTATTAATGATATTTCTGACTTGTTTTTGAGTTCCCAGCGTCTTATGTTTGCCGACGACTTGAAGGTGTTCAAGCTTATAATGTTCAGTTCACGATTGTATTCTTTTACAAGACGATCTTAAACGACTGTCCATATGGCGTCACAGTAATGACCTTTATCTCAATGTCACTAAATGTCAAAGCCTTTCTCTTTATCGTAACCTCTCCCCAATTCACTTTACGATCGATAATACCCCTCTGTCCATTATTTCATTCAAAAAAAGATCTTGGAGTTATCTTTGACGTAAAACTTAGCTTTTGCAAGCACATTGAGTCTTTGGTTGCCAAAGGTAATCAGATGTTAGGTTTCGTATTGCGGAATTCGAAAGACTAAGATCCACATACTCTTAAATGTTTATTTTTTGCATTTGTCCGATCTCATCTTGAGTACTGCAGTATAATATGGAATCCATTTTAAGAAGTTCATTCTAAAGGGTGATTTTTTAAGAGGTTTAGAACTTTTTTAAAAAAAAAAACACAAAAAATTCGAAAAAATGAATGAAATATTTATTTGAATCGATAGTTTGAACCTTGCAATTTAATGTTTAAAGATAATTTCATGCAAATGTTGACCGCGGCTGCGTCTCAGGTAGCCCATCCGCTGAGTCCAATTTTGGCATACTCTTTCACACATATCGGCCGGTATCTCACGAATGAATGCATGGATGTTGGCTTCCAGTGCGTCAATCGAAGCGGGCTTGTCCCTATACACATTAGCCTTGGCATACCCCCACAAAAAATAATCTAATGGTGTCAAATCGCACGATCTAGGCGGCCAATTGACCGGCCCGAAACGTGAAATTAACTGTTCACCAAACTCGCCTCGCAATTGCGCCATTGTTTCGCGTGCTGTGTGGCATGTGGCACCGTCTTGTTGAAACCACATATCATGCAAGTCAAGAACTTCCATTTCGGGCAAAAAAAAGTTTGTTATCATCGCTCGGTAGCGTTCACCATTGACAGTAACGCTGCGATTCGCATCATCTTTGAAGAAATATGGCCCAATAATGCCGCCGGCCCATAAACCGCACCAAACAGTGGCTTTTTCGGGATGCATTGGTAGCTGTTGCAATGCTTCTGGCTGATCTTCACTCCAAATGCGGCAATTTTGCTTATTTACGTACCCATTCAACCAAAAATGAGCCTCATCGCTGAACACAATTTTTCGATAAAAAAGCGGATCCTCGGCCAGCTTTCCAAGAGCCCATTCACCAAAAATTCGGCGTTGTGGTAGGTCGGCTGGCTTTAGTTCTTGCACCAGCTGTATCTTAAAAGGCTTTACGCCCAAATCCTTCCGCAAAATTTTCCACGTAGTGCTGTAACAAAGGCCTAACTGCTGGGAACGGCGCCGAATCGACATTTCGCGGTCTTCTGTCACACTAGCTGATACGGCCGCAATATTTTCTTCACTACGCACAGTACGTAAACGTGTTGGTGGTTTAATGTCCAACAAAGTAAATTTGGTGCGAAATTTGGTCACAATCTTCCGAATAGACTGCTCAGAAGGTCGAGAATGCCGATCATAAAATGGAAGCAGCGCGCGATGAACATTTCGAACCGAGCACGAATTTTGATAGTAAAATTCAATAATTTGCAAGCGTTGTTCATTTGTAAGACGATCCATGGTTAAATTGCAAACCAAACTGAAGCTGTTTGACAGTGACACAAGGTACTAAACACACGTCAGCTGTCAAAACCAGTGTTGCCAAAACCAAACCAGCTAAAAAATCACCCTTTATTAGAATAGAGAGGATCCAAAAGCGTCTTACTAGAGTAGCTGTTCGTAGACTGCGATGGCATATTGAAATGCCATCTTACGATACGAGGTGCAAATTACTTGGTATCTTACCTCTCTTTAAACGGAGGCAATATTTTTCTATTATGTTTATTCGTGATTTAATAAATGATCATATCGATTGCCCTTTCCTATTATCATTAATTGGATTTTATGCTTCTTCGAGAGCTCTTAGAGTCTTTTTTTTTATGTACCTTATCATAGAGTTAATTATGGATACAATGAACCAATTTCTAGATGCCTTTGGGAATCCAATAATTGTATTTTCATTTTGGTAGGGATTCATTTAGGAATAAATTAATTCTGTTGTTAAGCCTTGGTGGTCGTTTTTAAGAATATTTTTGTATTAAGTAATCTATCGAGAACAGTAGATGTACACATTTGATTGGAAAAAAAAACTTCTAACTGATCGATTTTGATCTTAAAATCCGGCAACCCAATTTTCAACAGTGACAAATAGAAATACCTATTGGGAAGGTCACAACTTAGAACCTGTACCAAATATTCCAAATTTAGGATCCCACACTTTCACTTTTTACCTCCGTCACTGTTTATATTCAGCCATAAAGTTAATTTCTGACAGCTTTCCTTTTATTTGAAAAAACTTCTTAGGAAAATTGACCCATACCATCATAAATTCCTCATGCCTACTTAATTTCCACTTTCCTTTTCATTTCCTCCACGATGTTGATAAACAAAGAACTTCAAAAACATAAACAAAAACAAAAGGAAATCGATACTCCATCGGGCTTATCAAAATTCTTGGACCCATAGTACCTACTTTGTAACAGTTAGTTCACTGTTAAGTGGATCAAATGTTCCCACTAAGCAAACCCGATGCCGATAAATTTCGGCGGTGGCATCCGCCCGCCACGTAGTCTTTGAGTATGTTTTCGAAAGAATATGTTCGGCACATCCCTTGTCACTTGCTAGAAGATGATAAAAAACTGTCAACTGCACTCCCAGATTTAAGAACACACACACACAGCCAATTGAAAATCTCCACCCAGCTGTAGCAAGTCTCTATAGCGGATAGCAATACTAAAATCCAAGTAGAACCAAACATGCATCCAAACGGCATTCCTAAGAATTTCGTTCTGTTTTCTTTTTCCAAAATACTACGCATTTTCCTTCGCCTCTGGCTGCTTCTTCGTTATTCGGGTCATGGTACGTGGTATAGTCTCGCATTATCAAGTTACGCATTAGAAGAAAATAACAGAATGGCATTTGAAGAAAGGGTTCATTAGATAAGGGACACAAAGAGGGCGAGGAAAAAAAAACAAGAAACTCGAAATACAGCCTTCTTCTTTGGGATCACGTGTACGAAAGAGACGATCGGCATTTTTGTTTTGTTTTCGTTATTTCTCTGCGTTCCCATCCTTGTTTATTATCTACGAAAAACGGCCTAGAAAAATGCTAGAAAACTCAAATAGAAGAAGAGAGCGAACTGCGTCGCGTGTGTGAGTGTATCAAACGAGACTCGTGTCAGTGCGTTGTTGTTCGCTTTGCACTAGAACTAGGACCTTTTCAGAATTTGTTTTCAAAAACACACTCACAGCCGGAGAGTAGGTATATTTTTGGGATGGCTTCCCAGGCCCTGATCTTTTCATACAGCAAACAGTGTGTGTGTTTCAGTGTTCCAATACAGTACGGTGCGACGGCAGTTGTGGCATAATTTCCTGAAAGGACTTTCCACCAAAAAGAAAAGAAAAGTAATAGACAAAGTGCGTTTTCAACATCATTTAACGGGTGGTTGAGTATTGAAAGTGAAACAGAGTGCGAATAGAGAAAAACCCACAAAGGGACAATGTGCTGTTGACAAATGTTTTAAGAAGAAAAACCAAAAAAAAAAAAACAAAAGAAACAGGCAATAAGTGAGAAATAAAAGTGAAGACTTTTAATATGTCATCGCCGAGCTCAAGCAATACAGGTGATAAACAAGTACCTGGCGAAGGATCGCAACAACGTGGCAGAAGTTATCGCGAGGATTTGGACGAAGTTGATGCCTTGTTTAAGGATAGCAATACCAAAGGTGAATTAGATTGCGAACTCAGTTTGTGTGATTGAAATTTATTTGAGTACGTTGACTTTTATTGGCCAATCAGATAACTACGTAGTTTTTGGTTTTTTTATTGGGTGACTTTACTTTTTATGGAAAAACTACCCTTGAAGGCGAAGGGTGAGTGCCTGATAGTGGGTCGGATATCCACCCTCAACGCAAAATCAATTGTGCTGTGGTTAAATTTGGTGGGAATAAAATGGCGGAACTCATCCGGGAATGTTCGATTGCAATGGCAAACGGTTCTTATCTGCTTACAGAAATCTGGATACGAGTTTCTCTGCTCAAATAAATGGTAAACAATATTTTCATTTTCAGAGGGGATGCCTGCGACGAAGACTTTGTTCATGTCAGTTTAGACCGAGGTTGTTGTTTCTGGATCTTACAACCGCAGGTGGTTCTTATTGGATCCAACTATCGTTACCTTGCAATAGAAATCACACGACTGGTATACGTCAGTTATAGTTGACTTTCTTGGAGATACTCGCATTGTTACTACTGCAGTTGTGGGTAGGAAATTGTTCCACTTTGATAAACCGCGATTCCAATAATCATTTTTAGTATCCAAGCTAAATTTTTCCAACCACAAAATATTTAAGGTGGAGGTTCAAAATGATTATTAGTAAGGCCCAAAGTGTACACTGTACACGTACAGGTCACATACTATCTAACAGCGAGAATCAAAAACCGACCTTAAAGTAGTAAGATACTAGTTAAATTAATTAAGTTGTGCTACAGTGCTCTTCAATAAATAAAATAAATATCGCAACAGACTTGTAAAGTACCCTATGCATAGTAAAATAGTTTTTCTTTATCCTAAAAAGAATAAAATATTCAAGCGGTGATTTGATATCCATATACAGAAATCTTGTTTACGAATAATCCGACATGAGCAGCACTTCCATTGACACTTGGTTCATTTTTAATTATTGGTACATTAATATCTCTGCAGCCAACATTGAGAAAAAATATGGAGGAAGAAAAGGAAGACATATCACAGTGCAAATAATATTTCTTTTGTGTTTAGGTTAAATGTACGAACCCGCAACAGCGATCTGTTGTGACCCATAAATTATTTGAAGTCTTATCTGTTAGGTAGACCTTTAAAAGTAGAAAAATTGTAAAAGGATGACTGACTGGTTTTACTTTAGGTACCTAGTCATTTTCTCCAAGACCCTATGAAGAACCGTACCGGCAGAAGATTTGTAGGTACTCACCTAAATCACCCCCACCTGCTACACATTTGTTTCGTACTAAAAACTCATATAAGAACACAAAGTACGATACTAATAATCATATTAAGTGTCCAAGCTGGATTTAAGAAAGGCAAATGGGAAATATTTTCATATAAAATTACCCATTGTGACCTACAAAATATTTAGTGTTACGATTAAAAATGGTTACAAGTAAGGCCCATAGTATATAAGAAATATAATCTTTTATAATCTTTTTTTAACCTCCGGACTAAATATTTTGTAGGTCACAATATGCAGTTTTGTGTGGAAAATTTCGCCATTGTGAGTTTGAAAAATTTTACCTGGGCACTTGTTAGTATCGCGGTTTTTTTCTTATAAATATACGTGTTCATATAGAACAGCGATGGCGAACCCATGGCACTCGACGAAATATTATTGGCACGTCACTGATTGAGAATTCCGATTGCACCTTTGAGCGACACCGAGTTCATTTTTTTTTCTTTTTTTGCCTCTCATTCGATCTTATTACCAAATTCTAAAAATTTTAAATTCTCTTTTTGGCGTTCTGCGGGGTCAGCGCATTTCATATGCGATGAAATCAATCGAGCTAGAAAGGCTGTTAGGCAATACGGCGAAGAATGCCAATTCCAAATTAATGGAAACTTGGAATTCAATTGCTGACACATATAGCTGCTTGAAAAAGTTGGCGTTACCTGTATTGACAATATTTTCGTGCGAATCGTTATTTTCAGAAATGAATAATATTAAAGATTCGCTTAGAAACCGTTTGTCAGATGATTCCATTCCAGTGACAAAATACAGCCCTGATATAAACTAATTGGCATCAAGTTTGCAACAACAAAAGGCATGCTAAAATAGTTCGTTCTGTTTGTTTCTCAGTTTTTTGTTAATCTGAAATTTGTTTCTTTTATTTCAAATGAATTCAAATGGTAATTTTCATTAATTATATTATATTATTATATGAATTATATATATATTATATAATTATTTATTTTATTATAGTATTATAGTAGTCACTAGAAAGCTAGATCAAGACTGTATGATGGCACGCCAAAGGCACTTCAAATTATTTATTTTTTTATAAAATGACACGAAGCTCTAAAAAGGTTCGCCTCCCTGATATAGAACAACTCGGATATAAGGATTGGTTTTAGAGGTTATAGGTATAGATTTTTGACAATTCTCAATATTTACATAAAGTGTTTGTTTTTGAGCTTACTTAAAGTGATTTACTGATCTATATTTCTCTTTTAGTGATTTAAAAATTGTTCCTTATGATCAAATGAAACATTGTTACAGTTTGCAGAAATATGCACCTATGCTAGACTCCCGGCTGGGTTCTCATAAGTCAACATGCCTCTAATAAGTTTGGGTCGAGTACCTGCTATTTTCCGACTATGTAATATAAGTAGGTATGTATGTACTAATGATGATTCAGAATATTCCCATAGGAAATCAAATGATGAAGGCTATTTTAGACATTCTAACATTCAAATGCATAGTTTAAATCAAAGACAATAACTGAGACCACCAACTCCGGCCGATTACCCGTTACTTAGCCTACAAGCTATATTTTTACGGAGTGGTCACGATTTGGTGCGCTACTATTGTTACATAGAAATTCGTATTGACAAACTTCAAAAATTCCGGCTCACCAACACACTCCCAAAAAATATGAGCCGCTTCCGCTGTGGGTAAAGTTGTTGGCAGAGTTCATAGAATTGTATCCGTTAAATTTGAAATTGTTCGTTACATGGGGATATAATTTTTTTTTATGCATTAGTGTACCTACATTTGCTTAAAACAATAATGAAAAATTAACAATGTAGATTAGTTGAGGAAAAATAAAAACATTTTGAGCAAATTTTCTTCATTATTTAAGAAAAATTTACACACGAAATCGAAGTTAATGATATCCAAAAGCGGAAAATACACAACCATGTTTGTCCTAATATGTTTCTAGTATATACAATATCTCCTTTCGGTAGTTTTATTAACCAAACAAATCAAATTATTCGCCTTTTAGCAATTTATAATAACTAACCAATGGCATTCAGTAATTTAAAAATGTGGTATTCCCGAACTCTTTCACATTTCCCCACGGTTGAATTTTGAGCATTTATTTTTGTATTTTTTGTATGTTTTTGCATTCTTTTGACATAACACCGATAGGAAAACATAATAGCGAATTTGAAAAAAGATTGAGGGGGGCAGCGGCAAGAGGATTGTGAGTTGGGGGTCTCAGTATGGTTTGTCTATGGTTTAAATATCTGATTTTTATGACTTTTCAAGATTAAGCAATAAAAATGTTTACAAAATGAGAATCGTTTTTGAAAACCAAGTTCTTAAATTTTGGACACTAAGGTCCTGTTCATCAAATTATTTCGTTGTAGGTCCACAAAGAACTGATTTGTGCAGCTGTAAACTTTTTCTAATTTTCACAGTTCAATGGAACTTATACTAAAAATGAGCTGGTTTTAGTTTCTCATTTCTATTTGAATAAGAAAAACAATTGACACATCTAAATACCTACCAAACCTACACGTGCACAGTCCATTCATTGAACGCATTACAACGCAAATAGCTTGCAAATAAATACGATTACCCTAACTCGTGTGAGATAATTCTGTGAGAAACCAACCCCAAGCCAAATTGTCTTCTACCATTTCTTTTTCGAGAACAATATACCGAATGATGTAACATTACAAAAGTGGTCATGTAAGCTGCCATAATGTTGAAAAAAACCGGATTTTTCTGCCCAAAAAAAAATAAGAACATCCTAAAAGTTGATTTACATGATTGTGGTTTTGTCGGAAACTACTCAAGTGAGACATAGTTCAAAGTAGCTCCCATTTTAAACCACAAAATATTCCCATTCACTCCTTACACGCATGAGAAATCCTTAACTTAACCACTAAAAGAAGCTGCCTGTGTGAAATAGATTGGCTTGAATTCCAAATCCCAATCTCAATTAAAAATTCAAAAAAATAAGTTTCCTTTCTCCCTCTTCCGCGTCGACAATACCGAAGACGAAGAGTAAAGCCACATGTTAGATCTCGTACTCCCTGTCCCCATATCTGTTATCTGCATATTCACACGACTGACAGACAACTATTTTTATGAATGGCGATTGGAATTTACACAGTGAATTGTAGGAGTACTTTACAAAAAGTACACAACACACATTTTTTATCTAGGTTCACTTCTGATGTTCCACTCGTATTCTACCGCGTGTTGTGAGTCGTGACAATATGCGCGTCGCTGTTGTTGAGGGAGGGTTATGTGCGTTGCGTACATCAAGTACAACTGGTTCATTAGGGGTCTATCCGTTTATCCTTTCGTTATTTTTTCTTTTTCGGAAATTCTAGAGATATCTTTGATATTTGACTACCACCGTTATCAATGGAGTGGTTTTTTTTTTTCATCTTTTCTTGGGTCCCATTCTCAAAAATTGTTTTATTTGTTTTCGTTATTATTATGCTTGGATTTGAATGTGAATTTGTTTTGATCCATAGTGCGTAAGAGAATTGAGAATTTCCTGTGTGTGGTAGGTAGGTATATATGAGACAGGACAGAGCGTTCTCGTGTGAATGAAAGTTGAGGTGCTAAGTGGTTTCTTATTGAGACTATTTTTGGTTGAGGTATAAAATGTATGGAAACATGAATGAAATGGATTAGCTACGTACTACTATGCACCTACTCCAACACGTAGTCAACACAAAAAATTTTGGAAATATTTCTTCAGAAGGCAGTCCTGCGGTGAGCGGGACCACCCATGTTAGAGATGATTTTTTTTCTTAAAAGCTGGAGGAGAATATCTTACTGTACTGCACATCTTGGAGTCCGATGTGGAGTCTAAGTTCAATTCCGTTTTATCTTTCAATAAAAAAAAAATAAATAAATTATTTGGCGCAACAGGTCGGTAGGGGACCCTAGGCCTAGCTTCTCACAGCCATCCGTTTTATGTGAGTTTTCATTTTCGGGACAAATAGAAGGTATCTATTTATAATAATTTTATAAATTTATGCCGAGGCCAAACGGCTAATTGAGAAGCTTTTTCGTGACAGTTATACTCTCGGAAGTTTGTCAGACGTTCATAGGTGGCGCAGTGAAAAAAACTCAAGATGGAATTTTCTCTTTCAATACCGAGATATTTTTGTGTCGCTTGAAAAATAACTCTGTTGGTGAGCTTACGCGTAAAACGGAAGCCTTGCAACTAAATATTTGGCGTAACAGGTCCTTCAACGTTTAGCATAGAACCATTAGCTTATACTTATTTTTGGGCAAAAGGAAGGGGCCTATATGTACGGTGACCATTCGTCCTCTTTTTGAGAGGACAGTCCTCTTTCTCGCTACTATGTCCTCTCTGATTTTTGACTAAAAGAAAACAATACAATGTCCTCTTTTTCTAAAATATCGCCTTTTCCCCCTAAAGACCATCTTCCTAACATAAGAAATGTGCGAGATTGCGAGTAGGCACCTTCTCAAGTATTACAAAGCTGGAGTAAGATGGTAAACTTGTATTGATTTCGAAAGATCATGTCAATTCATTTTATCAACCCTACAAATTCTGATAGTTTAAATGTGCTTTAACCATTTTTGACTGTATTGATATTTTTACTTAAAAAAAGGTCCTCTTTTATTTGATTGAAAAAATGGTCACCGTGCCTATATGCCCAATCTGAATATCTGGGGTCAGATTCTACAAGGCGAAACGATCAAACGTTTTCGTGCGCACGAATGGTTTGCCCTATGTTAAACAAACAAGTAACTTCGTGCACACGAAAACGTTTGAACGTTTCGTCTTACAGAATGCCGACCCTGAATTGAAAAACTCTTTTAATTTTACTTTCGAATATTTGTTGGATGTCTCCACTGTGGCACTCTAACCACTTGGCTAATGCGGTCACCATCTCCAATGGTTTTGCATTGTCTTCAGAAGACAATACAAGTTAGATGTGTTTTATATATATGAGGCTCAAGTTTCTTTCTCTTGGTAGGCTTCGTTACGTGAAATCTGCTGTATTTACGATTATCAATAATGGAAAAAGCGGCGTCATTTAAAAAAAATAACAGAATAACTCTTTTAAAGTGACCTGCGTACATTTGGAAAATTTGTCGCAAGCTGGACCCTACTTAACATTTGAAAACCACGGAACCTTTTAGACAGCCAGCACAAAAAGTGAACGCGTTCAATTTTGGTAAACAATAAAAGAAATATTTATTTACGACTGGAAAGTGCGTCGCTATGCTTTACCTACAGTAAAATCACAACTGCTACCCTCCCTGCAATCATTTGCCCATATTTGTGATATCCCTTTTGAGCAGAAGAATCCAAACACCAAGTCTAAAGTAAAACTATGCCTACCTTCTACTTCGCCTTTAAGTCCACCAATTCATGTATATCAAGAGCACTAGTTTTGAATGTGAGTCAATAACCAATTCCTTGCAGAGCCACCCTTATTCTCATTGTGAAGAATTATAATAAATTCAAAATTACAATCCAATTCATTATGCAAACACTAAGTAGCCAGATCATTTCGAATCTGATTTTCAACACTGAAAGGAGCTCATATTTTTCGACAATGCCAACAATCAGGTTTCGCTCTTCTTAATGGATTTTCAATTCTCAGGTCGAAGGTCCCAAGTCCTGACATTGCTTACATAGTTGAGTGATCCCTTCGAAGGCCTCTATCTTCCCCTTGTCATCCACTTTTTTCTTCCTTAGCAAGTCACCGAAGGGTGCATACGCAGAGGTTCTGCTTTTTTTTTCTTACTTTCTTTATTCCCAGGACAACTAATATCAACTTCAACTTCGTCTCTCTCAACAGATATCAGCATATCGGAAACCCAAGGAGTTCGCTTTGGCAAATGCAAATGGTTCAATGTGGCAAAGGGATGGGGTTTCATTACGCCCAATGACGGCGGACAGGAAGTGTTTGTACATCAGGTAGGCAAACGCGAAAAAAAGGATTCACATTTTTATAAAGAAGGATAATTATTGTTTTACTACTCGCAGAGCGTTATCCAGATGACCGGTTTTCGTTCGCTGGGCGAACAGGAGGACGTCGAATTCGAGTGCCATATTACCGGGCGAGGACTAGAGGCGACACGGGTATCAGGTCGTGAAGGTGCCGATTGCAGTGGTAGCACGTTTCGTCCCAGACCAAAGAAACGATTCCGTCGAGTGCGTTGTTATAACTGCGGCGAATTCGCCAATCACATCGCATCCAAGTGCCAGCTGGGACCACAGCCAAAGCGATGTCATCTGTGCAAAAGCGAAGACCACTTATTCGCCGACTGTCCCAATAAAAAGGTTCGTGCACAGATAACCTTCATTTTGTGTGTAGTATTGGAAAAATTATTTTCTTGATTCTAGACAACAACCGTGGTTAGTGACCAAGAGGAATCGCAAGGAACAACTTAACACAGTGGTGCCTGAAAGAGTAAAACCGAAAAAAAAGACAAAATAAATGATATTTAGCGCAAACATTTTAAACATTAACCGTTACAATTTTTTGTCCGCCATACCATGCCTATGTAAATTCAGTTTCATATTTTTTTGCAGCAGCAGGAGGCCCCTTTGAGCAAATTGAATTTTTTTATACATTGATTTGATTGTAACACAAAAAGCAATTACTAGAACAGTCAGTCGCTTTATATACCAAGGATTTTACATTAGTTAAAAACTAAATTAATTATTAACATAAGGAGATGATTAGGGAGCAATTTCATACAAAAAAAAAACAACTATTTTAATATTAGAGTTTTATTTAAATGTGAAATAAGATGTGAAGTAAAATGCATGACAATGTTTATTTCTTTTATAGAAAAGGCAATGCAATTTAATATATAATATTTAAATTAAAATTTCCCTTATATTCGATATGATTAAATGCATTATATAAAACAAAATTGGAGGATGGCTGTTCATCGAGTTTTTTTTTTCGTGAATAATTAAGCTTACTTATCTACAAGGACGAGATTTGTTAAATATGTTCTCTCTATAAAATTACTTACGAATTTTTCCTCAAGTAACTGCTGTTACAAGCGATTACTTCAAAAGAAGCAAAATCTTTATGTTTTCTTTGGTACATAATTTCTCTTGGATTGGGACTACAAATTATGGTACACACTTTTCAAGTAACTGGAGTTCGCCCAGTGGTAGAAACTGTACTATACAAAATATTGGAAAACAAGTTACACACGGCATTGCATCTCCGCACAATCTACCCAACATACAAAAAAAAATCAACACTTCGATCCATACTACGACATACTAGGGAAAAAAAGTGTTTTGTAATGAATACAGTTTTTCTTTTCTAATTATTTCAATAAATATGGGCGAGTTCATAATTGCAACAATAGCTGTGTTTTTTTGAGCTTCGATCTCAGCAAAGCAAATTAAAGTAGGATTTTCATCATGCAGTGACAACCACTACGCTCTACTTGACACTTCGAGACTCAGTTGTTGTTGTTGTAATCGCGTGCTGAAAATCCTACTTTACTTTGCTTTGCTGAGATCGATCGATCAAAAAAAAAAACACGCCTATTGTTGCACATGCCATGCAAAAAATATTGATTCAATGCAATTATGAAAAGAAATACTGCTGAAAGTTTGCAGTAGTCGTGCGTTTCCAAAAGAAGAGTTCATATATGCAGTAGGCAGTAAACAAATAAAACACAAATAATATTTTTTAACGTTTTAATGAAAAAAAACCTTCATTTATTTTGGATAAATCTATTAAATTTTCATTTATCTTACTTACATACTTTTTTTTGCCATCTTCCTGCAAATCGGCAACAAAACAGAATTCAATGTCGAGTTGATCGCAATTTGATTGTCATTTTACTTATGTCATTTTCCATTGGGCAAAAAGAAGCGTCCGGGAGAGTCCGGAATCGAAAAAATCACTCCTGAAACCGTTCCATTGGCACAAAAAATACTCTTCTGGTGATTCTGAGAAGAGAATTTCGCTTCTGGATTTGAAGTCAGAATGCACTCAAGAAGCACTCACACAGGTGTAATTTATGTATTTTCTGTCAGCTGACAGCAGCCGTAGATTATTTTTTGGCATTTCACCAATACTTTTGTGGATTCTTTCAGAAGCAGTTTTGTTGTTCCATTGGGTTTCAGAATGAGTGGATCCCCGAGTGAAACCAATGGAAAACGACATTGACAACGAAGATGACAACTGCCGTCATGCAAAGATAATGAAATTTTTTTTTGCATTAATGAACGCAAAAATTGAATTGCAGTGCTGCCGCATTTCTACTTTTATGAAGTCAGCGTATCTTTGCTGCTCTGTGTTTTTTTGCTATAATAGTGCACATTTTATGATGAGGCTCCTCTTTTGGCTCTGGCCCCTTTTTATACCAATTTTTTAATTTTGTTTCCAGTGGCAACGCTGCTTCAACGCAAACATTTCGTAAAACGCAGTTCAAATCAATGAATCTTCCACTCAACTGAGAGTCTTTCAGATTCTGTTCATTTCTTAGGGCATCTTCGAAAAAATCTTCTAAAAGTTCCTTTATATAATATATCACCCGATGCAATTTTGATTAATGTCGCAAATTGTAGCCGTCTTAAATCCTAAATACTAATTCTTACGAATTTTTACTCAATAAATTTCTTGGTGTAAGAATTGAAAAAGCTGTCAATACAGCTGATTCGAAATTTGTTGTCCTATTTGACGTATGAGTTTGTTTTGATTTCTTGCGCATTAAAATGGTATCGACAAGCGGAAAAATAAAATTGAATGTTCTCCTTAGATTCTTTTGGTGGCGACGAAATTCTTCCTCGCTGTAAGGAGTAAGAAAGGACAATCTCCTCCACGTAATTTGTAATGCTGTGCCGCTTTTTTCTCTTCCCGAATGCTTGTAGTAGAGATGAGCACAAAATTGCAAAATTGCAAAATCGCAATCACTACCTGTGAGCGACTTTCAATTAAAGCGTGACTGTGATTTTTCACTCTTTCCTTTCGCACTCGTTCACAATCGCAGCCACAGTTTGAAAATCACGACAAATGGAAAGCACCCACAGTAGCACAGGCATACACAGAAGAATCACAATCACAAGGCAAATGGGGAAATAGCGAAACTGCGACTCAAAGTAGCAATAAGAAAGTAGCCACTCGCGCAGCAGGTAAGGGAGCAGTGGTAGTTTAGGTCATAGGTGGTAGGATAATTTTGCAAAAGAAAACTGAAAAAAGAATTATGATGAACTGGAGAGTCGGAGTTGGAGTGATTGTGTTTTGTGTAAATATATATTTATATACAATGGTTGCATAATCTTTGTTATTGCTAAGGTAGGTACCTAATTCGGGTAGTTTTGATTTTTTTAATCTTCTTTTTGCGTATGCTGCGCTGGATTGTTGTTGCTTCTTGAATTTTGTAATTTGAATGCGAGGTTGAAGGAACAAATGAGTATTATTCGCGAATTTTCGAGTGCATTTATGTAGGAGTTTACTATTTATTAAAAATAAATGGTTATATATTTAATAAAAAATTGGTAGGATCACACTGTATTTGCCTGGAAAATGCATAAAACATAGCATGGAAGTACCTACAGTGAGTTCGCGAGTCAAAATCACAATCACAGGTTAAATTCACAGTGATTTGTAAATCACAGTCACAGTTTTACCTGTGATTGCGAGATCACGACTAAGCTCATCTCTAGCTTGTAATATAATCAGTACAAGCTCTTCCATATACTCGGATTCATGAATTCGATTAATTCCGAATCACTTTCATCGCTAGGTAGATAAATCAATTAATGTTGTTTGTAAATTAGCAAAATCTTCGAGTTTATATCAGATATTTTAACGACTTTTCGTACCACTTTTTTGAATTTTTGAATTATATATCTGTCGTTTTTCATAGATTACTACAGGAGCGTTCCCTAACTTTTTCGTAAGTGTCTCTCTCTGTGAGAGAATTTATTCCCACCACCAGTGTTGCCAGATTGGGCGCTTTGTCGTATTTTGGGCTATCTTTTTTCTTAAAAAACGATGGAAATTTCTTCAATGAGCGCCCAACACAAATTTGGGCTACATATTGTTTAACAAGTTTTGTGTAAGTTTTGTTTGTTTTATTTCTTCACAAAACTACAAAAAAGAAATATTTTCGAACAAACCCGCAATTTTAAAACTTGGCAGCACTTTTGCAGTCAAGTGACATCGAACATTCGTTTAACTTGCAGGCACAGCAATTTATTTTGCAGGCCTTTTGATTTGACACAAGCACACAAGCCACAAAGGCCAGTTGCAGAAGGTAGTGGGAAAAATACAAACTTTAGGAATTGGGAACATTTTCAACGATTTTTGGGCTTCTTCCTGGGCAACGACTTTGGGCTACATTTTTTTAAGGTTTGGGCGCTTAAAGCAAACAAAATTCTGGCAACCCTGCCCACCACTGCCATTTTGACAGTCTTTTCCATTCTTACTACAAAAGTAAAGGAACAGACCTAGAGTTTTTCTTGTTTGCTTTCGACCAATGAATGGGCTCTATTTCAATTTTTGGAATCTGTCAATGGTTTCTCTCATATAGCCGCCGCACTTTGTTTTTGTCTTGCATTTTATGAATCGGTTTAAGTCCTTATTTTACTCTTAGGTGTGTTGTCAACACCTTGAATTATTTGTTGAAGATTTTCTATGAAAGAGGTTTCTCTTGTTCCTTCTTCCACATGATTCAGTCTTTTGGATTCCCATGAGGTGTCAAATGGACGTCGCCTTGCTGATCTTGCTGGACTTCTTTTACACTTTTCCTGAGCCTGAGCACTTAGAAGCTGTCGGCACTCAATTAAATTTACCAACGCATTTTTTTATAAAAAGTATGAAATTACTTCCGTGCGCAGTACATGCATGAACCGCCAAGATGTTGTTCAGTATATTACAGATTTTTGTAGGATATCCAATATCCATGTCCATACCCCAACAATATTAAACACAAAATTACATATAACGAATGTGCCATCATATACAAAAGCCCCAGGTGTCAGCGCCAGGATGTGTTTGACAGCTTCCTCATCTCAGCATGACACCCCATCACTTGGATTGGTTTATTGAACAAACAATAAATATATAAATAATTCTGAGTTGATTCCAATTGTAAGATTGATGATTCAGGGCAAAACTAGCTTAACTTTATCTAAACTATCTCCTATCTCAACAGACCCACTCCAGCCAAACAGTGTAGCTTCCTTGTTTCATTGTTTGGAAATTGAGTTTCTTCTTGTTGTACAAATTGTTTGACTTTTGTCTTGCTTTGTCCTGGTTTTCAGTTGAAATTTTCTCTCCATACACACACCCAGTCGGCATCGGTATAGTTGGTTTTTGCCAGGCGAAAACGAAATGAAAATCTGACAGCTTGCTCCGAAAATTAATAACAGTCCTCGATTCGTAGAAACCCATTTACTTTGCACAAAAAGTTAACTCTACTTGGCTCCTCTATTCATTGTTCATGTGTCTCTTTCTCTTGTGTCTACACAAGGCAGAGGCGAGAGATTTACAAAAGAAAATTTCAGCAAAGTTCACCCCGAGAAACTTCGAATATGAAATTAATGATGGAAGGAGGACTTGCAAATGAAACACTGAGACTCCTTGTCCTAGGACTAGTCCTAGTCCATGGTGCTGATGTCGAAGTTTGGCAAGAAAAATTGTCGCATTCAATTGAAAAGATGAAGACGAACATATGCTTTGATTAATCGCGTTGTGGGACCGTCCATTTACCAAACCGATGCATGACAGCAAAGTCAAAGAGATTCAAAGACGAGGGTAGAGGCTGCACCGTAGTAGTAATGTCGTAGCATTGTCCTAGAACTCAAACCATGTCGAATGCGCTTGTCAAACGGAAAGAAGGAAGAAGAAAATGAGAGTGTAACCCAAATTACAGCATCTGTATAGTGTATATGTCGGAGGAGACAACGATTTTCTTGTGCACATCCTTGCTGTTGCCACTGAGACGGATCTTAATTTGCCGTGCCCTCGAAAGTTCAACAAAATTGTGTTAGCGCGCACACGTAGAAGATGATGGCAAAAATAAGGCCAAGTTACACACATGGCTTGTGGTTGTGCCCTGTCGGCTTTGTATAACGGCGCGTATGTACAACTGTAGAAGTTCATGGCGCAAAAAGTTTGCAGCGGAAAATGTTCTGCTCCGGAGAGTAGTGCACTTTCGGAATGGCGGGCAGTAGCCCGTTTTCCCTCCATTTTTTTTTTTGTGCGGGAATGCTTTGAATTTGTTCGATATTTTTATTTCCTGTCCGGACCGTTGGGGCGAATGCGGAGGCGGGAAACATGGAGACAAATTCTAGGAATTCTTCAAACTGAAATGTAATATATGTCCTTTAGTTGTAAATCGTTTAACTGGAACATTCCGAGTGAATGGGAAAATATTCCTTTTGGTTTGGTTAGCTGCCAAGTGTGAGCTTTTGATTTTATTCAGATTTTTTGTTCGGCTTTCTTTTTTTGCATTGGGACTTTTATGAGTTCTTGTACTTTGACACTAGTTTCGGGGATATGTTACTTGTAAATCGTAGAAAGGACATTTTTTGTGCACAGATGTGTGATGGGTTTCTGTTTTTCTCTGATTTCGGGATTTGCCGGCAAAATGAATTTGGCAGAACTGCAGATATTGGCAGTATTAACAAGGATTATCTCATTTCGGAGGAATTATTACTTTTTCGCAGCCATTTGTCAAGAACTGTCCGGAGTGCTGTTCCCACTGAAAACATCACATTCGACAAATGCGAAGCTAAGCCGTGCTCGTGAGTGTGTAAAATGACAGATGGAATGATCGATGGTCTGTTGCAGTTGTCATTGAAAACGCGGTTTAGTCTTCAACAGATCTGGCAGTGTTAAAGTACTACGTGCCGTATTTGTAGATGAACACGACTGCATGATGAATTTGTACCTATACAAATAGAACAGTGCGTCTCATAAATATTTGTAGGCACCTTTTTGTCTAAGGTGGGATTATTGAGAATATACTATGTCCTTTAAAATGTTAAAGCTTTTTACGGTAAAAAAAAATATTGGTTCATGTGTTTTATGTGAATTTAGAAAACAAGTTCGTTCTGCCATGGCTGTGACATTAGGAGACGCCATATCAGGCAAAGGTTCAGTCAGCTGACTACCAAAACAATACGATTAGATCATTTTTGGGAGCAACGCCAGAGCGACCTTGATCCTAGCTTAGATATTCTCAGGTATACTCTCTAAAGCGGGGCTCAACTCCACTACCTATCACAGTGATCTATATTGTTTGCAATTCCTGAAAAAAAAAAGCTGGAAACACTTCCCACATATGCTGCAAACGGACTTCGCACATCAATCTGCCTGCCGTCGTTTCTTCTTCAAACTCATAGCCTTTCATATTATAGGCAACGGTGACCAGTCAGTAGGTTCGTTCGGGTACTTTTTTTGCAAACGTAAAATTATTAAAAATTTGCTAAGAAACTGTGCGAATGCGACCACGTACTGAAAAATATAGGGTTTTCCAATAAGAGGTGTTAATTTGGTATTCAAAGAAAAATGTCATTAAAGAGGAAGGTAATAATGAAAAACAACATCAGCCAAATGGCCACCACGAGCACGCATACAGCACCATATCATGAAATTTTCCATAACCAATTTTATCTTTGAGGTCTTGAATCGACGCTGGTCTGTTGGCGTAGACCTTATCTTTCACGTGGCCCCAAAGGAAGAAGTCGCAAGGTGTTAAATCACAAGATCTCGTTAGCCAATTGTGATCACCTCTTCGAGAGATAACACGGTCCGGAAACTTTTCCCGTAAAAGATCAATGGTTTCGTTGCTTGTGTGGCACGTAGCGCCGTCTTGTTGAAAGTAAACGTTGTCCAGATCAATACCATCCAACTCCGACCATAAAAAATCATTAATCACCGACGACCAAAAAATGTTTTAGTTTTGCGAACTGTGACTGCAAGATTTTCACCATTTTTGTAGTGAATTTTAATAATTTCAATGCGTTGTTGAAGCATGTATCGTTCCATTTTTAGTAATGGCGTAGTTTCTACTTGTCAAATGTCAAAGAATAAAAGCTTCAAAAGTGACAGCTACCGAAATAGCAATAACACCTCTTATTGGAAAACCCTTTAGAAAAAAATTAGAGAGAAACCATTTCATTTTTTCGTAATTTTCTACTCGCCGAATTTCAACTTACTGAAAAATAAAAAATGAAAACTGCCAACTAAGTGACAGCTCAAACGTTTGACAAGTAAAACTCTATTTACCTTCGTCTTTAACGATATCGGAGGAAGAAGTTGTAATTGAATGTTCGCCTACCTAGAACATAGCAGCGCATTCAAAATGGTAAATTTAATAGGTATTTAGCTTATAAAAAATTCAATTCCAAATTATTTTCCAGATGTTGCATTTTACGATACCTAATTTCAAAATGACATTTCTCAAACTTCTTGTAAGAAAACCGGTCACGTACTTCTCTTGAAATTGAGAGATTTCTCTCTCGATTTTTGATATTTGACATTTTTCATTTTTCTATGCTGAAAGTACACGAACGCACCTAAAGGGTGATTTTTTAAGAGGTTTAGAACTTTTTTTTAAAAAAAAACACAAAAAATTCGAAAAAATGAATGAAATATTTATTTGAATCGATAGTTTGAACCTTGCAATTTAATGTTTAAAGATAATTTCATGCAAATGTTGACCGCGGCTGCGTCTCAGGTAGCCCATCCGCTGAGTCCAATTTTGGCATACTCTTTCACACATATCGGCCGGTATCTCACGAATGAATGCATGGATGTTGGCTTCCAGTGCGTCAATCGAAGCGGGCTTGTCCCTATACACATTAGCCTTGGCATACCCCCACAAAAAATAATCTAATGGTGTCAAATCGCACGATCTAGGCGGCCAATTGACCGGCCCGAAACGTGAAATTAACTGTTCACCAAACTCGCCTCGCAATTGCGCCATTGTTTCGCGTGCTGTGTGGCATGTGGCACCGTCTTGTTGAAACCACATATCATGCAAGTCAAGAACTTCCATTTCGGGCAAAAAAAAGTTTGTTATCATCGCTCGGTAGCGTTCACCATTGACAGTAACGCTGCGATTCGCATCATCTTTGAAGAAATATGGCCCAATAATGCCGCCGGCCCATAAACCGCACCAAACAGTGGCTTTTTCGGGATGCATTGGTAGCTGTTGCAATGCTTCTGGCTGATCTTCACTCCAAATGCGGCAATTTTGCTTATTTACGTACCCATTCAACCAAAAATGAGCCTCATCGCTGAACACAATTTTTCGATAAAAAAGCGGATCCTCGGCCAGCTTTCCAAGAGCCCATTCACCAAAAATTCGGCGTTGTGGTAGGTCGGCTGGCTTTAGTTCTTGCACCAGCTGTATCTTAAAAGGCTTTACGCCCAAATCCTTCCGCAAAATTTTCCACGTAGTGCTGTAACAAAGGCCTAACTGCTGGGAACGGCGCCGAATCGACATTTCGCGGTCTTCTGTCACACTAGCTGATGCGGCCGCAATATTTTCTTCACTACGCACAGTACGTAAACGTGTTGGTGGTTTAATGTCCAACAAAGTAAATTTGGTGCGAAATTTGGTCACAATCTTCCGAATAGACTGCTCAGAAGGTCGAGAATGCCGATCATAAAATGGAAACAGCGCGCGATGAACATTTCGAACCGAGCACGAATTTTGATAGTAAAATTCAATAATTTGCAAGCGTTGTTCATTTGTAAGACGATCCATGGTTAAATTGCAAACCAAACTGAAGCTGTTTGACAGTGACACAAGGTACTAAACACACGTCAGCTGTCAAAACCAGTGTTGCCAAAACCAAACCAGCTAAAAAATCACCCTTTATTAATATCAAAGTACACCAAAAGCACAAGCTTGTCAAATCTGCTCTTCACTCTGTTGTAGGCTGTCTCTCTTTTTTTTCATAAATGGTGCCCTTAACAACACTAAACAGAATCAATCAAGTCTTCCCCGTTGTGAAAATTAGGCGTTTTTTATTTTCCACATGATCTATATAGATGATGTATTTCCACGGTTTACAACAGTAGTGCGAGATCCAACTGTTGTTGTAAACCATGGAAACCAGTGATCTATAGGTATGGGTAGATCATGTGGGCATAGTAAAAAAGGCCTATTGGTGAAACCATAGGACGCATCATTGGAGACCTACGAATACACGAGTTGGTTAAAGGCCTAATTTGGCCGTAGCTGTGTCCAAAATCGCGTGAGTCTTGTTACGTTCCCTGCGAAGAAGATTTATCTTGATTGCTTTAAATTCAACGCACCGAAAACAAAGCTATAGTTTTATTCACCACAAGATCCAAGTTGTCAAAGCTGAACGGAACTGTACTTAAGTTCATTGACAGCGTCTAGACATCATCAGTAATTAATATGATACGCAAAACACTAGAGACCAACAGACGATTCATGATCCAAGAACGTTTTTTCCAAACTGGCTCAACGGCAACGAATGGGAGCTACAGAATTTTCTATACAAAAGATAGTTTCAACATTCTTTACGGACTGCTCGAAAGTTCCTAAAGTATTTGCCACTATAGTTTCTACCGAAGACCTCAACATGATTAATAGCCGTCTTCCTTCGGAGGCACTGCCTTAATTACTATATCGATCAAGCCGCAGCAAGAGGATTTTTCACTCTGTCTTAGAGTGACGAATCCTTTGTTCACATACTCATGGAATGTTCGGCTCTTATCGTCTCAAAAAAAACATCGTCACTTCAGCAACTGCTGCTGACTTACACCCAGATGAGATCCTTATCTTGATCACTGACTCCGGAGTGAAAAAAAAGATGGCTCTAGGACCTCACCTGGGAAGAGGCACAATCGACTCCTTGAATAGAGGCCGCAGTGGCCCGCACATCAGCAGCCAAACTGTCATCAAAAACGCATTCAGCGTTATAAGATGTTGGGCCAACAAGCTTGATGATTGAGGACTTGTCCAGCCTCGATCACTGTAGAAGCAGCATTGCTGAAACACTCTTTCTGACTTCAGCCACTAAGCCCAAATCAATCAGTCTTTTGTCACAAACAGTGGATCAAACTAACATTTGGGACTAGCTATCTCTTTCTTGTTCGCTTGAAAAATCATAAAAAAATCAAATTCCAAATTCCCCCAATAACCCACATGATATATAAGTAACTTGCAGAATGGTTTGTTCCCAGATATAATCCAACGGCCACTTCACATAACCTACCAACACACTATTTGCCATCATCCACACGTCACACTCGAGTCATCTTGTGTGTTCTGCAATGCACACTCGTAGCAACTAAACGCAAAGAAGTCATCCAACAAACGAAAGAAAAAGCAAAACATTTCTGTCATCTATCAGAATTGTGAATGAAAAAGAAGAGCAAACACACATAAATGATGTGACATGATTGTCTCCTCACATCAGTCAACAAAGCGCTCCATGGCAGACACACTTTATCGCTGCACAGAGTTCTTATAGTCGAAGACATTCCGCAGCCGTGACGCCGCTTTTGCGACACTTTTTATAGGTACGCGGTATAATAACACCAAAGGACACACACAATAGTGACTAAGGGTAAGTCAAATAATAGTGAGCAGGACACCAATGATAAAAATGCCAAGAGAATAACCAGCTAAAAGAAGAAAGAAAAAATGTTTGTTGAAGTCGAGAAGACTAAAGCTAAAGGAAAACAATTTGCGGAATCGTTTATCTTCTGCACGTACCTAATATAGAGAGATATCCTTTCTCTTGCATGCTCCTGGATAAATAAAAAGTTTTCTGCACCTCCTTTGAAAGCCAATAGGGAAAATAGAATAAAAAGAAAGAGAAACTACAAAAGGATGACAACAACCTCATTCAACTGTACGTAGGACTTATTTAACTCGAAATGGTTGTTCACTGCTTCTGCCCATCTTATCCTCTGCAGGACGAGAGCGTGATGAATTTCTAAAAAAAAAAAAAATATGAAAGCAAAACTACAAGTCGGTGAGCTTTCTCAAATGTTCGTCGAGAACGCACTCCACATAAACCCCCCGATCTGAGGTCATTGTAACTGTGTATTGTCCTCAAGAGGACGGTTTTGTTCGGCTGTTCTGAAGAAGTCCTCACAGTGATAGTGGAGAGAAATCGCAGATTTAATTTAATAAAAGACAGGGAAGGAATTTAGTTCCAGCAAGGTAAAGGATGGTGCACGAGTACTCAAACTCATGTGTGTGAACAAATCTGCAATAAGGGTCATTTTGCGCTTCACACGGAAGAGGAACGGGCGTGTTGAATGACAGCAATCTGATTGCAGAGCGGAGTTGAGTTGAAACGCAAGAGGTTGTCGCGAAGGGTGTCCTTTTGCGAGCCATTTCTAAGAATATGTGTAAAACTTTCGAAAGAGATACCCTATCAGCGCTCATCATATCCTCCATTGGATTCATTCTGTAAAACATTTCCACTCTTGACCAGGCTTGCCAGATTGTGCGATATATCGCAAAACGCGCGGTATTTTTTTCTATTTTGCGGTGTAAAATTAGAACTTGCGATGTCTCTTATTTTTTGCGATGTTTTATTAATCATTAAAACAAAATTAAATACTAACTCAATAAAATTGAGTCACATAATTTGATCTTGCTGCAATACTAATACTAATTTGTTCCTCTTTCTTTTGTTTTGTTTTCTGTTACCTAACAAAAAATATTAAAAATCAAGTTTTATGTGTTATTTTTTTGTTTTTAAGCATTTTGCGATAACTTTTTTTGTAATTTTGCGGTTTTTTTGCGAAAAAATAACTAAAAATTGCGATATAGGGCAAGCCTGCTCTTGACAGACATCAGGCACAGCGAACTAGGTCTCCCCATCAAATGTACGGCTTCGTTTCAATTAAACTTTCTTCGCTTTAAAACGTTTGCCAGCAAGAGAAATAGTCGCCGTCGCTCTGCGTATACTTTGTACATGCCAGCTCAAAGTAACTTATTTCAGTCGTAAGAACAAATTGCCGACTAAAACGTCGCATGAATTTTAAATGGAATTGTTCCCTCAGTGGTGTTCCTTTTTGCGGGCAAAATTCCAGTTCCATTTTTGTTGCATTGTTCTCCACTCCCCAGCCAGAGATAAAGCCAAATGTGTGAGCACAATTATATGTTGGCGTAGGGCCTTGCGTGCATGGCGTGCAGCTATGCATACTCGTACACATCTCTTTAATCATATGGGAGGGGGGTGGTTCCACACGATGATGCACCCGTTTTCCCATAGTGAAGTCGGTACTGCCTTTTGTGTGTCATTACGATGATCCCGCTCTTCAGAGAATCCATCATATGAGATATGAGTCGAGAGTCCTCTGCAATGCATATACGGCGCACAAGTGTACTATATACGGGGGAGGACATGATGCTAGAAACAAAATTGTTTGTACAATCGAGGTAAATTACTATTTCTCAAGTATTTGCGCACAGCATCATAGTTGGTAGTTGGAGTGTGTAGGAGCAAGGGGAATTGTTCATTTTTCAACGCCCGTTCTACTTGTTTAATCTAATTTCCGTTACGCGAGTTTGTTCCGCTTACATCGCCCACAACGAGGACAACGCTTGAATTGAAAGTGGATCTGTGTCTCTTTCTTCGCTGCTACCGATGCTTTCGTTGCGCTTTTCATAAAGAAAAGCAATTAAACATTTTAAAATTGCTTTGAAAATACTTTGTGAATCGTCATTCGCACCCGCAGTAGTTTCTCTTCGCTTCCTTTAATTGTCAAAAGTTGAGCTAAGCCTTTCCCTTTTATTCTCCTCGTCGTGGCAAGGACTAAAGTTTCCACGACAGAGCGAGGATTAGTGCTAATTTTTTTGCGATTTCATTCTCCTCTAAAGCCAGTTATCTCCTCAATGCGTTTCATTCCATTTCGTTTCGCAATGATAACTTAGACGAGCAGCAGCCATCTAATACCACATATTTGTTCTGAGGAGAGCAACGGGGGCGATGGTGGTCCGACCTACTTGTGAATGCGTTACACATTGCACAGGAACGCAAGTTGTAAAATGTGAATTCCACCCTTTCTTTTGAAGAAAAGTTATTTTGACTTAAAATCGGATACCTACCAGCAGCGTATAATTCTGAATAGCCCTCGAGAAGAGGGTGTGCTCTCGATTTCGATTTTATCCTCTTTCATTTCTTTTGGATTTCCTTTTTTGCAGATTTATGTGAGGGTATTGCTTGAGGAAGCGATGAAGAAAATTACCCGCGTAAATAAATTTACACCTTGTGCTGAACTTGACTGAATTTAAATTTGCGGGCTAGAAGAAGAAAACATTTTATAGAGTCGGAGGTATATGAAATGTTGGTTGATCAATTTAAAATCACTGAAGGGAAAAATGGAAAATTCAGTCGGCGAAACTGTAATCTTTAGTGACATACGCGGAATAACAGAATTTGCTATGTACCTGGTGCTAGAATCTATTTTGACAATACTTCCGATGCGAAATCATTTGGAACTGGGCAGTTTTAAATGCGAATCCGCATAGCGGTAAATCCGAGTATTTGACAGATGACACGAATGAGACTGGTGGTTTAAGCATTCCGTGATATTAACATAAGCCATTTATGGACGCTTTATTTTGGAACAAGAGGAAGTGAGAGGAAATGTACACCCTTGAGTGTTCAGCAGTTGATTGTGTTTTTCTAGGGGTTGAACTTGGACCACGTCAATCAGTAGTATAACATATGCTCCACCAAATAGCTTGAATAAATTGGCGAGCTCTTTAACCATAAATATTTTATTTCGCAAACAGGGGAGCTACGCCGGACTTCTCGCTGGTGTTACGGACTAAAGAAAAACATCCAGGTTCCTACAAATACAGCTCGTTAAGCCACAGAATGTTCCACAATGCCTTGAAAGCTTAGCGTATTTAAGCAGCAAACACCTAGGGGCCTATTCGTCTCGTCCGTGAACGTGTTAATTTTTGTTTCGAATTATCACAACTATTCCGTGATCGTGACATAGCAATTCGACTCATGGAAGTCAGCTTGTGCTTACTGATGATTAAAATAAAAGGAACATTTGTTGGGACTTTTGCATTGAGGAATGCACTCTTGTGGCATGAACCTATGATTTTAGACTCAAATATTAAGAAAACCAATGAGCGATCAGAAAAACTTCTCCTTTACAAACCTATTTGAACTATTTTAAAATTATTTGTTGGGCGTGGGTTTTATTTTAAAATTTGTTGGCTGCGTTTTGGTAAGCAGTGCATGCACGAATTCAGTAGCGTCAATTCTGCCTCTGATATACATTGTGGTAAAATTTGTAAAGGCAAATAATATTTTAGCCACAACAAAGTGTTATGAGCTACTACGCGAACCTTTAACGGTTTAGAATAAAAATACAAAGAATGATAGTGAAGAAAACTCTCCTGCCTAGTGCTGGGACTTTCCCGAAAGCTAATTACGCCCCGCTTCGAAAAAAGTAACATCCACCTGTCAGTAACAGATTGCCATTTGCCACTGTCCTCAAACTTACCTCCAAAACGAATTGACATCAATTGAGAGAAACCATTAAAAAGAATACCAATCCCCAAAAGAGTCAATAAAAATCAAACCCTCTAATTTCCACTTTGAGTCAATAAAAATGGACAATGAGGCACACAGATAGTCACTGAAACCACAACGAATAACTCAATCGTTTCGTTTTGTTGTTCACAACTCAGGACTCAATTGAAAGGACCAACTTTGATTAGTTCTCTTGCAATACCCCACCATGTTCAAATCCTCGTTGTCCATGTGTTCAAATGAACAGAGGTGGGTTTAGGGTTTAGCCCCAAACTCCGTTGTAGATGGATGTTTTTTGTTTTTTTTTTTTTTGGGTTGAATTGAAACTAGGTAACAACATGCAATGAATTTCAATGAGTGGCGAATGCAATTTTTAAGTTGTATACGATTCTGTGAAATGCAATATCTTTCTGTGTATGGAAGTCTGGGCAGTCATGGTAAATAAATCGTTTAAATCCTTCTTCCGATTTGGATTTTTTTTTTCTTTCATTTCGAAGTAGATAAATCTCTAAAATTGATGGTTGAAATTGAGGTTACACGAGGATGATTTCATCTATAAGGAGATGTGCTGTTTTTTTAGTTGTAGGTATACCATTTTATGGCGCCAATGGAAAGTTTTGTTATATATAATGAGTGATTTGAGTGTGGCTTTAGGGAGAGTTTTGCAATAAAAAAATATTCAAACAATGATGACATGACAATTGGGGAGCCTCAGTGCACCCCCTCAAGGAAATCGAACTTAAGCGAAAGTTTTGTTGAAAACTCAAAACTGTTTTAGGGAGCGAAATATTTTTATTTTTGTTTTAAATGCAATTATTACAATCTTTAGGTGCCGTGAAATAAGGCCCATTCTGAAAATTTGGTCATTTTTCACTTTAGAAAATTGAAATAAAGCCATATTTCAACACTTGGCGTTATTTCACTTTGGCAAAGTGAAATAACGCCAAATGGAAGTTATTACGCTTTGATCTCATTTGGCCTTATTTCAAAGAAGTGAAAGCCAAATATGGCTGTCCTAAATGTTATTTTCAACTAAATAACAATTCCTCTTTCTTGGAGTTTATAATTTTGATATACTTATACAAGCATACATAGGTGGATTCATTTTTATGTTATGTAGATTACCTGATTGCTTATGTGTACCCGTACGTATAAGTACCCCATCCCAAAAATACTATTTTTAACATGTTCAGTAAAAATCAAATAAAACAAGCAGTTTTTTTTTATTTGTTAATCATTTACATATAAAAAAAAATGTCCAGTTCTCCAAAAGCAAACAAAAAGGAATATCGAATTTTTAATAATAAGTCATGTCATTTTAGCAATAAATTTGTGTGCTATTTTGAACTAATAATGTTAATTTTTTTACAAAATCTTTCATGTATTTTTCTGAAATTTGTTTAAAACAATCTAAACAAAGTTGTATAGGAATTGAACTTTTCTTATGACCAAAAAAAAATAATAGCAACGAATTCGCGCTATTTTTTTGGTATTATTTTTTTTTTTAAATTAGTTTTTCTTATGAATTATGCTTTTATTTTTGTAAATTATTTTTTCTTATAAAAAAGAATAAGAAAAACAACAAATTCGCGTGAATTTTTCGCTATTACATATTATTATTTCATAGGAAAAATTTAAAATTACTTTTTCTTATGAATTATGCTATTATTTTTGTATATTAATTTTTCTTCTGAAAGAAAATAATAGTGAAAAATTCGCGAGAAACATTGCCATATGCGATATAAAGCCATATTTGGTCTTATTTCACAACTGATTTAGCTTTATTTCACTTTTATTAAGTGAAAGAAGGCCAAATTTTCAGATTTGGCCTTATTTCAAGGCACCCAATTTTTATAAGGACGACGGTTCAAGACGCCGGCCGTGACAAGTTGCGGCTATTTTCAGCAGCTGCCATCGTTTGCTAATGACAAATACTGCACATGTTTTTTTTCATTCAGCAGTCAGCAGCAGCACTACCGTAAATGGATTTTAAGTATTGGAATAAAAATGTGTTTGAATATAACATAAATGTATTTTGCGAGATTATACTACCTGCATTTGTAAAGTACCTACTACCATATTATCAAAAAATTATCACCAACAAAATTAATGAAAAGGCAGCCCTGAGATCTAAAATTAGACGAACAGCTTGCGGAGAACAAATTCATTAATATTCAAAGATATGTTCCGCAAGCGATATAATACAAATCATATAACGATTTTTTTCAACATCCCTCTGCACACGAACATCACACGTACATCCGAGATTATAATTATTATTGTATTACCTTAAATCGAGACAACGAACTTTGTCCACTTGTTACGCACGACCGACACCGCTCAAATGACCAACATTCGCAAGAGAAATATTTGTTATCATGCTTTGTTGTTTTGCATCACACAGGAGTACTTCATTATAGTTCCAAAACAACTAAAAAAGATTCCATTTGATAAAAACTTTTTTTAATTATTGACTCCTATTAAACTACTGCAGATCAAATTAAAAGCATGTCTATAGTCTAATTGGATCTAATCGTGGACTAAAGTGTACCATTTGCACAAATATACTCATTAAATATAAATCCACTTCTGCGTATATCCGTTTATTAAACCGAGATCGTCAAAAATATTCGACAGAGTTCGTTTATACCTTCACCAGTTTATAGATAGAATCATGCGTCTCTTCAACATCTCGATTATCGCTGCGCTATTTTTCGAATTGCTTCAGCTCGCTAACGTAAATTTATTAAAAAATAAATTTTTAATTTTTATTAATCGCCTCCTTTTGCAGTGCCTTAATATGCTTAAATTCGACAAATGCAACATCATTAAGGCTGACTCGAACATATTTCTAAACGGAAGCTGTGTGCTCAAGCCCATAAACCGGACCACCACTCTATTAAATTTAAGATTCGATGTAGTTCGACCAGTTAACGATGTGACTGTAAGAAAATTTTATGATCTACGCACGAAAATTATTTACATATTTATTCATTTTTTCTTAGCTAAATGCAGTGTTGAATAAGAAAGCTGAAATTGTTTATAGACCGTTTCTTGTCAATACCACTTTGAATGCTTGTGAATTAATGAAAAACAAAATCTCTACCGCTTATACGAGAATTTTGCTTTCAATAATCAAGCCGTTCACAAATTTAATTCACAAATGTCCATATTTTGTAAGCCCTTTATCTATTTGCGAAAATTTATTTATTAAGTTTTTTCTTTCCTATCCAAAGGGTGGTTATTACATAAAGGACTTACAAGTTGCACAGGACAGGTTTCCTCAATATTGGCCGCCTGGAAGCTATAGTCTGAATTTTTCAGTGTTCGAAAAAAAAAAAATTATCGCTTTGATCGAGTTCTTCTTCACAATAAGGGAAGTTCGAATAATGTAAAAATATTTTATAGATTATAGATATTCTGCCTTTTATAATTCTTGCTTTACAGTAAATAATTCAAGCAGCCAACGAGTCTCTTAAAATATGGCAGCTTTTTTTATGAACAAAACTGTGACGAGGACTCAGGTAACAGTCAAATGCATCAATTCTAAGGATAAAGAAAGTAACACACCATTCATAATTTATTTGTGTATGTATTTAAAAAATGTTGCAAATAAAAAAAACTATGCAAACAAAATGATTGACAAAATTACTACAGTGCACTGAGTTTCAGTGGAGTATTTCTTAATAGCATATTCATCAACCGACAATTTTTTTGAAAAACAAATCTATTTAATGCCAGTACAAGGCTGAATGTAGGATTCCCCTAAAGAAGATTGTCGTTTGTGTCCTGTAGACGAAGCAGAAAAATCAAAACTAATCAGTATCATCAGATCAGGATTTTTAAGTCCCATTCCCATTTTCCAACACTGAAATATCAATTCGTCAACTTCATCGCTTTTAATGAAGCACTTTCGAATTATATCCTGGGGAGTAATGTTTTATTTGCAGCGTTGAAATCTCTTGGCTCCGACCTTCAAGAATGCGGTTTTCTGCATTACATAGTTTTTTGTAAAACTTTTTCATCTATCTACCCTTAAGTCATGACTAAAAAATAGAGAAGCTACAGATGAGGACACATAAAAGAAAATCAAAAACTAAAAATAATACTTGGCATAACAGGTCAGTTGAGGAACCCAAAGCCTATCTTTGCACACCAGCCACTCAGTCACAGCACAAGGAAATGAATTTTTTCAATCGACATTTGTTATGTATCTACTGTAAAAAACCGTTCCTACTTCAACCTTGAAGCATTAAAATACCCTGTTACAAAATAGTTTAGTTTATTGCAAGTAACGAACAATTCCAGTTTTATAATAAACTGTGGGTTTATAAGTTAAAGAATTCATGTTTATAGGCAGAATATATTACATAAGTAAAGCTGTATTTTATGTATTCAAGAAGGTAAATTATATCTTACGAAAGCTTATTGGAATTAGCAGTGGGGAAGTTGCATAGACATTATTAAACTTTTCCACAGACATTTGTCATTCATTCATTTCGTGGTTTCAAGTTGGTAGTGCTGGTTTGACACCTCTCAAACTCAGCTGTCATTTGAAGTGTCACAATATTAGTTGAATGTTTGCCATTTACGATAGTGAATAGCTTAGCAATCGAACAACGCGCTAAAATGATTAAAGCTTACTACAAGACGGGGCAACAAGCCACACAACACGACAAATTATGGCTTTATTGCATGAGAAGTTTCCTGGTCGCGTAATTTCACGTTTTGGCGACGTCAATCGGCCACCAAGATCTTGCGATTTGACACCGTTAATTTTTTTCTGTAGGACTAGGCAAAAGACCGTGCTTACGCGAATAATCCCCGAACTCAAGACGCATTAAAAGCCAACATTACTCAAGTTGTGGCCGATGTACCGCCCTAAATATGCGAAAAATTGGTTAAAAATCTCAAATGAATTGCATGCTGCGAATCTTCCCAACGCGGCCATTTAAATGATATTCTATTTCACACTTAATGACAAAGTCCAAACTTTATAATGAAATAAAAATTGGGTGCGTTTTATTTAGCTTTACTTTCGAAACCCAAAAATGAATGACCCTTTACCAGACGAAAGACATTGGGACGCCTCGAATAACCAGCGTTTGATTAAGCAATGTTTATTGCCACCCTGTTTAGACCGTAAGTTTTATAATAATCCGAAATTGCAAACAAATAGTCGTCAATTAGAACTATCTAAATAAATCAGATCAGGAAGAAAGATATGAATATGAAGCTAAGCTAATTATATTTAGTTATGACTAAATTTGTGAGCAAGATGTATTTGCTATACCATTATCAGTTCATCAGAGCATGGAATCATGCAGCTGTTCTACGTTTCGCCCATGCTTTTAATATTGCTGCTCCAGTACGCTAATGCAAGTTTTTCAAAAATGTGTCTTATTTCATATTTTCATAATAAATAATCAATTACTTCCCAGTGCGTTATTCTTCTAAAATTTGACAAATGCATCATCAATATGGCTGATCCAAACATATTTCAAAAAGGAAGCTCAAGCCAATTAATCGAACTACCACTCTATTAAATTTAAGATATGATGTAGTTCAAGAACTTCACGATATGACTGTGAGAACATTTTTCGATCTACAAACGAAAATTTATATTTATTTATTTTTTTTTAAGGTAATTGCAGTGTTGAATAAGAAAGCTGAAATTGTGTATAGGCCGTTCCTTGTCAATATCAAATTAAAATATTGTCAACAAAAAATTTCTACCGCATATGTGAGAATTATCTTTAAAATGATAAAGTCCTTCACAAATATCTTCCAAAATTGTCCTTATATCGTAAGCTTTTTTTTATTTATGGTATACAAAATTTCTTTCAAGGAAATATTTTCATTCAAAGGGTCATTTTTACATACAGAACCTATATGTGCCGCCAGAAGGGGTTCTACAATATTGGCCACCTGGAAGCTACAAGTTGGAAATTTCAATGTTTGAAAAAAATAAAAAAACCGCTCACATCGACATCTTCTTCACCATGAGGGAACAGCAAAGATTGTAAAAAAATTTAAGATGTATTTTGTGCAATAGTTTATGAAAATACGAGACTATTTACACAGATGGTTGGTCAGTTTTTTGTATTTATCATGCGCACAAATTTGTTTACCTTAAAAATTGTACTAATAGAGTTAGGCTGAAAACACACCGGATCAAACAAAACGTTTTTGATTCGATAGTCAAAAAAACGTATTTTATTTGAACACACACCAAGCGAAACAGAATGTAACAAAACAAAGCGTTTTGTTTTCTTGTTTCGTTTGGTGTGCGTTGAAATAAAACAAAATGGAATTTTCGACTTGCTTTTAGTATTGTTCAACATGTGGTCGGACTCAGACGATGAAGTTGTGCCAATCTTATACACAATTTTTGAAGCAATTGAGGAAATGGACGCAAATAGCAGAGAGTGGTGGGTGCATCCATATAATCTAAAACGAAATGCTGAGGATGTGATAATGAAAATTAATAGCATATTTAAGAACTTATCCTGAAAAATTTAACAATTAATTTTTCTCCATCTACGTCTATATTTCTTAAAATTTGCGTACAGAGTAAACATAGAAGCAAATAAAGCTGTAAAGTGCAACGAAAGATGAAAAAAAATAAACAACAACAACAACAAAATAAAAAAAACAACAGGTCAGCTAACGGCAACGAAACATGTTTTTCTGTTTTGCTTTGGTTTCGTTTCGTTTGGTGTGTGTTGCACCATAAGAAAGTAGGCAATTATCGTCAACGACGCTGGTTCGCAACAGTTTTGTTGCTTTCGGTGTGTGTTGGTCGTACCCAATGGCATATATTTTCGACAACCACCACCAAAACACTTCAAAACAAAAACGTGTGTTTTGTTTCGTTGCTTTGGTGTGTGTTGTTTCATAAGAAACAATGTTCTCTTGTTTCACGAAACAAAAAAACACGTTTTGCCTTATCCGTACAAGTCGACACACGCTCTCAAAAGTCTGGAAACCTCAACATTCTTATTGAAATTACAAGCAACTCGGGTAATTGTCAATTCCAATGTATATTTTCTAAGGATAATCATTTTTCAATTGTTGCACCGTTGTAAGGTTTACGCGATTAAATATTATGACGTTTCGATGATCGGTATTAAAAAGTAATTTAAAAAGAATTTTAGTCGAAAATGTTATTATTATAATAATTATTATAATAATTAGAATCACTTTAACACTTTTCACTCAGTTGATTCAAAGATTACATGTAACGATATGCTATAGTCAATTATTATTAAAGTGAGTAGCTTTTGTGGTGAGCTAACCGTTGCTTCATTTTGAAATTTCCTTCTCGCCGATGACGATAAGTTTTTATTGTGCACAGTCTTAGGATATATATTCAAAGATGCTTTTCAACACGGCAGCAACTAGTCAACTCTACTGCGTATTTTTAATTTATTATTCATGCTCTAAACACATAATAATTTAGAATATCTGCACCATCAAGTGCTCACCACCGCTGAAATTTCTCCTTAACCTCAAAAAAGAATTGCATTGTTATGATTTTGCCCCAGTTACCAATCGTTGTTATATCCAGACGATATTCCCCATCAGGTGGCCATAATGTTGGTATATTTCTCCAGTCAACGGGAAGATCTTTCACATACATGTATCCCTGTTAAAAACAATTATAATGAAATAGTTCTTTAAAAGGGCATCACTCGTATTAAGCTACTCACAAAATACGGACAGGAATGATTCATATTGGTGTAGGCCATGTATACCTTCGATATGACGCTTAGGTATATGCCAGACTTATTGGTGGCAATAAATTTACAATAGTCCTCCGTAATGTTTAAAAGATAATGTTTAAACTGTAGATCCGATCTTCTGAAGAATTGAATGTTGATCTTGAAAAATATGTGGTTCAGATTATTGAATCATATGTATAAACGGAGGCTTCATTTCATAAAATTATTTGTCTTTTACTAATTGTTTTCTACGAGTACCTTTGGGCTTATTCATAAAATTCAATGCTGGCTGGAGAAATTCAAGGTCGCCTTACACTGCGATTTGTAGACTTGAATTGTAGCCATAAGAAATTGCCTCAATGAATGTTGCTTAGTCAGTTCGGCCGCCAGTCAATTCGGTTTGGATGTCAGTTGGCATTTGACGGTCGTAGAGTTTGTTCGATAACAATTTATTATGGACAATAATGTAAATGTAAACTAAATTTTAGAATTTTTTTTAATAAGAAAATTGATTGAGACGAAATTAAAATTCGATTTACAGACGTTTCCGAACAATCGATTTGACTAATCGCAATTACTAAAAGAAAGCAGCAATAATCTTTGCAACTATTGGCGTTGTGAAAATAAGTTATAAGAGTGAGAAAATATTTACAAAACATTGCTGTTGTAACAAATATAAAAAAAAACGAATAACCTATGAAATGGGCCCTGGATGTTCATGCGAAACTCTGCACTAATAGGTCACTGATCGCAAAAAAAACAAAATTGTGAATTCTTACATGCACCTGTTTCAAGACCCGAGTTAGATTAGATCTCATATTAATCACACTAACTGTCCGGTTGATGGGTTTTGCCCAGCATGTAACATTTTGCAACGTCTCGTGCTCGTGCACCACACAATTGACTCGTAACATTTTCGACGTTTTTTCTGCCTGAAGTATAGAAACGAATTAAAAATGTTTTAAGACACCAAATGGAATGTGCTTGTGCTTACAAGGAATACATTTTTCGTAGTCACACCAGCAGCCACATTGACAAGAATTACGATATGGTATATGCCGATTTCCATGAGGTTCTACGCTTCATAAAATTACAACTGACTATAAACGGCAGTTATTAAAATATTTTCGATGGTAAAATTAAACACAAAGCAAATTAGTTTCAAATATGAATTTCAACGCTTAGTTAAACCCCTGATTAGGATCTTTTTTAAATGTTTTCGTTTCAATAAATGCTAAACAAGCGATTAATTGACTTTTGATATGAACATGAATTATTTATCATGGTGATGTTGATCATTAGTAGCTTTTTGTAAAACCTGATAAAGATAAAGAAGAATAGGCTGAATTCCGAAACGCAGTACTCCAAAACGCATTGTGAACGCATCAACTGCGCAAAACAAAAGCAAACAGAGCATCGTGAATGATTGTGATGGAAATGCCATTTGACATTTCAGTTTGCATCGGCAAATAATGGTGGAACTCATCGCCGGAGTCGTAAGTAAAATAACATTTATTTTATTTATTTATTTTATTCAAAAATCTCTTACAAAGTAAGACATAAGTCTTTTAAATTATTGTAAGCCTTAAATTGTATTACAATACAGTGTTCTAAAAAAAATATGGTTTATAATAATTTGCCAACTTTACTTTGATTTGCAGTAACAAATGCATAACAAATGCAAAGCAGTGCAAAAGCATTCATAGCCTGGCATTAGAAAAGCAGTGTAAACTCACAATGCCCATTTTTTTGACGTTTTGGAATTCAGCCATACTTTCGATTGCAGTGGAAGGTCATTTTAACCTCTCTAGCCCTGATTCAGATGCTAATCCTTCCATAGTACTACAATCTGCTAAGATCCATAAGGATGGGCCTGGAACCAGCAAGATTTTAGTTTTTGTGACAAATGGGACCAACACAATTTTGTGCCAAGTCCGATAGACTAGATAGAACTTGACAAGCTCTTTGAAAGTTTCTTATATACTCTCTGAGGATTTTCAGTGATGTCACCGAGAGGTGAAGCACTGAAAAAACAACTTAGGCTATAAGTTCTTTTTACCCGACTGGACACAGGGAGGGTTATGTGTTTCGCGCGTATCCTATGTACGTTCCTACGGGACTCCCTGTTGCCTAAACGGCTTGACCGATTTTGAAGAGTGAGGTGTCATAATATTCGTATTATTTCCCGGAGTGTCATAGGCTAAAAAATTAAAAAATAAAAAAAAATTAATTAAAAAAACCCGACTGACTGTAAAAAGAAAAAGAATTAAAAAGGTGTGAACAAGACGCATTTAAGTACCTATAACTAACTATTTGGCAGTCGTAGGGTACTCAGTACCCATACATATATTTGTTAGACTGTGTAGGTATATAGTCTCCGATTGTCAATTAGTTAGGTACAGGTACTTAAATGCGTCTTGTTCACATCTTTTTAATTCTTTTTTCTTTTACAGTCAGTCGGGTTTTTTGGTTTTTTTAATTAATTTTTTTCTTAGTTTGCACACTTAACGTAACATAAAGATTTAAACTACGACCTCAAATCATAAAATCTATACATATAATAAAACTGTAGCCGTTTTCATGTGTTAACGGTTGGCGTGAAAACTACTGCACAGATTTGGATGAAACTTTTTTGAAATATCTTTTAAGATCCAGAGAAGGACATAGGCTATTCCTTTCATTTCCATGCCTTTTTTTGGGAGCGTGTTTTTTTTCTCACTTTACTCCTTTTAACCGCCATTACTCCAACAATTCTTAATCAAAACAAACAAAACAAAATAGTTAACAGAGCCAACACTTCCGTAATTATTTTAAGTCACCATAGGAAACCTTATGACTGTAACTCTCTTCGGCCGAGAAGAAAGAGAGAATTTTCAAAAATTGCGGGGGAAAAGGTAGGAGCGCTGTTATGTTAGTTCAAAACCAATTTTTATGAATTTTAGTATAGAGATAGATGGGACCTCTGAGAATGACATAGGCTACTTTTTGTCGCGAAAACAAAACGTGAAGGGGATGAAGTAGGGGATCCCAGTTAAAATGACGAACCAAATATTTCACGAGTTAGGGATAACAAAATTCATCATAGGTATCTATATTTGGTAAGAAATAAATATATTTGCTGCATATTTTACCAATGAATTTAAAAGTGTGGGTCTGATTGGTTGGCTTGAAAGATAGGATAGTTTTGGTGGCGCTGTTGTTGATATAAACTAACTAACTACTAACTCTCCGCGGGTATCTGCTAGTTCTTTATAAAGTACGCTTTATTATCATTTACACGATCGTTACCCTTACACTGGCCTGAATTTTTCTTTGATCTCAAAATAGAATTGCATTGTTATGATCTTTTCTCTATTACCAAACGATGTGATGTCGAGACGGTATTCTCCTGATGGCCAGAATATTGGTATGTTTCTCCAGTCGACGGGAAGATCTTTCCCATACATGTGTCCCTGAAAAAGTGAAAAAAGTTCGTTCAAAGAGCAGCGCTCGTGGTGTGTTATACTCACAAAATACGGACATGTATGATTCATATTCGTATAGTCCATATATACCTTCGATACTACGCTTAGATATCGCCCAGCGTTTTTGTTGGCAATAAATTTACAATAATCCTCCGTGACATTTAGAAGGATATGTTTAAACTGCAGATTTGATCTTTTGAATATTTGGATGTTCACCTTAAAAAAACATACAAATTCTTGCCATTGAAATAGAATCAACTGTGGGATAGTCTGGCCAGTTATGTGAATTTTTGTAAAGTTACAATTTTCCAATAAACTGAAAATCTGTAGTACGCACAGGCACAGTATGCAGTCGTGGAATTTGTGAGATATATGAATACTTACTTGCAGATCATTCAAAACCCGAGTCAGATCACTTCTCATATTGATCACGCTAACTGTCCGGCTTATGGGTCTTGCCCAACACGTAACATTTTGTAATGCTATAGGATCATGTAGAACACAATTAACTCGTAACAATTTCGATGTTTTTTCTGCCTAAAGAACGATAGCAAATAAATTCACTTTTTCAACTTTTTCAAATGAAAGTGCTTACTGAGGATACATTTTTTAAGGTTAAAAATGAAGCAGCGACCAGAATTACAATTCTCTGGTGATTGTCAATTTTCATGATGTGAATTAATGTTTCTAAACAACAGCAAGTGACTCTTTTAACTGAACTACTAAAATGATGTCTGTAGAAAATATGTATCGCAAAAATTGCAGATCCGTTTAATTGCGACTGATAAAGATCGAAATGAGTTTTTCATAAAACTTAATGCTACATTAACGATTGAGTAATTTTCCTATTACCAAGCATTTTTCAATTGGTGGTCAATGATCAACAAAGCGAAGATCGCAGGGGATGTATTTTAGATCGTATCATCTGAATTACTTTCTAGACTTAGAAGCGGTATTATTTTTTATTTTTTAAATTATGCGTTTTAGAAAATTGTTGAGCAAATTTACTTCTGACGAGCGTTGAAAACCATAGCTCTGCATACAATATTTAATTTTGACAGAGGGATGCGACCCACCAAGATCTCGACACACAGTGACGAATATAATATAGAGACAAGCTTTTCTTCTTCGCCAGAATAAATTAGCCTCGAAAGTTGTACACAAAAAAATTTAACATTTGAAAGTGACTTTCAATACCAGCATATTAATATCAAGTTGTGTAAAGTGGCGCCAAATTAAGTAGGATGTCGACAGGTGGACTGTTTGTTCGTCTTTGCTAAGTCAAGGCGGAGTCTATAATCTCTCCTCTTCAATTTCAAATCTCGCAACGACCATCAGCTCATGGAAATTCATTAGAGTATCTACTTCTCTCTAGGTTTGAGTCTTCCAATGATACAGACTTTTGTTCTGACGAGAGAAGTGTCGCCGCTGCTAAATTTAAGTACAGGGTGTCCGCCGGGAAGGTATACTACTTTGTTTTGCCGCCATTTTGGTAAACGTTAGTCTTGACAGTTCATATTTGGCAGTCGTGAAGTAGACACGTGACAAATTTATTATGGAAAAACACATTTTCATTTGAATGGATATGTGAATAAACAGAATAGTCGGTTCTGGGCAATGGAAAAACCTCAAATTATTCATCAGTCACCTTTGCATCCATTAAAAGTTACAGTCTGGTGTGCAATTTGGTCAGGAGGAATCATTGGACCTTACTTCTTTGAAAATGAAACGGCGTAACGGCGTAACGGTAACTGTGAATGGGGAGCGATTTCGTGATATGATGGAAAACTTTTTAATGCCACAACTTTATGCTTTGGGCTTGATTAACATGTGGTATCAACAAGACGGTGCCACGTCGCATACAGCCAGGATTACAATGGAATTACTGCGAGACCTCTTTCCACAACAAGTTATTTCACGAAATGGTGATGTTGATTGGCCTCCACGGTCGCCCGATTTGACTGCTCCGGACTTCTTTTTGTGAGGATATCTGAAAAGAAAGGTTTATGCAACCAAACCAGAAACGCTTGAGCAACTCAAACAAAATATTCGTGATGAAATTAATGAAATACCGCGTGAAATGTGTGAGAATGTAATGAAAAATGTGCTCAAAAGGGCTCGCATTTGTGAGACTAGCAGAGGCGGACATTTACCTGATATTGTAATCCATACATCATTGCCGACATTTAATAAAAAATTTATCAATATAAGATCCATTCTCTTTCATTTAATCAAAAATTGTATACCTATCCGGCGGACACCCTGTATTTTTTCTGAACTTCTCCTAGAGGGGAGTACTCTACTCTCCTTTAGGTGAAGTCTGAGTCGGTCAATAATGAAGCTCAGAAAAAAATATACTTAAATTTAGCAGCATCGACTTTTCTCTCGACGAAATAATAATGGGTATCATTTTTGGCAACAACTTTTCAAACAATTAAAAAGAAACCTCTTCCAATAGGCACATGTAACAAACACCATTTTGACAAAACAAACATGGAAAACATTTTCAAAAACTCTTATTCAAACTACATACGCGTTCTCCATGCCTATAACCCTCGACATGCAAAAAATTCATCATGTTCGCTATGGAAATCCAAAATCCCAAAACCCTTTCGGTGTTTCCCTAACGGTATGTAAATTTATTCCGAAGTGCTGCTGCAAGGCAAACCAACACCATTCGTATGGAGTATTTAGCAATTTACATTGACAAGGGATGTCAACAGTTACTCTTGTGGTTTTGTGGCATTGTCGACGGTAAGCTCTTCACTAATTTCTAAAGTCATAGCGGGACAACTTTTCGGAAGTGTTTTCGAGATGAAAGCTTTTGGTACCTGCTTTAAAGGTGAATTGGTGTAAGTGTTCGTATCTCTATTTGGTAGCCTGGTTCCAATTAAAGCGAATTGCCTTTGGTATAGGGAACTGGGTACTTCGCTCAAGTTCCCGGGCGGAATTGTACTTCGTTTCCGTCAGATTAGTGAGGTCTGGCTCGACGTATTTCTTTTGTTTTGGCGTACATGCCATTTAACAAAGTTAGATCTGACTTTCGAAGGGCAGTAGGTGCATTATTCTAGGTTGATATGGGGGAAGACTTAAGTCTAAGGAAAGTAGTTTGAAAAATTTTAAATTTATTACAGAAAAAGCATCAATAAAACATTCATAGTCATCGAAGTTCCGACATGAACATCACATTGAAGCAGATAGCCAAGGTTTTCCAAATAATAATAAAAAACATTTCCAAATAAAAATATAAAACGAGAAACTTCCAACATCAAAAGTAAAACACAAAAAGGTGCTGCGCCCAAGGCCTCACCCTCAAAACAATGCAAAATACTTTAAAACGCGTGAACATAAACTCATCGTTAAATAACGCAAAGCAAACATTTAAATGAAAGAAACAAAAAAAAAAACCCCAACTCCTTTGTGCAGTGTATCACACATCCACATCAATCATCCTCGCAGGTACAACTCAAATAAAAGTAATTCAACCCCATATCCATGTACCTACATTGTTTCGCAAAACACTCCACACCACAGCTCGCATGGTTCCCTTCGTTTGAACGCGCAAAGCCCAACACACTCAGCTCAGCTCAAACGAAAAGGGCCATAACAACAACACAACACAGAAAAGAGACATAAAGTTCCGATCACACTTTAAAAGGAACAAAAACTATAAAAAACGCCTTGTACCAATAGGCAAAACCAATTCGCACTACGCTCAGCATCCCCATTTTTATTACTAGACTCCGTTCTGGAACTGCTGCCAGGCTATATCTGCATAGAATGGATACTTGTGTATTCAGCAGGGAGAAATCTAATGTTTGTGTTCTTACAAACGTACAAGAAAGAAGGGGAAAAAAATAATAATACCATTTGTTGGCCAAAATCCAAAAAAATTGGAGCGACAAAAGGCAACGCGACATCATCAACACACACACAGACAATACCATAGGTCCATAGTACTGGGTAAGGGTTGAGCGAGCAACACACAGCATCCCGCTGCCAGCACGACCATCCAGTAAGAGGGGTTTGCACTGAGGTCCTCCATATACGCTCCTCGGTTATTTTCCTATTGTTGGTGTTGTAAAAATGTAGGTGAAATGACGAGGAAACTGTGCTTCTGTGCCAGTTTCTTCGTCGATTCGGGCCAGCCGCACCCTTAAATAACCTCTAAAAAAAAAAAAAAACAGCAAACAAAAATAAAAGACGAACGGGGAGAGAAATGAAAACCAACGCTAAACGAAAAGAAAACTCACCAAAGTTTGTTCTTTGAAAATGAGCACACACAAAGTGAGATTAGGCCAGTGGAGGCTGTGGAAACCATGTGATTGGGTTCACACTAATCAACCGCACCCTTTATTCGCTTTTCATCTCACTGAACGCATACAACTGATGAAGGTAGAACCTGGCGGTTGTCTGTCAATCCCCGATGATAGGTGCAGTATGTATGACAGTTGACATTTGCAATATTTTTATCAGTTCATTTTTTTTTTTGTGGTATGGCTTTCAGCTTTCGGGATGTCCTTGCATGAGCGAATGGTTGTACTATACCCACAGCCCAATGGTAGTATTTGATTGCAGTGGCCAGTGTGCAATTTTTGGTTCGAAGAGTGCCTTTTTGGCACCAAATGGTTGGAGCTTTTGTATCGCATCCGAGCTTTTCAGAGGGGGCAGAGTCAACACACAATATGTGGAATAACGCGGAATCGACAGGGTTCTCAGTGGGATAAGAACGATGTTGGGGTATTAGTTTAAGCTATGATGTTAGGTAAGTAAGGAGGAGTGCCACAAACATTTTTAGAATGATCTGGAGGCAGGATACCTGAGCAGTATTTAGAGCGATTACCCGAAGAACTTTTAATAGTAAATTACAATTTCTCTAAAACTGCACTCCAAGATGGAATGGAACGGCATATTTCACAAGTATTAAGCAAAACTAGCGTACATGTGTAAGAACTCTCTAAAGTGGAAGTTCGCTGACCCTCGAAATATGCAAACATTTTTAGAAGTACACGTGGTAAAGTCGTAATGAACGCGACTAATTTAAATAATTTTAATTTTAACGATTAAGATGTTTTTATATATATATTATAGCAATAGCTATGCTCTTTTAATATTAACCACTACTGGTATAGTAGGGTGGCTCGACTTTTTTTTCAAATTGAGTTTTCGGGAACTTCCCAAAAGTTGTCTTTATATGTCATGATGTCAGGTAAACTAAAAATTTGGGAAAAAATTGTGCCCCAAGGTCATAGAAACTTCATATAAAACCTAAAAAAAAATAAAAAAAAGATTAATTTTCCGTCAAAAAAAAAAAAATAAATTTCTTAGTCCAGTGGTATTAATTTTTATTATTAATGATAATTTAGAACATTTAAAGCAAAAATCAGTGAAATATTAAGAATGAAAAGTTAAAAGAAGAATAATTAAAAAAAGCAAAAGTCAAAGGTTAAAAAAATAACTGACCCTCTTGTCCCCCTTTTGTGGGCGACTTTGGTTAAGCCTTTTGATTTTTAAATGAGATTTTTATGTTTAATTTATGAAATATAAGCCATTTTTTAACGATTTATATATTTTTTTTCTTTAAATTTGTCATATTTCGAAAATCTTTTGAGTCCTTGGGGCAGTATTAAAAATTGGAATTTTTAAAAAAATATTTTGGATTCCTATTGAGAGACTCCTATGAAATATTTTGTATAAAAAAATTGTTTTCATTTAATTTGTTAATCAATCGAGCCATCCTAAGTTATAGCCCTCATTTAAGAGATGAGGTCCACCTTCGAAGTGTACTGGCAATCTTGGCCTGCCACCGAACCCTAAACGAAATTCGAAGGAGACCCACGAAAGCAATAAAGTCCCATCTCTAACGCTGCATGTTGCCTCCCGTTGAGGAAAAATCTCTCAATTTGAGGTAGGTTATGTGCTCATTGTCAGCTGCAAAGCGACAGTTCCATATTCGCAACTTTACCCTACAAACCCCTTAAAAACCGAGTATGCGTACTCGCATCAAAACACCGAAAAGCTCACCCTAACAAACTGTTATACGCCCACCAATATCCGTGCAAGTGATAAGAATAAACGCAAACAACTAGTCGAAAAATTCACAAGGACACCAACAACAACAATAACACCAACAAATGTGCTTGGAACATCCCTAGATGATTGTTGTTATCCTGCGAAAGTTACACAGCGGCAGCAGCAGAGGGACTCGTGATGAATTTTTGGCTTCTCAGATCGCGTGCTGATGTCAAATGGTGCCGTTCTGTGTGTTTTATTGAATTGATTGTGTGTTTTTATTATTGTGTATTTGAAAGAAAGAAAGCATCCATTTTTTAATGATACAAATGATCCGCCAGTCAAACAGGAAGAGAGTCCAATTTGCACGCGTTCCGTTTACAAAGTGTTGTGAACAATAAATTACTCGGTTGTTTAAAATAAACCCATATAGATGCATAATCACTGCAGTAACATATAGCCATTGAAATTAAGTTCAAGGACATTTGATATAAAACGGTAAACAGCATTTTTTTTTTTATTCCCCCTCCTCGACATCCTCGTTTAAATGTTTTCAAGCTTTTCACAAATATAAAACTCTCGTGGCAAGGAAATATAATCTCTTCTCCGGAACGCGATTCAAATTAATTCGACACGGATAACGGTCTATACACATGCTGTAAAAGTTGATCCTTAGCGTGTTAACAAAAATAGTGGTGTGAAAAAAAAAAAAAACAAATCGTATACCAAACGGAAGATTCAAATGTGACAAATAGTATGTGTGTTTGGTTCGTATTACGCGTTACGTAATCTCCTACCACGAGCAAGGATACATACGTAGATTTGTAATTTGTACAAAAAAATAAAAAAATAAAAAAAGTCTGTTATAGTGCACCTCTAGTTGGTGGTATAGTAGTCGCAGCATCGTCATCGACATCCTCATCTCAGTGACGGGACGCTATTAGCGACTGGAAACGTTTCGCTGTTATTGTCGTTGGTGTAAGGACGACAAGCGCGGAGTGCCTTCTAACTTCCTGTTCTGCTTCAGATTTATTTTGGCCCCGTTCTGTTTGTTTTTTCTTTAAATTCTGTTTTATAAAGCAATTAAGTTTGCATGTGTGAACAGAAGAGTTTAAATTTGTCTTCGAATGAGAGTGAATTTGGATAGTTAAAATGAAAAATAATAAACAACAAATCGTTTAAAGGTTAATTCAAATTCAGCTAACGACAGATTTCACAGAAAGGAGGGAGAGCCAAGGATTAAGTGAGGGAATACTGAGAAATTAATTCTTCTTCGTATAATGGTGATATAATTTTAATTTATTGTGTTTGCATATGTTTCGCACTTCTTGAAATTTCTTCAAGGATATATCGTCGGTATCATGGGTTTCGGATGTAACGCACATTTTTTTACGGAATCGCTCTCGAATATCCAATTTGATAGCTAAAACGTTTGTGCCCTAGGGTATTCTGTTGCTCGTTTATTTGGGCAATTAATGCGAGTTTTTCGCATGACAGCAGGGGCACTTAAACGTGATTTTTATGCGGCATTATGTGAGAGGGTGTTTCCTTCTTTTCTAAGTGGTTACTTATTGTAATTTTGAATGCGAGTATTTTGGTTGGACAAATGAGCAAGTTCTATAGATGTTTAGCTTTCTGTTTTGAATTGTTGTTTACAGTGAAACAGCAGACTACCTCAAATGGATATATGGTGAATATCGGCTGGAAGTTAAAGTTGGGTGGAGTCGTTTATGAGAAAAAAAAAAATTCATTCATTCATTATAAATAAGACATAAAAAAAGTAGCATTGTTGAGCATATTTTTGAACATTTTGAAAATTCTACAAATGAATGTCTATTCCACGCTATAAACCTCGAGAAACGACGAAATTAATCTCCCCGAAGGAACAGAACAGACACTTTCTATTTTCCCACGAAAAGATATTAATTTCTCTTTTGGTTAAAACAAGCCATTTTAAACATTTGCACGAGGAAAATGTTCCACATACGCCTCCCTGCTCGGCTAAATCCAATTATCTCTGTGAGTAGAAATGTCCCGACCTGCTGATACATATTCATAAATTGAGTTAAGCTCTCAAATAGCGGTTAATGTGATTCGCAGACGGTAATTAGTATAATTAACTTACGTCAATTTTCCTTGTAGGTTAATTGAACAATGTGTAAACCCTTGAGTCGAATACAATTAAACGCTGGGTAGCTCTATGTGCACGCTTACATGGATTATTAAAAGCTGTAATTCAAGGATGAGATTATTCAATTTATAGCGTTGCTAATTAAAGTTGCTCCTTACACACTTCATACTTATTGTGGGAACATTTATATGAAAAAGATAAGTTTATAAAATTAAAATTTCTTCGTTGTGATTTCATGTGGCATAAAGTTGTATGTAAAATTGTCAAAAAACAAAAATTCACACGAGTGCCTTCGTCCGTCCTTTAGATAGTGCCCCAAATGCTTGAAAGAGTTGTCTAAATCTGGAACGATATTATGAGCTTTGTCAAATTAGAAGCCTCGAGTTGTCTTTAAACCGGAATTTCCGAACCATTTCCTACAGCTGAATGCAGATTTTTGGTTCAAATTCTTTTCCGATCGATGCTATTTAAAAAAAAATAAAGTGCATGACTAAATCGCGCAAAACTTTCTTCATCATTATTTGATAAGATAGTTACCTTGTGTTCAAATCGGCTGTTCAATTCAATTCAATTCAATTTAACGTTCTTGTTTTCTTTTTGAGAATGAAACAATCATCAAGTCAAGTGTAGTGTTTTAATATTTCTTACAATAAAACACACTGTACATAAGGTGTACATTATCGGGTTTAATTGGATTGGGTTGTTGGGTTTCCAAGTTTAACAAAATTAAAAAAAAACAAATGTCAGCTTAATTAAAAGAAAGTTTTGACATGGAATTTTTCAAGTGGTCAATATTGATACAATCAACACGAAAGTGTTTACCGATAATGATAGTATTACCCTAGATCCATATTTGAGAAGAATTAAAGAAGAATTTCACTCAGGATGAAACTGAGATTTATCAAAAAAACTCTTGGTTTGCTAATCGCTACTTGCTACTTTTGCTACTTTTAAGAAAAATGTATATCTTTATCAAATTTGTTGGAGCCGTTTTCTAGAAAATTATGAAAATGTTTGGGTTCCCTTATTTATTATCCAAAATAAGAAAACTGTTATTTGCGTTCTCGCCGTTCTTAAGAGAACTTTTATTCGAAAAACCACCAGAAAAACTATTTTTAGATATGTACCTTCATCTTAACCTACCTACCTCAAGTTTAGGGTTTTCTCTTTCCCTTATATGTACTGTATATTTACACGAGAATGTTAAACAGCCTTGATAGCTTTTTAAAGGACAACCTTTAGGTCTTACGGCAGCCCTTGAGAGTTGAACACCTAAAACGGTACCTATGATGGATAAGGCAGTAGGTATTTACTACAGTTTAAATAGCAACAAAATATATTATATGGAGCAGCTCGTCACATCTGATGCACAAGTAGGTATTCAGAGCCGGTAGCCTTGTTGCAGCGGTGTCAAATTTTATTGAGAAGGAGAACTTGCTCTTCAGTATATGATTTTAAATAGGTACCTTATTTGCACCTGAGATCTAACCTCTGTTTTTAATGGCCAAGCTTTTTACACGGTTTACTTCCTTCCTACTTAGAAACCAGGGGCCAGATTCTGTAAGGCGAAACGATCAAACGTTTTCGTGCGCACGAATGATTTGCCTATGTTACAAAAATGTTTGAACGTTTCGCCTTACAGAATACTGATCCATTTCTTTGTTATTATTCAAATATTATATCGATCAAAAGGCTGTAAGAGCTACTTGCCGTGTAGTCTTGGAGCCTATTTTCTAACAATTCATGAATTAAAGGGTTTTTCAATTAGAGCCCTACAAAAGTTTTTGGATATCAATGAAATTCTTTATTCCTGTGAAAGTACGTTCGATGCCATTATGTATGGAACTCGATTTCTTTTGCATGGCCACCACGGGCACGCTTGCAGAAGTCCAGACACCGAACCCAATTTTCGACGGTTTTCAAGCATAAATCGGCCGATACTGCTGCAATTTCACGTTCGATATTCGTACGAAGTTCATCAATCGTCGCTGGCTTGTTGGCATAGACCAAAGACTTAACGTAGCCCCATAGGAAATAGTCTAACGGCGTCAAATCGCACGACCGAGGCGGCCAAGCGACTGGACAATTTCGTGAGATAACACGTTCTCCAAATAAATGTTTCCAATAAATTGATTGTGACATTCGCTGTGTGGCTTGTGGCGCCGTCCTGTTGGAACCAGATGTCCTCCAAGTCCATATCATCCAATTGAGGCCAAAAATATTCGGTTATCATTGAACGGTAGCGATTCCCATTCACAGTAACGTGCCGGTCTTGATCATCACGGAAGAAGTGCGGCCCAATGACGCCGCCGGCCCATAAACCACACCAAACCGTAATTTTTTCGGGATGCAATGATGACTCATGGAGTACGTGTGGATTGCTGCCTGACCAATACCGCATATTTTGTTTATTGACGAAGCCACTCAGCCAGAAATGAGCCTCATCGCTGAAGATGATTTTTCGATGAAAATCCGAATCATTTTCAAGTTGTTGCTCAGCCCAATTCACGAACATACGACGCTTCTGGTGGTCAAGCGGCTTCAGTTCTTGCGTCAATTTAATCTTGTAAGGATGTAGGCCAAGATCTTTTCGCAAAATTCGCCACAACGACGTCACAGAGATGCTCAACGCTTGAGAACAACGTGTGAGAGACACATTTGGGCTTTCTTCAACTGAAGCCTCAGCGGCAGCAATATTCTCGACACTACGGGTACTTCTTTGTCTCACTGGCACGGGAACATTTTGTACTGTGCCTGTGGATTCAAATTTTTTCACTAGACGCTCAATTGTTGATCTGCTAGGACGATTATGACGACCATAAATTGGACGTAGCGCTCTTAACGTTGAGGCCACTGACTCCGAATTTCGGTAGTAAATTTTAATAATTTCGACTCGTTGTTGGCTCCTATATCTTTCCATAATGAGATGGCAAACCTTACTGAAGAGAAATGTCAAAAGAGCGGCAAGAAATTCGGCGTCGTTTGTTGTCCCTGTCGCTCTACTTTTGTAGCGTCCCTGTTGAAAAACCCTTTAATATGTCTGAAATATTATTTCACCAGCAAAATTTCGAACCCAAAATTATAATCACTTCCGACTCTAAAATGATATAGAGAAATCCAAGAACGTGGGTTATGCAGTTCTGTTCATTTGAAGGCTGGACAAATTTGTTCTTTTTTACCTTTCCCAAATGACTATTTTATAAAAGTTAGATTTTCATAAAAGCGAGCTCTTAAGTATTGAAGAAGTATTTTGCTTACAAAAGCTTAAATATTCAACATGACCGCGAATAATGAAACTTCAACATAGGGTAGGGTATACAGCGGTTAAGTTTAGATTGGTTTTCAAATATTTATCATTTTCATCGAAAGCCTTGTTCCCATACGAGTACCTCTCGCATGCATGAAACATAGGCAGGCTCTCTATTCAATTCTCAATCCTTAATATTTGGATTTCAACAAGATAAACGATGCAACTTCTGAAGCACGTTTACGAAACTACTTTACACACTAAATAACATAGCTGGGATCAAAATTGAGCCATCTGAAATCGCCAAAATGGCTGTGTCCAAAGAATGTTACCTGCGACCACTTTACTTCAAAATGGATATGGGATCCCGACACCAAAACGATGTTTATTTGTTTACTCTATCGAAGCTTAAATTTTTGGCCACCAAATCGTTTTCAATTGCCTGACTTAATATCTGGCAACGAAAAAAGCCAAAACCCAGTCTTCATTCCGCAATTTTAACTTTAATTTCATTGTAAAATCATGCAAATTGCAATAGAGGGCGTACTTTACTCCCTGTGAAGAGTTCACCTTCTTAATTAAAATATGTAATGACTTGTCGATTAAACCGTAATCGACGACTACTATTCATCGCTCTTGACGTTTTCCTTTTTTAATAAATTTTAGCAATCTTAAACACATTTGCTATTCCAATTTAATGCCTTCCGAGTGCATTAATTGTGCTTCCCTTTGCTTAATCACAATTCTACGTTTTAGTATTGAAATATTCAAACAATGAATAGAAGTGAAGATGAAAATTAAATCAAAAAAAAAGAAAAAGGTAGAAAGCACGAAGAAATAACTCGCGCACTTTAGCGGATGAAATTCAATTACCATTGCTCCGTTTCCCGTTTTCCAACATTTTTCCGTTTGTTGTGTGTACTCTGTATATACTGTAGTCCACCACGAGCAAGTTAAAACATTTAAAAAGCTATACACAAAGACTTAGCTCAAAAGGGCGTAAAATTATTATGACGTTTCGAAATCACTTTCATAGAAATATTACTATTTGCTTCGAAGACAGGTCGGCCATGCGGCATGCAAAAGACCAAGAGGAGAGCATATACTTGAAACTATTTTCATTCAAAGTTGTACATTTTTTTTGTATTCATAATTTAAAGCCCGCTCACCCGCACGTCAAAACAGAGCAAGAGAACAAAAAAAAATATCCCTACTCCAGTTTTACCCTCTTGTCGTAAGTAAGACAAATTTGTTTGCTTTGTGTGTGAAAAATCCTAGAAATGGTACTGTATCCTGTACAGTATGAGTAGATATATATATATGTATGTACCTTTGATCCTTTTGTGGTAACTAGTCCCACAGATAGAGTATATCGCCAGAAGGCTACCAGGCTCTCGTTAAATTTAGTGTACTTGTCTTCTCAAAGGTAAGCGAACATTTCAGTGAATGGATGCATGTTGCTACAAAAGTATCCTTGATGGAGGAGATAGCTGGCGAGGATGGCATACATAAATATGCGTGCACACAAAAGGATATTTCAAATTTCAACCTGAAATTTTTCGGTTGCTTCTTTTTCGGGATTCGGGTATTTGTGCTTTTTTTTCTGTAAGCAAAAATACAAACCCCGAGACAACAGTTGAGGGTAGTGAAAATAAACATTTTTGCGATTGGACTTTTCCTGGTTCCTGATGCATTCGCTTTTGGTTCCATGTAGCTCAATCGCTGCCAATAGCTTCAGCCTGTGGAGTTCATTTGGCTAGAATATGTTCTCGGAGAGAATGTTACGAGACAGAAAGTTTGTGGAAGAACCGAATTTACAGTTCTCCTGAAATGAATTTATGAATTTTGTTCAACATTGGCTACAAAGCCATAGAGAAATGTAAGGTTGACGGTGTTGATTTGACTCTATGTTTAGGGAGATTTATGTACTTTTAAATGTGGAATGATGCGTTTTACAGCAAAAAAAAAATTAGATAAATGTCCGCTCACAGACACAATTTTTTTCTTTTGGTGGTCGACGGGCATGTATCAAACGGGTGGTAGTCCCAATAGGAGTGCGACATTACCAGTAAAGGGACACGAAGCTGTACTCAGTGTTTACGATGACACAACCGATTAAAGGCCAATCTTCAAGTGGACAATGTAGCCACGAAAACAATCCGTAAGTCGATCGAAAGTCGATCCCGGTAAGTCTTGTCGAATTGGTACGATTCTACTGAACAAGACCTTCCCCGAATACTACTCGCAGTTACTAGTGGTTGTTCCAACTAAAAAGAGGCCGAATTAAATCAAGGCAGTCGGTATTTTATTTGTTTTCGCTCCAGTCAATTGCGATTGAGACTGTAATTTGTGAACAACTTCTCCATATTTGCTGTTGTTTTTACCCAAACTTTGTGCAGTCGGAAAATTTCATTGCGTGCATTGAGGGTGCTTGGTGACCATTGTCGTCTCGAACACCAGGGGATGGGTTTGAAGGATCCTCTTGCCTGGAGCATTGTTTCTCTATCAATATGACGTATCCAATCAACCAAAAGTGAGCTTCATCGTTAAACAAAAAATGGACGTAGTGCGCGATACGTATTTCGAACAGAAGCATGATTTTCAAAATAAATTTGCACAATTTGTAAGCGTTGTTCAGGCGTCAGTCTATTTATGTTGAAATTCCAAACCAAACTAAAAATAAGTCACTTGACAGCTGACAAAATGGTCGCCAGTTAAAATAGTGTTACCAACTTAAAGTTCTATACCTCTAAAAAAAAAGCACCCTTTATAATCCATCGTCAAAAAGAGACGTAATTTTGGACATGAAGTCAAACCCTGTTTTCTCAGCTGTCATCATTTGAACTCTTGAAGTATCCAATTATACATTAGATCTGCGATTCAAGATGCAAATCAAAGCGCTACCGTTTTCTGTGGAAGCACTCTTCCTTGAGACGAATATTTCCTAACCAACCGCATGTGCATACAAGTCAGTTGGCATGCATGTAAACTCCTTGAATGGGCTGTGTAATTTCAATCTTAAGAATCAAGCACAATCATGCATGATTTATAATAACACTGCAGAGCACACGTGGAGACCAGAAAACCACAACTAATCCAATTCAGTTTCTGCATCCATTTAAATACATCAACTGGCGATCCTTTCATCTCGATTCTGAGAAAATTTAATTTCGAAACTAAACTTCCTCATGGCTCCCCTTACCTTGACAATTGTGTCCTTGTTGTCAGGGCATTGCTTAAATGTCAACGGTCCATTCCCATGAATACTCGTAGTCTACCTTTGTTATAATTACTTTCCTTATCTTAAAAGGAAGAGGGAAGAAAGAATAAAAAAATAAAAACCACTGCGAATGGCATCTATTGTTTCAGTTCGCAAATCGCAAAGCCAACATTTCGTTTGTCCTCTGCTTCCGTCGTCGTCGTCGTCATCCCTATGCCATGTAACCACCACTCAACGATGTACTGGCAAATATATATACATGTTGCATATGTGATGTGCAGGAGCACACATTATTGTGCAGAAAAAAATGAATAAAAAAAACAAAATCTCACACATAATTGAAAAATGGTATTCCGTAGCTATCATGTGTCCTTGCGGGATCCTAACCACCAACTACTATCCATCTGTCAACCCCCCCCGTCTCAGTTGCAGTTGTTGCTATTGTTCTCCTCTCGAGCTGGTTGCCCGTGCCCGCCCCACATTAATGAGCGAGGCATTGTTTCATTCGGTGGCCACATCGAGGATAACGAACACAGCAACAACAGCAGTAACAAAGCTTGACCTCAGACGAAGTGCAGCAAGCAGAGCTTTAGGTAATCTTGCTCTTTAAATATGTACAGCATCAGATATTCACAAATAAAACATGTTGCCTGCCACCCCACCTGTGGGCCGGGTGTAGCGGCAGGAGGCGATGAACAGGTGGAGTACTAGTTCAACCAGGCTTGAGCAGGTCTACCTTGAAAGTGCTGTTATTGCTGAAATTAAAGCGGGGATGATGCAAATGCGAAAACAGGACATTGAAGAGTTTTTTTTTCTCCTTTTTTTGCTGCCTTGTATGTAAGTGGAGTGTTTTTCAGCGCTTTAGGGGATAACCTACTTAAGTAGTCGGTGATTATCACATGCAAATTTAACTAGCTTACAAAGCAACTGGGGGTACGTTGGAGACAGCCTTGGTGAACATTTTTTTTCTTTTTTTTCAATGTTCAGTTATTGCTGTGTTTTTTTTTAGAAACGCAAACAGGTGACAGGAGTGGTGGATGGGAAATATGAGGCGCATACTTTTTTTCCTGTTACATACTATCATCATCACATAGTGTGGGTCGCAACTTCTCTCCTTGACCTAGGAGGAGAATGTGCGGGGAAAGAAGAAACCGAGTTCAAGCAAACGGATGAGAGGATGCAATTTTTATTTTGTATATCGAATGGAGACATGTGTCTACTTTGCACAATAGACTATGCTTGACTAAGGAAGGCGAAGGTGTTGACAGTTTCTCTTGAAATTGTATTGGCCTTTTCGCAGGAATAATATTGAATTTGTAAATCTGTAAACTGTAAGCTCCACAGGAAGTCCATGGGATTACTAAAGGAAAAGGTGTACATGGAAATTTTTAAGAGAGATTAGCAAGAAAGGGGGCGACGATGCGCATTAATTTATGATATTTTCGGGTTTTGGGCCATCGCAAAATTTGTATGTGAGTAATGTATTCCAATGTAGCCCTGGGATATGTTAGGGCACTTTTTCAAAATGTACGATACTCAGGCAAGTTTTCTTTTCTCAGGACTTATATTTTAACAAATGGCAAACGACGTCCGCAAAGTGTCTTTTACGTACCATTTGGGAAACCAAGTACCTATTCCTCGAAAAAGGATACTACTTTCAGCCTTAAGTCTTAAGAAGCTTATTGCTACCATTGTTTTTTTTTTTTATTGGGAGCGAATCGGGGATTTAACTGAGAAGCCTCTTCAGTTAGCTCATCCCCAGCCAACTTCCTCCAACTGCGGGCTCCAAGTTGGCCCTTTTTTATTTGTATGCTCACCGACTAAGGCGAGGTCTTGCTCTATGTCAATGTCGCTGTACAGCTTGCACAATGCACAGTTCGTGGGTAAATCGACCCCTTCAAAGAATGTCAAAGAAAACATTTTTTGGGAAATATTTTGGGAATTTTTGGGACGATCTTCATCCTTCATTCATTGAAATGAAACCACCCTCAGACCCATAAGGCAGAACTGTGATAAATAAAGGCGTTGAGTGCGGGCACATTGGTTCAGTCTGTAGTCTGCTGGACTACAGAGTAGGCGGTCTGAGGTTCACTCCGCGGAAAAAAGTTTTTTTTGAAGTAAAACTTCTTCAGGCACGCTTGACTTGGGGGGTAAGCTGGTGAGTGCGTCACGAAAGCGTTACGGAAATTGCGAACGGAAGTTGAGAAGGAGATATACGTTAGTGAAGATAGAAAGAGAAAGTTACGTTTCGTTTCGTATATTACGAGTTGTGAGCAGGGTTGCCAGAATTTTGTTTGCTTTAGGCGGCCAAACCTTAAAAAAATGTAGCCCAAAGTCGTTGCCCAGAAAGAAGCACAAAAATTGCTGAAAATTTTTTCAATTCCTTAAGTGCATAGGACATACTTTTTTTGTTGTTGTATTTTTCCCACTAACTTATGCAACTGGCCTTTGTGGCTTGTGTGCTTGTGTCAAATCAAAAGGCCTGCAAAAGAAATTTGTGTGCCTGTAAATTAAACGAATGTTCGATGTCACTTGACTGCAAAAGTACTGCCAAGTTTTAAAATTGCGGGTTTGTTCGAAAATATTTATTTTTTGTAGTTTTGTGAACAAATAAAACAAACAAAATTTACACAAAACTTGTTAAACGATATGTAGCCCAAAAAAGAATTTTCCATCGTTTTTTAAGAAAAAAGATAGCCCAAAATACGACTTTTTCTTTTCTTTTTCTTTTCTCTCTTTCTCTCATAGCCAGTTACGTTTCGTATATCTAAGACACAGCTCACAGTGCAGCAGTGATACCAGATCGGGGGATTTATCCCTTTTTGCGGGATTCTCTCACTTATAATAAGCTAATAGGGACAAAGGGATTTTTCAGACCGCATAGTACAAAAAGAAAGGTATTTTACTTTTTGGTCAAATTTTGTTCCTAATTGCTCATTTCATTAAGAATAAGATAATTAGTCAACCTACGATCAAATTAAATATTTTCATGTTTAGAAACAAGTCATTCAAAATATCTGAATGATTTAATTTTATTTTATCTTTCTCTCTTCCTCTCATAGCCAGTGCATGAAATATATAATATCTCAGTCAGTATTTCGTTTGCGAGTCTTCAGTCGTGTTGTCTAAAGCACACTTGTTTTTTTTTTTTTTCACTGCAGCAGCAGCACCTCTTACAAACCTGACAACCGGGAGTATAATTTCTTTTAAGAGAGCTTCCGTCACCGTTCGGACACGGCATATGAAGTAGGTGCGTTATTTTTGTCGCAAAATTAATAAAGAAATCTACAAAATGAATAAATTAGAGGACACAGACCTAGGGTTACGTACTAACCTATTGCCCAATATATATTTTTTATTTCTAGAGACTTTCAGAAGACATAAACAAATTTGTTCACAATTATATTCTCGCAGACCATTCAAATTTCATTTTGTTGAAAGAAGCTTGCTGGAACAGTTCTCTAAATTGGCTTTCACAGGTCGGCTTAAGCTGACGGATTTTCGATCTCAACGATTAACTACCTCAGTAAAAAAATCATTTAATTCAGTCAAAAAATCATAGCCCACCTATCGATTATGTTTCCATGCCACAAGACTGCACTTAACCATTTGAGTGTAGGTGAAGTGTCGCCAAAGTCATATGTCAATAGTCCGAATAGCTTCACTAAGTCCCCGCTGTCCACAGTTGTAAATGAATATATTAATTCCAGTTGAGTGGTGAACCCTAAACAACTTTACTCACTCCACCGCAAAGGATCTAATTCTATAATAACAAATATTTCCACTTGGCTTGACATCATTCGGAATCTGAATCAAAACCACCTTCACATCGAAGGCAAAGAAATAGAAACCAAAAACTCCATTTCTGTCGTCTTCATCTCCATTCGAAAGGACACTCTGCGGTAATAATACATACATCATTTTCCTGCATACCTATCTATCTGCTCGTACATTTTCCAAACCAAAATATATAAGCTTCTCAAAAATGAGGACACATACTAACCAGTCACGGACCACACCCCAGAAATTCAGAATGATTAACGACCAACTTAAGTACTATTGGCAAATCTACATAAGAAGCCGAACCTTTGGCCATAAACCTTATTTATGTGTGTGGAACATTTTTCTGTCTTTCAGTATCATTCAAAAGTCACATGCAAATGTGAAAGGGATATTTCAATTAATAATTTCGTTCTCATCCTTCCTTTCTTTGCAAAGACCACCAAATGGTTATCATTTGTGTTATCGGTCGCTGCGTTAGGTGCGGGGCTTTTATATTAATGAAATTACCTATCTATCTCACAGATATATAGATCCTTTTTAAGTTGAATGAATGATACCGGTGCGGTTAGGGTTATCCTTTCTGTTCTGTTCATAAGTGGTGCAAAAGTTCTTGCGAAAGTATTTCAAATGTTTAGCAAAAGTTTTCACATTTTTGATTTAATGTAATTTTCTCTCAAGACCACGACCACACCAGTATCTCTGAAAATATTCCAGCACTAAGCCAGCGTCTGTGGGTGTGTGTGGATGTGATTTAATGTCGCCACTAAATTGGGACTTTAAAAATTTTGTATAAAAAAATTGTGTCAAGTATTTTCGCAACGTCCAAGGTAAAGCGAATCAAAAAAAATGAGCGAAAATAAAAACGAACTGATGCATGAGCCAAAAACAATGCAGCGTATCCTGTAATATACAAGTGACAGCAACTGGAATATAACATCCTTGTCGCTGTGCAGTGAACGTGAACCGAACCGAGTACTACATCCTTTTGGAAGGAAATTGACTTGCAAATCGAAACCCGTATGCACTTAACATTGATGCCTTTCTGCTGAGGAAACACACTCATACAGAGATCACGATTTGAAATTCAATTTGTTGCTATTTCCCAGCGAGCAAAGTAACATCATTAAAAATCGGTAAGTGCAATTTTGTGTATTTTTTCCCCCATTTTCCACAGGTATTTATTAGATTTAAGCGATGTAATGGAAAGGACGAAAAATAATTTGACCCAACCTTTTGATCATTTTGGGGGGGTTCCTTCCACTATACATTGGAGTTTTATTTTTATCTAAAGGTGTTGTAAACTGGAAGTCCTCAGTAATTGAAACATTTAGTACGTGAAAGTCAATCTTCTCTACGAGAAAACATTTATGTGAGCTGGAGTTATCTGCAATGAAAAACCTATACCTACTTCACTAGTTTTGGCTGTGTTTGGAAAGGTCTGATATTTTCAAAAATAATTTATTAAAATTCCCACACTCAGTCACTGATGCCTCATTGATTGCAACGCCACGCGATTGCTAATAGACTTTCAATCTAGCAGTAGCTTATATTTTGGCTTACTACTCCGGACTTAGGAACCACAGGTTTTTTATCGACAGCTCAAACCTTTAAGGAATATACGCCCTATTAAGCCAAAGCATGGTACAATGCTGTCTTCAAAAATTAAATTGCCCACATCATCAGTTTGATCACTTTTTAGGGACTAGTCGTCGAAGTAGTTCGAAGAGTCATCGGCTTTGGGTGTATGTTTGGAAAATGTTCATAATTTAGGAAAATTTTAAAAATAACACTGAAAACTTGGACAAAATACAAGAGTCCTGGACCGAATATTCTTTTTTAATTGTTTAGTTTGTGCTTTTGGAATAATTGCAAGAAAACTTTTTTGTGGAAGCGCGGCAGCGGATAAAGTTTGAGCTTGAGCCTTGTCAATTATATCTTGGCAAGCCCTGTTTACATATGCGTATAGGGGTATTTAAGGCTTGGTATGTGGTCCGTTCACAAAAACTGTTGTAAGATAAAATAGAGGAGACTTCTAAAAGGGCGAATTCAAAAAAGTTTTACCTAGAGCGTGTCACTACTAATATTGGCCCCACAGTGTTGTGTATGGCTAAACTAACAAGTATACTTCCAAAAGCCCTTGCTATATACTAGTATATAAGACACAGTTAAATCAGTTGCCTGTGGAACTACTGGCAGGGTTGGCAGAATTTTTGTTTGCTTTAAGCGCCCAAACCTTACAAAAATGTAGCCCAAAGTCGTTGCCCAGGAAGAAGCCCAAAAATCGTTGAAAATTTTCCCAAATCCTTAAGTAATTTTTATTATTTTTATTTTTCCCACTACCTTCTGCAACTGGCCTTTGTGGCTTGTGTGCTTGTGTCAAATCAAAAGGCCTGCAAAATAAATTGGTGTGCCTGCAAGTTATCCGACTGTTCGATATCACTTGACTGCAAAAGTGTTGCCAAGTTTTAAAATTGCGGGTTTGTTCGAAAATATTTCTTTTTTTTTAGTTTTGTGAAGAAATAAAACAAACAAAATTTACACAAAACTTGTTAAACGATATGACCAAATTTGTATTGGGCGCTCATTGAAGAAATTTCTATCGTTTTTTAAGAAAAAAGATAGCCCAAAATACGACAAAGCGCCCAATCTGGCAACGCTGACTACTTGCAGTAGAAGATAGATTTTGGGCACTTGTTCATTGAAGTCTAAGCAAGATGGTTCATATTGTAATAAATTAAAATAAACGGTTTTAATAACTAAACACGCAGTTCCAGTGGTGCCAGATGGTGTGAGAAAAATGTTGTGGCTTTTTTTTTTCTCTGAGAATGAGATAAAAGGGAAAAGGAAACGTTTTGCTTTTTATAATCATTTATGCGACTTTTTGCCTACAATTAATATCGGGTTTATTTTTACCTACAAGAAAAGAAAGCTTAAAACTTTTGGTTCTCAATCTTTTGTTAAAAAAATTAGATTTCAATTGTTTGTGGTAGTTTTTGGAGTGTGGGCAAATAGTAATTAATATTTTTATTTTTTTAAAGAGTCCTTGGGAAGAATTATTTAAGTGGCCGAATTTTTAAAGTAAAAATCTGGTAACACTGCCCAAAATTGCATTTTTAATAATACATGCATTGCATATGAATCCATTGTGAACGGATATTTTCTAGCAGGATAAACCTCATGTGGAGACCATTTTTCAATAACTTTAAATACTCTCAATAAAACTATAAAGCGAAAGATTGTGCTATACGGTGAATACTTATTTCGATGGGAAACAATTTTTTATATTGTTTTCTCTTTCTCTCCCACACTAAAACAAATATAGCTTATGTCAGTCACGTCGCAAGTAAGCAATGAATATAGAACACATAGTTCCAATAATTTCATAGCCAATATAAAATATTGAAAAAGATAAGCCGCAAATGGGTCCGGAAAGTTTATTCCGTATTTGTCTCAACCAGATATTACTTGTAACACAGGCCCAGCTGATTCAAAACAACTCACATTACATATTCAAATGGGTGCATTTAAAGGGCAACATTTTGTAAGAACTGTTTACTTGCAAATGAGCACTCTTCCACTCGAAAAAGTCAAGTATATTTTTAATGGAGTGACGAGTGAAGGAAACTTTAATGGAAACTGATGAACTTCCGTGACAGTTGTGCACACAAATATGTTATAGCCAATATGGTAGAGGGTAGACCATGCTGGCTTTATTTGTGGGACGAATGATCTTCAATTGAGAAGCGCTCTTTCATGGGCAGTTCCGCAATTCGACCAATTTAATGGGTTTTCTATAAGAACTTTACTTCACTTAATGTGCAACATATTCACATGACTTTGTGCACATCTGTGGCACAGTGCCTTTCGCATGATGTAAGTTTCATTTCTCTTATTTCATAAATGCCTATCATAAGTAACAAAGGTAGAACCATTTGCAATGTTCAGGTAGGAATATAAATATAATACACACATTTACTGAATAACTCTTAGATTCCCCAAAGTATCGATAGCTGAATGCACACACTCGTTTTTCGTCCGACAGCTGGGGATCAAATCAAATTATAGACCATTCGGGTCGGTAGTTCAACGCATTAACTACTCCACATTTATTTAAAGTCGGACAGTGAAACTAAATAGTCAGGCGCATAGCTTATCGCTGGGTTCATTTTATTAAAACATGTTTGTATCACTCTTTCGTGGTAATCACCCACAACTCGATTTCAATATAATTGATGTAAATGTTGAGGAGATATTTGGATACTTTCAGACGGCTGTTGTGATTGTGACCGATTAAGTACGATTTTGTGATCGCGGTTAGTTTTGGCTAATTAAGAAGTTCTTAATAAAACTTTGAGTTGGTTAAACTCTACAAAATAAACAAATAATTAGCCGATGACAGCCAGAATTAGTTTGGCTTTAGTGAATAGAAAAAAGGTGCTTTGGTGAATATTTCTTTCGAATTACTATTCGAATCGAACCGGGTCAACAGAAAATTCAGCGCCTGCTTTTCTTTTTGCCCAATAATCAACAAAGAATCCGCTTTTCAATTCTATGTTCACCTTTATGTCGAGGAGCTTCCTCTACGAACTAGTCCCGTCCATGATTCTGTGGTTTGGTCACGTTATACGCATTCCCCAACTTGCATTTCAAGACTTGCAATTGAAAGCAATATTTTTTTGCTAAGCATATTGACGTAAATTTTATTTAAATACTTAATTCAATATTGGAATTGATTCGCTTCCAGTCTTAATTTCGGTATACATCTTTGACCGTCAGTTATGTCTAAAATAAAAAATAAAAAAAAGCATTATGAAAAATCGTTGGCCAGACCATTGTTGCTTCGGTACCATTGTCAATCACCAAGGAGGGTGGGTGTACTTAAACTCAAAGACCTGCTCAGGATGCATTGCATATCTTATTGCACTGACCCAAGCTTTTATCGCTTATATGTTTATCCATTAATGACGTCCTGAAAATAGTTTCAAAAGTCAAAACAATCTCGATACGTCTAGAAGCATGATGCATATAAAATGACAAGTTGGTTACCTAGCTAAACTGCATTCGAATATGAAATACATACTAACCTCGCCCAGTGGTAGAATTTCTGTCATTATGTAGTGACCTGGGGCCAGATTCTCTAAGGCGAAACGATCATCTCAAAGACAACCCTGAGCTTATCGAACCATCTTCCAATATGTAGTCTCCTACAGTTAAACTGCGCTTCCATTCTATTTTAGGATTGGCCTAGGCTAAGCAAGTCATGTTGCACGTTGCTTTGGCTTCCTCCACAACTGATTTAATTTCAAACTAACGTCATAGAGAGAATCCGCCCTATAAGCTCATCTCATCTTGTCTCTTATCCACCCCTTCTTCCACGTCATTGATTTAAATGAATGTTTCTCTATCGCATTTTCTTTCTCCCCCATCAATCTGTCCTCCTAATCCAATTGTGAAATGAAACGTCAAACTAAAAATTGCTTTATCTCCGAGCAATAGTTTGCCTTAAATCCATTTGCACTCATCCCAACAATGACGCAGATGTATATAGATAACAAGAATCAGACTAACTCGAATGAAATAAAATTAAGATACACACAAATTTGTATGTATTCGTGTAGAAAGAAACATAAAATAGATAAAATTTATATGAATTTGTTGTCATCATATCGATAACATTTCAAAAGAGTCGACTTTAATTTCCAACTCAAACAATTTACCAAGGAGCTGGACAAGTCATATCGGCGCACACAAATGTAATTTCCAAAAATAAACTGCGATGATATCCCCTTCGAACAGGCTGCTGGCTAAAAAGGCCGTTCGTGTAAAAAGCATCACTGTATCGATTATCTCAGTCCCAAGGTCAGAGGGGTTCTGGCTGTACTCTGTTGTTAATTTTTTTGTTTCTTTGCAATATCATCGTCATCGTCCAGGAAGACTACACCCTTATTAACTCGCATAATTAGCTTTGACGACCTTTTTACAGAACCTGAATTCATTACAGACAAAGGGATAAGCTCATCAAATTATCGTTACACAACGAGAGGAATAAGGATGGGATAACTTGGAAATTAAAAGGTACTGCTACAGAGATGTTATGCAATCAATTTTTGAGGTAGCTTATATCTTCCACCCGTCATGGAACGGAATCAATAGATTTGAATGAAGGATATAGATATAGAACGAGGGATACGTATATATATACTCATATGTAGCCATATCGAATATCGGAGAGAAGAAGCGCAAAAAAGTCCGACTCAGTTTCAGATTTCAAGGATTCTCCAGAAGCAGAAGTACATATTACTGCTACTCTTTTTTTTTCAACTACGTTTTCTTTTTTTATTATTATTTTTGTTGTTGCGTCGTTCATGTGTGCTTATATAGATGTTTGTGCATCATCTGTATATTTATAGTATATCCAGAGCACTTGGCAACGTCCAATTTTAATCGATTTTTGTTGCTAGTAGTCGTCATTGTCAGACACACAAGAGTATCCTAAAAATTGCACACAAACCGAATCAAGTTCAGCCGAGCATATAGATAATAAGTGACTGAGAGCGAGCAGCAGCGAAGGGGGCGGCCCAGCCACAACGACTACGACCGTATATACGAATAGTGGAAGATATGAGAATTTGATGCATTGTAACCGCATCGTTGGGCATGGATTTCCTGAAAGAGAGAAGTCAATTAAGTGCAGCGCTACTCAGAGCTTTATTGCGCTCTGCCCTGTCCTGTCCCTTGGGGTCCTTATTCACTTCGAAAAATGTATGCATTACGTTTGCATTCCAACTGAATGTGAGTGAAAACAGATTTGTTATTAATGTGCTGAGTGGCGTATGTCCATCCGTCGTCCATCGATGTTCAACTTCTTCTTCTAGTGTGCAACCATTGAATTGTGATCGTTCAAAATGATTTAAGTTTGGGCAGGTCGGTGTCGCCAGACATCTCAATTTGGTGAAATATTTTAGTTTAGATCTTTGAGCGGTGAAAGGTCATTCATTTTGCATACAGAGTTGTCGGCCGAGTATCCCTTTAATGACAGTGCCAGACAATCCCTAAAGGGTGAGGACTTCCAGAGTAACTACCATGTCTGCCGTTTATTTCACAAACATCACAATGTGAATCTTCCCTGTTTCCTTACACAGTCGTGCGCCGCAAGTGTGGCAACGCTGCACTATAGGTACTGTGCTTCTAACCACTAAATGCAATTTGAGTACTTATCCTCTAATACACTAATACACTTCGCCACTGTTTACACAGTGAATTTAATTAGAAACCCCCAAAATCTCGAATCCGTACCATAGCCCCACAAAGCAATTTCAAAACAGATGCACAAGACGATTTCAAACTTCCTAGATTGCATACTGACTTCGAGAAAATGTCAAAGTACTATGTACATTTACAATGAACAGAGAAAAAAAGAAGAAGAGAAAAGACAACCCCCCACAAAAGGTCATCCGCGTTAGTTGCTGAATCGCATAGCACTATGTGGCTCTAAGTATCTTTGCGTGCCTCCCTTGCTTTTCATTGAAATTGTTCGACACAGTGTTCGTGGAAGTTTGCGAAGCAAATTTGCACACATTCATTCGAGTGTTACTTAAGAAAGTTTTGCACAAGACTTTGCCGTCGTCGTCGTGATTGAATAAATGGAACACAGAAAGTCAAAATGGCACATTATGGGGCCAACTTAGCAGGATAAATTCCGGGGCAAAGTGACACTTGCGAAAAGTTTTTAACACTTGCCCATTGAGAGGGAGAATGTATAAATGAAAGTCCTTCATCATTTCCATCATTAACAAGCTTATTCAGATGGTACGTAGTGGCAATCAAGAGCATTTAATGTCGTGTGTCACTATTGGATGAACGGAAAACAAAAACGAGAATGCAATGAATTTACTACAGTTACAATTGACAGTTAAATGGGTTGTGACGTGCGAATATATTTTTGAGCAGGCAGCAGCTTGACCCATTGAATGGTAGTTGGTTATTATTATTACGGATCCTTTTACGTAAGTCATCATGGCATGCATCTGGTCGCGTTGAAAAGAACTTCGTAAGTTACAAAAATACTGTTTATAGGTAGGGGAAAGAAGCAGGCAAAGTTGCATTCTGATCCGGTTCAGAGGCTTTTAACTAAGAGGGTCAGTTTTAGTTTGACAAAATGTAGGTACGTTAGAAAACTCGTCAATCAAAATTGGTTGGACATAGGTCTCTTTCTTTACATTTAAATTTTAGGAGTTTTTACTAACTTTTACGAATTTTTACGAACTTGTACGAATCCTGCTTGCGCTAAATTTTATCTCCCATACAAAAATGTCTCCAAAGATAAAATCTAGCGAGGGAGTTTAGCAAAGCAGTATCCTGTTCGCTCGCTAAATTCTTAACTTCATATCGATGGGCCGATGACAAGTCTCCACTCATTTAGCTCGTGAAATAAATTTCCGACACATTAAATTGAAGATAAATTTTGTCAGAAGACAAAGGAAACAATTTTTGTGCTGTGATTGTTATGGATTTTTTGGAGGAAACCGCAGAAAACACTTGCCTGATAAAAAGAAAACGCAAAAACAAAAGTTCATTTTCATGCGATGAATTTCATAAAAAAAAAGCTGGGCTTGGAAGGAACGAGAAATATGGAAATTGCAGAAAAATTCCACTGAAAATAGGGATCTACCCGACACTAAGAACGTGTCGTCTTCTACTTGCTACTACAGAAATTATTTAAGCTGCTGCAGCATTGATAATACATCCATTGCTTTGGAGATATTCAAATATTGCGATGTATATATTTGCAGTCTGAATTTCGAAATTCTAATTATGCGTACAATGAAAATTACGTTTACTGACATCCGTCATATGAACATAATGGTTTTTGTCCCATCTAAAAGATGTTTAATAATTTAGCGAGCAGAAGTGGAGACTAGGGACTCTAAAATTTAGCGCGAGCAGGATAGGTACCTACTATGCTTAAGAATTGAAAAAGCTGTCAGTAACCTGACAGTTAACAGCTGATTTGAAATTTGTTGTCAAATTTGTAGGGAATGACGGATAGACTTGAACAGACTGCACCAACTTCCGCTAACTTCTGACGAACATTCTTGAGCTTCTCAAATTAGCTGTTCGGACTTACCATAAATATTGCCCTAAGAATAATAACTCACAAATACCAATGACCGTGAGAAGCTAAGCCTAGGCTGCTATACGGAACTGTTGCGCCAACTATCTATTTATTTTATTTTACATGTACCGTACCTACGAACCGAAGAAATTGTCGCTGGAGAGTCTTACCAAAGAGCTGAACGTCCACAAGTACTTTTATACGAGTATACTTTCAACGGCCTTTTGTTCATGTACCGACTCTCTGTTACAAATTAATTGTCAAACTTCTAATACTCTTGGGATAGGTTACAATACGAGAAACACCCCACTGTAAACAATAGACGTATTGGCAACCACTCGTCTTAACAGCCAACAACTACAACTTCACGTTACACTACGTGTTCCATGTTAGAAAATTAGAACAACAAAACAATTGTCGGAAATGTCTAGATACATTACATTCCCTTTCAATTCCATATAAACCAATTAATTGATCACCTCTGACAGCAATACTGCTCAAACCCACCCTCAGTCTCAGTGCAATCAACAAAATGTGTTGACGTTTCAAAAGCTCCCATGTCCCATTCAGTCACCTTCCATCGCCCCTTTGTTATTTGGCTTTCGAATACTAACTTCGGAAACAATTAACAATTCCCACCGCCATTAGATCACAACAAAGGCAAATTATCCAATTCTCTGTGACTGCTACTTGTTGATTTTGGATCTCCTAATCCTAATATTTTCTCCAGCCTCAAAGTGACGCCCCAGCGCACCCCCTACAATACACACACCCATATCGATATCAATAAATCTCCTCCTATGCCTTTAGTGACTTATTCATTGATCCAACCGGCCGTACTGTCGAGGCAATAAAAGCGGATTTTGTTTCTGTTCACATCCTACCACAAGCCACACTCCATCGATGTAGGTCGCCCGTCGCACACCCGCTCACAGTCGACTGTCTCCAACTATAAAGAGTAATTCATCAAGCATTGGCATATCCATCCTATCCCTCTGCCGATCCATCAACCCGGTTATTTATTAACGATTATCGGCTATGGAGGAGTGATACGCTTCAAAGTGGGAGGCTGCAGATTGCTGGAGCAACTATCTATCATCAATAATGAACCTACCACTAAAATCCCTACCGTCCTGCAAATTCGTTTTTACCATCGAATAAAAAACAAGGCAGTATTTCAGGATCCTCGTAGTACAGACAGTCGTCGTGGCCATGTCTGTCTAGATTAACATCATCTTTCATAAGCTTGTTAGAACACCATTGTAAAAAATTCTGTCCGTTTCTACGGGTATATAGGACGCTTACCTTAAGAGTTCCAATTTCGTGAGCCAAATAATGATTCCTCTCTAAGCCCATCGCTTAGAAGTTAAAAATGTAAGCCGACTTCTGTGCGTTTTCCATCTTCGAAATTTTTCACAAAACTTCTCCTCATATAAACAAAACAATAAAATACTTACAAACAATGGTTCTAAAATGAACCTTTTGAAAAGACCGTTTTGTTGGTACTGCACTAAGGCGATATTTAAAAGTTAATTGGGCTAAACGCATAGTTTGAAAACATCCTCCCTGAAATTCTGATATAACTCCAATGGCAAACATAGGACAACTTTTCTTGTACATCGTTCCTCCCCCTGCTCACTGCGTTAACGAAGCTTTTATTCAACACTTGTAATTCAAAAACGTACGAAACTTACCGAAAATTCCTTTGTTGTGCTCCCTCCGACCCGAAATATGTGAAACCCGACTACAAACAAGCATGCCATTCTCTTTTTTTCGCATTTCTTTTGTTTGCTGTAAACTAATTGCCGTCATTGCCTGTCGTCATAATATGAACCTTCCCACTCACGATACACACAATACTCGTACACATGCGATATCAACTAGAGTGTCCCTTTTCTGTGAGAACCCCCAACGCCACCCAACCCAGCCGAATATAAAACTCCTAGAACATGAAATTTATGGGTGTGAACGTTTTGTTGGTTTTTGAAATATTTTTCACTTGTTTATACGTGACCTGTGAAAGACCCTTCGCATAATGGGTATTTTATATGGTAGCAAGTTATAGGTGAACTTTGACAGGAGCCTTTTTTTTCTTGTCAGCTCAAAGCTGAATTATGTTTGTTTGAATAGGATAAGGCAATTAATTAGACTGGAAGCGAAGAGATTTTCTGTTGGGATAGCGGCGATAAACTATAATACACAAGGACACTTGATATGGAGGATCATATTTCGAAGGAAACACAGTGCACAATGTAAGTAGCGAGTAAATAGTTTAAACATTCAAATTTTTGCGGATTTCCCTCGAACAATAACAATAAAGGACAAATTATGGATGCTTCATAAAATTAATTTAAAAATTCACAAGAAAAAAAAAATACAATAACAAAACGACTTGAGTCTCTGAATAACAGGATCTGAGGATAATACACTCAAAGCAAATAAAGTCGTATTTCCTGCCACTACAACCATTTTGTCCTTTACCCAGTTATACACAGCTACAGCCTCTCGTTTATCCTCGGAGAAGAATAGAAATTTCGCAAAATTTCACTTTGTTTGCATACATTTCCGATTATTTTTAACGATGGTGTCTGTGTGAAAGAGGTTTCCCTTTGCTGGCATTCCTAAATCCTGTCGAAAGGGATTTCATTTGTTTTATTATTTTGAGTAGTTTTATGAGAGAGGAAGCAATTTTCTGTGGGCCGTGCGTCGCGCGGGTGGCTAAAGCTTATTTCAGTGAATTCCTGCTCTTCTTCGGGGCTGGAGTGGAATTTCTACCAGCATAGCTCACATTGTCGCGTAATGTTTAAGGGTAATCCGGTTGGTTAGGTAATTATTGTATTTTTGTTGAATTCGTTTTCCCGAATTCCCAGGAGACACAATTAAATGAATTAAGTGAGTGGTTGTGACTGTTCTTTTCCTTAATTTACGTAACGTTTCCCAATTCCTCTGGATGTTTGCATTTTGTTTATTTTTTTTTCTTCTGGATTTGCATCTACATTCGCCAGAAATCGCCTAGAATACAGAGATGAACTCGCTGGCGAATGCAACTTTCGTCAAGGAAACTTGAAGCGAACAAAAAAAACGAAATGCTAGGTATAACCGTTGGAAAGTGTTTGCTCCAACCCTGGCTGGTTCAAATAAAGCTCTTTCGGTCGGTTAAATTTATGCGCATTTGCCTAAGGACATCTGGCAACGTTACCAATCTTTAGTCGCCAACGGCTTTAAATACCCTGGAAGAAGGAACACGCATGACGCCAAGTGACACAATCTTGGTGGCTAATGGTCTGGACCTCTTTTCTGCAGATATATGGTGCACTGGCAGTTTATTGTCGCAATGGCCTGTGTAAGGAATGCGTCTGGTTCAATATACATACTAATCCAAAGTCATTAATCCAGAAATAAGTCACGACAACCCTTTCAAAGTTCATAAATCGATTATATTAGGCAAACGATGATCGAATAGCTTCAATTTTTAATGTTTTTTCTTTGCTTGCCAAAGTACTGATCTTTATTGAAAGCAAAAGAAAAATTGTGGCATCAACATTGATAGCTAAAAATTCAAACCAATTGCAAACCAGTATAACTAACCCGTTTATTAAAAATGAACGTATAACTAAACCTTAAACGAATTAAGTATAAAGCAACAACGGGCCACGCTTAGTGTAAATGGGAGTTTTTCGAATTCCACGCTGGTAGTCCGCGATACACAAAACCAACTGTGTTGTAGAGTTTCTCTTCGGTCTTCTGATGAATAGTGCACACCGCCTTGGCAAGACTCCCCTCATAGTTTTCCATCGAGATCCTCGCATTTTTCGAGTTCGTAGCTAATGTCCAAAAGAATTAATATACCTCCACAGACAAATGTGCTCAACTTACGTTTGATGGTGCCTTTCTTCCAATGCGGCTTGTCTATATGGTGCCAGTGCACTACGTCATCGCTGCTCGACGGCACCCATTCGCTAAGAAGTGTTGTTGCGATTTTATCCACTTGAAAGTCGAAACCTAATTGCAAAGTGCCCACCACAGCTGGACTAAATCACTATGTTATGAAAACGGTTTAAGAGATGGGGGTGATTTTAACATACCAAAGAGCTGCATGGTAGAACAAGTGTGAACCGATCATTTCGCTGTGGAACCCTTGGGATCGCAAGCGAACAGAATCGCATCCGAAGAGGAACACGATGCATTTCATTTGGAACTTGCTTATCTTGCGACCATTCAGGTATTGCAGACCAGAACCGTGACCGCAGTAGCTGTAGGGAGTTAACAGTGATCGGTGAAAAGTATTTAAAGAAAACAAATTTCACATCAGCTAAGAAATCTTTAGACTATTAAAAAGTTCAAGGATGGGTCTTTCAGTCAAAAATGTTCTCATTCTGTTGCTTTAGTTCCCCCGTCACAGACCTATCGCAGGCTGTCAAGTAGATGACTTCCAATATGCCTCTTCCGAAGCCGTCATCACATTAACAGAGTTGAACATGTTGCAAAAAAAAATAAAAAAATCACCTATAACCACAGGTATGCATTACATGCTTTTAGTGCCTGAGTGGTGACGCAGTTAATCAGTATTCTGATTTGATTACCCATTCCCGACCACTGTCGAGCAAAATGAATATGTAAAAGCCAACCAATCTGCATTGCCGAGTGGGGAAAATGTCCAATTTTGGCGTTAGTTTAGTCGGAGGCAGTGCGTGTGAGTTGAAAATAAATAAATAAACAACACACGGGATGCGAAAAACATGTTGCGCGTCAATCAGAATGTGGTCTACCTATATTTTGTGTGGTAGTTTGTTGCCGCAGCACTTGCAAATTGACTCCATAAATGTTGTGGCATGTGAAACGGATGCTATTCATGGTATTTGTATTATGTGGACAGTGGTTTAGTTGGTTATATGATAACAATTGGTGGCTCTGAGAAAAACCACAATCCAATACACATGGCATCTTTGAAACGACGATTTGTTGCTGCATGAAGTGTTTTTGACACTTTCGTCTTTGAATGGCGGTGTTTGTTGTCCTCCGACTCATTCTCTCTTTCAGATATTCTTTGGATCACTTATAAAACCAGACAAATTGCATACATACATCACCACCTGATGGAAACATAACCCCTAACTCACATATAACAATCTGCTTCATCAAAAATATTCATAAATTCCTCCAAACTGGGCACAGTGCTGTACGTGCACTTCCAATGGGGCAACCAGTAATTAAAGAAACTCTTCATCCTGTCCTCCATGTTCGGTAAATTGCAATCTAAATTGAAAATCCTATTTAGTTTTTGACACAAACTTAATAATTCAATCGAACTGCACCTGGATTAACGACACATCGTCCCCTATCGACATCCACCATGAGATAGCCATTTTTTATTCGTGATTTGTAGCGTTCAAACAGTCGAACAAGAATGTGAAATGAGCTCATCCGACAGAGCTCCTGCCAGGGATTCAGAACCTCCCAGTAAAAGTGATCAATGCGCTGAAAATCGACCAATTCAATGAAATCCAATTTGTGGATGTCGGTGTGTGTGCAAACTTACTTCGTCGAGAATCAAAATGCAAGGACCAAATGGGATTTCCCCTTCCGATGGAATCCGAGTGAGAAATTCATAAATGACACGCGATGTGGTGGTAGTTCCATCGTCTTCTACGTCGCTAATTTGGTTGGGGGCCAATGCTAGGCTGGCTTGTTTCATATGCTCATCGGTTAGGAGATGGCGTTGCTGGGCTAATAGACTGAGGAGTACTCGCTGTTCACAATCAAGGCTGGAGCGAGAAAGGATGTTAAAAGAAACCGATTGATAATGCATGTGATTACTTATTGGCATCGCAGAATTTGTCGACCTTCTTAAAAATGGCTTCCTGTCGTTCTTTGCAATGGTTCTTTACATTTCCACACAGGAGGCTAACCCATGGCCCCATGAACGTCTTGAGTTCAGCAATAGCTTCCTGAAAATGGTGTAACGTTGAGCATCTGCAAGAAATGCGAGAGATTATCTTACCGCCACACGACTCTCGAGAATGGCCATGCCACACCAGTAGTTCTCCAAGTCCTGGTTACTAGTTGAGCCAGTTGGAAAGGTTGAGAACTCGGTGAATGAATTGGTCAACGTCGAGAATTTCTCAAACAACTGAGCTGGGAATGATACTCAGCATACTCCGCAGTCAAAATAGCACATTAGTTACTTACTTTGATTATCGCCAGTCAAGCGGAGACATATTGCATCAGGGTACTCCTTCATACGGGGATGTTTTAAAATCGAGAGATAGATCGCTGCATCCGCAGCTAATACCTCTCGAAAAGTGGAATATGTTGTGTCGTCGCGTTGTTCTTTGCACAATTGTATCACTGTCCACTCTTCGGGCAGAGACGAACATATTTCACGAACCCGTTGCATGCCTTCAGTCGAGTTTTTTACATTGTCCAGCAGAGTTATATCGTTTGCGAGCTTTGATTCGATTGGCTTCTTCTTTTTCTTCAGATACTCCACCGCGTATCTGAACAGCGGGCTTCTGCAACAAATATACACTCATGTTCTGTCGGACGAAAACAAAAACAACTCACCTATCGAACAGTCTCATATTCTCATCAGTCTTTTTGGTTTTGTGTGGAGCACCTTCCGCTGGAAAGGATCACGTCATTGAGGAATGATAATACTCATGAATTTAACACTTACTTGCGCCACTATAACGTGACTCGAATCCAGTACAAAGAGATTTAATTTGATAAAACAGTGAACGGTAAATATCTCCATTGGAGTAAGCTTCTTTGGCGTGGTAAAGCAGGAATTCTAAAAACTATTTGATCAGTATTCATAGCACAGATTAATTTGTTGAAATACATACCCCTGTAATCAGATCCAGCACAATATCCAAAAGACAGTAAGGGATCTTCAGACATATTTATGAAATTTCTTTACAAATTCTGGATTGGATTCACCTTTGCTGTTTGTTTGTTTCAGTTTCTAAATGTCAGAAATCGAATTTGAAATGAACGATGATCGCCGGAAATTTTTAGTGTTGAATGATGTCACTCGATGGGTGTGTCCAGACATCGTTAGGAGTCGGTAATGTAGGTAGGTAGTTAAGTAATAGCAATTGATTCACAGCACAGACTGTTTATTCACGCGCAATATGATATTAAACGGGTGGGACGGCAGTTATGGTGGCAAGAAATGCTTACGACATCAATAGATCTTCTAGAAGGTCGATTTACAATAAATTTCTCTTGTTGGTTCTGCAAAATTCAGATATCGCTCTATTTTTAATTTGTGATTATCATCTATCATCTTTGTCGATTTTCGCTCAGGTCAACGAGTAGGTTTTAAACACAAACATACCAAGCCAAGCATAACTAATGGATACATATTATCCATCGATTATGGAAGAAACCAAACCAATGGTCTGTTTTTAACCAGGCTGCAGTTATAAATGTACTATCAATCCCATCCTTTCCTTTAGCTAGAGGTCAAGCGTTAGCTTTACCGAATCTATGAATTATTCAGCGCCGGCAGTGCGTAACATAGCAATATATATCAAATACAAACCAATGTTGACTTTTACCAAAGTCTATACAAGCAAAACGACAATTTAATGCCATAAAATATTTGTAACGATTCACAATTTAGAGAGTAAATTAAATTCCGATTTCGTTCACCACAAACATTCCATTTGGAATTACCACGAGAAGCAGTTACCCACACTATGGAGTTGGGTCAACTGACCCATTTTTTCGCACAACAATGTGCATTGGCATCAGTGCACTGCGTTTTGGCCAACGAGAGAATTTCGATTGCGAAACACTTTTATCGCTATAGCGTTACCCATAACAATGGGGTCACGATGCGGCTGGCGACTGTTGTTGCTGATAGTGATGGCCCCGTTCAAAATGCGTGGTCCTGCCTGCAACTACATTTTGTGGACGTACAGCTATAATTATCGACGTCAGTGACATATTTTCCTCCTATCATAACTAACAAAACTAAAATAAAATAAAATGTTGAGTTTGACCAATTTAACCAAGCTGCAAAGTCACACCTATAAATTCCAAACTAAAAACCATTTTGTACTTTGTTTTCCAAACTTGCAGATATGACCAAGCTCACATAAACAGTTTGTTTAAGTCGCAACAATGTACATCATGTCATAAATTTTACTAATTCCTACCTGCGGCTGAGAAATAGAATAAAAACATTACCCTATAAAGGTATAGGTATCTAAACACATTAGAAAACACGGCTGAGTTTTTGGGTCAGCGATGGGTTTGGCATAGTACATCACTGGATTTGTGTTAATGCTTTTCATGCTCGCTTTTTGCGGATATCCTGCGAATAAATCACAATTTACTCTTCTCCGCATCCTTTCTTGAATAAAAAGAACTCCGTTTGTCGTATTATTTGACCTAAATTATGCAAACGGAACATGGAAGAATTTCCTGGAAATGTTCAACTGTCAATGTAGTTGTTACCTATACCTGGTACTCTTTTCTTATGAACTTCGAATAAGGCCTCGATAGTGCTTAAAAATGTTGCTTTCCTTTTTTTACATTGAATGTTTAGTTTTATTAATTCCCTCTTTTGAATTATAAACACTTTATTACCTACTGCTTTGAAAATGTCAAATAAAAAATAAGCGAATAGACTAGATGGGTCGGTAACGTCACTTTTCCTACGTCGGTCACATATGCGAACTGTCAACTTATGTCGTTTTCGATTTGGCTTTTCAGATTTTGATCTGAGATATCAGATTTCTGCTGCCAAATCGAACATAAAATCCGAATTTGATTGGTTCTTATGTGTATTCAGTTGACCGCAAAAAATATATTTTTTCACTTGCACTGGAACACATTTCGAATTAATTTAATATAAAGAATCGTTTCCCTACTCGAAAAATTAATAATTCAGTTAAAAAAACAATCCTTCCAACGATAAACAATTCTTCACAGCCAGCTGTATGTCATACACATTGGTATTAGTGAAAGTATGTGTGAAATCTGAGAAAAAATCGAGATTTCTCTAAAGAGAGTCAGATCAAAAAAAATATTGATTTTTTTGGCAAATCGAACATGAAAAGCAATCTCAATCAAAAAAAAGATTGATTTTTTCTCAAAAAAATTGATCTTTTTGCCAAATCGAAAACGACATTAGTACTTAATCACGAATTTATTGATTCGTCGTCTACCCCTCCATAAACTTCAACTGAAAAAATTGTCCATGTGACCGAGCTAAGCCAATTAAAATGAGACACATCAAGCCAGGCAGCTGCTGTCAGACTAAGCCACTAAACTAGGTACTTGAACGTGACCAATTTCTTGATAGAGTGTTTCGCGAAGCCCATTTTTTTCACAGATTGGCTATCATTTGGGTTCAAATGTCAAAAAAACTTGTAGGTAAAAAAGTTGGTTTCAAATATTGTTAAAAAGCGCACTGTTGCCATTACGTCAACTTCTTAGCTTTAACTAAGAAAAAAATACATTTGAAAACCGTACGTTTTCAGTTCTACAATGCTGTTATCCTGTTTTTTTTTTGCACTTAATTACAAACTTTTCAGGAAGTTTTTAACATAATTGTGCAAGCTGTTTTGTTTTCCTACAAGTGTTTTTTAGCTGTCTTTTGGTTTTTTTCTTCTTCTTATTTGACACTGAGGTTGTCGCGAACTACCCCATTGACTACGAAGTGGACAGCTCATTTATATGGTTTGTAGTCGAAAAGGTGACGTTACCGACACATCTGGTTTTTTACATTCAGGTATCTAACATAGAGTTCAGATAAATAATATAGGTAGTCGACTTAAGATTACTAAATTAAATAAATAAATATACATAAAACGTCCAAACGTCCATGTGACGTATCTGTCATAAAATTATATTTTGGTCAAACAATCTCTATATAAGATCGACTTTATTTTGAATCGCCCTGTAATTTATGAGGTTAGAAAAATACCTAAACTTTCCAAATTCCATGCATCTAAATTGAAGCCGCCATTTTCATAGAAAAACAAAGCACCTTCGGAAATAATAATCCAATCCCGTTTCAGGGGAATTCAAACTAAAAGTCAATGGTCAATCAACCGTCTAAAGGAAACCAAAACAAAAGAACGAATCGAGGTAATCCCCTCATATTGCTTCCAGAGAAAACAACTCAAACTCAAACCCAAATGGACTACTGATGTGACAGAATGCCTTCCAATCTGACAGCGTGTGATATTATTATTCCACTGTGATTGAGCTATCAATATTTAATTTCGTCCTACCAAGAGGGTTTTCCTTGGTTTAGTTTCGCTCTGCTCAAGAGCACACATATATCCACAAGAATCTAACGTCTTCCTCGTACAATTTGCGGCAATAAAATAAATTATTCCCTTCCGTTTTTTTTGTGTCAGCTTCTCAAATTTTATAACATTGGAATTTGGAATACCAAATTTGATTACGCTGCAAGCAAACGCTTGCCATATTCTCTTCTCGTTTACCGCACAAACACAAACACAACCAACGAAGATGTAAGTTGAAACCAGAGACAATGATTTGTCTATGGTTGAAACAAGCATGAACATTTATTCCTGGAAAGTGGTCTACTATACACATGATAAAAAAAAAAGATGGAAGAATATAAATGCACAAAATTTGCAGTCGTATGTAAATAGACAGACAAAGAACGGAGGACGGAGCATCAGTAGCAGCGGAGAATACAGGGAAAAGCAGCAAGGATAATGTAATGCGCTTATCGGCTGCAGAAGGAAGAGTTTCTTGTTTTCTAGCACCACCAGCACCACCACAGATAACAATCTTCAAATTTTAAATTCAAATTTTCTCTCCTCCGTTGTCATCGTGTATCCTACGTATCTTTGGTGTCACTTTCAAAAATCTAATTCCGCTGAAGGACTTATCAGCATAAGCATAGACGACGACAACACGACACGACACGCCACAGCCATAACCTCACAGTACGGTTATAATATGCAATGCAGTCCTCGAGAAAGGCGACAAAAATTCATCAAAAGACCACAAAACGGGAACAAATTTGCATTCTAATTGGTTTCGTATACCAACAAATTAGCTGACTTAAAGTTGTCTGCGAATTATATCTCATTCGAGTTCAATTCCTCCAAGGACATAGGCAGGGGACCCGAGACTGTCTTCCGGAATTCCACATTCTGTCCCCCCGAAATTATTAACCCCAGAGATTTGGTGATTTTGCACAAATCACTATAATTGGCCACTTCATCAACACTTCTAACCAAAAATGTGCGTCATTTAGCTACCTTGCCCCGGACCCGGACAGTGAACATGAACCCATGAAGGGGTAGGTATGTGGGTTGTAATCTGATTTCCTTAATCAATCACAACACTGAACTGCCGCACTAATAGCGCTAGCGCCTTGGTGGGAACTGAGAATCAGTGGACAATTGGGTGGTGAGGCCATTCCGGGTGGTCTTGAGAGAGAGAGTGATGAAAGTGACTTTAATGAAGCGTCAGCCACAGCAGAGATGGTTTCGTGACACACACATACATGCGAGAATGCGATGTGTATTCAAGGAGAGCGCGCGGAGAAGGTTGAAACTCTTGGGTGAAGTTTTTGCTTTTTTCTCCCCAAATTTTGTTTTTGAATTGATTTAATTAGCGATAGGGACGAAAACAATTTGATGGAGCGCTCAACCGTTAAAACGGAATGTGAAGTGGCTTTTGGGGCGACGCAAGAAGTTTAATTAAAGATTTGCGTTCATACCAAACTTCTGATGGATGGTGTTGTTTTGGGCGGCGTTTTTGGGTGTGCGATCAACTACTAGTACTTGGGCTAAGATTTTTTCAGCACAGTCTGGTCTTTTAAATGGCGGAACTTACTTTTGGAAAAGAAGTCTGCCATTCCGACAATTGAATTAAATAAATGCCATGCATTCACGATTCTAAGCGGTCTTTCCAATGGCAAGCAAAATAGTAAAAATTCGTGATAGGATTATACAGTGATTCGCAAAGACACTCGGCGCCTTTGTTCCTACCTATCACAGCGTAATTTTTATTACCGACTGTAAAAGCAAAAAACTGATTAAAGCGAACATAGGTATCTGTTAATTTCTAAATTCTTTATCAACTGAAGAAGAAAGAGTCAGCTGCTCAAGTTGTATCTTTTTTTTTAAAATATGCAGCAGTTTTGTCGTGTTTACCACATTACCGACAATATTTAAATTGAAGGACAAATACGATGGGCACATTTCAAAATCATAACCAAAAATTAAGGTCTGTAAAAACTGAAACATATCAAGCGCCAGCGATTCTATTTACACGATTTTTGCATTTTTTCAATCATCATTTTTGTTTATAAAACCGGCTTTACTTGTTACAATTTATTGCTACTTATGTTATACAATAAAGAAAGCATTTTTGTCGTCAAAACTCGATATAATATATATTTTTTGATTGATTGCTAAATGCCAAAACTCAGGTTTTGCGCGGAAAAGTACCCACCTAGAATTTAATTGAATTTATATACCACAATCAATTTTCAATTAGACTCATTGTGTCTGCGACTTTTTCGGATGCGTGGGTGGGATGTATACACTGAACTTCATTTTGTGAACGCTGAATGCTACAAGTAAAAGACAAGTGTTCAGCCATTTCAATTGACGCACCCACCAACGAGGTATAAATTTCGCTTGCACTAGAGATTACAATATATAATTTCTTACAGGAACACCCTGTGCAAACGAAAAGTTATACCAGAAAATCTCTGCGCTTTGTTTCCTATAAAAAAACACTACGCTACAGTCAAATAAATCGAAAATAAAGCTTCCTTAAGAACGTACAAAGACTAAAACCATCGGCAGAGGTCAATCCGTCTGATGGTTTGAGTCTACTCTACGTAAATGCTTTCACCAAACTTGCCCAGTCAAAGCTTGCAGAAGCCGGCAATTTATTTATAGCCCCATGTGTGACGTCTTTCACGCACACACAAAAACCAAGTTGAAGCTTTTCATATACAAAGCGAGCGCACATGGACGAATTATATAAGGACACCGGTCGCCGGGTGAATGAAAGTCGAAAGTGTGTCATGCAAATGTGAACATAACCACACCCTCTCTGTAACCCAAAAATACGTCCAGCGAAAATTGAAGCTTTCAATGGGCGCTAAGCTTTTGCGTCACATGAAACGAATATTCCTTGATGCTGGCTGGATGGACCACAAGTATCTTCTACCCTCAAGTCGTTTATGCTTTGTCTGCGCTGGGCTGCATAAATTCGATGCAGCGGGAAGGCGCTAAAATTGGCGCCTCCATCATCTAGATTTCTTTAGCTGCAGCAGCTGCTGGAAGAGTTCCAACTTGCCGCATGTGGTTGCGTGACGACCAGCACCTACTGCTGCTGTTCGCTAGTGTTCAACATGAGAAGTGTTTGTTGTCAGGATATTAGATTCCTGGTGCTAGGAGGAGCTCTTTGGGTGGGTGCATTGCACGATGATTTAGAGAAGAGTTCGTTTTTTTGGGCGTTGGTAGTTGGTTTAGTAAAGTTCAAAAGTTACACACACACACACGATTTTCGAATTGCGTGCAATGTTGACGTAATTGGATTCCTTATTACCTATCATCGCAACTTTTGCAGTAGGTAGGTAGATATACTTACGAAGTGATATTAAGGCGATACGGCCAAAGGGTAAATATAGATTCTGGTACGTACTAAAGCACGGGCCAATAATGTAGGGGATGACGACGTGAGGTGAATTTATATGGACGACAAATTGAATGTAACATGGACTGCACTGAATGAATTTTTTTTAACGCTTATCGTTACCCTCGACGTAGTTTTTTTGCGGTCAAACGTTTTCGCTGTTATTCCAATTTTGCGACGAATATTTTAGGAGCTCTCTTCGATGGATCATCTGTGTCCACCTGTGTGAGTTGTAGATATTGTTTATTTTTATTTAAGCATATTTCATGCTGCAGCATGATCAGTCCATTTCCAAGGAGGACTAAAAAGGGTAAAAAATATCTGCACAACAATTTCTGTGACAACTTTGTATAGTGATTTACCGCCAAATGATGTTTTAGTAAACTACCTGTTTATTTTATTTTGAGCTAAGAAAATCCGTCGTATTTCCCCTCAGGAGCAATAAGTACACTTTTTTGGATTATCAACTCTGGAGCAAGCGACAATTGACAATGAAAAAAGTATTTGAGGCAGTCCCGGTTATTCGATCTTCACTCTGTGTGATGGTTGTTTTAACAAAAGTAGTGAATCTTTCACCCACCTCAATGATGACTGTATTTACCTTACCTTCGTTTTATTTTTTTTTGGCCAAACGAACCAATTATTTTGCGAAAATATTAAATTTTTGATCTAGATTACTTTTTAAAAATATCAATTTAGCTAGCGCTAAAATAAGTTTTACTTAAAAAGTTGGTGACAAAACTTTGAATATCAGTGACAAGTAAACAAAGAAAAAAAAAATCTCATGCCAAGTTTATGCCGAAAACAAAATTTATAACTTAGATGATATTATTTAGGTATGAAGGGTATTTCTTAGAAGTGGCAACACTTTTTCCAACCACAACCAATTTGACAGCTGACTGTTTATTTGTACAGGCTACCCCTACATGAACGTCAACTGAAACATCTGCTCTCACGACCGATTTCCCCCAATCAGAGCCGAGTTTCATCTAGTGAGAGAGCTGTCAGACTGGCCGCATTCAAGAATCTAGTCATCTTAAGTCGACTAGATTGGCCTGGATGAGATGTAACCTGAACGCAAAAACTAGATTGGTCGGGAACTTCACGTTTTCTACGTCAGCCACATATGAGAACTGTCAACTTAGTACCTACTTAGTCACGAATTTCTCGACTAGATTCGTCGGCTACCCCTCCATAAACGTCAACTGAAACATCTGCTCTCACGACCGATTTTCCCCAATCAGAGTCGAGTTTCATCTAGTGAGAGAGCTGTCAGACTTACTAAACTAGATACTTGAACGTCCCTATTGTACCTACCGTATAGTACCTATAGACTTACGAGTTATGGCTTATGATACAGCTGATCGCAAAACTAGTCAACAATTCGACTTTGAGTGCCACTGTCAGTACTATACATTTAAAGTGTGATTTGACAGGTAATGACGAAGAATGTTTCTAATTTTATGTTGATGTTTCTACTAATAAAGTTTACACCGTTGTCATAGCCATGATCTGTTTCTGTTTTATTTAATTTTTAAGTGCTGTAACTTTTAAACACCATTTATGCTTGTAATATTTCGGTAATGAAGTAGATGAAGTAGATATGACTGCCTATCAATTTTACTCACATTTCTTGTACGAATGGCAGGGGTGTTTGAATGTAGACGAGAATATAATGTAGGTAAAGTATAAAAGAAATAGCCCGATTTTTACCCAGATTTCAGAAAAAATACTTTTTTTTACTTTGGAGAACTGTGTTATCATCGCTCCATCGCTTTTTATAAATCGTCAGGGATTGCTATATGAGAGTCTATGCCTGGTTTAGTCTTGACGGCAAGGATATTGAACTTAGAAAGCTACTACATATAGTTTCTATTATACGAATCTGAGAGTAAGTCGATCTTTAGTATTTTCCCAAACCACCAATTCTCTTGAGGCTCAGTGGAATCCGCAGGGATTTTTGTCTATTATGAACATTTTTTCACATGACATCTAAGCCTGAAATGCTCGCTAAGTTTTGATTTGTAGGTTAGTTTTACTTAGACTGTTGCATATTATTAGCCTTTTTCTTGTTCAGTTAAAAGTTGCTTAGACTGTCTCATACTTGGAGGCTAGGATTGATTGAAGCAGTTCCTTTCTTTTCATATGGTATATTCCCCTATCCCGCAGAAAAGTGCACCGCTCCTTGTCTTAGTAGAGAATTTGCTGTCTCGTTATCCATAACACGTTCGTGGTCATTTCCTAAAGCTTCAAATGCCGTCCCAACTAGGTGTAATACAGCCAAACGGCATTTTAGCAGGTCTCTTATACACCGATCTAAGTCGTATACAATCCCAAATGATGTATAAACAAAAATCGCCAACACCAAAAAAACATTTCTATAGGTTCTGTTCTGTTCTGCCAGCGGTAGCCATTCCTTAATTGCTCGTTCGAGTTCAGTTTGCTCCGGTATTGGCAACTGATAAAAGCACAACAATACAAACAAACAACCCTCAGCCCAAAAACAAACACAATCCATTTGCATTGAAAAAATGAAAAAAAGCAAAACGCTACTAAAACCATAAAGCTTGGTTGCAGCAAATTAGATTTGTTGATTCCTATTCTGTTGTTGTTCCTCTTTAAGCAAAATGTAAACAAATTCCAACGGCATATAAAACATCAGGAGGACATCATCATCATTATCATTCCCTTCCACATCAATGCAACCAACACCTCTCCACCCATCCCCTCGACACAAAAATTAGGTCCATTCCAATGGTGGTATCGACTGGGAGAAAGAGCCCAAATTCTCATACACAACTTAACGAACCATAAAATATTTATAGTAAACTTAAAAGTCACACCGTTACGCACACTCGCATCCACACACATGTTCAACAGCAGCGGGACACTATGTGTGTTTATATTTTTTTGTAAGGGATGTCAAATCGTGAGATATAAAGATTCATTCTCTCCCTCATCCAGAGATGGTGCTCCTTCCAGCGCATGGGTGTTCCTCAAGAGGGTGGCTTTTTTTCTAACAAGGTGTCGTTACACGCATAAATTTCACGAATTTCATCGCTGTCGGTTGTGTGGTCGTAGCTTTTTAGGAACAAAATTTAATATTATACACAAATTCTTATATCTTCTTAAAGAAAAAAAAAAATCCTTCAACATTCAAGATAATCCTGAAAAGAACTCCTCAGTCTGGGATTACCAAGGACTATCGTATTTTTTCCGGAGTTTTATCATTTTATTTTCAACCAACTTGAGTGGGATGCTGTATCGTGGATAAGTGTGAAAAGTTCAAAGGACTGTGCAGACTTGATATTTCGCAAATTTAAAGTTCTAGACGTGGGTTGTGATTGAGGGAAAAAAAGCGAGGCGTGAAAACTAGGTGTGGTGGGGGCTACATCAATTAAGTCAAAAAATAAGGACATTTTTGCTTCGAACGAAAAAAAAAAACAAAAATTCTCGAGTCCTTCTGCGATTGAGATTTTTTTTCCCCCATTCAAGTTTCGTTCACTATTTTCCAGGTTTCGAACGAATCGTTTAGTTCATCTGCGAACAGTTATCCGTGTGATGCTATTCCACCCTCAAACTCTCATATTGTTTACATTTTGTACAAAGTCTTCATGTTCTCTTTCGGCAAATGAACCTGCACAAGAGAAACTTTAAACATAAGAGAACTTCTCACATGTACCACTTCGTCCTCCTCCCACAACTATACGCCGCCCGTTGCTTCTAATGCCGTCGCTCTGTCATCAAAAAAGTCTATAACTAGCCCGCAAACAACCCAAAGCCGAAGAGAACGATTCTGAACACAAACAAAACATTGTCAGCACATAAAATCATCAACAACATCAGGAGCGGAAGAAGAGCAGCATCGCGCACCACCACCACTACCACCAGCAGCAGCATCAATTCATCTGCTGTACGCGAACAGTCTACTACTTTCGTCGGTGTATCGATCCGTACACATCACCACAATCATCATCGTCATCGTCGTCAGCAGGACTTTACTTCTTCTCGGTGTCCTGTGTGTGCTATAATTCACCTCTGAGGATATTTCGGTGAAAAACTACTTATTCTCCATCAAGAGGATTAAAGTCAAAGGCTTACTAAAGTTTGGTGATTTGAAAAATACAAAGAAAGTGTCCAACTGCATATCCCTGTCGAAAAAGTATCCAAAATCGAAAGTCCTTCTCGGGAAGGGTAGGGTCTTGTCAAAAAAAAAAAATATATATATATATATATTGAATCCTTGTGAAATTTCGGGTGTTGACAATTTCTTCACCCCCGTGTGTCTGTGTTTGTGTATATAAAAGAGGACAAGTTGCACTTCCAATTACTGTCCATCCCTAAAAAGTCGATACGATATTTCTAGATATTTACAGAAAGAAGTACTCAATCTCATCAAGTGCGGTTTAGCTCTGAATGTGTTAAAACAAATAATTGCAAAACTGTGTATAGTAAAAAGGATATATCCTTGCCATTTAAAAAATTCTTAATCAATTTAGATATAAGTGGGTGTGTTTGACGCATAGCACCATAGAACCATTGTACAGAAGAGGTAGCAGCATCGAAAGGGCGGTTTGGGTTGAAGGGGAGGAAAGTTGCTATTCAAAAAGGACATCATCGCACTTCCAGGCCGCTGTACCGTATATGGAGAGGATAAACTTAACGAAACCCGAGAGTCTACCACAGTTGGAGCTTGGAGGAGGATTTCTCTCATTGGAAAGTAATCCACAACAAATGAGTGTCTCTCGATAAAAATTAAAAATAAATCAGGCAGCATCCTTACCGCACAATATCCATATACGTGGAGCGAATATATATTTTTCTGGCGGTGTCCTATCCGATAAGTGTATTCGAATTTAATATTGTGCAGTTCTTCACATCGCTGATAAAAGTCGATGTATGTCATTATGATGATAAAGTAAAAAAACCGGACAAAAGAAGTAAATAATAATAACTGGAAACAGGGAACACTTGTTCGGTGAATTAGTGGCACGTTTAAAAAAACTGTTAAGCATTCGAAATAAGTTGTAGTTCTGAAAACAACAAAACTTCAGACGAGGATTATCGAATCAATTTACATTTGGAACATATCGTTGGAAAATTAAAGAGGACCTAAAGTCAAGATGGGAGCCAAGGAAAGTGTCGAAGCTGCGGCTAAAATGAACGTCGACGGATGGGGACATGTAGAGGTGCGTACCTAGCTGTGCTTTTGAAGTTTGTCTATTCTTTTGAACAGGGGATAGGTTCCTCGTGCTGATTGCCTACCAACAAATTTCTTTGGTCATAGTATACTGTGCGAATTTTTTTTTTTCCATTTAAGAAAAGTAGCGCCCTTACTTCGAAACTCAAAAATGTTAATTTTAGAAACTCCTGCAAAATGTGGGCTTTGTGCTGGAAGTTTTGGTGTGACTTGAAATTATTCATCATATTTCATTTGAACGAACAATTAGCTAAGTATAACTCACAGCTGGACAGGGCACGGAATGGAACTTAATGTTTTTTTATTGATAAATATTCATGACCTCTATGACGTATTCCTAATGTCACGCTCTTGATAGACGGATATACGAATAGACGGGATACTTGACAGCCATAATTATCTTTATTCATATTCGGAGAAACTGATTCAGTGTCTTCGTGGGTTTATTTTGATTATAAAAATCAACATGATTATTTAACGGCCACCGACCGGTGTGGAAAATACTTAGAGCATTTTTGCAAAACCTGAGGCTACTCCACATTTGTTCCTGAGTAAGTCCAAGATCGTTAAAAGATTTATGTGAAGCTCCACATTCAAAAATCAAGTTGCCATAAGGGGAAGTAACTGATTGCGTTTCGTATTTGACATGCTATGAGCTTGTGATCATTTTCTTTCATATTATAAGTGTCACCATTGAACGGAGTGCTGTTTTTTAAAGTTGATAACTTAAGAAGTTCTTATAATTAGCTCTAAGTTTGCGTTAGTCATCAACAGGCAAGAAAAAGTAGCAAACTGCAAGGCAGTGGTGGCCTTTAAAAAATTTGCTTTCAAGGGTTATAAAGAAAACTTTTGGACTGTGAAATAAATGGAAATCTCTGTTCTCAATTTAAAATCTTTTTCAAAAAAAGAAAGGTACCTATTTATAAAGAAATTCAAAAATACTGTACAGTGTTCCTAAAATTGGATTCTTAAAAAAAATTTCAAAAAAGTCTTCAAGTCCATAAAAAAGCTGTCCTTTGTTCTAGGATGTTGCTAGGGGCATTAAATGGAAAAAAAAAACAAAACAGAATCTGTCTAAATTTATTTACAATTGCAAAAATTAAACGCAGCAGAAACTAAAAACTTTTCTTCGCCCTGAAGATTTCCTCAACAAAAGTCGTATTTTTAGGATTTTAAAGATGCTCCGGTAATCTTCGAAAAAAAGCTGCGAACTTTTGTTAATAAATAGATCTAGTTCTTTTTTCATTTTTTCCCAAAAATTTTGGAATCATGTTTTTTTCGCGGATACCTAGTTTCAATTTTTCTTTCTGTTAAAAAATGGTCGGGGCTATTCCTCAAAAGAATCCCACGACAAGCTGAAAATTCGCCTTTTCCCAGGGAAAAAAGAAAACCTTTCTTATGTTTTTGTAAAATCCTACTGAACTTAAGAAAATATTTTTCTAACCTAAAGTTTTTTATCATCGTATTATCTGAATTGATTATTCGACTTGTAAATTTTCAACAAACAACCGCCTATTTGTATTTGGGTGTGGATTATATTCAATTCACTATCAAGCAGCCCTATAGGCACCCGGTACCAATGAGTTACAAATATACAAACCTAGCATGCAGCTTTTTTTCTAAATGTGGTATGTACCTCACAAGTTTTTCTGTAATACAATTTTACAGATCTATTGCTAAATCCCAGTTTCGGGATAATTCTTCGAGGAATTTTTGTACTTCTTGTGTTATAAATAAAAATCCATTTGATGAAACGCAAGCTCAGTTTCCTCTAGACCTAGCTCTACACAAACTTTTTGCAACAATTTAATGGATACAAATGTCATTTCTATGGCCACATGTGAACTAAAAAAATTGACAAAAATATTCAATGAAGGATTCAATGAAGCTGCTTCATTTATCTGCTGGTAGGCTTGAAAGGTGGTTAAGATGCTGGTCGATTCTTCCAAGAAGTCTGTTTCTGATCTGTTGTAGACCTGACAAATGACACAGATGGTTGGTTGCGTGGATTTTGGAAAGTTCTTCTTCCGTCAGGCGCATTTTTCTTTTAAGGTTTATAAATAGTTGACGCAACAGGTTCGGCTGCCCTCGACCTAGCTTCCCACAACCAATCGTTTTGTGTGATTTTTTAGTTTTTGGGACGAATAGAAAGGACCTGAAATTTTATGCAGAGTCCAAACTGATAATTGGGAGGCACTTTCATGACAGCTATACAGTCCGATATTTGTCAGCTGTTCGCGAGAGGTCGCGCAGTGGGATAAACCTTAAGATGTAATTTGGGTTTTTCCGGGGATCGAACCCGAGACAATTTGCTCAGTTTAGTCCATAGTATTTCTGATGGTTATAAAACGAGAATGGAAACGAATTTTGCATCTTTTCGTACAAGTTTGTCAGTCTTTCGGCTTCTTCATTGCCTGATGAAATGCCTTTGTTCAGGAGCCAGGAACTATGTAGGTTTCAAAATAGCTGCGGATAAAGATGCTTATACCTTTAGCCCCTGAGGTAGACTTACGGACTTCTGTCGTCACTAACAAGACCTCTGCATGAATGAAACTGCCAGAGTCCGGGAGAATAAAGTTTGCTGTCCAGCGTGTTCGTGATTTGACCGTCAGTAGTTGTCAATTCCAGAATCCAGATACCCATGATGGCTCCTTATAAGCTTGGTTCTTGGCGTGATTCGAAGAAGATTGTCTCTACTTATCAACCAAGACGTTTGCCCTATTCTGTAGTATCCACTAGTTGCCATTCTTTGCCTTGTTTGAATAAAAGATTTAATCTATATAAAGGGTGATTTTTTAGCTGGTTTGGTTTTGGCAACACTGGTTTTGACAGCTGACGTGTGTTTAGTACCTTGTGTCACTGTCAAACAGCTTCAGTTTGGTTTGCAATTTAACCATGGATCGTCTTACAAATGAACAACGCTTGCAAATTATTGAATTTTACTATCAAAATTCGTGCTCGGTTCGAAATGTTCATCGCGCGCTGCTTCCATTTTATGATCGGCATTCTCGACCTTCTGAGCAGTCTATTCGGAAGATTGTGACCAAATTTCGCACCAAATTTACTTTGTTGGACATTAAACCACCAACACGTTTACGTACTGTGCGTAGTGAAGAAAATATTGCGGCCGTATCAGCTAGTGTGACAGAAGACCGCGAAATGTCGATTCGGCGCCGTTCCCAGCAGTTAGGCCTTTGTTACAGCACTACGTGGAAAATTTTGCGGAAGGATTTGGGCGTAAAGCCTTTTAAGATACAGCTGGTGCAAGAACTAAAGCCAGCCGACCTACCACAACGCCGAATTTTTGGTGAATGGGCTCTTGGAAAGCTGGCCGAGGATCCGCTTTTTTATCGAAAAATTGTGTTCAGCGATGAGGCTCATTTTTGGTTGAATGGGTACGTAAATAAGCAAAATTGCCGCATTTGGAGTGAAGATCAGCCAGAAGCATTGCAACAGCTACCAATGCATCCCGAAAAAGCCACTGTTTGGTGCGGTTTATGGGCCGGCGGCATTATTGGGCCATATTTCTTCAAAGATGATGCGAATCGCAGCGTTACTGTCAATGGTGAACGCTACCGAGCGATGATAACAAACTTTTTTTTGCCCGAAATGGAAGTTCTTGACTTGCATGATATGTGGTTTCAACAAGACGGTGCCACATGCCACACAGCACGCGAAACAATGGCGCAATTGCGAGGCGAGTTTGGTGAACAGTTAATTTCACGTTTCGGGCCGGTCAATTGGCCGCCTAGATGGTGCGATTTGACACCATTAGATTATTTTTTGTGGGGGTATGCCAAGGCTAATGTGTATAGGGACAAGCCCGCTTCGATTGACGCACTGGAAGCCAACATCCATGCATTCATTCGTGAGATACCGGCCGATATGTGTGAAAGAGTATGCCAAAATTGGACTCAGCGGATGGGCTACCTGAGACGCAGCCGCGGTCAACATTTGCATGAAATTATCTTTAAACATTAAATTGCAAGGTTCAAACTATCGATTCAAATAAATATTTCATTCATTTTTTCGAATTTTTTGTGTTTTTTTTTTAAAAAAAGTTCTAAACCTCTTAAAAAATCACCCTTTATATAAAAATTGAGGCTTAAAATTGTGTTCGTTTGTCGCCGATTCACGCCTTAACGCATTTGCCGATTTTAACCAAACTTTCAGACATATTTGGTATTGGTCTATATATGGGTTTCGTGAAGTTTGGTTGAAATCGGAAAATGTATGTGTGTGCTGTGCGTGCGTAAAGAACATATGAATTTCCATACATTTTGTTGGACGGCTCGACGGATTTGAATGATTTTTTTTTATTAGGTTTGGCTTAAATCAGGGATGGTTTAGGAAAAATGAGAACTCGAAAAATTCTCAACAGGTGGCGCTGTAGGCACATTTAGTTTTTCATCTATCTATATATATATATCACAACAAGTCGCATTGTGTTTGAATAATTCATGTTCTGTTAATGTGTGAACCGATTTTGTATCTGGAAAATCTGACCGGACCAACTCGATTCCATCATTAGCGCGGAGAAAATGATCAAGAAATCTATGAAGTCGTTCAGTAGAGAGGTTCAACTATCGAAAGGGAGCTAATTTAATCGATTTTAGGCGGTACGAAGTTCGCCGGGTCAACTAGTTATATATGAAAAGAAAATATAAAATTATCCCGCGTAGTGCTAGTTTTTCTTGTTGCGCCACACTTATGCTAATTAACACTCCACCAGGAGCGTATACATGTAGCAAGTACGAGTAGTACAAGGATAAGACAAAAATGGTGTAGAAACTTGTTTGCCTACTACGCATGTCTTTATCCTAATTCATTGGGAAATGTTAATTTTTTATAAGATCACGTCCTTGCTAGTGATTCCAAGTTTTGAAACAAAAGTGAGGAGAAACAACCCAGAAGAGTTTCTCTGTCTGAGCCAGCTTTCCCCCATTTACAGCCTTCGTGTATCCGTACATACAGAGGCAAGAGGAATATGTGATGCTTTTGCGGTTAGAGAACGAGCCAACGACCAATTATCACCCAAAAATTGTGTTGTGTATTTTATTACGGATGTGTCCCACGCAAGCATACACAAACACATACATATTTATGTAGATATGGTGTATAAAACATTGATGTGTCCCTGGTGATAACAGCTTTACTTGCAAGTCTGTCTCTCGCTCTCTTCTAATCTACAAGATATAGGGTCCATGACGACGTGACACTTTCATTAAATTAAATAATAAATTGTTTATTATAAAAGGCACTGGGCCAACTCCGTCAGCAATAGCTGGAGCGAGGCAGGTTTATTTTGGAAAATCCTGAATGAGCTTGCACTATGTTTATGTACATGAGGCGTGAGGGTATGAGATGCTATATGAGATAATTACATTCTTTAAAGGATTGGAACTGGGGTATTGCTAACTGTGCAGTTATATTCCAATTCTAGTGATTGTTTACGTATTCAGGATTGTTGCGAGAGGGAGCAATGTATTACGCACATACGTGACTAGCACTTAAGTTTGTATATCGAGTAGAAAGGAAGAGGAACTAATTTCGGTCTCTTGGTGATATATTGAATACAGGTTTGTGTGACAATTGAATTTAAAATATAAAAAGTAAATCTTTAACCCTACTATACCTTAAGTTTTTTGGAGGTTTTTGCCGGACAAACATCCTAAGGCTTAATTTTCCCGAGAAAACTTCCCAATTCAACAGATCAAATTCGGCATAAAACTGTTGGTCCCCTCCATTTGCAAAAATAGGTTTCCCACCAACAATTTGCTTTAGAGATGCGAGGACTGTAGTCCTGTATAGACCTTTAGCGAAAATTATTTATTTTTCAAGCATATTCCTCGATCCAAATATTTTTTGTTTGGCGTTTACTTGATGGTGTTTTTCAACTTGAAGAAACTATTTCGCATGCAGGTCAAATTTGAGACGCGAGAAGCTTTCAAAATGTTCCTTATGGTGTCATTTTTTTCCACTCGGTCAATACTGTGAATCGCAATTACCAAAACCAAGATCAACGAGGGTTTGTATTGATATTTGGCAGCCAGCCACGGCGAATCCTTTTTTCACCCACCAATTACCGACATTGGCACTGACACGGGCACGCTCCTTCAGTTAGTTAAGACGGAGGGTTGTGAGTTAAACCGTCACAAGACACCTGAGTGCACCTTTGTGGGCCCATCGCGATCCCTGGGAACAAATTTCACTACAAAAGCTAAATACCGGTCCTTGGTCGACTCTACGAAGCTACTCCATTGGAGATATAGGGTATTTTGGTCTCCAAAGAAGTACCTTCCTAGAATTTTGCTATCCCATGACTTTTACAGAGTACCTGTGTGTGTGATGTCTTCCTTGACACATATGTCGCTACAGAATCTACACAGACCCGTGTCCGAAAGTCCCAATCAATGTTGCCGTTTTTTTTTAAAGTGTAACAAATTTTTTCAAAAAGAGTAACAAATGGGAGAAAAATGTAAACAAACTGAAAAAAAAAAAATTAAAATTTTATAATTTTACAAAAAAAAAACCCTTAATTGACCTACCTTTCCATTTTGTGTTTAACAAATAAAAAAAAAAACAAAAAAAGAAACAAACTTATTGACCATCGAAGTAGATTTCAATTTCTATTTCACGAACTTTATTTACCACGAGATGTAGAACATTCTCAACGGCGACGCGGCGAGACAGGAAAATATTGTTGTATTTTCTCGCACCCTCCCATTCCCATTCCCACTCGCAGTTTGACGTTTTGCACAACTTGTGCTCTGTGTAAACAAACAAATTGATTGACAGGAATTGGTAGAAGTTTGTTCCAAAGAAAAAACTGCTGCCAGTTCAACTTTTCAATATTTTTTAACGAGAAAAACGAAAAAAAAAATTCAACAAAAAGGGAAAAAAATAACATTGTAACAAAATTATAAAATAATTAAAAAATGTAACACTTTTTTACACTTGTATCATTATGGCAACGCTGGTCCCAATATTTTGACAGGATTTCTATCGCTCTTCGCAGGCTTTTCCTGCTTATCTTAAGGATTTCCTTGGTGCGTTTGTGGTCCATTTTTGGCCACAAAGCTTTGGGCACTCAATAGTCGGTAATGTCTGCCCATCTACGGGCTGCTTGTCCTTGTATGTTTCTTTCGTTAATTTCCTTGAAGGTACTAAAGGGTCGGTTGACGTTAACTTCCTCCTCATTTCTTGAATCACAAGAACTACTTAATGATCCGCAGTAAACGGTTTTCAAGGCAAACGATCCAATTGTGAATCTTATCGGAAAGTGAAACCAATCCTTCCCCTACTCGTATCGAAGATAGTTGCGCTCGATCCTTGAGAAAGTTTGGCATGAAGCTCATTTCTCAAAAATGTGTGCTAAATATGTGGGACCAATTCGTCTCTTATTCAATGGATTAGAAACTAACCTTCATTTCAAGTTATTTTGGATGACTTCAGGGCTTACACTCAACATAAAAATGCTGATGTTTCTTAAGGCTTGGTTTTTTGTCTCCGCCTCTTTTTCTAAAATCTAAAAACGTCTAATCCAACTCACTTCTTCGCTGATGTGAGTACGCTAAGCTTCGCATTATAATTTTAGGACTCACTTCCCATCATTTCGGCCGAAGAAATGGAACGGCTTGTTAAGTTTTTTCCAAATTCCGAACAGCATTTTAAAATGGGAGTTAGCAATAGATTAGGCGCAGTGGTTTAGTGGTTAGTGTGTTGGACAACTATAAGCAAGGGGTCCCAGGTTCCATTCCCGAAAAACACAAATTACAAGTTTTTTTTCCACTGCTCCACCTCTCGCGAACGGCTGATAAATATCTGACTGTTTAACTGTCATGAAAGAGCTTCTCATTCATCCGATTGGACTCGGCATATAATTATAGACCCCTTCCGTTCATCCCAAGAATGAAAAACTCACAAAAAATGAATGGTTGTGAGAAGCTATAGACTAAGATTCCATACGGACCTATGTCGCGAACGATATACTTTTTTAGCAATAGAGCGGGACTTATTTCTTCCAATAAGCAAAGCTGTCTTTCGCCTCTAAAGTGAAGCCCAAAACTTCAGCCATAATCCATAAGTTGGAGCTATATCCCCGAGACCGAAAAACTTTCCATTCTCGGCCGGATAACCTATGCAGAATTTTAAACAAAGTCATCAAGATTCCTGCGAAATGTCTATAGGTTTCATAAAACGCTGCAAGAAATATTTTAGAACTTTAGAGGACTTAACTGTGGTTCAGATGCAACCTTCGAGGGAATTTTCTAGGAACACTTGCCCCCACCAAGAAATATTCGACCCTCAATACCTTTTTCAAAGTTACCTACACAAAACCAAACACCTCTCAGCTTCCCATGAACACTTGAAGTCATTAGGCCTATCCGAACATACTTAAAAGTCCATTAAATATCCTATCTAACCTGACTGAAGATGTTATATCGAACAAAACAATTCCAGCCCATGACAATGAACAACTTCGAAGTCCATGCAAATGCTTTCATTTCAGCCCGGCCTGGCTGTCCATCATTGTTTGAACATTTAATTGGAAAATTAATTCAATTTTGCTCCATCCTTTCATATCTACTCGTTCGCTCATTTTATGGCAGTCCCGAATATTCGAATTAAAAATGCATTTTCCATACTTTGCAACATAATTGTTTGCAAATAATTAGACACAACTGAGTGGAGCGAGAGCGGGAGCACTCGTATCATCCTTAAAGGGGTCGAGTCGAAGAGTCTCATCTTAATAATGACCGTCATGTCAACACAATGGGGAACAGCGCTCGACAGTCAGGATACATCTGGTTGAAACCTTAAACTTGGAAATAGAAAATACACTCGCCACTGAGATAGACATAGAGGTAGAGGTATACTTAGGTTTAGTGTATAACAGCCATCTGAATAATTAATGGCTTGCTCCCCGCTCGGATGGTTATGTGGAGCTACGGGAGGGTTTTTTTCCTTCTTTGCTGTGTTTTTTAGGGCGGCGGCGTAGAGTTAATTCAGTCACCCCATTTCAACCCTTTCCTTCGGGTAGCGCTGTGTGCTCTATCGCAACGAATTATTAATGACATGTTTTCATTATCCATAATGCACAAGGCATCTCGCTGAAATTGTTACTTCATGTACACATAGATACGAGTACATTGTTATGGAGTCGCATCCATATATTGGTTCTGTTCGGTGCCAGAGATCGGACGTTACACTGTCATCTACGAGCTCTGGCGCAGGAAGTATATGGGATGTGAAAATTGCTGTGAAATGGATCGTGTCACACCGGGTTAGTGCAGTTAAGGCCGAAACCTACATACATATACTTGTCGTAAGTCTTTTTTCTGTTGGCCAACTCACAAGTAGAGCGAGGAGGTGGTTGGTTAGCTATCAACATTTTACGTCTTCCCTTGTGCACCCAACTTCTCCCATGCGGTACTTGTCTTATTTGCCCTATTTTGCAGGAAACCTGATTTGCCTTCCTACCGTTGGTATACGTGAAATGGGATTTTTGAATTTATTTCGAAAAGTTTTTCTTTTTTGTTGCTGTTGTGTCCCTTTTTGTTTTAAAAGGGAAAAACTCGCATTTCTTGTCCTTGTCGCTACAACTACCAGCACAAGTTGGCAAAGTGTGAGTACATAAAATATTAACTACTAATGGGGTTAACTGATGCTATAGGTATTTTCTGCAACATTCTCCTTTGAGAACAGGGAATGAGGTTGGCATTGGGGTTGGCATTTTTTTCGGTTTTTTTTTTGTATTTTTTTTTTTAATAACCTGCACTTCAAATTGCTTAATGGTGGACGGAAGTGCCTGTTAAAAGGTGAATTCAGATATTTTGCATATGGGTATAGCTGTTAATATTTAATGAAGGACTTGTGTGAATAGAACAGGTATGCGCGTTGGTAGTTAAAGTTTAAATTAGGTTAATGAGAGAAATTTTATTCATCGTTTGATTGGGATTTTTCCGAATTTGGGCAATTCGTTTTGTTTCCATGAGAAAATGAATCGAGCAAATTAAATTAAAAAATAAATAAGTGAATGGAATTTTACAGTCTAAATGCTTGTTTATTTTTGATGGGGAGGCTGTAGTTGCTATTTAATAAGTTGGTTAGTGATTGAGTTTCGTTCCTTTGTAATGGATTGACGGGACATTTGAAAATGCCGATGGATGGTGATAGTAATTCCTGTTCATCATTTTTCATTGCAGTTGAACTTTTGAGCAACAAATCACGACACAAAATTAGCGATTTCAATTAAAGGCAACACCTGAATTTTAAATTAAACGAGGGTTGAACCCAGACTTCCCTGGCTTAGTAGTTCTGCACTATAACTATTAAGCTGTGGTTGTTTCAAAATCGGGTCAAAAGTGTTTCAAATTTAAGTTCAGTTAGAATTTAAGTCCACCGGTTTTTTACCTACCGGCATAAATCACAATGGTGATATGGTGTCTTGCTTCCACCTCCCCCAAACAATCTTATCTTATCTAATCCCAACTTTAGTAACTCGCCAAGCACCTTCAATTTGGTGATAGGCGGGTGCCCAGTCCTCGACTGACATCGCGACTGATGTGATGGGTTAACGCCACCGCAACTAAAATGAACCATTTCGAACAATATGGAGTGTGAGGCTGTTAGCGATGCTCGCAAGCCCTAGAAAAGAGAAAGATAGAGGGAGCTAGGATCTAAGAATAAGAAGGATCCAAAGAGGAAGAGCATGAAAAGAGTTCAATCGAACAAATTGTGAGATGCTATTCAACGAAAAATATACAAAAAAAAAATATATAAAAACCACGTAGAAAAACCTAGGGAGAAAACCTTGTATGAAAATCACAGTCTGTGTAAGAGTACAAGCAAGAAAATGTGATTTGAACGATGAGGAGAATCCCGTTTTTAGGCAGAACGTACCACTCAATATATACTTCAATAGGTAAATCTAATAAAAATAAAGTAAGAATTGCACAATTCCAGCTGAAGACTCGCAAAATTGCTGAAGAAACAAATCATTTCCAAGGTTTGTTCAGATACATGCCTACAAAAATGGAGACCCCTCCAGCTACGCTCACTACACAGAGGTATCAGTCTCCTGAACATCGTATACAGTACTCTACCTGCCCTGTGAAGGTCTAAAAATCTTCGTGAATAACCTGATTGGATCGTATCAGTGCAGTCCTGGACCAGAAAAGTTCTTCACCGGTTGAATGTCGACACTTGAACAGATTCTGGAGAGAAGACAAGAAGTGCAAACTGAAACTCACAATCTTTAACTCAATTTCAAGGGTAATTTTGACAGTCTGGTTTTGGCTTCGCAGCCAAACTCATCCGTCTATATAAGTAGGATGGTGGTGAAGAAACACCGTTGTTCCATTGAGGTTGTTAACCAACGAGACTTTTATGGACAAGGGATTTATAGCCGTAGGTCTATTCAGATGGAACGAACTTTTAGTCTTTTCTTTACACTGCACATGTCCGTGATACTGACGTTAATATGGTAAAATGGTAGAACACAGCGAGGCGTCACTGCTCTGAATCAGCATCCATTTCGAAAACATTAGAGAAAGACCTTCCCCAAAATAGCACACACATGTGAGGACCTCAACCAACTTGCAGTCGGAGGCATAGAGGGGTCATAATTGTCCGCCATGACACATAATGCGCTCATACTATTCCTTAATGTTTGTTAAAAGAGATCACAATGGCGACTTTTACTATTTACGTTGTAAGGACAAGTAAGGTGTCAAAACAAAGACAATTTCCCGAAGCAGTGCCGAATTTTAAATAAAATTTCACGTTTTCTAGTTTTAATTGCATGCGTTTCGTTTATTGTTTCGCGTGGAGAACGTCTCAAATCTAATTATAACGCGCCATTCCCGGTCATATTCAAAATACCTCGTTTTATCAATAAAAATACCAATACTTGAAAAATTGTCTATGTATTTTAAGACGGCAGGTGATACAGTTAATTGTGTCTGCTTTGCAAATTGGCTGGAAGGACCATTGATTGCGTCTCTGCGGTTGAAAGGTGTTTGCGTAAATTTGCAAGTTCTAAGAATATTTTTTTATATATGCAGTGTGGCCAATTCAATGTTTGAAATCATGCTAATTTGAACAGTATGTAATTTTTTTTTGTATTAAAAAGTGCTAAAAAGTATGCTAAATATATTTTTGAAATCGAAACCTGCTAAAAACCCAAAAAATTAACAAAAAACCGGTTTTTCAGGAAAAGTAAGACTTATTTCACAGAAATATCATTAAATAAAAATCACTTCCTGCGCTCACATTACATAACAAATATTTTAATTCAATTAAGTCTTTCTACGTTGAACTAAAATAAATATTATTACTTTTAGCTGAATTCGTTGAATGGCTGTGTTCACTGTCAAATACGAATTGTAATGGCTCGTTCACAGTAAGGTTCGCCTGCTTTGATTTTATTTTATTATTTCAATTCATAATTTGGCTAAACCAAAATCCTGCTAGTTTTTCCTGCTACAGCATGAAATTATGCTAAAAAAAAAGCTGCCACGATTTGAAAAAGAGAGGCTAAAGTTTAGTATCGTGCTCGCGCTAAACTTTAGCGCCTCTAGTCTCCACTTCGTTTCTGCACACCAAAGATAATTGGTCGCTAAAGCTTAGTACGCTGCTCGAGCTAAACTAAATTTTATCTGGTCTCCAACTTTTCTCTCCAAACATCAGCTCCAATTTAGTCCTAGCTAAATTTTGACATAGAGTACGCCGTGAATAAGTGTCACAGAAAACAGCTGTTCTTTGAAAAAACTTCCTTCAAAAATGTAATTCTCTCTTATTTCAACTATGTCTGATTCTAGGTACTTCTCGTCCATGTAATAATTAAAAGAGCTCATTCTTGCATACTTTTCCCCAACAGAACAACAAATACACAAAGATCTGTCACAATTTAGCTTGAGAAAATGTACCGACCCATTAAATGGGCACACTAAATTTTGACAGACACATGAAATACATTATGAAACAAAATTTTGATTATTTAGCTCGAGCTGCGTACCACTCAGCTAAATGGGTTCGTTTAAATTTAGCTTAGCTACATTTTGGAGAGAATTATGTGTGGGAGCGAAAATTTAGCTCGTACTAAGCTTAAATTATCAAACATGATACAGATGGAATAAAAACCATATGTTCATATTGCAGATGTCAGTAAACGCAATTTTAACTATACGTATCATTAGAATTTCGAAATTCAGAATGCAAATACATCTCGAAGTACATCGCAATATTTGAATATCTCCAAAACAATGGATACCAGAAAAGTATTATCAAGCTTAAGTAATTTCTGTAGCGGCAGATAGGAAGTAGAAGACTACTTCCACTATTTGCAGTGGAATTTTTCTGCAATTTCCATATTGCTGATCGTTCCTCCACAATTCAAGCTTTTTTTTTATGTTTTTAATCGCATAAAAAGGAATTTTTGTTTTTAGGTTTTCTTTTGTTTATCACGCAAATGTTTTCTGCGGTTTTCTCCAAAAAAATCCAAAGTAAACACAACACAAACCTTTTCCTTCGTTTTTTATGTCCAAATTTATCTTCGCTTACATTTTATTCCGCGAGCTAAATGAGTGGAGACTTTTTGTCGGCCCATCTATATGAAGCTAGGAATTTAGCGTGCGAACAGGACCGGCACTTTATTTCAATATGGAAACAACGATTTTTATTTTTGTTGTACAAAACTAAATATTTAGTGAGAATTCAAATTTATCGTATAAAAGTTTTTCTTTCACAGACTGTTTAGTACAGTATTAGCTATCTCACCAACTTTCCTTTATTGCGTTTTCAACAAACAACACAGTATTTCCTAATACCTCGCGTATTCATTAATAATTTTTGTTTGTTTATAAAATCCCTCAGCATTTGTAATTAATTCTAGGGACACGAATCTTACTTCTCCCACATTATGCTGCTTCGAATCTTCGATTTCGATGGAATAATAGCCGAGCTATATAAATACCGTCAGCTATTAGGATTGACCTACTTTCGGTCTTAACTCAAAAAAGAAGTATTTGCACTAATTAATAAAAAGTTCCAAGTCGAATCCGTGCAGAACCCATTAGTTACATACTTCAACACTAATTGATTTATCTTAATTGGAAAGTGGGCAACTGAACGCCTTCCAAAAATAAAAGACCCCAAACTATACCACTATATGGGATGCCATTCAAGTAATCACCCCAATCGCATGAGTGATTTATGCAGTGCCACAAAGTCATGCCAACAACAACAGCCTACATATAGCAGGCAACTGCTAATAGATTTATTTTCGAATACACCTAACCAACAAGATCTCCACAACGTGTACCAGTACAAGCTCTTTGATTTCTATTTCCCACAAGTACGTTTTGCTTTTCGGGAGTAAATACATCAAAAACAAACGGTAGCCACGTGCTGCTAGTCGGGGAAAGATGTCTACTTCGTCATCGTCTGTAACATCACCGCAGCCCCAGTCGCCGTCTCGTAGTGGGCGGTTGATCTCACACCCAACATAATTCGGTGCAGCAACATAGGCTTGTATTGTTTTCGTTTCTATCTGTGATCAGTCTATACCTAAAGGTGATCGCTGTCAGTGGTCTTCTCATCGTCTCGGCCGGGTAAAAATAGTTGGCTGATGCGTTTGCCAAAAACCTATAAATATATCCCCCCCGCGCCATTTCGGTGTGTGTAATGGTCGCGTGCGGTTTCTGTTCGAATTTTGTATACAAACAGATACTTCCGTCATTTACGGGGTATGCATATTTCGTGTTATTAAATTCAGATATTGTTCGGGTTGTCTCGTATAAATTTGTCGATTGCGTGACGTAGGAGGTGCATTTGTTTCCAAATTGCACTACACAACCGGCAGATGAGTAGGTTCGATCATCGGGGGCGGGAGAAAGTGTGGTTGTGTAGTTAACTGTCTTGGTGGCATTCCACTTGAGGCGGATCAGCGGGTTCGGCCAAGGTGCATTAATTCGCGAGTGGGTGCTATGTAAATTCGCAGAGTGTTCATAAGTGACTTTTGTCGGAAGATATTTGTTCAAGTGCTCTCTTGCGTTTGCTTTTAATTAGATACAAGACTAAACGGTTTCGTATGCTTTGTGGGAAGAAAAGAGAAAATTATTTCATTTGAAAGAAATCGATTAAAACAGAAAAAAACCACCGCGAGTTTAGAGAAGTCCCGGGGCTAGGTGTTGAGTGGTAAGTTGATATGTCGAAATTTTATTGCTATTTGACAGGCGGAAGTATGTTGCCGAAAATGTGTGATGGGCTATCAATATCTTTCGGCATTTTTGTTCTTGCTAAGGGAGTCTTTGGGCCTCACCACATTTTTAGTGAGCTTTCGTAAATTTAAAGTCGAGACCAAAATTTGTTATTAATTCGGAGTTAATTTTAAATGAGGAGCAGAATGATTAGAGTAGAGTAAAGTACACCTCAAACCATTTCGAAGAAGGTGTTGCATTTTTTGATAGTACCCCGGAACCTTCTAAATATTTAACGAGGACTTTCGATTATCTGTCTTGTCCATGTCTATTAGGCGCATGTGTTTTTTTTTTTCTAGAGTATTTGATGTAGACGTGCAGACGTGCGCATTAACGTGAACTTGATGATCGTCTTCAAAACGCCTGATCAATGCACTCTATGTAAACGAGGAATCAATGTGATGCCAACAGGTGGAGAAGCCTATCCGTAATATATACTAAGGGAGATAGTTAGATCAACCTGTTATCACGAGAACCTCGGTGGTTGTTCCAACTCTTACCTATGGCATTCGATTTTTGTACTGACCGAAAGAACGAGATTGGAGGAAATGAGATTTCGAATTTTTATAAGAGGGACAGCTGCATCATATAGAGAACACGTGATGTACTTAATATCGAGCGAAGCGGTCCATGATGCGGTGGCTTTGTCACTTGACTTGAGCAAATATCCCCTACTCGATTTTAGAGTTATCAGACTAGCAACCAGTGATGGGACTTGAGAAAAGCGAAGCGGTGGTAGAGCCCTAAAAAAAGGTGGTAGAAAAGTGGTAGAAAACAAAATGTTCCATGGTAAATAATTAATTTATTTATTACCAATTAAATAGTAATAATAAAAACAGGGAAATAAAATAAACATAACTCAGTCATTTCTTATTATTAATTTAAGTAATCTTTAAAAATCAAATTTTTCGTTCAAAAAAAAAAAAAATTATTACTTTAACATCTTTTCCGTTCCCCAGAAGTTCCTTGGCAGATCATCTTAAATTTAATTTACCTTTTACTTGTTGTTGGAAGCAAGAATTTACGCATTTTCAATTTCTTGAAATTGATATTATTTAAAAATTAAAAGTTTTTGAGGTTAACTCATCAATATAAAGAAGAACTACAGAAAAAGCGACATAGATTCAACTCATCATTAAACACAAAAAGTCAAAGCATAGCGAAACACCCTCGCACAAATGCAGTCACTAGTCAAATGGACTAGAAGATTTTGCTGATGCAATTCTCAGAGAAAAACACTGATAGCTGAGTGTATGGGTAAAAGTATAGGCACAATTTTCAATTTAATACAATGATGGAAAAGAAATATTATTAGCGAATAGCGATGAGTAAAAGGTCGCGTTGGTAGAATTTCAGAAAGTGTAAAAAGTGGTAGAAGTCCCAACCCGTGTTGCAATTCCCCGAGATTTATAGTAAGTGGTGGAAGGTCGGGAGCAATTCCATTTAAGCATATTTGAGCCGCGCTACTTTGTAATGGATATACGAATATAGGCTGTCAAAAACGATGATGGTCACTTTTTGCCTTAAACCCGATTTTTAAAGAAGCTAGAAAGTGAGTAAATGGATCTCAACAAAAGTTTGATGCGAATACATTTCATTACGTGGTTGGCCTTCGCTGGTATTTCTGGGACAGCTAGACTTGCTGCGAATGCGGCCACTGGATTCTCGATAGGAGTTAATACGATTTCATCTCCCAATGGATGTTTGAGTAGTTGGTAGAGCACAAAGTTCATTGTGCAAGTGCATTTTATAAAGATTTACTAGCTGACCCGGCGAACTTCGTACCCCCTAAAATTGATTAAATTGTTAGCATCCCTTTTGATAGCAGAACCTCTCTTTTGAACAAATTAAACTCCACTGGAATTAAATTGAGTTCAATGCATAGAAACGACTTCATAGATTTCCGGGTCGGCTTCTTGATCGTTTTTTTCCGCGCTAATGATTGAATGGAGTTGATCCGGTCAGATTTTCACAATCAACCAAATCAACCAAAGCAGAATGTGGGCAATCGCCTATAACTCGTATAATCAAAACACATACAAAGACCGTATACAAACCTTGGTATTGACGTCACCTTTCATTTGAAGTTTCCAGGAACAAAATCGGTTCACGCATTAAGAGAACAGCAATTCAAATACAATCCGACTTATTTTGATATATATATAGAAGGAGATAGATGAAACACAAACAAATGTGAATACAGCGCCACCTGTTGAGACTTATCCGAATTTTGATTTTTCCGAATTATCCGACTATATAGATGTTGTTATTGTGTGAAAAAAAATGGTACTGAAATTCATGTGTTTTTTCACACACGCACAACACACACATACGTTTTCCGATTTCAACCAAACTTCACTAAAACCATATATGGACCAATTCCAAAGATGTGTGAAAGTTTGGTTAAAATCGGTAAATGCGTTAAGGGGTAAATCGGCGACAAACGAACACAATTTTAATATATAGAGATAGAGATACTCAAAATCGTTTTAAGTTCATTTTTGACATTTCTCACCTTATCCTTCTTTGAATGAACGTTTGGAAGCGGTGAATTTGTGGTGATCCTAAGGAACAGTGACCTTATGCAACAGCAGGTTTGAAAGTTGTGGACTCTATCATACCGATGTATGAAGCGATCCTTCAGAATATTCGTAGTGTGACCTTGGATTGTATTACAGAATTCAGGATTTGATGAAGAAAATTCCTTGTATCTAAAATGCGAACATTGGCGAACTTTTTCCAAGTATATTTTTTACCAGCTCCGATAACTCGGTTGAAGCCAGTAGACGTAGCCATTCCTGTCAGTGCTTTTAAAAAGTGTCAGCCCCTTGCTGGGATAATTCCATTCAACTGTCGATGGCCAATGATATTTTCCATTTTCGCCGAAAATTTGGCACAGCATTAAATCGGAATCTTGAATAATCTCAATAGCTTTCAAGTCTTTTTAAAAAGCCTCCGTTCACATTGTTGTGCATGCCATAAATATCGTCGCCCCATTCTATAACAGCCTTCGTGATGTACGAGTATGTGTCTCCATATACGAGAGGAACAAAATTTTAATAAAGTTGCAACCTCGCTTCTCATTTGCAGTATCATCATTTGCAAGCTCGTCGTCATAAAATTTCGAACCCCCGTGTGCATTTGCAGACACTTCAAGTCCAAGTCGTCGTCGTCTCGTCCAAATGCAAAAAAATGTTGCCCCTTTTGATGACGAACAAAATTCTGATTGCGAGGCTAACAGCATTGCATGCAAATTACAAAATAAATGAACCTCATATCACAGTCCGCAACGGAGGCAGTGTTATACGCCACTGAACCCGAGTCCTGATGTGGCACTCGACGAGGCTAGCGTAGATTTTGTATTTGTATATGACACAGTGATCCACAGCGAGGGGCGAGTTCTATTCACGATTTAATGAGAGCTCACTGCACCTGCAGTTGGAAACCCCCCTAAAAAAGGCATCAGAAATGAGAGTAACCCATAACAAGTCGCTGCATAAGGATCTCTTTTGAATGTGCGATAAGAATGATGTTGTTTTGGGGTCCATCGTGTTTTCCTTTTACTTTTTACGGGCGTGAGTGGTGGAAATTATTCATTTTCATATCTTTGCCATTGCTGGGAGTATAGTCGTAGCAGGAGCATCCTGCAGCCTGAGTTATGTACAACTATTCGTGCTCACTTCGGATTCGAATTAATGATAGTTAAATATTTATTTCAAGTCCTTTTGAAAATGAAAAGCACAGAAGGATATCGCGTGTTGATGACGAGTGAGAGTGTGTGAATACAAAGGATGGAGGTGTTGCAAGATTCACTTTTAGCTGCACTTTGTTTTAAGAAAATATCGAAAAGTCATTTGGGGAATCGTGGCAGAGCGAGATAGAGCCTGCAGATTTGAAAATGCATCCTTGAAAATCGCTTATCCGTTTCTCTTTTAAAGTCCTCTCGGACTGTTTTAAAATGAAGAACTACATATGGAACAGGAAATGGGTTAGTAGAATTGTGAACGGAGGCGTTGACTTATTGAGGAGAATTGCGCTTGCAACTATGGAAGTTATTCCTTGGGGATGGCTTTTTGCTTTCTTTTGAGAAAGCAGTTGTGAGGTTTGTGAAGAGTTGACTCTGTTCGTTTAAGGTGGACTACGTTGGGAAATGGGACATTTTAGAGTCGTTCATGAAGAACTGCCATGCCTGTAGTTCTTTCCAATTTTTAGTAAATATACTTCTGGTGGCAGGATCTGCTTTCGGTTTTAGTATGAATTTAAAAATGTTGGAATAACGTTTTTGAAAAGCTCAGTAGCTAGTTTTGGATGGAAAATAAATCTGATGTTCATTAAATGTAGGTTAGGTGAAATAGTTACAAGAAATTTTTATTGGTACGGTGCAATGGCTTCACCTTCCTCCCGGAAACTTTCTTTTTTATCTAATTCTTGAATGATTCGTTTTTTTTTTTTGTTTTTTTTTTTTGAAAAACATGTTTCGCGCTAAGGCAAAACCTTAACTATGCTACAGGGCCTATAACTATAAGTTTTATGTTAGTGAGTTGATCTTAGGCTTCCGACAGAAAAAGTCGGTTAAAACTTTTCACGGACAATTTTTGTCAATTATCCGAAGCTTAAGAGAAATACCGCTTAAGTGAAGAAATAATTGTTGCAAATGTCGACCTATCTCTCGGGAAAGGTCAACCTTTATAATCCTTTAACAGGGCCTCGACAGGTCTGGTTGCTCCAGAGTAAATTCTATTCCCTTAAATTGTTTTGCTTAAGATGTTGTTGTTGATGGGGTGGATTTATCATTCCTTTGCATTCATACAGTATTTTTGAATAATTAAACATTTTTCATTGAATAATATCTTAATGCTTTTAAATTATAAAAGTTGTTTAAGAACTAAGTAATCAGGGAAAAATTTGATGTTCCCCAAAGAAGTTTTGTTTTCTTTTATTTCAGCTTTATAAGTAAGTTGAATAAATTTTCTATTCGTAAGAAAGTATTTATATTAAACAAAGTTGCATCCGTAAGATCGCCCAGAAGTCGAGAACGGATCGTCCGATTTGAGCCATGTACAATTTTTTGGTGTGTTTGTTTCCGCCCAAAGAAACTAAATACCTTCGTCGAGAAAATTGGAAAATTTTAAAGGGAAATTGGAAAATGCGTAAAAATGTATCTTCGAACGAAGTTCTAGTTAATTATATTTAAAAAATAGCTATACATTGAATAATAGTACTTATGGAAAAATAAGCATCGAGTAAGCCTGCTAAAAATTCGCCAATTGATCTATCTTTTTACTTGGATTTAATACTAATAATTCACACAAAAATTTGAATTTTTCGCCATTTAATGGTACAGTGATGCCAACGGATAAAAAGATAACAATGTGACAGCTGACAGTTCGGGGTTAGTAAAAATGGAACGCTATACGAAAGCAACGCATTTTCATTGTTGAGCAATTTTTCTATGAAAATAATGAAGGTTTGTCAGCTACAGTCCGAAATTTTCGTCATAGTGATTTACAACCAATTGATTGAGGAGAATAATTGAAAAACTCTGGGAGACTGGATCAATTAATGATCTTAAACACTCTGGGTGTCCTGTCACAAGTCATCGAAGCAGTTCGCGAGAGTATTGCTGTTTGCTGACAGTCCAGGAACATCATTTCGGCACCGTAGACAAGAATTGGTCATTTCGAGAAGCTCTCTACAGCGAATTCTCACGAAACACTTGAAACTTCATACTTACAAAGTTCAATTGACTCAAGAACTGAAGACTACTGAGTATGCAGTTCGTTGAATGGATTTTGGAATAACAACAAGTGATATTTCGAACAAAATCATCTTCAGTGATGAAGCTCATTTTCGTTTTGATGGCTTGCGTTTTAACGCCATTGGTTTTTTTTTCTTTGGGGTTTTTTGAAGTTGAAGGTCTATGCAAAACAGGCCCACAACCACCAACGCCTTGAAAGAGGAAAACGGTCATAGAAAATTGCAATAAAAGAGTGCTATTCCAAACATAGCTCCAATCTGCGTGTACTCTATAAATCAATAAAAAATTTAAGCTCTCTAATTAAAAATCTGCATTTTCTTTCAAAACTACATTTTGCGTGAATTAGTAGTGCAATGATGATGATTAGGAAAGGTTCTAATGTTGCTTCGATTTCGATTCGCAGTTTCACACCAACTTTGCTGTGCACATTCTGATACGCCTTTGACTGCCTGATAGAAAACTAGTTCATTGTGCCTCGTATTGAACTGAGATGTACCTACCCACATTTGCATAAAGAAAAGCAAACCAATGCCTATTTTTTAATTAAGAAGTGCTTATGCCATCAAATAATCTTAATTCAATATTTTAATAGGTAATCTTCGACCGGAAATTGCGTCCTTGTATAAGTGAAATATGTTCCCAATCATCGATAATGACTCAAGCCGAAAATCTACCCTAACGAGTGCAATATTCAAGTTTCGCTAAACCCTTCCCACAAAGCACTTAACACCCCCCAAAGTGTCTATAATCGATTTTTCTGTTTTTTCTTATGCTTACCCGAGCTGGCACTGGCAAACCCAACCGCATCCTACGAAAATTACTCAATATTGCTACACAGTCTGGAATATTTTGCATTAAATGCCATGAGTAAGCGAGAAAATAGATAACGCCAAGTACGAGTAACCCCAAGATTTTATTCTTAAAAACATCTATATTTATGTACAAGTGTGTATATGTACCTAAGAGCATATAAAAACACTGAAAAGAAGTGGGGGAGAAACCATTAAAGCTGCAAAAGTGTACCTCCAATCCTTGTATCCACAAGAAAAATACACCACACAAACAAAATATTGATCAGACTGAATCTCTTTCGCTCTCCTTTGTGTATGCGAATCTTCTAAAGACGGCGACAAGATGGGTAGAAACACTTTTTTTCCAGGGATTTTTCTTTGTTTTTTTTAGTCACACAACTCCTTGGCTTTGTAGACAAATAATTAGCGCGAAATGGAAGCGAAAGAAAAGAAACTGCCTACGAGTAATCGCATCTAATGGCTGACCCACCGCACAAAAATCAATTTTTTTATTGATATATTTTTTACCTTCGGGCATTCATCTGACACAACAGCGTCGCCTGTGCCCTTTTTTCAATTGGCCAGTTTGCTGAATGTAAATTGTTAATTTAAATACCAATTACAATTTTCATCCTTGTCTACGTCGACAAAAAAAAAAAGAAGAAGAAGAAGAAACGAAACATACCAATTGATAGTAATTAAACTTTGTGCGTTCAACACCGCCAACATAGACGGACAACCACATAAAGGAAAGAAAAAATCCTGTCCGAGCTCGCCTCATCTGTCTAACCGTATTCTGTTGTAGCTCTCGCTCGTCCTTAGGGTTAATTAAATTTTCTACTTGAGGGCATAAAAGTCATTAAAGAGGATCTCTGCCCAAAGTACAAAATAAAAGGGGGAACCAGATAAAATGGGAAAAAGCCAACAAAATTCGCCAGACCATACACCAGTAGCTTTGAATACGTATCTTCGAATATCACCACCATTGCCGCCACCACCATCATCATCAGTGCATCCTTTACGGCAAAAGTCAATAGCTACTGCTAACGAGTAGTTTCCTGAGAATGATTGAATTATATCCTATGGCCTGGTGAAAGTGTTTTGTAAGGTCGTACGAGGTGTCACAGAGAATGATTATTATCTATACCAGATACACAGTGTGGGTGGATGGAAGATGCATGAGAGCTGTCGAGTGTCGGTGTGCGACAACCGCAGAATCACCTAAATGGTTCTTAGAGGTGTACTTATCTTCGTTTATGGTTATGGGTAGATAAACTGGCTTTTAGTTCAACCATCGCAGGGAATGCAGTTTTTAATATGCAAGGCTGAGATTTAAACCTGTTTCTGTCTCGATTTATTTATTATTACTCGTAGTTTTATAAGTGAGGTCTGTAGAGTCCAAGTTTCTTGAAGATGGAGTAAGCCGTAGCCGGGCCAGTGTTGCCGCTAAGAGAAAAAAAAGCTAGAAATGTTAGTTTTTGCATCGAAAAAATCCGCTAGAATGCGCTAAAATATCAAGCTGAATGTAAAAGTTCAAAAAATACATGCATAATATATAAAAGTCAATTACTATTGAATAAAATAATTAAAAAAAACTAAACAATCAACAAATTCAAGTAAAAAAAAAATAAACGTTTTGAAAAAAAAAGAACGTTAAAAATTAAAAATTAATTTCCAACTCAAAGATGGATTCATATGTTCCTAAGTTTGAAGTAGAGGCCTCGGTTATAGTTCTTGAATTATGACGTCGTCTGGAAGTATAGCAGCTCTTGTTCATCACTTTCAATTGATATATAATAACAAATACAATGTTTGTAGTACCAGGGTTTGGTAGTAAAAAATCGCTAGAATTCACTAGATCTTATTTTAGCGACAACATTTTATTAAAAATCGTCGGGAGTCTTAAAAATCCACTAGATCTAGCGACAAAATCGCTAGAACGGCAACACTGACCCGGGCTGAGATTTTATGTAAAAAAAAAAGAAGATATTCTCATCTCTTGATTTTGTTCATGAATTGAATACTTTCCTCTTACTTTTTGATTTGTTTATATTTAATATTCGTGACAGAATTTATAACAGAAAATTAAATTCTATATAAATTCCCCTTTCTTTTGGTGCATACTTTTTAAAATTCGGTTTAAAAACAACGCCGCAATCGGTTTGACAAAAAAATAACTGAAAAGCTGAATTAAAAATTCCGATCTGCCCGGCGTCTGAGCATGAGGTAGTCCGAAACAAAATTTGGTATCTACCAATCATCTAAAACCGTTAAGGATGTAGCTAAGTGAATAAAAATGCAGGGGCTTACGTAAATCATATTTTTCCCTCGCCCTTTTAGGAGCACGTAAAAAGCATGGACTGTCAAACTCATCATAGCTGTCATTGCGTTAGTCCCCAATTAAAGTGTCAGAAATAATTTGATGGAAAAAATCCATCCTCAATGGCAATTGTAATCGGAAACATTAATTACAGCGGTGATATAAATTCCCGACAATTCTGATCGATTACATTCGTTTATGCGCTCTCCCCCCATTTCCCTATTTACATATGTGTACCTACTTGTCGATGTAGACAATAAAGTCTCAACGTTGCACATTTGAACAAAATCTATGTCAGACACATGTATCTTAGACAAAACTTTGCACGAGTATATGTACGTAGAATGCCGCCCCCTATGTGTAGGTAGGTACTCGTACAAAGCTTGCGAAAACTTTTAATGAGGACGAAAATTGTATTGTAAGTGGAATGGGATATGATGGTCAGGATGGCTGATAGGCGTAGGCCCGGTGAATGGAATGAGAGAGGGAAGGGCAAAAGTAGCAAGTTGTAGATTTGAATCGGGTCTCCTAGGATGCTGGTGGTTGGTGATGTTGTTGCTGCTGCCGATGATGGAGGAATCATCATTATGTGCTCACGTAAACAAAATCCTCTAAATAATTATTCATTTATGCATCCGCAGGACAACACACAATGATTTATACATTGTAATGACGAGCACGCACTCATTCGCACACAAAGCAAATTACATGGGGAAGCTTTATGGGAGCGGCAAAGTATAGAACGGCCAGGCAGACGGACAACATTTCTAGGCTTATGGCAGGATATCTGATTAAGAATACATATTTATTGGCATTGTAAATTAACTTTCATTATTTCTTAAATGGAAGTTATTCGTAGACGAATAAGTAAAACGTGCGGAAGTCCAAGTCATAAAATGAGATGATTTTGTTATATGCTATTGAATGCGATTGGCTTTGGGAATGCCACAGGAATAACCATCCAAAGTTAAACCGATTTTATGAACTAAAGACGTGTAATTACAGTGTCGGTATTTGAGGCTTCGGAGGGATGCCAAAATTAGCCGATACACCAAGCAGCACGAGCTGTGGCAGGAACTATTTTTAGGAAATATGTTGCAAATGGGTTGCTTGATGCTTGATGCAGGAGAAAAAATGCGACTGTGTGGTGATCTATGAGCACCCGTTAAACTCTCACCGAAGATTTATTGTTTCAGCAATAATATGAAGAAATATTATGTTTGAATTAGTAAAGAGAACTCTGCCTGGAAGACGTCAACAGCAGAGTTAGCATTTTCCAAATTTGGACGTTTCTTATTTTTTTTTACTTGTATACATGGGTTTTAGCCCTTATGATGCTTAATTTACGGGATCCGGTTCAAAATTTTGTCTTTCCAGACAAAAATTCTGCTAAACTAAATTCTGATTTTTTTAATTCTGTTTTACAATTTCTGATTCTGATTTTCAAATTTAAAGCAATAAAATTCTGCTTATTCTGCTTTTTTCAATTAAAAAAATGTAAACAACGAGAAAAAAAAGGAGATATAAAAAAACAGATTTAAATTTATAAAACATTAAAAATTATTTACTTTTAATTTTTAAATAAAAATAAAATTAAAATTAAAAAGAAACAAGAAAAAATAGATTAAATATTGACAAAAAATCTGAATAAAAAAAAACAATATATATTAAAAAATAAAAAAAATGTGAAATTTAATTAAAAAAAGATATGAAGCAGTCAGAAATTACAACATTTATTTGTTATAATTTCATTTGTTTTCTTTTTATACTTCATTTCGGCAGTATGTACAAAAGGACAGCCGAAATGATTTTTAATCAAAATTCCTTCGACAATCGACTCGGTAGGATCTTCGAGTACTCTAAGACCATTTTCCTAGGAGGTTCGTTGTAATTACTGTTACGCTGCGATTGATGGTTTAGTGGACAGACAAAGACTTTTCCTCAGTCTTCCTAAAAAATATCAATAGCAGTGTTGCTTCTTTTGTTTACTTTCGTATTTCTATAATAAAAAAAAATAAAATTGTATTTTAAAAAAAATAAAAGGCTACAAATAAAAATTAAGAAAAGAGGGGAAAAAAAATGTTCCCTCCAGCGCGGTTTTGAACATTTTCCAAACTTTTTTTTTTTGCTTGCATTTTAAAAAGCAGAATTTTCTAAAACGAATTTAGACCCATCCATAATTTCGACGCCGACCCTTAATTTAAAACAAGAGAGATGGAAGGAATAGAGGTATTGGGACCATAAGCAACTGTGGACTGTAGCCAATAATAAAAAAAAGGGACCTAGGCCTAGCTTCTGTGTGAGTTTTTAATTTTTGGGACGAATGGAAGGGATCTACAGTTTTATGCCGAGTCCGAGCGGCTAATTGAAGAGCTCTTCCATGGTAGTTATAAGTTCGGATGTTTGTCCGACGTCCGCGAGACCAATGATGAGGCTTAGAAAAGAATGTCTATCTTTTTTAAGACGTCCAACACTAGGCTTGAGTGCGAGTTGATGAGCTTGATATTTTGCCGAAGCATGCGGGTGGTACGGGCAGCGATGAAGGACAGAAAATATGTCTGCAGACACTGAAGATGGACTTAATTTTCGTACTAGGTGCTCAATACTTAAACAATCAGAAAAAGCTAGTTATAGCTGCAACGTAAAGCTTTATTGTTTCTATTTTTAGGTTCATACTTAGTTTACGACTTCTTAGGGCATTGCAACTACCGAGACTTTACAGAGATACTGGGGGAATGCGACATTGTCGGATGAAATCCTCCCACTGGGTGAGGTCTACATTCTGTGTTCTTTTCTAAAATCTACACGAAGATGAATTTTGACACATTTTACCCTGACACAGGCTTCCAGCTTCTCGAGCTTCTTCTTGTAAAGGGTTTTTCAATAAGAGCGCTACAAAAGTTTTTAAATAAAAAAAAAACGATTTTGGATATCAATGAAATTCTTTATTCCTGTGAAAGTACGTTCGATGCCATTATGAATGGAACTCGATTTCTTTTGCATGGCCAGACGCTGAACCCAATTTTCGACGGTTTTCAAGCATAAATCGGCCGATACTGCTGCAATTCCACGTTCGATATTCGTACGAAGCTCATCAATCGTCGCTGGCTTGTTGGCATAGACCATAGACTTGACGTAGCCCCGCAGGAAATAGTCTAACGGCGTCAAATCGCATGACCGAGGCGGCCAAGCGACTGGACCATTTCGTGAGATAACACGTTCTCCAAATAAATGTTTCCAATAAATTGATTGTGACATTCGCTGTGTGGCTTGTGGCGCCGTCCTGTTGGAACCAGATGTCCTCCAAGTCCATATCATCCAATTGGGGCCAAAAATATTCGGTTATCATTGAAAGGTAGCGATTCCCATTCTCAGTAACGTGCCGGTCTTGATCATCACGGAAGAAGTACGGCCCAATGACGCCGCCGGCCCATAAACCACACCAAACCGTAATTTTTTCGGGATGCAATGATGACTCATGGAGTACGTGTGGATTGCTGCCTGACCAATACCGCATATTTTGTTTATTGACCAAGCCACTCAGCCAGAAATGAGCCTCATCGCTGAAGATGATTTTTCGATGAAAATCCGAATCATTTTCAAGTTGTTGCTCAGCCCAATTCACGAACATATGACGCTTCTGGTGGTCAAGCGGCTTCAGCTCTTGCGTCAATTTAATCTTGTAAGGATGTAGGCCAAGATCTTTTCCCAAAATTCGCCACAACGACGTCACAGAGATGCCCAACGCTTGAGAACGACGTGTGAGAGACACATTTGGGCTTTCTTCAACTGAAGCCTCAGCGGCAGCAATATTCTCGACACTACGGGCACTTCTTTGTCTCCTTTGTCTTCTTTGTCTCACTGTACTGTGCCTGTGGATTCAAATTTTTCCACTAGACGCTCAATTGTTGATCTGCTAGGACGATTATGAAGACCATAAATTGGACGTAGCGCTCTTAACGTTGAGGCCACTGACTCCGAATTTCGGTAGTAAATTTTAATAATTTCGACTCGTTGTTGGCTCGTATATCTTTCCGTCGTTTGCTGTCCCTGTCGCTCTACTTTTGTAGCGTCCCTGTTGAAAAACCCTTTAGTTAGGTATCGGATTTATATCTGCCAAAAATATCGCCGCCCACATCAACAGCCGAAATGCAGGTTAAGGCTCCAGAAACCGTTACACAAGCGCCTCTCATTAGTAAAGTTTGAGCATGGACCAGTGCCGTAGCCGGGATTTTGTTTCTGGGGGGGCTTGCTTCCAAGTCTTACGAGGAAGGCTTTAACCAAAAAAGTATTATGTATTTCAATTCATTGATTTTTATTAGTTTTTGAAATCGGATGTACTTAAAAGATTGAATAAATGAAATGAAATGAAAGAACATACTTAAAATATTTTTTAACACACATTTTTTCAAAGCAAAAGACGTCATTATTTTTTTTTTTTTTTGTCATGAGATCAATCACGTTACTTATACTTCGGGGCACTATTTTAATACTTTTCATAGTTGAAACGGTCCTTTCAACACTAGCTGTGGTCACTGGAAGCGTGCCCAAAACCGTAAGCAAGACGTTTATACCCCTAAAGTAAGTCTTGTCACATAATATATCAAGTCATTTCAAAATCGACGATTTTTTCGCATCCTATGCAAGGAATCAGAGGTTTCTGGATTTGAACGCGTTCTTTGTTTCAATGAAGTTCTCGGAGCTCTTAATTCAACTTCAAATAAGTCCTCGGGAAATTGAGATGCGGATTGAAAAGCCTTTCTGAAAAAATCGTCGGCATTTTCTCTGATGTTCTTAAGAGTATTCTGAACTTCTTTTGTGCGGTCGATATCCAGAAACGAGATCTAAGAAAGTTTTAGTTTTTAGTTTAGATTTTCGGGGGGGGCTTCTGCCCCGCAAGCCACCCCCCTGGCTACGTGCCTGGCATGGACTAAAAATATTCTTATATTATCTATCACGTTTTCTTTTCTTTATTGCTTGTACTTTAAGTCCACTTTTGAAGTGGGTAAGAGCGAGGCAATAGAAACAAATGCTTCGTTTTGTATTTCACTATCCTGGCAGTGTAAAGTCGCGGATCAGACTAGTGTTCAATAAAAGCAATGCGCCTCTGCAAACGATTTACTGTTAAGTTCGTTAAAATCTATGAAATGATCAGTTGTTTTCCTCCGCAAACATCTCATTCCCATCTCAACCCCTTTGTAGCTCCACCTTTGTCAAAGGACCTGATAGAGTTTCAACCGAAATTCAACACAGCACGAGGTTATTCTCTCGGCGGTCGCAATGTCCTCCAGAGATAATACGTAGTCCGATGTCAGACCTCAAACGCAGGTACATACACTTCGTATACTTGGGAGGACAATACGTCAACATTCTGTCGCTCTATGGCAACGCAATAAATTGGCATTTAAAGTATTTCACCAGCGACAGAGTCGTACGAACGTGGATTTATGTTGCAGTCGTCCCTTATGTGGGTGTATGTGCTGCCGCGTACACAGCACCACATCATTTCGATTTCAATTCATTCAAGGGACACACACTCTGAACACTCAAGATGACGATGATGTTGATGTTCATGATGATAATGACGTGATGCCGAGAATGGTGTACGTACATGCACAGCATCGTGAGGGCTTTTCCACCACGCTACCGCCCATCCCACGCCGCATCTTCACAAGAGTCCCTGCCTGCCTACATTGACATTGAAGGGATGCACAATGTTCTGAGCTCATTATATCCTTTAATTTGCCTAAGTGGATGTGTACAGAGTGCTGTGTGTCTCTCTATGCCTCTGCTCTGCTGCTTCTCTTCTGTCCTTTCTGTCCTACTGTGTGTGCGTCCGTACATATACACATATGTGTAGTTGGATGTTTGCGTAGTATGTAATGGATTGTCGGGATGTCAGACGAGATGATGACGAGGTTGAATGAGTGAATGGCAAAAAGGAAGAAAGTCACCGTTGCAATTATCACCGCCCCTAGTCCCTGCCACAAAGGCGGGGGAGACCTTTACAAAAAAAAAAAAAAAAATGTCCCCACGAGGAAGTACCTATTCCCTCTTCTCCATCCAGCTGTACGTCAATCCTCGCTTTTGTTTCGTATTTTCCCTATACATTGCGCCAAACGGATCCAACTTGAAAGAGTTCGTCGTTTTTTGCTTTATCTTGAAGACGTTGTTGGATACCGCACAACATCCTGTGTCAAGGAATTATAATTATTACACTCTTCAGAACAAACACAAACTACACAACATATTACGCACGCTGAGTCGAATATCAGCCGAATGTCAGGCGTATTTGTACCTGCTCCTTGTTCCCATGTTGACAGTCTTAAGGCATGATGGCGACGCGGCGGTAGCTATATGGCACAGGTAGTGGTAGTATTCTGCAGGTGGTTAGTTGGGTCTCCTCCAAAGTTGCTTTCCGCACATCGTATACGTGCGCGCGAGGAAGGCTAAGGATGCCAAACAAAACGGGATGTGTAAATATCGGCGACATTCTGAAGTCGCACATCCTTGTGCATGACTCCAGTGTCGTGAAGCATAATGGCTGCTGAGCTTTAGCTGCAGCAGGCTTAGAATCCAAGTGGGCATAGGTAGTATAATATGTATAGTCAAAGTGTAGTAGGGCCCATTTAATTAGCTTACAGTCAAGGATGGCAGGATTATTTACATAGTTCGCTAACGTTCGTACGATGAAGATGATGTGATTATGCCAACGATGACGGTGTCACTGAAATGAAAGATGCATTTGCATATGACACTGTTGGCAGTTGTTGTTTTGAATTATCCCATCGAATGGTTTTACTTTAAACAGATATCACATTTGGCAAAGTTGGTAATTTTGATTTTGCATTTTGTTCTTGCAGAGAGGAAGCAGATATCACGGACATCGACATAATCAACGCTCGCAGTCCTTAAATCGAGGACAAGCACTCTCGCAAGCAGACGTGAGCGGAATGTGGTGACACCGGGGTGCCTCAGGTATGGAGTTCTATTTTCTCAAATGTTACTATTCAATTTTTAACTTTCTTAAATATTTTTGACAGTTGTAAGAAAATGAAAGGATGGTTTATTTTTTTTTCTTTTGTGGGCAGTTTTTTCTGTTTCAATAACTTCATACCTACCTTACCAGATATGAAAAACAGAAGTCGGATATAGTTCAACTACATTCAGCTGATGGTGATGGTGATCTCACGCTCATCTATGATAGGAGTGAGTAGTATGCGGGTTTCAGCACACTTTTTTATATCGCGCTGACTGACTGCAGTTCACCTGTTGGACAGTTCATCCACCAATATATCCACCATCAGTTCGCTCGTTTCAAACTGGAGTGTATAATTTTTGAGCACCATTTTCTTCACGACTTTACGACACAAATTATCATTGAAGGACTTTTCACACACAATAACCAAAGTTAAATGAAATGTCCATAGATGAGTTGTCCCTAAAATTCAATTGTGTCAAAGATGAGTCGTTTAGGTATAACAGTGCACGACTTGGCTGCGAAGTTGTGATGACCCTCAATCCGTATAGATGTGCTATGAAAATGCTTTTCTCATTCTCACTCATAGAGGTTAGAGGATAGAACAATAGGGTTTCCGACTCTTTATAAGTGTATGTAACTAGTTGATTGTTCAACTACTACAAGTTTTCCTTACCTGGCATCAGGGCCGGACCAACCATATGTGCAAGATGTGCAAATGCACATGGCGCCAAGTTCTGGGGCCGCATTGCTAGGAAAGAAGAAGTCATTTTATCTTGCGGAAATAAATACTGCCGTTTGCATTTTAAACAAAAAGCTTGTTCAAATAAGCCCAAAATAACACATCCATCACACCTGTGCTGAATTGTTTCTAACTCAAAATATCGCAAAATAAAAAATTCCACTAGACCTATACAAGTTCACTTCTTAACTACATAATCTCAAAATATTCCACCCTGTTCAAGGTATATTCCTTGCATATCCACTTACATTTGACCAGAGAAACTAGTTCAAAACTACGCATTGAAAGTCTACCTCCTGAGTACGGTATAGTGTTTTCTTAAAATCCAAAAGATGTACCTAAGTCTTTCGGCCTTACTAATAATCAAACACTAATTTCGACGATTAGCTGGTTGCCAGCTTTAGTGAAACGGTACCAATAAACAATTAGACCTCAACATTTGCTATTTTGACAACTTTCTTAGAAGCTATTACATTTTTTGTCATCGCAGAGTTCAGATTTCATAATTTGTTTTCGTGAAAAACAAGGTCAATGGTTTATTTCACAACGAGGATTTTATTCTAATAAAAGTAATATAAAGGGTGATTTTTTAAGAGGTTTAGAACTTTTTTTAAAAAAAAAACACAAAAAATTCGAAAAAATGAATGAAATATTTATTTGAATCGATAGTTTGAACCTTGCAATTTAATGTTTAAAGATAATTTCATGCAAATGTTGACCGCGGCTGCGTCTCAGGTAGCCCATCCGCTGAGTCCAATTTTGGCATACTCTTTCACACATATCGGCCGGTATCTCACGAATGAATGCATGGATGTTGGCTTCCAGTGCGTCAATCGAAGCGGGATTGTCCCTATACACATTAGCCTTGGCATACCCCCACAAAAAATAATCTAATGGTGTCAAATCGCACGATCTAGGCGGCCAATTGACCGGCCCGAAACGTGAAATTAACTGTTCACCAAACTCGCCTCGCAATTGCGCCATTGTTTCGCGTGCTGTGTGGCATGTGGCACCGTCTTGTTGAAACCACATATCATGCAAGTCAAGAACTTCCATTTCGGGCAAAAAAAAGTTTTTTATCATCGCTCGGTAGCGTTCACCATTGACAGTAACGCTGCGATTCGCATCATCTTTGAAGAAATATGGCCCAATAATGCCGCCGGCCCATAAACCGCACCAAACAGTGGCTTTTTCGGGATGCATTGGTAGCTGTTGCAATGCTTCTGGCTGATCTTCACTCCAAATGCGGCAATTTTGCTTATTTACGTACCCATTCAACCAAAAATGAGCCTCATCGCTGAACACAATTTTTCGATAAAAAAGCGGATCCTCGGCCAGCTTTCCAAGAGCCCATTCACCAAAAATTCGGCGTTGTGGTAGGTCGGCTGGCTTTAGTTCTTGCACCAGCTGTATCTTAAAAGGCTTTACGCCCAAATCCTTCCGCAAAATTTTCCACGTAGTGCTGTAACAAAGGCCTAACTGCTGGGAACGGCGCCGAATCGACATTTCGCGGTCTTCTGTCACACTAGCTGATACGGCCGCAATATTTTCTTCACTACGCACAGTACGTAAACGTGTTGGTGGTTTAATGTCCAACAAAGTAAATTTGGTGCGAAATTTGGTCACAATCTTCCGAATAGACTGCTCAGAAGGTCGAGAATGCCGATCATAAAATGGAAGCAGCGCGCGATGAACATTTCGAACCGAGCACGAATTTTGATAGTAAAATTCAATAATTTGCAAGCGTTGTTCATTTGTAAGACGATCCATGGTTAAATTGCAAACCAAACTGAAGCTGTTTGACAGTGACACAAGGTACTAAACACACGTCAGCTGTCAAAACCAGTGTTGCCAAAACCAAACCAGCTAAAAAATCACCCTTTATAAATTGCAAATTAATTTGCCCAACTTTCAAGGGCTTTTTGAAGCTTATTATAAGCGCAAAACAAAAAAAAACAAAATGTCCGCTGATCTGTCAAATATCATATGCAAATCCGTAATGCCCTATCGTCCGATAGGACACAATTTTCGGTACCTTTTCTAGTACGCTTTCCCTTGTTTTCTAATACTTCACTACAGATTTATGAGAATTTGTGCCGTAATAAGATCTCTTTCAAATTATTCAATAAACGGAGCACAGTATTTTAGAATCTTTTGATTAATTCGTATGCTGATGATGCGAATCGGAGCTTATTGGTAGATCACATTTGCATCATTAGCAAGTGAATATTTTTGAAAGAAATTATAGCCTGCTAATTCATTTCCATTTGAATTAGAATTTGCCAAGCAACGGAACAGTAATTGCGAAAGTGCATTTATGGAAGTTTGAAAATAAATATAAATCATTCTCAGCGAACAAACGTCTTTTTAAAAGAGGGTTTGGTTGCAGCTAAATATCTACTTGAGTCGCCTAAGGTACTGAGAATTGCACAAAAAATTCATACCTGAATATGGTCTTATTTTAAGTGAACAGATATTTTACTCTCCTTCCGACGACTCTTAAGAAAGTATTGGAAAGATCCCAAACCATTTCATTTAATCAAAATATTCGAAATTTTATATTTCAAGTTTTACTTGTAAATAAAACAAAAATGCAATATTTTTCAATTTTGTGCATACATTTGTAAAAATTTGTGTTTTCTAGACTTAAAAACCACTTGCATTGTTGTAATCCAAGGAATAAAATCAGAAAACATTTACAATTTACTAAAATTAGTAGTTTATAATTATAAACGCTCAGGGTGAACAACAGGGTAAATTTGCTCCTATTACGAAATTCCATGCCGCCATTTTGGGTGGTTGGGCAGCACTCCTCTTAAAAATGACATTTAGGGAAGATTTACTAATGTGGTATTCGATTGGGCGCGCTCAGAGCACTTTTTATGTTCGTTTGGTACAAAAAATAGCAATCTTTTCCAGATTTCAGAGCACTTTTGCGAATCTGGATTTTTTTCTCAGATTTGCTCCTGATTTACCAATACGTACGTTTGAGTTTGAGAACTAGTGGAGTTTGTTTACATTTCAACTGAAAAGAAACGAATTGCATCGGGTTGATCTATTTTTTGTTAATTATTTATGTAGAAATGTTTAGAAATTAATCTGGGCGAGCATTTTGAATGTTTTCATATAAAATTTAAACAGGGAATGGAAAACGCTTAGAAAAGTGTCGAAGGCTTCACATATTCCAATCGCACAAATTTCAACACAAAAAAAAGCAAGTGAGATTTTTATGTTCGATTAGACACACAAAATCTGAAATCTGAGAGCGAATCTGAAGAAGCCCAATCGAATACCACACAAGCTAATGCCCGAGATAAACATGGGTTTCTCAACATTAACATTTAACCATACAGTTAGCGATATTCAGGCAACTGTATTTGTTTATTGTTGAAGGGATTTTGGAAAGTGTCGAGTTTCAGCGTAAACTGCTAGACTAAAGTCGATTATTGGTAAGACCGTTTGAGTATAAAAGAAATGAAAGAATTTTGAGATTTCCTCATCACTACCACAAAAAAAAAAAAAAAAATGCACGACTGGGTCGAACGAAACTTTCTCGTTCATCAAAAGTTTGATTGGTTGTTTTCTTACTTTATTAAGTAGGTGGGTAAAAATCTGAGAACCGATGCTAGATAAAAGAAACAGTGCATAGAATATAGGAAAATGAAAAATATACCTAATAATAATAATAATAAAAAAAAATAAAATGTTCGGGATGTAAGCATTACTTGGTTTTTAGGGTTTTATCGAAATCGAAAATGGGGTTTTGGAGATATGAGCAGTTTTTAAAGTGATCGTTTCCAGTGATTGGAATTGAAAATTGAAATTGAAAACTTCAATTTTACACTAAGTTTGCATATTGGTCAAAATCATGCAGTTTTGAGGTAAACTAGGGAAAACTATATTTTTCAAATATGACTTTTTTCAAAAATCCATGTTACGATAATACAGAGAAAAAATTTGTTTTCCATTAAGTTATAAATGACCATATTACCTTAGAAATGAGTTTTTGTTACAATCGTATGGACCGTTTTCGAGATATGTATGTCCAAATTTCAAAAGTACCGTTACTGGATTTTTTTGTGGAAAAATGAGTATGCAGTTATGTTTACCTCACCAACTTAAGCTTAAATATCAATTTTTGTTGAAATCGTTAGACCTGTTTTCGAACCAATCAAACTGGTATGAAAATTTTGTGTGGGAAGTACCATTAATATTGAGGTTACCGAACTGTAAGCCCCAAAACTTTAAATCAGAAGTTTGAACGAAATTCGTTCAGCCGCTTAGGCTATAGGCCTCGGGACATACAGACAGACAGACGGACAGAATTTTGCGACTCACTTTTTTGAGTTCGCCTATCATCGTAATGTCAGAATTGATTAACATCTCGAGTTCGAAATTTTGTACGAATGCAATATCTGTAAATTGTAAATTGTGTCTGAATACCTTAAGGAATAATTTCGTTAAGGTCTTCTGAGCATCAATAGAATAGGCATTGGTTAGCCACTATTGCTCTGAGCGCTACTGGTGGCTGAAGATTTGATGATCTTCTATTATTAGAACTGATGCTCGCCTCTGTCTGTATGGTGGCATGGGGGTAAAGTAAATGTAACTTCTAGCTCTAAATAGGTAAGTTTTCTTTGAGGACGGTGCTCTTGCAATAATGGATAAGCAACTCCAAGTAGGTGCATGGATTTCTGGAGATCGATGGGTTGGTCGTCCATTTTAATTTGCGGTACAGTCGCTCTACTTATTTTCTTTGCAAAAGTGGTGAGCAGTACCGACTTTTCTTCTCATGATTTTGAGTTTTATCCAGACCTTCACTGATAGAACTTTTTACCTCGCACCTGTGACTATACCTGATGTAGTTGCGTTTACAAACACATTTTTTGTGAAGGAAGATATGAGATTGCTATTAATATTTTTGTTCGTTCAACTAGAGTTGGGCAAGGTGATTTGTTAGCAAAGGATTCGTTATAGTATAGGTTCTTTCATAAGTCAGCTCAGAATAAACCATCTGTTTAACGTCATCATGATTATATGCGTCCATCTATCAAATTTCGACTTCACCACGTTTTTATTTAATCCACTCAGAATTGACTGCCTTAAGTACGCCTCCTCCCACAAGGTGTTGACGTGTCATTCGAAAATTTAAGAAAGTTGAATAAAAACTAACAATAACAGTAATTTCCACATGTAACTGACAATCTTTATAACGCCTTTCATTTCAACCAGGAGGTCAGGCTGGTTGTGCTAGCTGTGCCATGGGTAATAAACTGAGCTGTTCCTGTGCGCCGCTTATTCGCAAAGCATACCGATACGAGGATTCTCCATGGCAGACTTCTCGTCGACGGGACGGCCATCTCCTGAGGTGATATACACTTGATTTTATCTCCTCTATAGATATATGACTTCAAACACTGTAATATAAATGTGCTTCTTAATATTTTGTAAACCTTTTGTTTCAAAAAAAAAAAAAATAATAATTATCATGCAACGCATTCTCAACAACAAACACCAAACATGCATGCTTCTTAGGCGTTATTTTCATTTTCTTTATTGGCCTCTAAAATAATAAATAATTTAACAAAATCGTATATCAATCTGGAAATAAGAACAAACTATTTATATTGTTTTCTTTTTTATCACCACCACAACTTTATGCGACAAAAAACAAATATTCTATCCAACCATGGTATTCACAAACACCTTGCACATTCAAAAATAAATAAAAAAAAAACCTCCTTCGCAATCCTCCAATAAAAATATTTACAAAAAAAAATCCTTGGTAACTTTGGTAACACGAATAAGTTCGTTCAGGTTGTGGGCTGAGGTGTTCCATGTATCTTCAAGCGGTGCTGGTACCGTCAAATGGCAACAAGTATCCGAAGATTTGGTTCCTGTCAACATTACCTGCATACAAGATTCACCTGAATGCGTATTTCATATAACAGCCTACAACAGTCAGGTTGATAAAATCCTTGACGTACGACTTGTTCAACCAGGTGAGGTTCACAAATTAGTTTCTGATTTTTTATCAAGTCTCTCCATTCTTATTTTACTAACAGTCGTGCTCTATCCAATAGGAACTCGTATTGGACAAGCTTCTGAATGTTTCGTCTACTGGAAGGACCCAATGACAAATGACACTTGGGGTTTGAATTTCACCTCCCCCATCGATGCAAAACAGTTCCGAGAATGTTGTGTAAGTATTCTATTCGGATTCATGAGCGCTAGCCATTTTGCTCCAGCCTATATAATTTTTATTCTCTGACAACAAGGTTCAGTGCACATAAAAAAAAAAAACAGATGTTGAATTATGTAACATAATCGACAGAAAAAAAAAATAAAAAATTATCATTAAAATTCGAGAAAGAACATATAATTCCATTTGATCATCACGCGCATATATTCATGTACGATTCGTTGTAGTTCATTAAATTTTAAACATATACATTATACATACATACACACAGATGTTTTTTCGTCACTCATTGTCTGTACTCTCTTAGTTTTGTTTATACATTTTAGACTTGTTTACAGGGATTTATCAATTGATGTCGGGTATACCAATTAAAAATGTTTGGTTGTGGTGATTCCTTGGTTCAAAAGGATGGCAATAGGAAAAAAGTAGTCTCCTAAATATTTTTTAAACTCCACGAGAGACGGTATTGCAACTGCAGATCCGTTTTAGTATTTATTCGTAGTTGATATTTATTCAGTCGATCAGTATAGACGGTTTTAATTATCCGATGCAAAAGTTCTTACAAACGACACGAAAGACTGAATGTTATGGAAATTGGCTGGGACATTGGCACAATACGGACAGGACCAAGACAATCAGCCAGTCAACTTGGTCAGCAAAGATCTTTTCCTAGCTGATTCTCTGGAATTTTTAGCAACCAATTAAATCCAGACAGATCAGACTACCAGTTGATTCTCTGGCTATCTGCCAGTCGTTTCGGTTCTGACCAAGTTCCACCTATTACCCGTTGGGCTGAGTGACTTCATGAATACATTAGGTCTGTTCCTTTACTTTTGTAGTAATAATGGAAAATTCGTCAAAATGGCAGTGGTGGGGATTTATTATTTAAGAGTTTGCACTGATTGAACTACAAGCATTCGAGAGAAGGAAAAAGTGACAGGGCATTAAAAATTACGTGAGAATTTCACCACCAAAAGAATTTTCCGCCTCTTGATACCATTTTAATATACAAGAAATCAAAACAAATGTCAAATAGGACAACAAATTTCGAATCAACTGTTAATTGCGTTGACAGCTTTTTCAATTCTTACACCAAGAAATTAGTTGAGTAAAAATTTGTAAGATTCTCAGTGAAAGGGTAATTTCTTGCTCTCTCGATGACGCTCTCTTTTACGAATTTTTCGAGTTAAGGAACGGCATTGAGTAAAAATTCGTAAAAATTCGTAAAAATTCGTAAGATTTAAGAGTAAAGGAACACCCCTATTATCTGAGTGACGTCTTGGAGATCCAGCTTGACTCTGCCATTTCGTATACTCTCGCGGTTCTTTTGTTTTGTTTCCCATTTCCATTCTTGGTGAGCTGTCATTATTTTTAGCAAATATGGCACAAGGCGACTCGCTTTGCATTCGCTTCTACCTCCACGGAAGAAGATTTTATTCGCTAGAGATCATTGAGTATCCGATGAAGTACCTGGTTGAAGTCGCGGTGAATGCCGATAGTAGAAACTTCCGCGCCAAAATTTGCACGAACTAGAAAAATTCAAATATTTAAGTAAATGCGAATTGCAATTGAGAAACGATATTCACATTTACGGGGTGGCTTTTAAGGTCAAAAGAACTTTTAATCAACAAAACAAGAGAACAGTACGGACTCGCTTTTGTTCTCTTTAAAACATAGTTGCACGCAGTGATACCAACTGAGGCATAATTAAGCCTGCATAATTCCGATGCTTGAGGCATTGAGGAATATTTTTTTGAAAAAGGCGTACTTTTTAATGAATTGTTTTTGTAATATTCATACAAATACAATTTGAATTTGATAAAGTTGGTACATTATTTGATCAAAGCCGGATGAATAACTTTCATTTACAACTGTGCGTCATGCTTATTTTCCCATTCCCTACTAGACTTACTCACTAAACCCAAACTTTGGATTACAGAGATAAAAAAAAAGTTTAGATAATTATCTATCGATCGACCAACATCTGTTAACAAATTTAAATCAGCTTGTAGGTTTGTTGCAGTTCCTTTGTAAAATATGCAATTTTTTGGAAAAAGGCGTAGTTTTTTTTTTCGGATTTAGCCATAAAAACTTCAATTCGGGCTGGCATCATTGATTGCACATACAAATAATGCATAATGAATAACAAAAAGACCTCCAACTCATTTAGTTCCCGAGTTTTGTTATCCTTTTCATAATACTGCACAAGCCCAGGACAGTTTTGTTGTCTGCCTGATATGATATGTTGCTCCAAATTAGAGTGAGATGGCATGCACAGTTTTTGTGTTTTGTGAGAGATACGGCACCTCTCGTTTTCATTATTTATATCTGCTGTATGAAACTGCTCTTCCGGGAGTCATTCGCTCTCTTAATCGTCTTCCTTCTCCATATTTAACTTAAGCGTGCACGTGAAGGTTTTATACCCACCTGCTTTGAAGCTTAAATGAAGTTTAAGGTTAGGAATTGTACGAAAATGTACGTATTTTTCAAAAGATGTAACCCTGCAAATATCCCAATTTTAACTCTGTTGGTTGTCCTAACAACTGGTTTAAAATGAGCTAGGTACCTAAGTTTTGTAGACAATATAACATCAAACTTGAGAATCAGTGGTAAGATATTCAGCCTTACTAATAATCTTCACACTAAATAATTTTTAGGTCACAATCTGCAACTTTGTATGGAAAATTTCGCCATTCAGAGTTCGAAAAATTTAGCCTGAGCTCTAAAATTCTAAATATGATTATTAGTATCGCGGGTTGTGTTGAAGGCGATATCTACCAAAGAGCATGAGCTTACCAGCTTGATATTTCTATTTAGTCATTGTCAGGACAGTGGTTTGAAATGGCTATCCAAATTTGTATCTGATCATACTGTCAGGACAGTGCCATGGTGTGGATGTGATGGACTTTGCTTCATTATTTAAAATGAAAATATATTCTGTGAATTTTCATAATTTTTCTAGAAAATGCATCCAATTTCTTCGCCTTATTTATAAGAGACTATTAGCTAAGAAAATTCCATGTTCAGACCTCAGATCGACTAACCCCTGAGTTTAAAATCCGTAAGAACAATTTTTCTTGCTGAACAATGCACCTTCCCTTACATAAATAACTCGCTTCAGTTTTTGATGGGAAAACAAGGTTCTGTCCGAGTCCTTGAACCACACACACATACACTCACACCGAGTTTATTTTGTTTGCAAAATCGATTCCTTATTTCTTTTCATTCAAACCAACACAAAAATATACTCTCCAACAACTTTCTAACTTTGATTACTTCAACGATTGACAAATTTCACTGGGCATTAATAGTATTATTAGAAAATTAAAAAAAAATAATAAACAAATATTGTAGCATTAAAGAAAAGTATACTCATTAAATTTTATATAATTATACTCTGGAATCTAGATTTTTCGTTGGAAAAGAGTTGCAAAGGTATTTCCTTCAATGAATTAGCAATATCCGTGTGTCTTGTTTTCCGTCTTCTTATACAACTAAGTGTATATTTTTAATTTAAATTTTTATAAATAGAATCACACTTTTCACTTGTCTTTAAATTTTATGTTTTTCGTTCGAATTGAAGCATGACGGAATATATGTGTACCTGCGTCATCACCTTCACCTATCACAACCTACCCACTTGGTATCTATAGAATTTTAACTGTTTTTTTTTAACAAGTCCCTATATGTTTCCTTTCATAAATATTTAAAAAAATAAAAGAAAAGTTGTGTTTTTTTTCTTTATCGAATTCATTGTTTGGTTTCATTGAACAACCCATTGTTTATGTGGATGTTTCTTCACACATACGGCTTTCATTGTTTCTAGTTTCTTTCTGATTTCTTCGTGTTTTATGTTTTTTTTTTTCTTGTCTTTTCACATAGTTCATGAAAACATTCCATCAGTATATCGATTAAATTAGAATATCATCAAAGTCGTTTATGTATTTTATTTTGATATATCTCTATGTATTATCTCCTTGCGCTTGGTCCAAAAGAAATCATTTTTCAACACACATCCTGTCGCATATTATGTGTACTGTTATCACTTAATTAAATGAATACAAGATTTTGTAGAAAATAAGTTACCTATAGAATTACATCCCTGTAGTTACGAGCTTGAAAATGATGATGGCCGCTTTCCGCCTTCTGAACAGAGGAACTTACAAAAATAGAAGTTCTACAGAGAAAAAGAATGTTAATTGAATTTATTGTACTTTGAGATAGAAAATTATTCGACTGTTTTTCGAGACGATTTTGGTTGCAGAGATAATAGAGAGTCACTGGATTTTGGAAACACGTGATGAGGATAACGAAATTTCAATATTTTTAATAACACTTAAGCCGTGTTTTTTTGAGCTTCGATCTCAGTAAAGCAAAGTAAAGTAGGATTTTCATCGTGCAATTAGAACAACTACGCTCTACTTGACACTGCGAGACTCAGTTGTAGTTGTTGTAATCGCGTGCTGAAAATCCTACTTTACTTTGCTGAGATCGAAGCTAAAAAAAACACGCCTTTTGTAAGCCTACATAAGATTTACTGCCATTTTAAAATGAGTGCATTATTTTCACAAAAGCTGCTTAGTAATGGACATGAGGACATATCTCTTAAGCAAATATAGTGAAGGAACATTCGATTGTGGTAAATAGGCCTTTCTTTATTAAATACCATAGAGTTGATAGATCTTTTTTGACGTTAGCCAATTTCAACTAACAGCCCGATTCTGCCGTTGTGAGGCCTCACAAGTCACAAGCTTTTGTGAGGTTTGTTGTGATTCGATAACATTTTTCGTATTCTCCGATAATGCTCACAACAAATTCACCTCACAATGGCTAGATTACTATCCTTCAATTTTGTGGGATCTACACCATTAATTGAATAAAGAAAAACAAATTTATTAAGAAAATAGGCGAAATATTGACACTGAAATGTTTTAGAAACGAAGAAAATAAAATATTAACGACATTTGTCACAAATAAAAATTTCGACAAATATTCCCTGAAAAGTTAATAAATATAGCGTAAAATGTCAGGTTCGGGTCTTTAAATGCTTGAAAAGAGGGAAACAATGCCATCAAATACAAATATTGTGATTTGTGAGCGCTTATGACTGGTTTTCTATTTTGTGACTTGCTCGATATGAGATCACAATTTCGATTGTTTTTGTGAGCCTCACAAGTTGTGAGTGTGCTGCCAGACCTCTACCTAGAGGAGAATGACTAGTCTTTGACTATAAGCCAAAGCGACTAATTGATAAGCTTACTTAGGACTATTAGGTGCGTTGGTAGCTGAAACAAACGTCAAAAAATCTCTATTACACTAATTTGCAGCTAATAATGATCCCATTCAAAAATGTAAAACCTAGACTTAATTTTTACTATCGGAATGACAACTGAGTACTCGGCCGAGAAATTCTCTGCCGGCTATCCGTTTGTATACAGCAGGATTTTCCAATTGGGTGGCGTCTTTCTGTCTCAGTATATTTTGATTCTGATGGAAAATCAACAAGCTACTGTCGGCCGGCACCGCTGCGAGCGCATCTATTTTTTACGACCCACAACTGTACCCCAGTAAAAGCACATCAGCAATTTACAAGGGCTAGCCAACCGCGACGTTGTCTAAAGTCAAAGTTCAACGGACAAACCTTTTGCACCAGAGTGGCGTTTATTCATTTTTTTTTTTTACTGGTTTGCTTAGTTGATTAGGCTCCGCAAGCGAAGTTTCTCTGACCTACTCTCGCCGTCCGACAACACGGGTTGTCCCACCCTAAAAGTGACACTGCAGACAATAGTTATTCTTTAAACAGGCCCCTTAAAATGTCCTTGCTGTCATAAGACTATAAAGTACAATTTTATTTAACCCATAACGCTTAAACAGCGCCAAAGGATGCTTGCAGTTGTAGTCCTTGAAATGTCTTTTTTTCATATTTAAAAAAATCCATGATATGTTGACAACCCTTGATTGGTAAATTTTGAAAAGTACGAAAACGTTTTTCCCAATCAACCTTGAACAAAATGTAAACGCTTTCTGCAATTTGACTTATTAGGGGCTGGTTCCAGCTTGACCAATACAATATACCAGACAATACCTCATAATTGCTTATGGTTTAAATGCTGAAGTTGCTAATGCAAGCAGCGATATGTGCCCATGTTGGTTGGGCACTTCATCATTTGTAGGATTACGATCACGGCTCCAGATGATCGGAAAAATAGTCGAAAACTTTCAGATTGTAGGGGTGGACCTCTAAAAAAATCCTGTACATTCCCGATAGCTACGTACCATTTTGCTACGTTTGCTTAAATCGCCAAACATTTTAGTAGTCCTAGCTACTAGTCCTAGTTTTTGACAATTATTCTCATTTGCTTCGAAACTATGATGGCTACAGTTTTTTTTAGTCTTTTTTTCCGATGACTGGATGGTCAAGAGTATCTAATTCGCTTCCTTTTAAAAAAATTGCTGTTTCGTATGTTTGTGTCGTACCTACATTTATTTAGCGAGCTAAATGAGTTCGAATACTGAAAAAACCCAAATTCGAAGCTATGGCTTTTTTTCCAGTGCCACCACCTCTCGTGAACGTCTGACAAACATCCGGGAGTATAACTGTCATGAAAGAGACATCGAGACAAAGGACTATAAGATTAACGATAAGTTGCAACTAGATTCACCCAAATCAATTAATATCTTTCCATATCAGAGAAAACAATTCCTCAAGTGATGGGCTACCATCTCAAGTTCAGGCTCGTAAACAATTCAAAGTAAATCCTTTCCTTCCCAATAATTCCCTTAAAATCATCACAACAAACGGTTCTGAATTAGGTCTTTCTCTTACTTTATCAATTGGATAATTTTTTGAAGAATTTTTTTAAGAATTACTAAAAAAGCGGCCCAAATACCTACGACACTTTGATTTGCAAACGAGATATACCTGCCTAACGTACAAAACTAATTTACACTTTAATAAAAATTTAACTTTTATATTCCAATGTCTAAGTATGTGTGTGTCGTCTCTAAAATAATTGAAAAGAATGCTTTACGGTTCAAATGTTTCTCTCTCAGAATTTATCTTAACGAAAAAATAATAAAAAACAAAAAAAAAAAATTGCCAAAAAAGCCGCACAAACAGAACCTTGTGATTCCCAACCAACTAACCTAACATAGTGCGACGTTTTACAGTCGCCTTCTTTCAAATTTTCCCGAAAGGCCTCCTCGAGCTACTCGCTGAAATTGGATCCACCAGGCAAGAGTAAAGTCAAAGCGAAGCGAAAGCCACTAAGCACACCGGCAAGTCCATCAAGGTCGCGAGAGCCCCAATGCACTTGCATGACAGCCGAGCAGTATGCACGCCTTCGCGCACAGGATCCGAAATACAGAGGTGAGTGTAGTTCAGTTTAACTTGTTATTGTACCGACGATTTGCATTATTTGTCGCTTAGGCTCCTCTACTCTTCCTCGAACTGCTTCACGTGCCACAGATACAGAAGGGCAGCAGCAAAAAGTCGCCAATGCAACATCTAGTACATCGCTGTATGATAATGTTGCTACTGGAACACAGTCAATGCAATCAGGACAAGGTGAGACTTTATCAAACGAAAGAGCTTTTCCGGCGACGGCAAAATGTGCTTTCGGTTTGTGTATCGGATAGTTGTGGTGAATTTTGTACGAGAGTTACATTTTTTTCTCTTGCAGGAGACACACTTCTACGTCAGACAAAGTCGCAAGAAACCAACACCATGACCAGTGGGCAGATGAACGCAAATGTTGGCGGTGGTGTTAACGCGCCTGGTGGTGGGATGGGAATTGATTCGAGCACACAGAACCATGTGGGATCCCAGATTGGACAGGACGACAACATGGTGGGTGGTCAACGTGGCGATATGGAGACTTGCAAGTCAGAGGGCACCCAGGCTGGCGGCACCTTGCAACAGAACACAATGTCTTCGACGAAATCAACTGGTACGGGTACACGCAACAAGGACTACAACGATGAAATGGTAAGGATGGGTTGTTTTGTATTGAGCGCGACCGAGTGTTAAATGCAATTCAGTTGTTTCGATGCATAAAAGTCTTCTGGTATATCGAAACTCACATTTAGAGTAGCGATAAAGCGCAAGCCCTTAAATCTGCATAGAATGGAAAGCCTTTGAAGAGTTTCTGTCGACGATTAAGGCGCAACTTGATAGGTTCGAGAGGTGCATTCTTTATGCACTTTAGTTCCAGTTGTAGTTGTTTAGAAGTAATCAATTCTTACGGGGAGTGCAAGAAAAGGTTATAACGTGGTACTGGTTCACTGGGTAAGGCCACGTTAAAGCATACACCTGCTAACAGTCGAGAGTCGGCCATTATATCTTCGACCAAAAATTTCCAAATACAAAATCCTGCGAATCGATTTATAACTTTTGGTAAATGACTTGCAGTCGTGTTTCTTCCGAAATCATAGCAACTGTTATGTCGGAGTACTAGCGTGAAATACACTGGCTATCTACACGGTGCAGATGTCTTTCTGTTGGTAGGCACTGCCGTTTGGAAAGCACGTTACCGGTGAACTTCGAGCACAAATGATGTCAAAGCGAAACACTTGGTAAGACTCTAAGCCTCAAAGCCTTGTACCCTCGTCAAATCGAGGAACTTGTTAGTCAACTAAATATTTATCTGACAACTTCCAGGGAAGATTGCCTTTGATCAGTACTAGCCCCAAAACCCATCTGTACATCAGACACCAACGTAGGTCTTTCTGGTCGGACACGAAACGAGATAAGAACTCAATTAGTATCCAACTCGTTAATCGGTCTTCAGGCAGGAGCTCACAAGAGTATTAAGAAGTCCGATTCTGCGTTCGGTCAAGGTAGCTCATCCGCAGATCTACTGTCTGCAAACTGCACTACCCACTTTCACATTGCTTGGTATCACTGGCTAGATTTTGGCGGTTTTTTTTTTTTCGATAATATTGATTCAGCCGTTGATTAAAGAAAAAAAATGAGCCCTTTGCTGTGCAAGATAAAAAAATGGCAAAGACACGCGACCAAAGAACTCCATGTCCAATAATATGTATGAGAATACAAAATTACCAACCGCAAGTTGTTTATTGATGTTGCTTCGGTGACGGTCCAGTAACGAAAGAGAAGAAGCAAAGGCAAAAAAAAAACAAAAATCTTACAATGTGGAGAGCGCAAAAGTGGATTGTAAATTTTAACAGTTGTTTATAGGGTGTTCTATGTGTAATTTGGCAAATGCAAAATAAAGAACAAACATATTGTCATTTTGAATTATTATAAAATTATTGAGAATGGAAGGGGAAATTATTAAAATCAAGAACAGCGTTCTTATCGGCGTTTCAGTTTCAAGGTTTAACTTGGCTTAGTTCTTAAGGACATCCGCTTAAGCCTGGTATACAGCGGCATACGCCGTTAACAAAAGACTTGACTAAAAAGTTTCCTATGACTTCAAATATTTATGTACATTTATCAACATAAGAAACAACGCTCCACCAGTGACTTACTGAATAGAAAACCTTTCTTTAGACATTTTTTACTGTCTGACAAATCCACACACAGCCATCTGCTCCAACTCCTTCCAGAAAGTTAAACTGTTGCCACAGAAAAATTAATTAAGTGCACCTTACCACGGTAGTCTCTCATTTACATCGTACCTGTCAAATGAGAGTGCTCGGAAAGAGATTACCCAACCCCCACTAGTCGCTAATTAAAATTACTAAACGCCTCCTGCTGAGCTTTGCTAATTGAGAAATAAAACACAAATTAGAAAGGCGCAGTCCAGGGAGAGAAAAAAGCAAGACCTAAAAATCGATTTCGGATTCAATCGACGACAAAGCAAATAATTTGCCTCTTTGTGTTGCATGTCTCACTTGTCTTTCGACCTTTGGTCGCCTAACACTTTTAGGAAATAAACCCTTTTTTTTTTTAAATTTTGTTTCGATCTTTGTGTGTACTATTGCAGACACGCGAGTCGCACGACATGCACCACAACATAATTAACAACAACACCAGACGCAAGACAAAGAGCACTGAAGACATGAACATGGCAACCGATACTAGCACATTGAAACGCATGCTTAAACCCATGCCCAGCACAGAGAGCCCGGTCACTTCTCCTGAGATGGGACGTCGCCGCTACAACTACTACAACGCAGCGAATGTAGCGAACACTCTCGGCCCACAACATGCCATGCACCAGCATGGAATGCATCACATCATGAACAACAATAACACAATGGGGAGACCATCTAGTCAGGCATCACGTTTCTCCGGATCCAGGTGGGTGTTTATTTTCCTGCGTTAAAATGTAAACAACAATCGGTCTTTGAAATTCGGTCGACTTTTCTACAGATCATCGCACGAGATCGGTCGCAGTGGCTATCCGCAGCGGAATCTGTACTTGGAGTTGGAACGTGAACGCGGTTGCTTGGAGGGCTCACCTCCGTCGGATAACGTAATGTTCGATAATCAGTGTTACGCGACTACGCCTAGTTCAAGCAACGGCAACTCCGATCAGGATCAGTCGTATGGCCAGAGAAGCGGTGGCGGTAGTCGTGGCCATCCCCATCATCACCCCAGTCAGCCAAATGTGACGCCGACTCCGGGAAGCCCAACATCGCGGCTGTTGTTGGAATACGAAATGCATTTACGAAACACCTTGGCCAAGGGAATGGATGCTGAGTCGTACAGTCTGCATACGTTTGAAGCCTTGCTGTCTCAGAGTATGGAAAATTTGGGTGAGTCCATAATGTTTCCAAGAGTTGTTTGATTTTGTTCTTGCCAAAGTTTTTTTCCTTTTTTTTTTTATTATTGTATTATCGATTTGTGTTGTGGGCCTTGCTTTTGTTGTGAGTATAGTGTTTCCTTCTTGTTTTGGTTGTACTTGGGGTGTCTTAGACTTATTTGTTCTTATATACCGATAGAAGACCTGCTCCTTACTTCCTTAATTTTGCTTTACAAGCAACGCAAGCTTGTAAAGTTTGTGTCACAGATCACAGGAAACTAAAATTCTGATATGTGTCCCGCTGAAAATTAGTAGGAACTTTGATTTGCGCTGAGACAGTTGCAACTGTCAAGATTAAGCCATCGTTCAAGGGCTTGAGCTTAGCTTTCTGCTTCTTGCGGGTCCAGGCCATCCGACTTTTTGAATGCTTGTGATACTCGTATCTGCATTGGAGGTCTACAACGAGCAATTTTATTGAACATCTCTAACAGAAAGGCAAATGAGGCTTTAGAAATTTACGCTGGACATTTGTCCCAAATGGAAGTAACAACAGTAGTTCATGCTGATATCTTTCCAATGGTGTGTCGTTGGCAATGCTAGTAAAACGATTTTAGAGCAATTCTCTTTTTTAATTGAATTCAACTAAAAACCGAGACGCACAAAAATTTTCCAGTTGTCAACATTTCATCACAAATTTCTCTTTGAATTTTACATGTGACATTTAGCAGACATCTACTTCGTTTTGTCTTGCTAAGATAGGTGTTCAAAAAACAGGCAAAAGATTCACTTTCTGGCAATTTATTTATTTCATTTACGAGAGTCATCAACTATTTTATTAATTTGATTCGCAGCTGTTTCATATTTACCATGAAATTGACCTTAACCAGTGGCAGATGACGCCCAAGATGATGCATCAATTTCTGTATCCATTTAGGAGCCCAAACCAAGCTTGTCGCATCTCACACCTATTGGTGTAAGCTTCTTATTTTTATTATTGGGACGAATGGCTTCACTTTTTGTTTGCCAAATTCAAACGGATAAATTTAGACGTTTTGCAAGATATGGTACAGTGCAAAAATCTCAAGGTGTAATTTACGTTTTTCCATGGGTTGAACTGGAAAGCCTTCGCTCATAATCCATCGCAACAACCTCTGAACCACATGCATGCCCACGATCACTGTATATAAACATTCTCTATATACAATGACACGATTTGTGGATGTTTCTCATTTTTCCTGTCCAGTTGCGCTTCCTTTTAGACCCATCGGAGCATATCAAAGGCCCTAGTCTCCATTTCGTTCCGAAAGTCAACCATATTCGAAATTGGCTTCCGTTCCACTTTTAAGTAGGCACTCTGCAATACTTTCGAAATGCTAAAAATAACATCAAATAAGATTAATTCGAAGTTCTAAATCCAACAGTAGTATATTGCATTCCCCTTTCGAAATACAGAGTCCAAAATGTTCGGAATACTCTCTGGGGAAAGGCGAACCAATGCGTTCAAAATGAGTTGAAACATGTCTAATATCGAAACGGCTTTTGGTTTTATTTTTTTCAACTCATTGTAGCTTTGTAGTATTCAATTTTTAGAACACCAAAATGGAATTGTCTACCCATCCATAATATCCAAGCTCACATCGAATAATTTTCTTAATAAAGGGTCATTAATTTTTCGGTTTCGAAAGCAAAGCTAAATAAAACACACAAAGTTTTGATGAGATTTTTATTTCATTATAAAGTTTGGACTTTGCCATGAAATGCGAAATAGAATATCATTTAAATGGCCGCCTTGGGGAGAGGTCATTTTTGACCACTTTCTCGCACATTTCGGGCGGTATCTCGGCCATAACTTAAGTAATGTTGGTTTTTAGTGCGTCTAGAGTTCAGGGACTATTCGCGTACTGTATTTTGCGTAGCCCAGAGAGAAAAATCTAACGGTGTCAAATCGCATGATCTTGGTGGCCAATTGACTTCGCCAAAACGTAAAATTATGCGACCAGGAAACTTCTCCATAATTGGTCGTGTTGTGTGGCTTGTTGACACCACTTTTGTAGTAAGTTTTAATATTTTTAACGCGTTGTTCGACTGTTTAGCGATTCAGTATCGTAAATGGCAAACATTCAGCTAATATTATGACACTTCAAATGACAGCTGAGTCTGACAGGTGTTAAATGCCAGCGCTACCAACTTGAAACCACGAAATGAATGACGGTATAGTATTTTCAACTGAATAGGAAATGGAATACGAATTTTGCTTTAAGTACTACTATTTACTACCACTACTACTAGCCAAAGGATGAAGCAAAATTGATCGAGGACATTATTTTCAAGAGCTTGTCAGTTTCGTCATATAATTTAAAAGGGGACGTAGGCTCTTTTTATACTGTCTATGAATTGCAATGAACTCGATGGTGCTCAGCGACATTTTTTCAAAGAAGGAGCCTGTCAAGCTTGTTTCTGCGTCCCTAACAACAGGTTTAGGTTAGGTTTTTAGGCTGGCGTGGAGTATTCCCCGCCACACTCAGGTCAAAATTGACTGACTGAGTACCTAGCAATAAGTGTGATATATTTTCCAAAAAAGGTTTTAGCAAGACAGCGACGTACGCACATCTTTCTCATTGACGCGTGTCCAAAACTATTTTGAGCCGGGCTGTCTATCTGGTTCGTCTTCAAACATTTAATGCAACGAAGCTCGTCATTGCAAAGGCAATATGCCTTCTCCTTAAAGTAAATAATCATGCTTGTTTTGAGATTCGTTTTCTTTCGAAAGTGTGTCGAATTTGAAGAATCTATATATTGACATTCGAACAGATAGAAAGTTCATTCTATCAATCGAAAGTTCATTCGAATGTTGAGTGTATTTTCACTTTCTCATCGTTCGCAACAAATGTCATTTTTTATTCGTCTGTATTTTCCTAACGCTAAGCAGTGATAATTCTTGTTTTTCCACATTTTCCAAAGGGATTTGAGGCATCCACTATTATGCTCCTGTATGGAATTTTCTCTTTTTTCATCCATAAACAAAACAATCGCCATGTCTGTTCTTATCTGTCACCGATTGTATAGAGAAAAACAACTGTATCAAGAAAAATTTTGTTTCGATTTGAACAGCAACCAAATTTGAAAGGTAGTGTGAACAGAATTGAGTTAAATAAACAGCAAAAACTTGAGGTTTAATATAACATAAACTTCTTTTTTGCATTCTTTACTTGAACAATATGGGTTCGCAATTTAATAACGAAATTTTAAAACCTATTTTAGTCAAGTTCATATTTAAATTTCAGACTGTAGAGTGTTAAAATATTACTAACAACACATTTTAATATTCTTACACCTGGTCCCATTTGAGATAAGACATTTTTGTAATCTTAGCATATATTTCTCAATAAGTAGTTAATATTTTAAATATTTATGTAGTTTTAATAAAACAATAAAAAGAGCCTCCATAAAAAAACAAAAGTATGTTCACTCTATATAAAATAAAAATGTGTAACAGCTGATTTCGAAAGCTAAATTCATTTGAATTCATTTTATGACTTTCTCGATAGTGGATATTATTTGTTCGAATCTCAAAATACACAAAGTTCATTCGAACGAATAGAGACATTCGTTAGAATTGACTAGTCGTTCGAATCTCAAAATAAGCATGAGTTACTGATATCTTGCGATTGTTTATGATTTCAAAATTACTTCGGTATTCTTATAACATTTACCGGACATTTGAGTCTTGAGTTTCAGTTTTCTTAGGTCTCTCCTTAACTCCATACAGTATAAACTGGTCCATGAAAGTCACAGGATTTTCACAAAGTCTCAAGTTCCAAGACCCCATGACAGTACAGCCAAAAGTAATGACCGTGCTAAATGTTTTAGTGCATTTTAAGCTTTCTCAACCTTAAGCAACTAACCATTTTCGTTAATAATTTGTGTCCTAATTTTTTTAATTAATTATTTATTTCTGATTTGTTAAAATAAAACTCGCACACAACTCCTTAAATGCTTAAATAAAAAATAATTAAAACCAAAACATGTACAAAAATAAAACCATCAGAATTCGCTGAGAGTTTACCAGGATCAACCCAACGTAGCCCATACCCATTAAGACGTCGTAAGTAGATTGCTTTCCCATATTTATACAACAATTAATAACATCATATATTATTCCTGCAAGTTTCGAAAAAAAAATAAGCATTTGATTGCAAATATTTCCTTTTTCAAAATTTTAACAAATTAACATGAAAATTAGTCTTTTCTGCCGACCGTTGCTGAGAACAGATTTAAAGTTGGTTTTCCGTTTTCATTAAGGATCTGTAGCCAGCGCCAAGTCATCAACATTGCCATTGCCGCCACATCGACCACTTTCGACACGGGATAAGGACCGCGATCGTGAACGTGACGGCTACTACAGCGATCGCAACGAACTGATCCGGGAACGTGAGAGGGAACGTGAACGCGATCGTGGCTATTTGAGTGATCATAATTCCAGGTGAGCTGCGCTTATCTCATAATCACTGTTATCGAAAAAAACAAATCAAAATTTCACTCTCATTTCATTTTCGGGCAAAGTTTCTCGAATTCCCGTTGCGCCTCTTGCATTGGGGAATCGGCTCGCGCTCAATGGTTTCGTCATTCTGATGGCTGGCGTTCGGGAAGTTCCACAATGGGCTCTGGATCTGGTCAGGGTTTGATGCCAGCACAATCGTCTGGAACTGGTCACAAGCGCTCACCGTGGGATTCTCTGCCGTCATTGCGTCAGGACAGCAGTTTGAATGATTCGGGCTACAAGAGTGCACGTGCTGATTCCTTAGAGCAAAGGTTTCTTTCTCATAGTCTCACAATCGCGAAGCGCTATTAAAGTTATTGTTTGTTAATGTTGTTTTGCAGGGCGGAATTTATACGTCAAGATAGCTTACGCTCTGACTATTTGAGTGATCGTGAATCACGGTACGGGATCGTTCAGCAGGCATCGATTGACAGCACTGACTCGCGGTTGTGCTACTTGACATCTTCTGAGGTAGGTGGTAGTTATTAAGAAGTGTCGTAATTATTATTCAAAGATACAACAATATAGCGCGATCTAATGGCGTAACGTAGCAACTCTTATTTTGATTGGGGCTAATATTTTAATAGGGCGCATTTGCTACTTAAAACAGACAGTTCGAATTTGAAGAGATACACCTACTTAATTTAGTTAAAAAAATCGTTGCAAGAAAAATATCCACAACAAGTCGCAAATAGGTAAGACGTTGGACGTTGGACGATGTTAGTGAAAAGGAGGCTTAACACTTGAAAGGCCTTGGTCTGCGTCAGTGATATTTTGAATGAAACTAAAAACAAGACTTGCAATGTTTTTAGTTTCATTCAAAATATCATGTAAAGGTAGCATGGTAGTTGAAGACTTAAAAAGGTTTTTCCAAGTAACTAAAAAAGAAGGGAAAAACCGAATCGGGTATAAAGAAATAAGCTGTCTTTTATTAAGAGTGATACAGATTACAAATAAGGCAACAGCGGTTTGATATCTTAAGTTAGGCTTCCTTCCTTTATTTGAAAGCTGGGCAATGCAGTTATTAAAAACCAGGCTAATATATTGTTCAACTCGGCTTACTTTAGAGAGAAGCACCCACTGATTGAATTTTTAATCACCCTATTTTTTTTGATGAAAAAATGTTGAGTACCCACCACTGAGCTCTAGCTTGGTTAAATTTCTTTGTGATTTCTAGACCATCGAGAAACGTCACACGTGCCATGGTGAAAGTGAAAAATATTTGTAGTCAATTATTTTAGATTAGGACTGTAAGTTCATAAACTATATTTTGGCTCCACAAAAATAGAACAATCATGTCTATTATATAGAAATAAACACGGTGAGGGCTTTGTAAATGGCGGAACCATTTTTATCATTCCCTTCCATAGCTATAGCTTGTATTTTGGACTCTTCGAACTTAAAAAACTACAAACTTCTTAATTTTCGATCTTGAGCAGTCCCGCACAAACATTATCCAAACAATTCATAAAATACATTTAAATAGGTACTTTTTTATCAACAGGTAAGTATTTTTATTTCCATTGCCATGTTCAACTTTAAATGTTTTTTACATCTCGTATACCAATAAAATTTTTAGGTAGTAGCTCGAATTTTAATAAAAATCGACCAAAGTCGTATCTGCTGGTTTTTTGAAGCTTCACCTCGGAACAGTTCGATATTTTGCCGGAGGAGAAAGAGAGGTTAGCTAATCTTTTTGAAAAATAACTAAAAGATCTAAGAGCTATTGGGGACTGCTGAGAGATTTTTACAACTACAGATCTTCAAACGCGATTACAGATAAAAGTTTCACTATAGAATTATATTCTTACAGTTAAAATTCTCTATTTTTTTGGAATGAAAGGCAATATTTGAATCATTGATGGACCTACTTCTGCTTCTGATTTAGATAAAAAGGCGAATCTATTCTCTGCTTGTCCCTTGCTATTGCCCTTAAATTTTGAAAAAGAACATTTTATTTAGAGCTTAGGCTGTAACTTTTCGCAATTATTTTCTGCATAAAAATGATTCCTATGGTTTTAAATTGATATATGGAAAAATGTGTACAGGCGTAGTAGCTGAGTGCGGTCTCAGGTTCGATCCCTGGAAAATCACAAATCTTAAGGTTTTTCGCACTGAGCTACCTTTCGCGAATGTCTGACAAACTTCCGAGAGTTTAACTGTCATGAAAGAGCTTTGTATCGAATCGCATGAGTATGTGTGACTCTGCATTCGATGTGTAAAGAAGGGAACACATATTCATATAAAATTAACGAAAGCTAAAAGTTAACGAAGAAAACCACCTCGTTATGCGAACGAGCGAAGACGAAGGTTTATTACATTCAGTTGCAGAGTTTTGCAGTGTTCGGTTGTGTTAATTATATTTCTCTTATTTCTCTTAAAATGGTTGTTACTAATTGCGCCAAATGCGGTAATGAAGTAATTGATTGCAATTTTGTGAAATGTGATTCCTTTTGCAATTTAATTTTTCACAAGAAATGTGCCAATATCTCTGATTTAGTTCATAAACTTTTAACTAATGATTCGAGCATTATGTGGAGATGCACTTCGTGCATTGTGTCACACGAATCTAATAATTTGCTTATCGAAACTGTTAAACAACTTGCATGTGAAATATATGATCTCAAAAATCAATTTCATAAAAAATTCTTAGTGGATTTACCAAACGGAGACCAAAAATCATCGGAAGGAGTTTCCCACACAAACTTAATAAATAAGGGTATATGTGTACATAGATCTAAGAGTGCCTCGGATTTTCCTCAAGATATTCTCTCGCCGACGGCAATTGAATCTAATGCGGATCTAAATTCTGCTGCTGCTAAAACGGTTGCATTTGGAAGTGAACTGCCGTCTCCCCATGATGGTCCTTTTGTACCTGTTGCTGCGCCTCCCAGCTCGGGGCAGCCACTCGAAGACTTAAACACTACTCGCCGTCCGGGTGAAATCTATCAAACTGCTGCTGGTCCTAGTGGTAGTTCCTCAACTGCTCCTGCTGCACAAAATCAACGTTCTTCATCTAATAAAATTCATAATTTGCTTAAAAAGCGCGTCGTGGGAACCAATACATCGTCTGAAGACAACAACATTGCCGTCATTCCGTCCTTCAAATGGTTGCACCTCTCGCGTTTCTCCTCATCTACTACAGCTGATTCTATCAAAAATTACTGCTCACATAGACTTAAAATTCCATCCGATCATCTGTTATGCATGCCCCTCATTACAAGAGGTACCGATCAAACCACTCTTAAATTTGTCAACTTTAAGCTTGCTGTACCCGCTACTTCTCTTCATTGCGCACTTGATGCTGATAATTGGCCGTTAAATGTTCGTGTGAGGTTATTCAACTTTCATCCAAAAAACGAAGAAGCGGCGACAATCCCAACGCAACGGCAACTGTAGAAAGTGAAGTGATTCGTCGCTCTCATTCTCATCAGCACAGTTTTTCGTCCCCGCTAAATACATCATTGCTTAATCCAGTTCCGCCTCGTACATACCTCCCTTCGTCTTCACCGTGTTTCTCTGTATACTATCAAAACGCTAGTGGTTTACGCACAAAAACTAATCATCTCTACATTGCTGCCTCTTCCCACGATTATGACGTCATCATTATCACAGAGACCTGGTTGAATGCTAATTTCTTGTCGTCTGAACTATTCGACTCGCACTATGTGGTCTTCAGACGTGACCGCTCTCTTTCGACTGGCTTTACAAGAGGAGGTGGAGTTCTCTTGGCTGTGCGTGCATCTCTCGCCGCAAAACAAATTGCTCTTCCCATGTGCAGTGATGACATCGAACAACTCTGCGTCTGTGTTGCTGTTGCTGAACTTGGATTTGATTTTTATTTCTTAATTAGCTACATTCCTCCATGTAGTTCTTTTATTGTTTATGATGCTCACATCTCTAATATCACCTATATATCTAATTTATTAAATTCTAATCAATCGCCAGTTATTCTTGGTGATTTTAATATTGGTAATATCGATTGGAGACCGACAGGAAGCGAACAATTATTGACGGCTTACAATATAAGAAATGATATTGAGTCGCTAGTGGTTGATTCGTTATCCTCACTTTCTCTTTATCAAATCAATAATGTTATGAATGATTTAGATAGAATTCTTGATCTCGTGTTTGTTGTTGTAAATGAGTTCATCATAAGTTTAGATAATGATTTTTCACCTTTGCTTGCAAATTCGATTCATCATAAAGCCATTCAAATTCGTTTTGAATCTTATAATTTTTATAATTTCTTGGTGCATTATGTAAATTTTAACTGAGCTACGATACAAGCTTCTCAATTGGACTCGGCATAAAGTTGTAGATACCTTCCATTCGTACCAAAAATTAAAAACTCAAACAAAAAGATCGGTTGTGAGGAGCTAGGGTCCCTACGGACCTCTTCCGCCAACTTTTGTGGACCAATAATTTCTAATTCTGGGCTCTGTTTGTGTCTTAGCTAAGCCTTGAAAGGAATAGATGAACTTAACGCGCATCAATTTCCCACCAAAAGAGGAGCATTTTCAAACCTTGAACCAAAACTGTTCTGTATATTTGAGAGGGAAACATTCCTACATATAAAAGGCTTAGGTCTTTTGCTCTCTTCATGGAACCGTAGACACAGCATATTGAGGTTAAAATTGTTCACAAAATTGCAAACTTTTCCTTGAGACTCGTTAAAAATTTTAGTCAAAATATATTTTAGACATTTTATACAGTTCACAATCAAAATATATTTTAGACATTTAATACAGTTCACAGTAGCACCGAATAGTAGATACTAAATAAGTTTGTGAAAAGAGCGAAAATTACATTGCAAGCCTTGCCACTTGCCCAATGAGGACAATCTTTAGGAATTTAGATCATTAGCGGTCTTTTGTGACTATCTCACAACCCCACTCAAACGAACCTAACCTGGATCATTAGTGGCCAACGCAGTTTTTTCTTTTAAGTTATGTATTTTATTGATTAGTGGAATAGTTTGAATGCGATGTCTGCTGGCCAAAATGTGTGCAAAAAGGAAGTTGCAGTGTAACTTGGTGTGAGTGTGCGTTTATTTGTCATCGTTTTCATCCTCAGGGCCGGACCAACCATATGTGCAAGATGTGCAAATGCACAGGGCGCCAAGTTCTAGGGGCGCATTGCTAGGAAAGAAAAATTAGTTTTATCTTGCGCGAACAAATACTGCCATTTGCATTTTAAACAAAAAGCTTGTTCAAATAAGCCCAAAAAAACAACATCCATTACACCTGTGCTGAATTATTTCTTGCACATTAACTCACATCACTTGCAATGTTGCAACTTCAAGGAGAATCTAACTAAAAATATCGCAAAATAAAAAAATCCCACTAGACCTATGCAGGCTCACTTCTTAACTATATAATCTCAAAATATTCCACCCTGTTCATGTAGGTGTATTCCTTGCACATCCACTTACATTTTACAAGAGAATCTAGTTCAAAAGTCCCAAAACAAAAAATACCTCAATAAAAAAAAACGCATTGAAAGTCTACCTCCTGAGTTATGTGGAAAATCTTGCACAGGGCGCTAGTTTGGCCGGAGCCGGTACTGGTCATCCTTTATCGTCCGAATTGTAATTGTCTCGCCTATCTATTACAAGCGTTGCAAGTGTAGAATGCTGAGTGTGGATTCCTTCAGCTTTTCTGCTATCGACTCTTAATTATTAAAGTCAAACCTCATACGGGTATCTATGGTTGCGGGATGTTAGACAAGCGTTTGTATCGCAATGGGGCTTGGTGGGGCCTGCCACCTAAACCTAACCTAACCTAGATAAGCGTTTAATGTGATCAACGTATTGAAGCATGGACATGGACAGCTCCTTTCGGGGATGTATAGGACGCTGCCATCAAATATTTGTCTCCGAGGTAATTGCAGCACACTAATGGTCCCTATTTTTGCGAATGATTTTCAAATCAGCATGCAGACTTCTAAAAGCTGCCACAAAGGTTATCGTTCCCCAATTATCCGCCTGCAGAGTCCTGCTATTTCCTTCTTTTTACCTACAAAGTTTGCATATTAATATTTTCTATATAAGCTAAAAGTACCTTATTTATGGTGATATACTCACAGCTATTTCCTGAAAAATACTACATTAGGGGAACAAAAAAAAAACTACTCTCCCCCGTATAAGAGTAAATACTGCAAAGAAATTATCAACTGGCTATCCAGCAGTTTCGTCAAATGTTTGTTTGCTAACTGACATCTGCTGACCAGCTCGTTCGCATTTGTTTATTAATACGAGGGCCTAAGTTTCAAACCACCTCCAAGCTGTTGATCTCAAATCATCACCTACATCTCAAGTACGGAAACTGTGAGACATCAACTAAGTTCAACCAAGGGTCGATATCGACATTAATATCATTCTTAAATGCAATTTCCTAACAAAGCCACTCCTGCTCATTTTTTCGTCTAAGAATACGCATGTATGTGTGACACAACAATGCTTCCTCCTATCCGTATTAGAGTTAACAAAATTTAAAATCCGCACTCACTGTCCTGCAGTTCGTGACTCGAACTCAACTATATTTAGCTGCAGATACACACGAGTAAATGTATTGCAAGAATTAATAGTTGCGTTGCAACCCCCCGTTTATAAGACCATCTATCTCTGAACAATGCAAAGTCAGAGCAACTCCCTTGAATGTTTACTGAAACCACTTTCGTCCAGTGGAGTATAAAAGCGAATGAACGACCTCGACCTGTATTTCAGATCGCAAGCATTCATAGAGCCATTGTGTTCAGGTAACGGTCGAGCGGAAGGAGGACCCGAGCGCAGGAGTATGAACGAGTTTCTGCCTCATGTATTGTCATGTCATGCTACCACGTTCATTTGTATCTTATACGAATTGCAAGTGACACCATCTTCTCTCCACATCCATCTTGTGTGACACTGCGAAGAGCATTGTACCTCAATTAAAAGCTTTTATCCCCTTCAGTTGGAAAGGAAGCTTTGCTTTCTCCATCCGCACACCGACCTCGTGGAAATTCTTTTACAATTGCATCCCTTGAATTGATTTAAAGGAAAAAATAAAAATAAAAAAATAAAAACGAACAGTCGTGACACTATTCACGATGACAGTTTGCGGTAATTAGAAGCCGGAGATATTTATTATTTTTAGCGAACCATGTAAGGATATTATCGTATGAAATCCAGGATGTCTGTGTCCGATGGCATCACTGGCCCTGGAGCGCGAAATGGGGTCATCTACTTTTGATGAATTTCACGAATGTATGAATGTGGTTTTTTCTTCTTGGTTTCTTTGTGGATTTAACGGTTACGATGGTCGTTACACATCGACTTACTCAAACAAGCCGAATCGAAACGACTAGCATGGGCATCCCCTTCCATCCGGAAGGGAGGACACACAAATGGTAAGTGGGGTAATCAAACGATTCCAGGGAATGCTCTCATTATATCCATTTTATCTGCCAGTACGACACAGTATTAATAACCAGGCTGTGCATGCAACTAGGTCAGCAACCACATAGTACACATACACATATTTATACACACTGACACACAGAAAAGACCCGACTCCTTCGATGAAGTAAAAATTGTAAAAGCGATGGATATTTGATGAGCTCTTTCGGGGGTATGAATATAAATACTCTCTGCCATCTCCGCCATCTCCGCCCTACCCCAAATCAAGGACTACGACAGTATTTCTGAGTTGGGTTTCACTTTGGTGTATTGTTATTGTATATGCGATATCCCCCCCATTGGAGATGAGATGTAAAAACGAAAGGGGAGGTGGTGCAATGCCAGATTTCGGACATATGACCGGAGACAAAAGCATCCCTCACCGAGTGTCGCGTGCTCGACTCACCATTTACGGAATTTTAAGTGCATTCAAAGCGATCGAGTGCAGGTGCAGGTCGTCGGTTCTGAAGACGTGTGGTTGAGGTATGTAAAACCAGTCGGTCGTTAATAATATGAGACTTTATCGATGCGGTTTCGTGGGGCACTAAAGTGATTTTGATATATTTTTTTTCCCTTGCAGAGGGGAGGCTAATTGGACTCAAAGCTCCATGTAGGTACTAAGAGGTGCATGTAAATGTTCGGACGAAGGCTTCGATGCGGTAAATTTTATTCCTGCGGCAATAACAAATTTAATTGCCAATTTTGAGTTAAAAATTTGAAAATATTGTGATTTATGGGAAATGAGGCCAGGAAATCGATGGAGCAAAATTGTTAGGCACGTTCTTTTGGTTACAGTTTTGATTTTATGATGCGACGAGGGCAACAACCTAAGGCCACAAGATATATGAGTACAGTACTATACCTATATCGGGTAAACTATATTCATAGATTTAACAGTCGAAGTCTCTTTGTTTAGATAGGGTCGTCCGAGGGAAGTCTTATTTTTGCAGCAGTAGCTTTCTTGCATTCTTTGATAACCCATCCCATTACTCAATCATAGTTTTCGATCCATGGTGGATGGGTTATTTGTATCCTGTGCACCGTTTAAGACGCAGAAAATGGGCTTATTGTCATGAGTGGTGTACGTAGCTGAGATGTTGAAGATGATTGACTCTGGAAATGGTCGTTGTACCTGCTTTGGTTTAAGACTTTTAAAATACTTTACATCTAAATTGGCACATCTTTCAACCCGAGCCTGGAGGTACGTTGATGGTAGGGCTTGGGTCCTTGACTCTCTTTTCCTATCGCTCCTAAATACCACCACTGACAAAACTAGATCTTGTCTTCATTTTTTTCTTACTCTCGCTGGGGATCAACAAGGTTTCGATTGGGAAACTTTTCGTTACTTTGATACAGAACCAATTAATTTAAAAAATCGTTGTTTGGTATTATGAATGTTTTACAGAAAAAAAGAAATTATCTCCAATTAAACTCTCTCTAAATTATTGAAAGGATTGCCTATTGCTAATCGTTCGATGTATTTCAGACAGAGCACAGGTTTTTCGCATCCTTTGTTGGAACAACATATTTTCCAACCAGAGGTGAATAACCCCCAAACAATAACAGCACAAAACTTTAATCCTAACAAAATCCATCACAGTTTATCCCATATGTTGCACCTTCTCCCGCACAAGAGCTTTTTTTTATGATTTCTGGCCAACAACACCCAACTTTCACCTACCAGTGTCATGCATCTGGCAAAAATGTCAGCAAAAGTGCATAGCAAAACGATTTGTCGGAAAAAATTGATTTGCATAGGTACTACCTGCAAAAAAGTTACAGTCTAATAATAATTTACTTACTCGTAATGTGATTTGATTTTTCGCGTTGCGCCTACCTCGAAAGGAGCTCTGTGATTGCAGTTTCCAATGTCCCACACCTTTGTTTTCGAAAACATTCTCTCGCACAATGGCAACTCTATTCATGCACAAGTGACAACAGATGCAGGAAGAAAAAAAAGAATACCCACACCGATGTGTGGTAGCCATTCCAGTGTTACACTGACATACACTCAGAGAAAAATTAGAAAGAAATTCCAGCGCATGTGTGGAATAACCCTCCTGGAACTCCCAGCATAGAATTTTCCTAAATTTTCAACCCAATTTTGAGATTTTGCAAAAAAAAAAAAAGAACCACTTCTGCCAGCAAAAGTTGCTGCCTTAGAAAACAACACCCCTACCCTTGCAAACAGAGATTTCAATTTAGAGAATGCTTAAGCATGCTGAAATTCCTCCCATATCGCTCTCTCTCGCTCTCTGGGAGCATGAGAAATTGAAACTGCCACTGCCAATGCAAGCAAACAAGGGACGAAAGCTCTTACACACAGTCGTCTTGCCACCACATGCACTGCGGTGTTCATTCGATTGGGAAACTCCAAAGCTTCTCAGTAGTTGCGTGTTGTTGGAACTCCTCTCCTCTCATTCATCGTACTATCCTCTTGTTTTGCGTGGAGCGAGGTGAATCGCCTGTAACCGAAAAAAAAACTATCTAATCCCTGTGCTCCATTCGAAAAAGTTTCTCTGTGTGTGCTAAACAAGAATTTTCATTTCAAGCGACTTTAACTCGAGATGTTTCATTAATTATTTCGGCCTGAACAAGTGGTCCATTCCGAGGCAGCAATAGTAAAACATTCGTAGAAAGCTCCTACATGCTTGGATCAAGATAATATTCGGGTCCAGTACCAGTTTCGAAGGAATTGTCCCTTTCACGGGAAATACTCCCCTCGGGCCTGTGTCCTCTGTGCAAGTGAATACAACGACCAGTGCGAGTGTGTTTCCATCGGAAGGAAAGTTCAATGCATTTCTCCGAAATTGAATTAATTTTTCGAATTCTTTAAATGTATCCTCAAAAAGAAATCAAATTGTCTGTCCTTACCAGTGGTGTATAATTTATTCAAAGTAATCTGCGAAATAAACCGGTGGGTGCAAAAAGTGTCGGGAGTGAAATTATCTCCTAAAAGGATGGCACACACGAGCGAAACAACAAAATTCATCGCAATCCAATCCTGCTAGACCATCAACACAGTCATTCCCATCGTTGCCAGCAGCTATACCAGCAGCAGCAACGGCATCAGTAGTGGGTTACAAAATGTCGCGTGAGCTTTAAAAACGGAAAAATTCCGAAACGAATAAACACAGAAACACATGACAAATAAAGCGGACGAGAGTGAGAGCGGCGATAAAACGAAAAAATTTGCGCGCGTGAAGAGTGGAAAAAAGGATATAAAGTGTGCAATGCAATCTGTGTATGTGTATTACACAGAATTCATTAAAAGAAAACCGCAGGATAAGTGAATGCTGCGGCGGTACACTCTCTAGAAAGGATATACAACAAAAAAACAGAAAAATCAACAACAAAAGATGTTCGGTGTTAGTGTGTCCCTTCAAAATTGAATTGATTGTTTTGTGTCCTGTGTGTAGGATATAGATCACTTGCCAAAGCGTGTGCGTGTATTGTTTCGTAGCCGGCAGCGCACTTATGTAATTGAATAGTAGAATCATACTCTGATACGAAGACCCTAATGGATTTGTAAATTGATCGTCACTTGTTCAAGCTTCCCTCGTATTTTCGATTAACGATACATCACACCACGAGCAGAGTATGCGATTACACACCTGAATGGATAAGTCTTTTATTAGGTTGGTATCTTTCTTACTAACTTCAAATCATATTTGCCGCATGAAGGTCAAGAACACCACAAAGCGAAAATCAATTTTGAAACGCATATGCATTATAATCTCACCCCGCCCCGTTGTGCTCACAAGAAAGTCATTTCGTGTTATTACCCTTTTTAGGAGAGGTCATTACTACAGGTAATAAATTGAAATCAGGCGGTGTCAATCGCTGTCGGTATAATTCCCAACTGCCTTCACTTTTGCTGGTTGAGTTTAGTTGCTAAAAAAAAAAATGTTACGTATACGCCAAAGGGTCGCTACTCGCTCGGAATTTATGAGGTTTTATTTTTGTCTAAATTCGGTGCCGTTTTAACGGTTGCAAAGGATATTTAATGCTCGTTTTATTGTGGACTGAATCTTGCTTTATTGGGGCTTTCTTTTCTATCAAAAAAGTACCCTTTACTTTTAAAATTTAACAAAAAAACCATAAAAACCGAAATTTGTCATTTTGAATTGAAGACGGTCGTTAAATGGAGTGTACCCTTTTCAAATACGGCTATTCGATACTTTTAATGAGGAGGTTCAAGGAATACGTGGCATGTGCTTTTCCAGCCAAAAAGATAACCGATATCTCAGTCTCACAAAGTTAATTTTGGTTTTCAAGCGACATACTGATTTTTGCAACAATCTGTGGAATAAACTTAGAAAGTGGCAATCGTTGGAGGAATATACTAAGAAAGTTGCAATGTTTTTCTTTTTTAAAGTGGTTAATATTATGCTATAGTTTGTAGAAAAGTTTACGAAAAAGAAAGACATATTTAGTATTTGCTGAGCTTGCTGTAGAAAGTTGTTGCTTATTATGACATTGGGAACACGATCAACGGAAAAACTTGACTAGGATTCTCATAAACGTCCTACCTATACGAAAAAACAGGACGGCAGTGGAATGAACGGCATTTTGTCAGGTAGAGTAGTACTGGAATTTAACACGAAAAAATAATTTCTAAGTCAAAGTCGAAGCGTATTTTCGTACTCACTCCTTCCACGCAAATACAAAGTATATTTTTTACAAAACTATAAAATTGAATAAAACAAACTCAAGTCATGGTAAATAAAGTGGTTTTAGCTTTTTTTGAAAGATAAATTCAAATTTGAAAATAACTTTCGTCTGGAAGTCTAGTTTTCAACCAGTTTTCCAAACAGTTGCGGCCTTGTATCGTATGTCAATGTCAGTTTATACTCATCGTGAAATTAGAATCAAAAAAAGGAGTCAGCTATTAAGTTTTCTCTAGAAAAAGTCTTACAAATTAAGAAAACAATCCTGTAAAAAAATCACCAAATTAATATTTGTATCCAAAACAGGATGGTCCTTCATGCCCTACGATTTCATTTGGAGAAGTAAGTTTTATTTCAAGTTACCCTCTTTTCTCCTGGGGATGGCGATAGTGCCTGGTCTTTTGTGACGATCTCACAACCCCACTCAACCTAACCTAACCTAACCTACCCTCTTTTCTACTAAAATACCAAAAAATACCAATTTCGACATTACGTGCATGGCAATACTTGGCGCGTAGTGTAATACTTCTGCCTTCTTTCCTAAGGGACCATTTATTGCCACAGTTGTCTGTGTAGTGGGTGCCGTAGGAAAAGTTGTCTATGGTGTGTGCTCCTCAATTCAGCCGTCACCGACCAGTCTAGAATTGTATGCCCCTTATCTTTGTTATAAAAAAAATCACACAAGTCAAGCTAAGCTTAGGGTCCCTAGGGACCAGTCGCGGCAAATATTTATGATCCTGAGAGGTGTCAAAATTAATATTGCTATAATCAGATATTTTAGAAGTCGATACCTGCTGTTCTTGCCTAGATTGTGATTTGCAACAACACTTCGATTGTATTTCTGTTATATTTTTAAGTAATCCTTAACAAAATCCGTTCTATATCAGTTGTATTCATGTTCACGGGGAGCTATTTGTAACTTTGTCATTCGAAATGTTGTAAATACGTTTTTTAAAGCTTTAAACTTGTTCACAAAAAGGGGGGGGGGGGGGATGTTTGAAAATAGTTTTATAAAAGTCACTCTTCCCCTTATTATTTACAGATTTAACTACAAGTTCTGTTTATTTTGAAGTAGCCCAGTGGCCCGTCTTCTCACAACTTTTCGCATGATTTTACCTACTTCCCAAAAGTGAGAGTATTGCTTCACTAAAAATGTCGGTTTCAAGTTTTTATCAAAGTTTTCCTTCCTTGAGGTACGCCTACCTAAAAACCTTCAAACATTCGAAGCCCCTTTCAATATATCCTTTCCGCACTAAAACCAAACCGCCAAACCCATTTCAATGCACAATCTACAGAGAATCATTTAAACCCCCTCGGGAGCATTTGAAATAATTTTCAACATATCCACACAGTATATACATAATAGATAAATGTCACCTGCAAACTTATGTCCAAGTCAAACACTACCAACTTTTGCTATATAGAGCTCAATAAAACTAATTTATCTACCCCACTTTCCGGCTCATGAAGGTCATTCTCCGTGGGGGAAACCCCATTAAAATAATTCGCTACGTGTTTTCCGGCTGTTTATTATGCCACATCTAGGGTAAAATAAATCCCTCCTGTAAGGCCAAAGGAATCGATTTCTCTCCATTGAATAGAGAAAAAAAAATTAATTAAACTGCCGACTTTGGACATTTTGGCGATGACGACGATACTTAGCGTAAAATAATACTTGTTCGAGTTATCGCCCTTGGAATCAAGCCAGTCAAAACCACCACAAAACCAATATTGCCCCAGAAAGCAGTGTTGTCCCTTTACTGAGTAGGCCCAGTAGCTGGTAGAAGATTGCACACTGCTGGTATGACAACCAACAAATGGGTGATGGTCATATGTAAACAGCGACACGAATTCACAAAGCACATGCACGTTCCTATTCCTGGAACTTATATGTACATACCACCCAGGGGGAGGCAGAGAAAATGTTCATAACTGCCGCCAAAGGGATATTTTCTTCCTTTTCGATTGATATCGGTTGTTCAATCTCTTAATCCTTATTATCTTTCTAGTTTTGATAAAATGTTGCCGACTACACAAAGTGATTGTCGAATAGTCAATCTCGAGAATGCCTCGGTAGGAAAAATTTGCAACACCCACCCCACCCCATACCGCCGTCGTGCGATAAAAATTAAAAGCACGTTCATTAAATTGAGAATCCTTCCACTTGAGAAAATTGAATATTTCATCTTTGAAAATATTTTCGCCGACTACAAGGAAAATTCTATACAGCGTATAATGGTGGATAGACAGCGAAAGCTGTATACGGTTGGTGGAATGATGTCGCTCTTCATTTAAGCTGGGGGTATGCTGGTTAAAAATATTTTTATTTCACTCTGCACAGGTCCCTACGAATAACGAAGAATTGAACGCTCGTTACTTGTGTTCCACTGTGGTACTAAGGGTAGGCCTGCAAAGATGTGATGAATAATTAGGAACGGAGTTAGAGACAAAGAGCACTTCATACGAATATAATAATCTTTTATCATTTTAACAAGCAACGAGGTATCAATCTAACTCAATAATGAGCTAGAGGGATACTGTGAAATAAATTGACGTAGGCAGATAGCAAGTTGTGTTATTAAGGGCAGGTCCGATTTGTGCCACTTTAGTTGTACATCAAATTGTGACATGTACAAATTGTTGATGCTTCTCTAAAGCTGTTAGACCTTATAGACATGGACTTCCTTTTAGCACTTTACTGTGAAATGGACTTAAGAAATATGTAAAGCATTTCAATCCACACAGACGTATTTGTGTTTTGGTTGAAAATACGGACTCAAAATTACTATGCGTATATCCAAAGTTGCAAATTTTCTACATCTTCCAGCTGGAACACATCGATTCGCAAGTTTTACATAATTTGTACCTCTCATGAACGTTCGACACATTTCGGATAAGCCAACTGTCTTGAGAAAGCTTTTTTTGTCCAGCAATTCGTCTACGGCACTAAATTTTAAGCCTTTTACATTCATTTCAAAAATAAAACTAGCTTACATGGGGTTACGGGGTTGAGAATCTTGTTCCACATTGCTATGTAGATCAACTGAGCTATAGTGTAAATCTCTCTGTAAAATGTATTGCATATAGTAGGTACCTACAATCTTCAGTTTTTGACACCGAAGACTTTGGGTCATAGCGAAGTTGGTACAGCACCTAACTTCCTACATCATCATAATGTGAAGTTAGATGAGTTTTGCACGAATGCCATAATCAGACTTTCTTCTATATGTCGCGTCTCTTTAGACGCTGTCAAAGCCGGCCTTAAAGTCAGTAAAAAAACAGTCAGTATCGACTTAGAAAGAAATGTACCTGGCCAAAGCTTAGATGCGTGATCTCAACTAGGTCATTTCAAACTACTTTAAAAGCACGTCGGCTAAACCATCGGGCCCCTAAGCCCTTTTGGCCTTTGGCTTGGGACAGGACTTAATTTTGTGATAAAATCTTTGCCAATGGAACTTATCAAAGAATTTTCCAAAGCTTTCTAAGCTGTAAGGTAATTTGAGCTGCTCTATACTTCTAGAAAGAATCTGTCGAGTCATCTGATGCTCCATTTGCTACAATAGAACAAGCAAAACATCCTGAGTTCCTGGGGACGTAATGTAGAATATGTACTTCAAATGACAATAATTTAAGTTTGGAACCAACATACCTTACTCTCTATACCCTTCTTAAACTAACCTAACCCATATAGAAAATTACTTTTTTTGAAAAGACGTAGGTTTCTAATCAATTTTTTGCGACACTATCAAGCCCAAACTACCTTTATGATCCCCAAGGACTAATACTATTCGGCTAAATAAATATGCAACTATCGAGAAAAACTTTCTCCATTCACAATTTATTCGAAAGTTGTGCCTCAGATAACCTAGAATTTATTTATTACTCTTGTGAGACAGGACTAACCGCCAAACAAAAATTAACACAATCTCCATTTAGGACTTAGGAGTACGGTTTGCCAGATTATGGTCGCAGCTCGACAGGACAAATGGCAAACCTGAACGTCTTGCAATGTTATTTAGGAGTGTTTTTCAATTGGTCCACTCGATTACTCTATGAAGGTGCTTAAGGCATTGCGATAGCTACAAGCATCTCATGATAAAGGTGAATGCTATCATAGAAACTAACCTTAGACGGAAAGAGTGGTGATTCACATGGACAAATTTGACCTAGGTCGATGCAAAGACACTCTTAGTGTAAAATCTCTACCGCAAGATTTTGTATCAGCCTGCGCCGACCTTTGACGTATTTGTAAATGATTTTCGCTTGGATGGGCCGGCCATTTCCCCTATTTCTCTGAGCCAGAATTTTCTCAAATTCAGCCCCTTTCGTCTTTCCTTATCCAACTGCTCCTGGTCCACTAAATATATTTTTCAAAACACCTTTGTTAAGCCTCATATTCAAAAACAACCCCAAAAAGTAGTAGAAGAGAACATGAAATACATAAAATATTATCCTATTTGTATTTAACAAATGTAGGTATGTTTATTAAAAATAACATTTATGTGGGCGACTTAACCCAGATTAACCTAAGCTACTTATAATCCGTACTCTGTAGGTTCATGATATAAGTCAAATATTGATTCAACATTTTGTTCGGCAAAAACTTAAAAAAAATTTGCAAAAATCTCCAAAACCAAATAAAAACCCCCTCCACAGATATACAAATAAATGATAACCAAAATCAGTTTTGCTTGCAAAAACACGCTCTCGACAAAACACCAGCCCAGTGAAGTGCAACAATGGGCAAAAGCAGAAAGCTAAAAACAAAACCCACTTCCAAAGGGATAAAAATTAATAATAAATAACGTGACACATGCACTATGCCCGAAGGCTTATCCTGATTATCAAACTCTTATTTTTATTTTTCCATTTTTTTCCTGCCCCTGTTAACTGGGTGAACAAAACAGACACAGATACACATCCCTCTGATACCGTATTATTTAGAAAGCGACGAAGTCAGTTGAGCGGAAAACAAATTGCCACATACAACAAATGGTGTATGTGCAAGATTTGTGCAAGGACTAGAGGTGGCAAGGCGAGGTACGTCCGTGGGTAAAACTGAAATTAAGTCCTCACCACCTTAGTTTAGGTGCATAATGATGCTGGCAGCAGTCGTCATCATGATGTCCATGATAATGACGAACGGTGGTGTCTTTTTGTACAGCAGCAGCTGTAAATCTCTGTCCCTGTTTGGTTTTCTAATGAAATCCGTAAGACATTATCATGTCCACTGTTGGTATTGTGTGAACCTCCTTCACTATTGCTCTATTGCCTAGCAACCCTTTTTTCTGCGTTTACACAGACTTCAAGTTTTTCTTGTCAGCTTTAAGGATATTCATACAAAAAAAAAAGAAACACAAAAATGAGTACAACAAATGAATGAAGGAAAACACTACATTCCACAACAACGGGAAAAGTTGGATTTTCATCTTGATTCGCTCTCTCTCTCTCTCCCTGTCGTTTATTCTCATTTGTATCACAACAAATTTGTGCAAAAAAAAAAACCCAGAACACACAATTCGAATGGAATACCAGCAATCTACGAATACATATGTATGGAGCATGGCTGAGCTGGTAGTTTTTGTGGCTCGTCCTATGGTACAGATTCACAACTACTGTTCAGTCAACAATGGTTCTAGCTTGAAGGTATTCCTGGTTTTCTGGTGTTTGCTTTTTACTTTATACTATTTCTTTCATTTCAAAAAAAAAAAAAAAAAAACATGCAACTAACAACTGAAATATTGAAATATACAAGACTACCTATGTTTCGCGGAATATTTATATACCTACACAGGACAGAGGAACGAAAATATCCTTTCAATTATTTTCCTCTTTGGCTCCTTTCTCTCTAAACCAAGAGGGAAGTTTCATTTGACACGTTCGCTCTCTCGATCCAGTTGTTCTCAATTCTGTCTGTGATGTAGCATAATAGGAATACTGTGTATACTTGAGTTGGTAGTCGTTCGTTAGCCTTTTGAAAAAAAAAAAAACAAAACATGCTGACTCTAGGTGTGTGTACTATTTAAACTCAGAGGTATCGCGGTTTTTTTTTCAGCACATTAAGCTTAAAAATTCGATGAGTAGACGAGTTTTGATGGGGGTGGGACTCCTTTTTGCAGGGGAATCAGAGTATTTATTCAATTTTACACATTTCCACTTATTTACACGAATAGTCCTTAGTCTGCGCTGACTCAGGGAAGTAATATAATTCGTAATTTAAGCTTGAGCTATTTTTGAAATGAGAACTTTCATGAATCATACTTTAGGATGAGTTTGAATATGTTTTGAAATTGAATATGAAATATACCTCTAAGAAATCGTCATCCTTAGATTTCTTGTAAGAAAAAGTGCTGCCACTTTTTATTTTCAAATAATAAATTTTTTTTTTTTAAAGAGTTAGCGCCTTGATGTGTTTCTATACATAAAGCCGGAACCACACTTGTAACGTGTGGTGTGGTGTGGACTGTTGAGTGATGTGTCGCTATCACTCCAATGGATTTCATATGCGTAGAAACATATTTTTGTCGTGTGGAGTGGTGCAGTGTGGCGCGCTGTGTCGAAATCGCTCCTGTTCCGAATGCGCCAGAATGCTCTTATGGCGCAATGAAACGAGTCAAATATATTTTCTGAAATTGCCTATGTGAAAGAAAGAGTAGGTACACATGAACCAGGAAATTGACAATGTCGAAAAAGCAAAGCAAACAACAATTGAATTCATTTCCAAAAAAAGCAAAGCACGCTAGAAAAGTGTGCGCAGAGCACGACACGACACACCACCCCACAACACACGATACGTTACAAGTATGGTTCCGGCTTATGTCGTGCATTTCAAAAATTGTTGCAAGCCTTATTGCTCTGATCATGTCTACATGAAGCAAATTCCCAGCAGTGTTTTTAGCACTCTCTCTTAATTTATCCCACGAAACGTAGTAATTTTTTTCCTTTTTTCCCCACCGTACTCAGATTCCCTTTTAAAATGCCAAGATACTTTTGGGCGTCAAAATTCATTTTTTAAGTAAAATTTGTATTACACGGAAGAAAATCACGAAATAACCTTTAGTATAAAATCCGCAGTTTGTAACATTGCTGTGACTATTTTTTGGTACTAGAAAATTTTGTTAAGAGACGATTTACAAGAGCGGTTTTTTATGGGCATTCAGTGTGTTGATAATCCTGGTGAAGTACAGGTGTTTTGAAAGAAATTTAACCAAACATTTATAGTTTGAATGTTTTTTTGCTAGTTTTCTGAAAATCCCACGATTTGGTGCTTTTTCCCTATATCCCACGGAAGGCTTTTCGGACATCGAAATTCCCACAAAAAGGGATAAATCCGACGATATAAAGACACACAAATGCGTTTGCAGATAGAGAGGGAGCTTTTATCAGTATCGAAGCAGAGGTCATTCTGAGTACCTAGCCTTAGGAGAGCTCTTCGAAATATCAGTCCATGTGACTGGATTGGATCCGTTTGAGTCTCGCGCAAGATTAAGTCAGTCCTACGAGTAGTGAATATCAAAAGACGTATAAACGAGGGAACGCTATAGGGTGGTGCTCAAATTTATATCAGTGGGTAGTCTTTTAAGAGATTTCCATGCAAGCATTCTCTCGCCGCTTTGGTTTCTAGTATTAGACGAGTTGTTCCGCTGACAATGCGTCTCATTGAGGCAGTGCTATGGTATAAAGGTCTCAGAACTGCCGTCATCCACTATTATAAGCATAACATGAATGATAACATTGAAGATCGTGTCAAGGTGGCATAAGTCCACGTGGTACTACTTTCATTATAGTTCTACCATCCGAAGGGCTGTCTGTATGGGGAAAACACGGTCCTTAGGAATTACAACCTCCACGCTCAATGGTAAGGGGTGCAGTCCGGTCTATGATCATGGTTCCATCAAATCAAAATGAAATGACTACGGAACTAGGTTGCGCCTTCATCTTTAAAAGTACATTCATAACGATGATTTTTGACAGAGGAATGCGGGTCAATAGAGTGTAGTCACAAAGGGAAGAAAGAGCTGTTTAAATCGACAGACTATCTTACAGATTACGACGATGATAGGGTTTTTCAAGTCTTCCCTGGCTCTCGTACGACAGAACCACCTTGCTACCTGCTACTTCTATCTGCTTTAACCCATTTCGCTTGATATCTTTTTTTATACCATCCAAGTTGAGGTATAAAAGACAAGAAATTTCTCTTCGTTCTTACTATAACAGACATGTAACTTTTTTGTTCCGACCGGAATAAATTTAAAAACAGCTGCACGAAATTGACTCCGGCTTCCACACTTGAATTGTAAAATATTGCGATTTAAGGATAGGCCCCTCATAACTTCCAGTTTATAAATCCTTTTGCCTGGAATAGAATATATTTTAGTATATAAAGCTTACTTATATAAAATGTGGGCTCAGTGTGATTAGATCGATGGATTTCATTTTCAATTCCGGAAAAGGCGCAATTCACAGCTTAAGGTTTTTTCAACTGCGCCACTTACCAAGAAATTCTCGAATACAACTATTATAAATGACTTACTCCTCTTTATTATTCACAATTCTAAGGTTACCTCCATGCAAACTTTATAACAAGTATTCAGCTTGAACAGCTCTGACTGCGTGGACCGTGCTGGTATAGCTCTCACCATATTGTGGCCATATCTCAAGTAATGTTGCCGATGGATTATTCAGTTCTCGTCAGCTACTTTAAACAAATGATGGACGTCCATTTATTGCTGAGTGTCAACTAAATTCCTTCACGCTCAGCCTTGACACGTCCATTAGGTATTCGAATTTTACGTTCCAACGCATTTCTACCCTAATTTGTGTAAAACAGTATTCCACGTTCACGTCTGCCAGTTCATGTCAAGCCTTTGATAAATTTTGTCTACCTCTGTATTGTCATCGACAAAAAAAAAAAAAAACTCCCCAAACCTTCATACTGATTACTAAAAGCCCAAATAGTGCCGTCGTAAAATAAACACCATTCAGATGTTATTATTGTGTCACATCTCCATCAAACCTTGAACTCAAAAAAAAAGAGAAAAATCCTTTCACATTAGAGCAACATAAAAGCGCAATTTCCACCCTCTAATTAACCAGGAAAAAACACCCACATACACACTTCCTTCTTATATATTGTTTTGCCATGACAAATTTGCATACCACAGAAAAAAAAAATAAAGAAAAACAGAAAACGATTACAAGGAAAATACTGTACTTAGCGTGACTCGAGGACAGGACATAGAACGACGAGAGAACGAGTGAATTTCTACTGCGCCTACCCGCAGCTACTTGTGGTGTAGTTCCTTCAAAAGGTGACATCCAACCAAAGAGGGCGCAGTGCATAACGTCACCATAACGAAGACCACCAGCCGCCGCACGAGTTCAAGTTAAGCAATTTTCATGTATGAAATAAGTTTACTTTAGCACGAAATGGAATCGTGAGATAAGAGGATAATAATTCAAAACCAAAAAAAAAAATATAAAAAAAACCTGAAGGACACTCCATGCGTGGCGCGCTATGGTGACTGGTGACTTGTAGTAATTAGTGGGCGTTGTCGGAGCTTGTTCTGTTCCACAGAGATAAGGTTTTGATTTCCTAATGAACTGGGAGCGTTAAATTTTGAACTGCTATAGTGCTTGGATGGAGCACAGGACACAACATGGAGGTGATAGATATCTACTCTTATGATTAATTGAAGTGGGCTTACATATTTGAAACTGGCTGTTATGATTCGATTAATCACTCTTAGACCTGGAGTTAGGAATTCACTGAACCCGAGTTGATGATAAAAATATGGTACTTAGAAAAAGAAGTAAGATGCTGAGAGAAGGGTAGGCAGTCCATGACTAAAAAGTTGGAAGCATTGTTCGTGGGTTTCATTCATTTTACCTATTCAAGATTTCCGCGTCTTCGGGGTATATCAATGATCAATATTACTGAGGGGATATATCTCAAAATTTATTGAACTCATGGAGGAACTATTGGACGGTAAAGTGAGATCATATAGAGAGCACATACTCGTAATTAGCTCAGTGTAAGACATGTTTCGGGGAGGTTGCATTGAGGTTGTTTGGTTGGTTGGTTGGTTTCGGTGGCTGTTTTCCCCGCTTACCTGATGAGGGGTTAATACAAATAGCGCTTGAGCGCCGTTTTAAGACAACAGCTGACTTGACCAGTAGATAAAGAGGGAGACGAATGTAATGAAACCAGCCTGTGGAGCTGAGAAATTGAATGACGTTGTTAAAATGGTCATCATAGTGCGCTGCGTCTGGTTTTGGCTGGGACCGGACCCGGACATTAACAAACGCGATGGACAGTGTTTCAATCTTGTGGTGCTCCAAATAAACCACCGCGCTTTCGTCGAGATATCGGAGGATTATATACAAGGGGTTGACTGTTTCAGTCACCCTTCATCCACCCGAAGACAATTCGTTACCAAGCACACACGCAGCAACAAATTACTCTGGCCATCTGCCCTTCCCCTCACTCATGTGGTATCACAAAGGTCCTTCCACTCTGGTCTAATGGTGTCTTTCTTGAGACAGCCACCTAAGCTGACCTATGACGACTTTCAATCCTGGGTCAAGTTTTTTAACAGATTGGGTTGAAACATTTGTTCATTCACCTAGGATGCACTTCTGTATTATTACGCGTAAGTAGATAACAACATTAAAAGTATTTTCTCTTCGTCAGGTGACCACTGCGGTAATTGTCGCTTTCTCGTCATCACTTTTGACGAATCTCAAGACATTTGACAATCATCAGAGAAGTGATTTGGCTGTCAAAAAAGCGACAGCCATTGATCTCATTAAAAAAATAGCTGGGGTAATAAAGGGTGTTTTTTTTTTAGAGGTATAGAACTTTAAGTTGGCAACACTTTTTTAACAGGCCATTTTGTCAGCTGTCAAGTGATTTATTTTTAGTTTGGTTTGGCATTTCAACATGAAACGCTTCCAAATTGTGCAAATTTATTTTGAAAATCATGGTTCTGATCGAAATACGTATCCGAATTTTCATAAGCGATTTTTGTTTAGCGATGAAACTCACTTTTGGTTAAATGGATACGTCAATAAAAAAAACTGCCGTATTTGGAGTGATGATAATCCTCAAGTGTATGTTGAGACACCATTACATCCACAAAAACTGACTGTTTGGTGTGCTTTATGGGTTGGTGGAATAATTGGTCCGTACATCTTTAAAATGGATGCTGGCCAGAACGTCACAGTCAATGGTGACCGCTATAGAGCCATGATTACTGACTTTTTCATTCACCAATTGAACAACCATGATGTGCAGGAGCTGTGGTTTCAACAAGACGGCGCAACATGTCACACAGCTCGAGCCACAATTGATTTATTGAAGGAAACGGTTGGTAACCCCATAGTTTCACGTTGCGGACCCGTGAATTGGCCTCCAAGATCGTTCGATTTAACGCCGCTTGACTATTTGCTGTGGGGATATGTGAAGTCGCTAGTCTATAGCCGATAAGCCCGAAACGATTGACGACGTGGAGGACAACATTCGCCGCGTTAATGCCGATATACGGCCACAAATGTTGGGAAAAGTCATCGAAAATTGGACCTCCAGATTAGACAAAGTGCGAGCCAGCCGTGGCGGTCATATGCCAGAAATCATGTTTAAATAATAATGCCAGAAGATTATCTTTCGATAATTTAAAAAAATCATCTTTGTTTTATTCCATTTCAAAGTTCTATATCTCTAAAAAAAAACACCCTTTATAAAGCCGTTAATAATCGCCCCCAAATCCTCACCTGACTTATCCCCTACTATTGAATATTTGTCAAAGCGGTTTATTTAATACCGCGACTAAATGTGTCATATCCAACAAATTGTTGCATTATTCTCCACTACATAGAGTTTTTTTTTTTATGATCTGTTTCATCGAAGGCACGTGTTTAAGACGTCCCTTTTCCACTTCGGTGCTTAATCAGAAACAATTCGCAACAGATATGCAGAGATGTACCATCTACCATGTATCATTTTTACGAGCAAACAAAAATTAATGAAACTTGATGAAACTTTGCCCTCGCAGTGGATTATATAAACAGTCTCGGTAGGGCAAATAAATCTGCGACAAATAAAGTTCGTCGTAAATTCCACCCACTCGGTCATAAAATCGGATCCTCTTTGAGAGCAAAACTTCAAACTTGTTGAACTGAGGCAAATTTTATGAAATTAAAGTTACTGGAGTAAAACACATCAACATTACCATACACAGCTTACAACCCTACCCCTATCCAGAGAATAACCTTTTTATGTTACCCATTTCACAAAAAAAAAAAAAACCTAACTAGGTTATGTACATTTTATGAGAACACGAGTAAAAGACGCAAATCGCCACAAAAAAAAAAAACAACATACATGGAGCGCTCAAAGCCACTGGCACAGACGCCCTCGAAAGGCATAAGGGTTAAAGGGTAGGGTACCCGTACATGTGCAATTGTGTTGCATTGGAATCGAATAAAAAGCGACTAACGAAAGCTCGCATACTGCTACTGCTGCTGTTCTTGTTGCGACAAAAAAAAAAATAAAAATACATCCTAACCGACGAGGAGAAAATCGGATGAGTAAGCAAATTGCGATATGTGTGCCAAAGTTGTTGTTTTGTGTTAATTGCTCGAGAATTGTTCTCATCCCCAGAAGCAATACAACTAGAGAGGATTAATGCTTTGATATTCTAGCCAACTTTTCGATGTGGTTAGCGATTTTCGCTATAAAATAGATTACACTACATAGAGCGGCGTGCATATTGAACAGATACTAAATACACGAATGAGGTCTTAATTGGGCGATGTACGATTTGGGGGAGCATGGAACACTGGGAAACCTTTCAATACGCATATGGGGAGCAACTTTCTGACCAACCTCAAAGACTAAGCTAAGACTGTTGACTGTCTAATAAGGATTTTATTGGATGTATCCAATTTGAATGGAATCAAGTGGAATGGTTGTGCAGCCGTTGGCAAGGGGGTATTTTGTGTAGGAATCTTTTAAATGTCACATCGGACTACGTTGGAATTGCCATGGACTAGGGCTTACGACGTCAACTGTGGTAGTGGTGGTGCTGCTGCATGATTGTGTACTCGGCAAAGTTGGGGCAACAGATGACCCATGCAATCGATGGCTTACAAGACGGTTCACATACAAAATAAATTATCGGTTGTGGAAGTTTACATCGAAAATACATAAAATAAAGTGCACGACTGGGTCGCACGAAACTTTCTCGTTTAGTGCGAGTCTGACTGAAATTCAAAGTCATTTAAGCAAATCTTTTTTTCTATGTTATACTCGATTCTGTTGGTGAGTTCCTAAAGAGAGTTGCCAATTTTCCTGATTAATAGGCATGCAATAATTTTTGTGAAATATTTATAACACGTCACTATTAAAGTTTTTTGAGAAAAACTAAGTACGGTATCTTATTAAGAATACTTATTTTATCCTTAATATGTATTTAGATCAAAATCGTTAGAGCGGTTTTTGTAAAATTTCGCAGACAAAACAGTACCAAATATTGCAATGTTTAGTTTGAAAAATACTATTGCTTAAGTATTTAGCTGATAACCGAGTACAAGTTATTGTTCGGGATGTAAGCATTACTTGGTTTTTAGGGTTTTATCGAAATCGAAAATGGGGTTTTCGAGATATGAGCAGTTTTTAAAGTGAGCGTTTCCAGTGATTCGAATTGGAAATTAAGGACACAATAATTTTGAAGACATCAATTTTAGTCTGAGTTTGCATTTTTGTCAATATCATGCCGTTGTGAGGCATATTACCTTAGAAATGCGTTTTTGTTACAATCGTGTGGACCGTTTTCGAGATATGTCCAAATTTCAAAAGTACCGTTACTCGACTTTTTAGCGGAAAAATGAGTATGCAGTTATGTTTACCTCACCTACTTAAGCTTAAATGTAAATTTTTGTTGAAATCGTTAGAGCCGTTTTCGAACAAATCAAACTGGTATGAACATTTTGTATGGGAAGTACCATTAATATTGAGGATACCATGGAAACAAAAAAACGGCCCCGAACTGTAAGCCCCCAAACTTTAAATCCGAAGTTTGAACGAAATCCGTTCAGGCGCTTAGGCTGTACGCCTCGGGACATACAGACGGACAGACAGACAGACGGATAGAATTTTGCGACCCACTTTTTTTGAGTTCGCCTATCATCGTAATGTCAGAATTGATTAACATCTCGAGTTCGAAATTTTGTACGAATACAATATCTTTCTCTTACTATCTACGTAATGGAGAAAGTAAAAAAATCGTTTCAAAGAGAGATGAACGAAAAGATCGTGACATTTATTGAACTCAAAGTTTAGGGTTTGTGGCATTTTATACTTGAAGTCTTATTGCAGTCTGATAAGATTTTGTTTCTTTTTGGGTTGGTTACTTAGGTACCAATTTTTTAACTGATCTGGCGACAGATCTAGTCTTGCAAATTTGTACCTACCATTTCGTCGTCGTTAATTTTTCTCAGCATTCCGAAATATTAAAATGCAAGAAATAAATGACTAGTGGCAACTAATTTCCAGAGCTCAATGGTTTTATTGGGCTCTTCTGCTGTACGCGTTTAGCTTTGCTCGTGACCAGGATCTGTGTTGCGTTGGTCAATAAGAAAACGTAAACGAAGTCGCGTAGTGATTTTGTAACTTTCGAAAGACACATTCCTTTTGTTGAAATTTCTCATATTTGAATTTCACTTGTCTATCCAAAAGAAAAGGGAATGGCTATTGTCGTCGACGGAAGAGTGACATTTAATCTGCCAGCACTCACCACCAGATCTGCAAATATAAGAACCTTGCTTATTGGCTGACCAATGGCGTGCCCTCTTCTATCTGAAATTCGCAAACAACGTCAAAATATCTTGTCATCTTTTTTATAACCGCCATCGGCACAAGTCGCCATTAAATTTGAAGCTGAAATAAATACAATTTTAAAACCAATCATTCTTCATGTAAAAAAGTCTTTTATTTTTCGGAACAGCTATCCTCAAAATATTTTTATTTTTAGTACACAAAATTCGCCATATTCAATTGTTTAACTTACATACAAATTCTTTCTCAATTTCACCGACATTATAAATTTATTCCACGCCGTTGTTTGTATAGAAAGTACTGCTTTTTTTTGTCTTCCTTTTAACAAACCAAAATGCAATCATTGAGCCGCACACAAATGTGTGGTTGTCGATGAGGAGATAATTCCCAGCATACCCATTGAGAGTGGCTATACATTCTCAATTCTCATATACTACAATAATTTAAGTGCACCTCATGTGGAAAATTGAGATCTAACTTGCCAACTGCAGCGCTTTCCACATCTGTAGTGTGTGTGCTACTGCCAGGTGCAACAATGGACAAATAAAAAACAAATTAAGCCAGCTACTCGCCGTGTCGTGTCCAATTTTTTGCTCATATGGGTCTACTTTGGAGAATGAAATGGACCAAATAAAATCGACTCCCTGATAGCGTCCACAACGTGCTGCAGTTATTTATGAAAGGGTGGTGTGGAAACCGCATTTTTATCTATTTGACATAGCCACTCCATGTCTGTAGGATATTTTTGTATATATTTTTTTTATTGCTCACAGATGATACAAGAAAATGCGATGAAATTTTTTCCAATGGAATTTTTAAATAATTTAAATGTAGCACGTTTTTTATTTCATTCATGAAATCCAAAGTCGTAGGTGCTGCACAGGAAGAGCTCACGTGCTAAATTTTGTTGGTCTTCGGTGTATGGAGTGTTGAGTTGGTTTTTTATTCACATCGATGTTTGAATGATGGATTTCGAAAATTGTTCTTTAAGCTGGCATGGATCTTTAAAAATTTGCCATTGGTGAAAGTACACAAATGAACAGTTGAGAATTGAAATGGTAGCCGTCCGCTCCGTTCGAAATCAATTTAATTCAAATATGTATGTTCCAAAATTTCAAAAAGCATTAACATTAATTTATGAGCAACGTTTTTTTTATAGATATTTAGGTGATTTATGTATTGGTAGTACATTACTTCAGGGAGTCGATTTTAAATTTCGCTCTTTTAATATTTTGAACAAAATCTTGAAAAAAAGATTTTTTGTTTTGGAAAAACAAGATTTTCAGATTTTTTATCTGGCAACACTGGTCACAGTAGCAGTTTGCATAAAGAAAAGCAGCTGGTGTTTTATATATCAGAAGTCCAACATTCACTGTCTAGTTGGTGTTTCTTTGACGATTTTGGTAGCTTGATCCTGAAAGCGTCTCATCTAATCTAATCTCATCAGCGCGGTTTGAGTGTGGACTTAAAAGGCGCGCGATTTGGGTCGATCAATTTCGTGATCAAATCATTTTAATTCATTTTCCATACTATTGATATAATTACTACATCGATCGCTGGCCTAGGATGTTCAAGTGCACCCTCGAGAGTGGTTGGTTTTTTGGTTTCTACTGGCTCTAAATTATCGGGAACATCCACGTCGCGGTTTGGTAGACAAGAGATGCCGTATTTTAGGTAATCTTCTCATCTGAAACCTACCTGATGTATTCAACTCGAATTGGTGTCACTCTGTTATCGTGGTCGGTCCAACACCGAAGAATGGAAAGCTTCATCCAGAGAAGCAGCTTCCCGACTATAAATACCTCATGTTTTGTCGTGCTTTTAATACGACTTTACCGCAATAAAGATCAATCTTAGTTCTGCAGCTTTTATTCATGATTTTATTGCTTCAGTTAGTACCTTCTAAAATTTCATACCAATCAATTAGGTCACTATTTTTTACTTATTATTGGAAAGAATAACAAAAACCTATAGTCCGTCCGAACTGCTTAATTGAAAAGTAATCCAGAGAAAGAAAATCGAGTTAAATTAACCTCTAGTATAAAAACCACAATTTGTAACACGATTTGGCGCTCTATCCCTTTATCCCACGGAAGGCTTTTCGGACATCGAAATTCCCATAAAAAGGGATAAATCCCACGATATAGTAACACTGATCTCAGGACAGTTTGATCTTCGATGTCTGATGTTTGTCAGACGTTCTTAAAAGTTGACTCAGTGTAAAACACATTAGAGAGGACATAAATTCTGCTTTTCCATGGATCCAACCTGAGGCTCTCACTCAGTAGTTCAGCATACTACCCAATCAGCTATTGACTACAGACGTCAGCCTAGCCAAGGTTTCCTAAAATTTGGACATTCTGACTAAAAAAAAAATAGTTGGCGCAAAAGGTCCGTAGGGACCCTAGGCCCAGCTTCTCACTACCATCTGTCATGTGTGATTTTTTTTATTTTTGGTACGAGTGGCAGGAATCTACAATTTAATGCCGAATCCAAACGGCTAATTGAGAAGCTCTTTCATGACACACTCAGATGTTTGTTAGACATTCGCAAGTGGTGGCGCTGGAAGAAACCCTAGGTTTGAATTTTCGGGACTCGAACCAGGGACCCCACGCTGAATAGTCCAACAAATAACCACTAAGCCACTGCACCGACACACATCCAGACTAAACCTTGTTTTTATTTATATTTTCTATATATTTAATATTACTTCATACAATTAAATCACACATAAACTAGTTTGCCATATTCGTAGAAAGTGAAAAAAACCAAACACGGCACAAGAACATAAGTCCCCGTTTCACCAAGCACTATTGGGGTAAGGCTTTGTATAAGAAAGCTAAAGGTAATGCAAAATGAATTGTGGGCTGCAAATGTTTTATTTGCCTATCGTACATTTTGTGCTTGCAACCTACAATGCTTTTCTGTCTGCACTTAGTTCTGCCACAGACTGTCTCACTATAGAAAATATGTTACAGTCCTTATTATGTGAATTTTAGCAACATTTGTTATGGGTGAATAGTGGACTCTCCTTTTCCCATAATCTTATGTATAAATAGGCGAAGGCAAAGAGTTAATAACCACTTTTACTGCCTTAAGCCCAAAATGTTCGCTTGATTCTTTTTGCTGGGAACATTGTGCAGAGATGCATTGCTGTGTGTAATTTGTTTTTCAATATTTTGTGTGTAAGCCAGGTTACTATAATGGTGGAATTTCTACCACAGGGCGAACTTTAACTATAAAAATGTTCTATATAGAAAAGCTTTTCCTATTCATTATAAAATTTCCCTCCTTGTTGGGTTAAAGTTGCTTTTCAAAAGCTTTTCTGCTTCAACTAATCCTGTAGTGCTTTTCAAGCTCAGTTTCGCGATTTTTTTGTTTCTAATGAACTGTGGATTGCAAGCTCAGTTGAAAACTTTTATGAAGTATAATCAGAGACAATAAATGCTTTACAGCTTTCTTATAAAGTTCCCATAACTATCGAGTTTAAATTGGGTTTCGATATTTGCTATATTATATAAAAGACTAGTTCTGTAGCCAAAGATGAAAAGTACTGCGCTTTATCCAATACTGACCCTTAGTAAAAAGCTTCTTAAGAGAAAACATCAACCATCTCTTTGACTGGCAGAACTTATTTTAAATAATCTTAGGCATCGTAGGTAAAAATTCTAAACTATGAATGTTATTTTTTCTTGAATATTGCCCAGAGCCATTGGTGCAAAGGATTCTCCCCTGGAGGTTTTCCAGAGTAGTCTAGTACAAATAAATCTTTTCCTTGGCAGTTAAAATCAGAGACAATACTGAGACTACCAACTCCGGCCGATTTCCCGTTACTTAGCCTACAAGCTATATTTTTATGGAGTGTTCACGTTTGGTGCGCTAGTATTCTTACATAGAAAATCGTATTGACAAATGTCACGAAACCTCAAAAATTCTGCTCACCAACACACTCCCAGGAGATATGAGACACTTCCGCTGTGGGCAAAGTTGCTGGCAGAGTTCATAGAATTTTATCCGTTTAACTTGAAAATGTTCGTTACGTGTGAATAATATTTTTTTTTTAGGAATAAGTGCACATTTACTTAAAATGTTTATGAAAAATTAACAATGTAGATTGGTTGAGGGAAAATGAAAACATTTTGAGCAAATTTTCTTCATTATTTAAGAAAAATTTACACACGAAATCGAAGTTAATGATATCCAAAAATGGAAAATACACAACCATGTTTGTCCTAATATGTTTCTAGTATATACATCAACTTCAGATAGTTTTACTAACCAACCAAATCAAATTATTCGCCTTTTAACAATTAATAATAACTAACAAATGGCATTCAGTTATGTAAAAATGTGAAATACCCGAACTCTTTCACATTTCCGTACGGTTGCCGCGGTTGGCAGCATTTATTTTTGTAGTTTTTGTGTGTTTTTACATGCCACACTGATTCTTTTTTGACATAACACCGATAGGAATACAAAATGGCGAATTTGAAAAAAAATTGAGGGGCCCAGCGGCAAGAGGATTGTGAGTTGGGGGTCTCAGTATGGTTTGTCTATGGTTAAAATATCTCTTAATTTTTATTCATTGGATTAATTTTAATAAAAATGTTTAATATGAAACTTGTGGGCTTAATTTAAAGGACCCCTAGAAACCGAAGGTTCATAATCTCTATAGCATCAATAGTTTCGTATGAATAGTTTCAACGATGTTATCCACACTCTGCTAGTGGTTTGCTTTAGTCTTTAGTCTTTTGCTAGAGTCTTAAGTCATTGAACCTTTGATTTCGGTCTCATTCTTTTCGTTTCTGTTCCCTTTTGTTTAAAAGAAAATCCCCGTTTCTAAGTGTCACAAATATACGTTTAAAATTATTAAAGTTGTAAATATTGCGCCGTACTAATAACAAATTTTAGTCTCGACTTTAAATTTATGCAAGCTCAAAGTCGCGTAATTTGTATGGAAAATAAAGCCACTGTGAACTATACTAAAATTTAGAGTCGAAACTAAAAATGGTTATTGGTAAGGACCGATGTCTGTTGAGTTTGAAGAAGTAGGCCCATAGGCAGGGTTACCGCTGGAAAAATTCAAAAAGGGGCCCGAGCCACAAAAAAGACCCTCAACATAAAATACTTACAAAGCAAACACAAAAAACATAAGCCGAGCACCAAAAACATTTATTTATACAAACAAAAAAAAAAGATAGATTTTACGAAACAAACTTTTTCATACTTTTGCTTTGTTTTTCGTTCAACAAAAATAAAATCTGCCTTAAACTGAAAAAGGTGCCATTTTTTTCAGAAGTGGGGTGGGTCCCGTGGGTCTTGAGGCTCAAAAAAGGGGACATTTGCCTTTTTTTTAATATCTACCAAAAAAAGTAGCAGTAGTTTATGACATTTTTTTTTTTCTTGTAGCATTTTAAAAAAGAAATAGCTGATTTGTTTAGCGGGTATCTTATATTGGTTCTTCAGGGCTGTCACAACTATTTGTTCAAGGAACTCTCTCTCTCTCGATTGTAATCCTTTTGGGCTCGCTTCTGTTAGAATAACTGTCCTAGGGCTGAGTGGGATTACAAATTTAGATGTAATTAAAGCCCAAGAGTAATGATGGCTGTCAATTGTATCCCCCATTACAGCCGTACCTGTAGTAAAAGACACCTTCGTTTTCTGGACAATAAATCCCTTAAATTTACAAGTACAATTTATAATTAAAAATCAAGCACACTGAACCCGCAACCGACCAGCTGAAATTGCCACAAAGGGATGATGCATACTTTCGTACAATAATTCATTTATTTTACTGTCTCGTTTTAAATTATACCTCATCAAATGCTTGATCATTTTAAGGCCCATTTAACCATACCTCCAAATTAGAGATTGCCTTAGATAATCCCACGTCCTTTCAACGTTGTGTACAGATTTTCAACCCAATCAGCATACAAAGGATGTTCAGCGAGAATGTCCCTAATTCAAGGCCAGACATCTATTCTGTGGTGTATTCTGTGTACTATTCAAGGCTATTGACCGCTCCTATTCGGGTGTAGTACACCAGTGCTCCCACCCGTGGCATTCACATGGAGCGCACGAAAAACAAAAACAAAGTCGTTTGCAATTTCCATTTTTTGGATTTTTTTTTTGTATACATATCTCCTCAAGCTACCCGTTCAATGATCTCTTCTTCGGTTAGGGTTGGGGTTTGCGATGTGTACTCGCATGGAACGTATAGGGCAGTGAACGAGAGACAGAGAGCGAGTGGCACTGGTTAGCCAGTTGGCGGAGAGTGCTCCTCTTAGCGAAATGTAGCCCATAAAAAGAATCACTGTCCCGATTGTCATCCCTTGATAAGTGTTATTGTGATTTCACGAGGACAATTTCATTTACACGCTTGAACATTGCTCGGCATCCGCTGCTGTCACGCTTGAAATGGAGACCCACCAGACGTCTACCGTCGTCGCCAAATTGTTATTCATCCTTTTTCCGATGGGGTGGCTGTTGGCGCGCGCTATGGGGTGCTTCGAGAAATGTAAGACGGGGGGGAGGGGGCTGTGTATGTAACAAGTTTCCCTCTGAAGTTGTTCATCAAAAATTCAAAGTTGACATCATTAAATCGTGTCGGCGACGACGGCGGCGGGTGGATGTTATTTTTATGTGAACAACCGTGCTATGCTGTGATGTTGATGATAGTTGATGCTCCATTAAGTGCGATGCGACCAACCAACCATCACTTGATGGGAATGACATATTCGCATAATTATATGCGATTTATGACAGTGTGGGAATATGAATTGGGCAGTACTCACAACTACTATCCGCAGCATTCCTCAAGGGGGATGAAATACATTTTCCAATTATTTTTCCGAAGGACACCCTCGTACGAGTCAGCGTTACCCTCAACTGACAGTGGCACACATGCAAGGGAAATAGATAAATTTCAAATACTTATTTATTAGATTGCTAATTATGACAGTACTCACGTGTTAATTGATGGTTAGGGATTGAGATTGCGATTGGGGATGATTACGATTATGACACTTTGTGCTTCTGTGGGATGTAGCTAGATTTGATATAATGAATGGAATATGAAGTGGCTTTGGGTAGCAGCACAAACGTAAAATTTCACGTTTTATGGTGTTCGACTGTAAGATGGTTTAGTTGAACTACGTTACGCCTCAGGGGATAATGTGATTAAGTGCTTAATGTATTTACATGTTACATCGCTTTCAAGTGTTTTTATTGACAAATGTCTTTTGTTTTTCTTTCCAGGTAAGCCAATAGCCACGAGACGTAATTTATGGTTGTTGGGTAAGATATAGCTTAAGAATATCGTTGAAGTTAATTGGCGGCTTAAGCGGCTTGCAGGCACAGATTTTGAAAGAGATATTTATAGGAAAATGACTTATTAACAAATAGCATATTTTTTTGGTATCACTACATACCCTCTTTCTCAAAAGCGGTGCAAGTCTCTTGAGTGCAGGGTGATCGCTGCAGAATTCTGAAAAGTCGCAGAAAAAGAGTCGGCGATAGAACAAGTGTCCTTTCTGAAGCAACTCTGCAGATTTTGAATGTAACAAACATTTACCAAGCAGTTAACTCTACAATAGGTAACCGCGCTACATTTTATTTGGCAAAAACTGTTGAAGAAAAATGTTCAAAGTGCTTTTTTCAATTTAAAAAATGTCAAAAATAGCTAAAAAAAAAATTAGCCGACCTCAACGGGACCATTATTAAACCGTTTGAATGAACTTGTCATGGTCTAAGTGTCTGTAGGGACGTATACCAACGTCAGAAAAGTTCCAACGCTTGGAATAGGACAGGCATCTTCACTGATTCCAGCGAAAAGAACAAAATCTGTCAAGGAATACCCCTTATATCCATTTCTGTCAAAATATTGAAGCTCGCAGCTTCACGGATTCCAGCAAAAAGACCAAAAGCTGTCAAGGAATACCTCTTATATCCATTTCTGTCAAAATATCGTAGCTCGCATCTTCACGGATTCCAGCAAAAAGACCAAAAGCTGTCAAGGAATACCTCTTATATCCATTTCTGTCAAAATATCGAAGCTCGCATCTTCACGGATTCCAGCAAAAAGACAAAAAGCTGTCAAGGAATACCTCTTATATCCATTTCTGTCAAAATATCGAAGCTCGCATCTTCGCGGATTCCAGCAAAAAGACCAAAAAGCTGTCAAGGAATACTTACCTCTTATATCCATTTCTGTCAAAATATTGAAGCTCGCAGCTTCACGGATTCCAGCAAAAAGACCAAAAGCTGTCAAGGAATACCCCTTATATCCATTTCTGTCAAAATATCGAAAATCGCATCTTCACTGATTCCAGCGAAAAGAACAAAATCTGTCAAGGAATACCCCTTATATCCATTTCTGTCAAAATATCGTAGCTCGCATCTTCACGGATTCCAGCAAAAAGACAAAAAGCTGTCAAGGAATACCTCTTATATCCATTTCTGTCAAAATATTGAAGCTCGCAGCTTCACGGATTCCAGCAAAAAGACCAAAAGCTGTCAAGGAACACCTCTTATATCCATTTCTGTCAAAATATTGAAGCTCGCAGCTTCACGGATTCCAGCAAAAAGACCAAAAGCTGTCAAGGAATACCTCTTATATCCATTTCTGTCAAAATATCGTAGCTCGCATCTTCACGGATTCCAGCAAAAAGACCAAAAGCTGTCAAGGAATACCTCTTATATCCATTTCTGTCAAAATATCGAAGCTCGCATCTTCACGGATTCCAGCAAAAAGACAAAAAGCTGTCAAGGAATACCTCTTATATCCATTTCTGTCAAAATATCGAAGCTCGCATCTTGACGGATTCCAGCAAAAACACCAAAAAGCTGTCAAGGAATACTTACCCCTTATATCCATTTCTGTCAAAATATTGAAGCTCGCAGCTTCACGGATTCCAGCAAAAAGACAAAAAGCTGTCAAGGAATACCTCTTATATCCATTTCTGTCAAAATATCGAAGCTCGCAATGCTTTTAGTTCAAATCCTCTGAAAAATCATAGAAGATTAAAAAAGTCGGCCATCAAACAAGCTGTTGCATATCGAATTAGTCAACTGATAGAACTGTTGTTTCCTGTCTCTTGTTGGTGTACCTACGAACCATCCCCTGTTGAATAGTAATGGTGGTTTACAAAGAAGACACGACTGCATCCTCTATAAGAAGTTCGACCTTTTTCTTGCTGGAAAGCCGGGCGAAGTTGCACAGTAAGTGTATACTTTGTCTCAGTAAATATTTGGTTGTGGGCTTGCCGCAAAAAAAGTTTTATCAACCGTCCATTGTTTATGTGTTTATTTTCTTTTCGGGCGAATTCAAATGTATTACTGTTGCAGAATTATGAAAAATTCCAAAAATCAGTCTCTGATAAACCTTGGTCTTTTAGATATTTGTAACCTTGAAGATTATTTCCTGGGAATGAAGGGTAAGACTCTCACTGAAGCAAATATTTTAAACCGCGTAAACTATCCTTCGCCCCAAGTGAAATCGGCATTTTCTATTCATTACCTTAATTAGCGATACTCCCCATATAACGATGAAATATAAGAGAGTAAGTTAGCCTTCGGGAGATATTCGAATCAGACTCAAAGGGAGTAAGTTACATGCGAACAAGTCGTGCACGTCTTTTTTTGCCAAAAAGGACTGAGAAAAAGTAACAAACAGAACAAATTTTATAATCTTACAAAAAAAAAAGCTCTTTATGGACCTACCTGTCTATTTTGTGTTTAACAAATAAGAAAAAAACAAAAAAAAGAAACAAAATTATTGACCATCGAAGTAGATTTCAATTTCTATTTCACAAACTTTATTTGCCACGAGATGTAGAACATTGTCAACGGCGACGCGGCGCGACAGAAAAATATTGTTGTATTTTCTCGTTCCCTCCCATTCCCATTCCCACACGCAGTTTGACGTTTTGCACAACTTGTGGCTCTGTGTAAACAAACAAATACATTGACAGAAATTGGTAGACGTTTGTGCGAAAGAAAAAAGTGCTGCCAGTTCAACTTTTCAATATTTGTTAACGAGAAAAACAAAAAAAAGATTTTAATGGGAAAAAGTGTGACAAAGCGAAAAAAAGTAACATTGTAACAAAATTATAAGATAATTAAAACAATTTTGTTACACTTGTAACAACGCTGGATGGAATTGAATGGCTGTGACCGAGTAATCCCTCAACGATGAGAGATTTTGACAAGCCAATCGCTCAGTCGGTCGTAGTTGATTAGCCTTACACTGCTTTGGGGTCCAAGACCTCATTAAATGAGTGGCTTTACCTATAGTTATTACGTGGCGTTGGAGTATGATTCCCCGAATCAATTTCGTCTATATTTTCGAAGAAAAAAGTATCACTGAACTTAGGCCGTTCTATCTAACTCGAGTTCCGTTTTCGATAAAAAAAGAAACCAATTTTATAAATATCTGAGTTCGTCTGATATGCAAGTGTTAAACTGGGTATATCTAGTCAAAGTCCATTCATACAAATTAAATTTGATAAGCAATTATGAACCTATATCAAAGACAAGTCAAAAATGCTTACACGGCTTGAAAGAGACTTCCTTTGCAAGGTCTATTAGTAAAACGAAAGGGATTTCGCCGTAAGAGCACTTCATTCTTCTCAGTCTCACATTTGAATAAGCTCCAGAGCCTCGCGGCTGACGCGACGTGGCAAAGCCTCCACAAGCTCCCAATCATGGAACCATTTTATCTTTTTTAAAAAGCCGCCGAAAATAGCACATAACAAGAAGTAACTTGTCATGAATCAGTATTTCAGTCTACTTCGAATAATTATCCGCTGTCTAATTAGTTGGAAACAATTTTCAGACTTACCCATCTATTTATATCAACGCCTTGGAAGTCACTTCGAAACCGCATTAAAATTCACCGGCAATTTGGGAAAGTGCGACCAGCTACGTTTTGTAAAAACAAATTCCTCTTCCTCCATGCCTTTCATTTCCTAATGTCAAATTATGACAGAGAAAGAACTCACTGGTTCCTTTCACGCAAAGCGTTGGCTAAATTTTATAATTATCTTTTCCTTGAAGACGAAGGACATTAAAAACTGGATTACATTCAGGGTTAACGCTGTTGCTGTTGCCACGGCTATTGTTCTTTCTCTTGTGTAATTGTAGCGAAGCACAACTTTTTTTTGGGTCGGCATAAAGCCTTTTTAAAGTGTGTGCACTTGACACTTTCATTAATTTGAATTTGGAAGTAACGTTTGGTGTATATATGAAATATTAAATGTATAATTGCTTGTTCTGTTCGTGTTGGACACTGGGCTCAGCCTGCGTTTGCGTTTATTTCGCTTCTTCTTCGGTGTGAGGAAATATCCGGCCAGCCCAATGTATACCAAACTATGTAATAATAATAACGATAATGGGAAATGTTTGCCCTGTTAGTGAAATGAGAGCCATCACTTGCAATTTCGGAATACTTGTTTACATTCATTTCGCTCCAAGTCGTCCTACTTTAGTAGATACGATTTTTTTTTGTATGTATGGTTATGGATGACCATTATTTTTAAGAGATAATAAAAATGTTTTCCTTCTCTGACAGCAGTATTTGCCGAGCACTGAACACTGTTGAAGGGTATTCTTAAATGCAAATTCATTTGTATGTGATGAAAGCAGAGATTTGGTGACACTTCCGTTGATGGAGGTTTCAAATTCGAGTAATGGGAGTGTTAACTCTTCGGATTTGAATGGACATCTCAACCCTGCATTGTCCGAGGAGGAGATTTTAGCTTGATTGGAGTCACACGATGGTTTGTTTCGTTTCTTACTGGGAAATTTTCAAAATTACATGTTTTTCAAAAGCGACTACAGATCGATTACGGTACAGGTCATTTCGGGATGACCAAACCCATGAACTACCACATATTTTTAGACGTCTATTGCGTACGTATTCTTTTCCTTGTAACAACTGTCCAAAGCCAAACTGAATTGGCTGTAAAGATTCCGACTTTACTCTATATGCGACCTACCATACCCTGGGCTACTCCATGATGCACATTTGATTGCATGTTGGGTGCACCATTGCACTGCGGTCCGAAAACAGCTTCCCCATCAACGCCAGCAAAACAAGAAATAGCTTCCACTCGGTGCAGATCCTATTTACCTTTACGTTCCGGTTGCCGTAGGCGCCCGCCCAACAATCAACAGGATGATTATTTACTAGCTGTCCGTTGTGTCGTTCTAAAATCGTATATGCGAACACATCACACATCCTGGGTGTAGGTTTAATCCAATCGTCGTTCATCCGATTCAAAGTTTCTACCCGATCCGCTCGGTCAGTAGCTAGCGGCGGCCAGCGGCTGTAGCTTGTTGGTCCTTTTGCTGCGCCACACTTAAGTCCTAGATGAGGCGTGTTAAATTTATTTAAATTTATGTGCTGTGCCTGCCTAGTGCAAAATGCATTTTCTCTGTATAACGAGGCTCGTCTTGCCCGGCTATTTATGTTTGCGTTGAATATTTAAACTGTATGCAGTAGCTACATGAACCTATGTGTGTTTGTGTTCTGTGATGGTACTATACAAACGGTGGCGATGCGCCACTAATGCTGATAGTGCGATGCTGCTGATGTTGCAGTTTGGTTCAAGGATTTTCAAATATTTACTTATTTATTTTGATATTCCAACTGCAATGCAATAAATTCGATTTGATTTGTTTCTGATACGAGATGGTTATGCCATTTGCGCTCCAATTCAAATAACCCACCCGCAAATACACACACTCTGAGTGAGCGAGCAAACAAGCAAGAGTCATCTCGTGTTCCATCCATCACACTAAGCAAAAAATCAAGCATTACGACGACGGTTCTAGGCAAACGTGACTGAACTACAAATTGGATACAATTTTGAGCAGAGCAAAAAAAAAAAAACTAGCATATAAATGTTACACCACAATTCGACAGGAATGGATCCTGTAATACCACATCCCCGTATGTAAAATAGATGGCCATCTGCATTTGTTATACGCGAATGCATTTTGTGTAGATGGACGCAGAAATTGACAGTCTTTTCGCTTTTCCAAGTCCGGGTGTTGAAAATATTTTTTTTTTTGCTTTCAGCAGCAAGTCTTCGTTTTTTGAACCAAGATCTATTTTTCTTAAAGTCGAAACTTGTTCACTGATTTTTGGACATCTACTCTTAACCTAAATCCTATTTGGTACTACCTCACTTGAGGCTAATAGTATTTAATATGCCTCTTCCAGAAATAATGTCATACGCGGAGTTGTTCTTCTTTGCCAATAGTTTATGAGGTTCGTAATTGCACTGTACGTTTATCTCAGGAGGTGTCGCCCTTTTCGAAATGGATGTCCGATTCACTGCCATGACTGTAATTTGTCGTGCTGTGTGGTTTGTTGCCCCACCTTGTTGGAAGTCTTGATCTTCAATCGCCGGCCAAAAAAAAAATCGGGTATCATTCGACCACATCGCTCCGAATTGACTGTTACCGTCTGCCCATTGGCATCTTCGAAGAAATACGGACCAATGACACTTTTCGACTGAGCGTGCACTACGATGGTGCCTTTCAACATCAGTAACCCTTCCTCTCTCTTCAAATTGCTTCACAATTTTACCGATTGCTTGCGTAGTCAGTCGATTATGACGACCTTAACGCGAAAAGTGGCTACGTTTGAATCACCAGATTTGTAGTAAGTCTTAATAATTTTAAAGTTTTATTAAAATTTTAAGTTTAGCGATCCATTATCTCCAATGGCAAACATTCAGCTAATATTATGACACTTCAACTGACAGCTGAGTTTGACAGGTGTCAAATACCAGCGCTACCAACTTGAAACCACGAAATGAATGACCCTGTAGTAGAGAATCCTCAATATATCTCAAACCCACGCTTGTGGCTTTCTCGAATACAGTGACAGTGAGGTTTTGCAAGTCGTGCGTCCATATTAAAAAACCTTCTCGGTATCAAATGCATCACTTCGCGAATTCTGAGCAAGATTCCAAACGAAGGTTTTCCTTGGTCATAGTTCGCCTGTCTCTACCCTTTCTGGTGTAGCCTGCTATCGCAAGGATACTTCTTAGGCATTGAAACCACTCTTCTCTCTTTACCTCGATGTCAAGCAGTGATAAGTTGAAATAACGAGCTATAACCTTTCTCGAAAGTGCTGATCCCTAAAGACATTTGCCTCCTCTCAACGTCTGATGTCACTTGGTAGAGGTTCATAGCTCAGGGGGAACTTAGCATACGTTTTAAGCGTCGTCGAGATCCATCCGATTCCTCCACCTTCAGTCGACATTAAGCAAGTCGCCAATCACGTATAAAAACAGTCTTCGTGATCGGATACATTTCTGACAAACACCACGACAACCTACAGCAAAATCACAATAAGCACTTTTCATAGATGGCGTTCAAATACACAGCATTCATTCAAGTTCATACAAGTTCTATAAACAATCACCCATCCTAGCTTAAACGTACAATGGTAGTACCAAATCATAGGATGCTTCACCTCACGCGCAGCTCAAACTACATCATCAACTTCTTCTTCACGTTGGCAGTCCCTAAAGACTGAATGATTGAAGAGATTAATTCTGTTCAAGTACACACGACTCTGTCGCATATTAATCATTATGTAGGAATTAATTTAATGCTGTCACTCAGTAAGTTCCCAGTGAGGTTTTAACAGCGATGGACGGACATTAACTGCGTCGTGTCATTATGGAATCTGTCAGAGGGTTATGAATATGAAATCATTGGGGCTGCCCTGTGAATTCATCGAAGGCAGTGACATCTTCAATCTCCATAGCTGTAAATAATTGGGTAACCAGTTCGTGAAGGGAACTGATTGTTACGATAAGGATGCCAGATTCCTGGGACTTGATGGAATTGTGAAGGGTCGAGGGTCTGGTTTAAACAAAATTTATTAAGCCAAAAGATTTATGTACTAAATTTAATGAAAATAGAAAAAATTAATATTCAACTCTTCGTGCTAAAAGGTGTTTTCGACTGTGAGGTGTTTGGCCGGAATGAATGTGAAAACCACTAATCGGAATGCGCAGAGACAATACTGAGACACACTCCCAGAAAATATGAACCACTTTCGCTGTGGGCAAAATTGCTGGCAGTGTTCATAGAATTTTATCCGTTAAATTTGAAATTATTCGGTCCGTGTGGATAGAATTTTTTTTTTTGGGAATAAGTGTGCATTTGCTTAAAATATTCATGAAAAATTAGCAATGTAGATTAGTTGAGGAAAAATAAAAACATTTTGAGCAAATTTTCTTCATTATTTAAGAAAAATTTACACACGAAATCGAAGTTAATGATATTCAAAAGCGGAAAATACACAACCATGTTTATCCTAATACGTTTCTATTATATAGAAAATCTCCTTTAGGTACTTTTATTAACCAAACAAATCAAATTATTCGCCTTTTAGCAATTTATAATATTTATAATAACTAACCAATGGCATTCAGTAATATAAAAATGTGGTATTCCCGAACTCTCTCACATTTCCCCACGGTTGCCGCGGGTGGCAGCTTCTATTTTTGTATGTTTTTGAATGTCACACGGATTCTTAATTGACATAACACCGATAGAAAAACAAAATGGCGAATTTGAAAAAAAAAAAAACTGAGGGGGCCAGCGGCAAGAGGATTGTGAGTTGGGGATCTCAGTGTGATTTGTCTATGATTTCATGAAAAACTTCTCAAACAAGACTGAACCTCTGTTCAATGACCAGCCCCTTGCTTGTACCATGTGGTTTGGTTTGTACGCAAACAAATAAGTGAGAAATTTCAAGACTGTTTTATACCAAATATAGATCTGTTGAAGGCATCCATTGCTTTGCCATTTGAAGAGATATTTCTTAGAAAAGTCTTGCACTTTTAGTGAAGCAACTAACCGCAAAGGTGTACTGTACCACTTTCTCCCCCGCATGTGCAAGATGCACTGTCAAATTGGGTCATGAACTCCACCCATTATTTCATACGAATATTCCTCTTCCATTTTCAATCGTTCACCCCCTAGTACAGCAATGGCGAACCCATGGCACGCGTGCCCTGATAAAACTAATTGGCATCAAGTTTGCAACAACAAAAGGCGTGCTAAAATAGTTCGTTCATTGTTTATTGTTTTTGTTGGTGTCTCTGTTTTTTTTTAATCTGAAATTTGTTTCTTTTATTTAAAATGAATTAAAAAAATGCTAATTTCAAAAATGAATTATTTAAATAAAATGCTGCGCAGTGTAAAATTATTTATTTTTATTGCTAGTAGTCACTAGAAAACTAGATCAAGACTGTATGATGGCACGCCAAAGGCACTTCAAATTATTTATTTGTTTAAAATGGCACGAAGCTCTAAAAAGGTTAAAAAGGAAAACGTGGAATTGAAAAGATTTTGTCTGTTGAAAAATTTGCATTGCGTTCAAATCTGTAGCCAAACATTTTTCTAAAATGCCAGTAAAAGAGAAAAAAAAAATATACATTTCCCATTACCATGCACAGCCAACCGATGTTTCTGCTATACACTCCTTCCAGTGCCAGCGGGTTATGGTATTACCGGGTAGCATCATCTACAACGCTACAAAAGTAATAATTTGAAATTTTGATTTTCACTTGACTCGCCAAGGTGCTGGTGCACCCCTTTTATGAAAAAAAAAACCCCACTATACCACCTCAAGGATACCAAAAGAAGAGAAATAAATCGAAAAGGATTACGGATTACATTTATTTGAAAATTGAAATGTTGAGGTGAACGATTTTTTTTTTCGACTCTGAATTGCTTTCGGGGTATGCTACATATCTTCAAGTCACATTATATTTGTGAAAGTAGGTGAACCGTCTCCCACTCTGGCAGGTGTAGCAAAAAGATATCTCATTGCTGACATGTTGTATTATTATACAAGACATTCGACAGCAATGCGTGTTTGCCAGCAGATAGCTATAACTACATGGGGATTAAGAATAAATTATAAGTCAGGGAGGGAGACTTGAATTGGTTGGTTGTGTGGTTGTGTGCGACGGGAGGGGCGTGAATCTGTGAATTATTTAGGGCGTGCAGGGTGATTATTATGTAGAATGAAAATTGTCTGCTTTTTTAATTAAATAATTTGAAAGATAGGTTCTGCTAATTGCATAGTGAAGTTCGTTGTAAAATTGATTACACAACACAGTTTGATAAAGTCTTAACATGGCTTGACAAAGAGTGTTCTTTAACTGATCTAGATTTGTGAACAAGCTCTCCAGCCAGTATTTAATGGGCAAAATAAAGGGATTTTCAATATTAATGGTGCTTCCCATACAAAATGTTCATACCAGTTTGATTTTGTACGAAAACGACTCTAACGATTTCAACGAAAATTGATATTTAAGCTTAAGTACGTCAGGTAAACATAACTGCATACTCAGTTTATTATTGTATTATCGTAAAATGGATTTTTGAAAAAAGAATTTTTGAAAAATATAGTTTTCCCTATTTTACCTCAAAACGGCATGATTTTGACCAAAATGCAAACTTTACTCTAAGTAAAGTAAAGAAAATCGATGTTTTCAAAATTATTGCGTCCTTAATTTTCAATTGGAATCACTGAAAACGCTCACTTTAAAAACTGCTCATATCTCGAAAATTCCATTTTCGATTTCGATAAAACCCTAAACACCAAGTAATGCTTACATCCCGAACAATAACTTGAACTCGGTTTTCAGCTAAATAGTTAAGCAATAGTATTTTTCAATCTTTGCAATATTTGGTACTGTTTTGTCTGCCAAATTTTACAAAAACCGCTCTAACGATTTTGATCAAAATACATATAAAAAGATAAAATCAGTATTCGAAATAAGATCCCGTACTTACTTTTTCTCAACAAATTCGAATAAATTAGATTATTAACTATTTCTCAAAAATGATTGCACAAATCCCGATCTGTTTTCCAGAATGTATGCTATATTTTTGTCATAATCTCCCCATTTCCGATAAAAATGCAATAACAGCTACGCAAAACTTCATTTAAGCAAATATTTCCCTTTTTTTTTCAGCGTTGTTGAAGGCTTTTGTTGAAACTTTTGAGGAATGAGAAAGTTTTGTTCGAACCAGCCGTGCAATTATTTTTATTTGAAAGGCCATTTTGCATGGAATATAATGCAATCTACCGCAACTTCTCACGGTGGCACGGATCTACGAGTGGTCCAATTTTGAATGCCTCTGCCGCATAGATTCGGCTGAATTAGGGCGATGGCTTTGGTTACGTGGGCATCGGTTGATTGTGGTTTATTAGCACCAACCTGTGACTTCAGGAAACCCCACAAGAAAATGTTAAGCGGGGTCAAATCATTGGCCAATTCACGTCACTCTCTCAAGAGATAACCCTCAAATCGTTCATGCAGAGTGTCCATCGTGGCGACTGCTGTCGCTGTGTGAGGCATAGCCCCGTCCTGCTGAGAAAATATATCTTCCTCCATATGAATGAATTTATGACAAAAAAAAAAATCGGTTAGCATCTTGCTGTGGCGCTGGTCGTTGATGTTGATGGCATCGCTCTAAAAAGTACGGACCAATGACGCCGCAGGCCCAAAATCGGCACCAAACAGTAAGTTTTTGGATGCATTTCCACCTGGTGCGATTTGGCGTCGCCCCCTACACGGCAAATCTGTTTTTGCAAGTATATTCATTCATCCAAAAATGAGCCTCGTCGCTAAAGATGATTCTTCGACCCAAATTGGGGTACTCTTCCAAACGCTCCGAAGCCCTGTCGCAGCTTTTCAACGCCATTGTCTGTGATCGTTACCATTAACTTGTAGATCTTTGAAGAGTTGGATACTGTACGGGTATACCCCCCAAGTCCCGACACAAAATTCGCCAAGTCAAAGTCAGCGAAAGGCGGACTTCTTCTGCACGGCGGGGAATCGATTGCGTATGGTTCTCCTGTACACTTTTGCGGCAATATTCTCGGTCGATCTGACATTCCTCTGACATACCGGTATTGGTTGACTGTTTATAGCGAACCGGTTGTCTCGAGTTTGGCCACCAAACGTTGGAGAGTCTACCGTCAAATGAGCTCAATTGGGGCAACGTTTTCACTGTCAAACTCTTCTTTTGAAAATATCTAAAGTTTTATCATTTGGACGTGCTACTCAATCATGTAACTCGGTATAGCGATTTGGCCTCTGTGACTGAATAATTAGCATAGTTTAGACAGGCGCCACCAAAACACAAGCAACCAATATCGACCCATCCCAATTGAAAACCCTTTACATTTAAATATCTCGTCAAAAGTTGAAAATTGGGGACTTTTCGATACCAAAATACAAACTAATAATAAATTCAGTGAATAGAAAATCCTTACATAGATTAATTAATAAAAAAATAAATAAATAAATGGTCCTGTATCGTAGCTCAGGGAAGTTAAAGACCAAAAAATACAAACCGTCACTGATTTAGAAATATCACACCGTCAGAACAATTAATAAAACAACGCAATTTTGAGTGGAAAAATGTTATAAAAAAACACTTTTATTTAGTAACCTGCTCCTGCTCACCCAACCTGCACGGTTGGTTCCTGCTGAAAGACTGACCTTCGTCATACGATACTAAGAACCTTCTCGGTCTTTCGTTGCGTTTATATCTTCGCTCAATACATCGACAGCAGAGTTGCAATACTCATGCAGTTTGATACAGGTCCGTCTCATGCGCGGTTTAGACGGGGAGAGAGGGCGTGGGCGTAATAATTATAATAATAATACCTAATTCATCTAAAATGTCAACTAGATTTGTCTGGACTAGGTAAACAAACGCATTGAGTTGAGTTGTTACATATATTCCCGCTGCTTATTTTCAATTTTCACACTTCGAAATGTCAACAGAGTATGCAAGCAGGACTTTCTTGGGACGGCTTCTCCTCCTAAGCATCTACCGAAAAAAAACTATTCACGCGGCCAATCTGGGCCAATAAAAACTGAAACACATCTAGTCATTCAGCTGTCAGACTTATTTAACTAGAAATCCGAACGTTACCCTTCAAGTTGAGCTTCAATCAGGTAAATATTTCCATTGTGAGTTTGTGAAATTAAAGGTAACTGCCAAAAGTGACTAACAGGTACAGGACACCGGACTCTTTCATACCTTGCAAAGTGCCTTGCAAACTATGAATATACATTTACTCAGTTGACAGAACAACGGGATAAGTTTGACCATTAACACTCAGCTCTTAGCTGCAACCTGCAACTAACCCCATTCGCATCTTTTCATAACTAAACGGATTTAACTGGCATTTTCTGGTAAATACCACAGAAAATAACGCTAACGATGTAACTTCACCTAAATTAAAGCCACATCAAATGAGGTGCAAACATTACCAGCCACCGTCATCAGTGTCTCCGACAATAAGAGTTGAAAGTACGCAATGATTCTTATAACACACAGCCACCCACAGTTGATTAAAGTTCATTCACTACTCCGCATTAAAATTCAGAAATCGTAGATAGGAGCAGGGAGCAGGGATTAGTTGTGGCTGTACCTGTCAGCTTACTTGCTAACGTGGGTTGATATAGTTTGAATAATTAGGAGATTTCTGCCGCACACAAAAACCTTCATGCGATACTGGGTGTGTGTGTGTTTATTTGTGTGTCGCGAATAGACATCCCCGAGATACATTGCTGTTTTTTAATTGCACTTGCAAATTTTCAACAAAACAAAAAATAGGAACCCCTAAAACTATTTTCAGGCAACATATGCGAGTTTGAATTCATCCACCCCGAGGTTCATGTTTCATGTTATGTGTTTCGCCGATTACTCTGTACAGTCTCCGGCTTTGGGTCCTTTATTTGCATTCATCCTCTGTGGCAGTCGGGGTTTTCGTTTTCGTTTTCGTTTTCGTTTCGTGTGTATTTATGCTAACAATATTAAGCGAAATTTACAATTCACATTTTGATAAAACGACACGACTCCATTTTATTTGGGGGGTGTAGGGAGTAAAGACAAACTATCACGTTTGTACAGTGACGACGCATAATTTTGGGTAACTGTTTGCGGATTTTTGTTGACCTTAAATGTGCAAATCATTTGAGGTAAAGGGTTAGGCAAATCCCTTCTAATTGAACCGCTCAGATAGTTGTCTAGGGGAAATCCATCAACAGCAGAGTACGGGCTTACTTTCATACATAGTTGAAGCAAATTCACTGCTACACATACTTTATAGTGGAGGGTAATTTGAGACTTAATTGTTAGCTTTATCGTTTATCCAAGACGAACTTAAGATGCGAATGAAAGGGATGACTGTGCTTATACTGACTATTTTTTTATTTTATTTTTGCTATGATGGAAGCCAAACGCTTAACTAAACTGCAAGTTCTTTTATGTCTTCATGTTGCTCTTTTAATTATTGTTTTGGAGTTGCCTTTCATCAATTTCCAAGCGGGGTGGTAAAAGCTCTTTCATTACCCTGATGATTTGTAGGGCGTAGGGGGCACATAGCTGTCTGAGGTATTTCAACTCTATTTGAAGAGTTTTAACGCTCGACCGATTTTGTTCGAGTTTAGTGGATATTTGAAAAAATGAGCTGAGTTTGTTTAAAACTGCTTTTAGTCAATTGCATCGTGATAAAGACTGGAAGGTTATCTTTGGCACGATGCTAATGAGAAAAAATACCTTCCTTATGTTCCCTTTCAGTGAGTTGTGCGATTCATTGCATGGACTAACTGGGTAAGTAAATTAACATTAAAAAAGTGAAGTCGATGGTTCATGGACTAAGGCACGAACTTGTTTTATTTCGCGTTCCCATTTGATCGTTCTCCATAAATGTACAAAGAACCAATAGAGTACAGAGGAGCATCCGTCAGTTCTAATTATAGTCACTTGTGAACCAGTGATCAGTGAACTACTGTTGAGCTTGTTGCACATCTTTTACCTGTTTACAAAATTCAGGGGTTGAATTAGCCCATCAGTGATCGAGTAATTCGTGATACGTGACTCAATTTGTACAGCGTCGAAATGGGATCACGAACACAGTATACCTCGTATGTGATATGGGAAGGTGATGCGCCTGTTTGTATGTGGATCTTTTTTTCACCCATCATGTTTATATACAACTCAATCTCTCAGGGAAACTTAGGTCTTCACTTGGAGCAAAATTCCAAAAGAACCTTTATGTTTGCTAGGCTAAGGATCATCTTGCTAAACTGAATACCTAACTAGTTGGCGCTACAGTTCCGTAAGGACCTGCGAGAAGCTTGGCCTAGATCCCATTTCGAAGCAGTACAAATTGAGCAGTCATTCGCTTTGTGTGAGTTTTTAATTTTTGGGACGAGTGTAAGGGATCTACCATTTCATGCGGAGTTCAAACAGCTAATTGAGGAACTCTTTAATGACACTAATACTCTCGGATGTTTGTCAGACGATTGCGAATTAAATTAAATTTGTTTTTTCGGGGGTCTAAACTAAACTAAATACTAAACCTACTGTTTCTATTTAAAAGTGAGTCCTACGAATGCATTTTCGATAGGTTGTACATCGACTTTCCATCCCCGATTAGCCACAGCTGGTAGGCAGCTGCTCGAAGATATCGATTGTCGTCGTTATTTCTGCTTGTTACATCCACTTATTTAACGCAATGCTAGTTCCCCTCGCGTCTCGCCACATTTCGACTCAATGTCAAGGATGGGCCATCTGTTGGTTATTGTTGGATCAGCCATCCGGTCCATTCTTCTCAAAATTACTGTAAAATAAAAGTTATTCACTTTTTTACAAAGCTTTTTTGAAGAGTGAACGCTTTTCGATTATTTAAGGATAATAAGTAGAGTGGCTGACTCGGCAGTAGCCCATCGTGTATTTAACCAAATTTGCTGTGTATATCTTCCATGGCTAAGGGCTCTTTTTCCAGGAATGAATCGATCGATATTCAGGGCTATCGGCAACTCTGAGGGAACAAAATTCCCCCCGAAAATGTTTTGTTCCATGGAAATATTCCTCGTATTGACGAATGGAGGCCAACCCCTGGCGGTAAATTTTCGCATCGGTATGTTGCTATATTCATTTCTATGAAAAATCTAAAAGTTATTTTGAGAAATTGTGTACTAAATTCAAAATTTACATTTAATATAAGAAAAAAACTCATTTTATAACAGAAAAATAGTATTTAAAAAGTGAGTGCGATAAGTATTGATATAAAAGTGAATACTAAGTTTTTATTTTTGTATAGAAAATGCAGAAGACAATTCATATCGCAAAGAGGGAAATACATTGTACCATCTTCCAAAAGAAGTTCGGAACTCTAAAGCTCTTCTCATTAAATGGGGTATTGTGCTTGGGATCGGGAAAAAATTTCCCAAATATTTTTCAATTTGCAGTCTTCACTTTAGAGATAAAGACATTTTGCGACCGAATACACTGGATGGTTTTCAGTATAGAACCAAACTTGTGAAAGGAGCCTTTCTCAGCCTAAGTCTTCCGAATTCAGCAATGAAAATTGCAGAAAATTTAATGAAATTGATGATGCAGCTACCACCAGCTCAGTAACTTCATCTACGGATGGAGGTGGGGAGAGGCCAATCTTATGTATCCAGCCAGCTTTCACTATTTCTTCGCCTTCCCAGATAGACCATTTAACACCATTGAAATAATCAATTAGTTCACAGCGCGATATTGTGACAACCTTAGAAACTTCTAAACTGTCTGGATCCTCTATCGTCAAAGCAAGTAAATCTGTAAAAATCATAATTAACACACTTTTTATAATATAAAAAGCAACCAAAATATATAAACAAAAGCAACACTACTTTGAACAGACTTTTGTGCTAGTTTTACCAGATGAATTGACTCACACTATACAAATTTCGGACAAGTAGTATTTAGACTTGCAGATTAAGTTTGTCTTAAATTAGTTGGTTCACTTTTTAATAGATAAACAATTAATTTTCTTACACGAAAACACACGTATTCCTTATCCAAGTCCTTTGCAAAACAAACAGACGTCAAAATTCTATAGGTCTCTACATATTCCTTTTTAATCCACCAGCTTTCGCAGGAAAACTTTTCCACTCGTCAATAATGAATCTCCATCGGAATTTATTCCCCCCGGATTTCTCGAAGTTATGTTCGAAGGCGTTGACAGTTGTCAATCGCAATTAATTCAATTATAATTTAAGCTCATTTTTGAGGAGATTTTGGTAATATATTTCTTCAAATAGAAAATTGTGTTAATGTTATTAGTTTATCCATTTCCATTTACCCATTTTCGGTTTTTTGTGTATTTTCCTGTTCTCTAGCACTTTCATCTGCAGCTAACTTCCTCTTCTTTTCACGGGGCGGTAAGCCAAATCTCGATGTGTTCGAAAGTCCTTCAACTGATTCATTCATTGAGCATATTTTTATAATGGCTTCTTCCAAAGAGGTGAATCTATACTCTTTGAAAGGGTATACCATTTTGTTTTTTTTTTATTTTCGGACAGTTTTTTTTAATACATTTTTTTTTTGTCTCCCCATACCTAAATGAACTAGATTCAGTACCTTTTTCCGCAAATACCGATTTCATTGGACGTCCTACGCTGTTCAGTTCTCCATATGTTTATTTATATAAAATTATCGAAATAAAACTTGAACGAAAAATACTTGCATAATAGAATTCAAAAGTTGTTATTCTTCAAGTTTATTTTTGTTAGAACAAACCTATGGAACTCTTATCTCACTTTTTTGAATTAAAATAAAAACTTGAGAGCAACCGACTTCTTATCCACATACAAACTGCATAGATTTTGAATTTCCATCAGCATATTTTCGAAGGAAATATTCCGGGTGGAATTCCCCGCAATTTGGGGGGAATTTCGTCTGCGATACCGATTTATTCCGGGAGAATTTTTGCCCTTTTTCGAAATTCATGCCTATACCTATTTTTGAAAAATGTGAAATTTTTCGGGGGGATTTTTGTTCACTATAGCCCTGATTGTTCTTAGGATAAGTTCAAAATCAGTCAGTTGCTATTACTGTCACTCCCAAGTAGCATACAGCTTGAAACTATTCGCGAAAGTGTTGTGCTTTTCATTTCTGAGTGCTTGGGGCTGATTTGCAGTATAAAAATATCATTTGAAAAAAAATGTTTTCTCTCAAAAAGTCAGAAGAAGTGGATTATCGCTTAAAAAACGAGGCACGTGCAACATAAGATTTCCAAAAATATTTTCCTGGAATGTTTTACTCAAACCCCAGATAAGTAGCATCTCCTTTAAAAAGTGAGATACAAAGTAAAGACTCTCAAATTTTTCATTCGAGATACACTTCATCCATATAAACAGGGATAGATACTTATGTAACAAGTCACCTAGGTCCTTGCCTTCGTTGTGTACAAAATTAAACTACACACCTGCGACGAACATATTAAACGGAGTGTCACGTAACTTAATCATTTTTTTCCCACCGGGAATTCAATAAATTTATTTTCGCCTGATGAAAAAACCATTGTCCTCGTCCTCGTATTCACAGTCATACCTTCCCAACGTGCCGTTTGGCCCCTCCAATATTATAATGTCGCATGCATCAAAGTCCCATTGGCACAGAGAAAATGTCGCACACACTCATCTATCTGCTCACCAAACACGTACAGTTGTACCTCGTACACATTGCCCTAAACAGAAGTTGACAAATGTATGTGCTCTGCCATTCCCAAACACACAGCTCGTCCATAGGTAGTACCAAGATAAGAAACAGAAAAAATAAGTCAAATCGCAACATTTCAGGACGACACGCAAAAATAAATTCCAAATGAAACAATTCCACCCAGCAGCAGTAATTCATCGTTTCACTTTCTTCCGGTCCCCGGTCCCCGGTCCCCGGTCCCTTAAGAGGTTACCCGCACTGAAGGTACATAAAAATAGAAAATTGAAGAAAATAAAAGTAATGGGCCTTTAAAGGCTCGCCTAGGTTTGATTAAGATGAAAAGATCCATGCACAGCCGAGCGAGCTAAGGTGCCAACCTTTTTTATATTCCCATTAGAATTGCTTTATTATCAGTGCTTTGTCCTTCGGATTGAATTTCCTTGGCACTGACAACGGCACGGCCCCTAATTGAGTAGAAATGATGAATTAAATCTGATGAAATACATTTCAATGCCATTCAATACTTAATTGAGTTGTATTTCACTTCGCAGCAATCCTTTTCTTCGACATAATTCGACAAATTGCATGTCAGGCCAGAAGCGATTCTCCCCCGTCGTCGTCTAAAGCGATTATTCTTCTTTTTTTTTCTACTTCTTCTTTTCAAATTGTTGACATGATTGATATTTAAGTTTTAGTCCTTGACATCTATGCGATGGGATACAAATCACAGCACACTTCCTGTTGTCATTGCAATAGGCAGATAGGTATATGGCGCGGCTCGAATGAATATCGGGAGCAAACGAAATTGTCGTTGGTATGAATACAGCTTTCTTCAGTTGATTATTGTTTGGCGAACAATAGAGGCGGGGCACAATGGCAGGCGCAAGAAAAATCGGAATATAATTGTGACTGGGGCGAGGGAAAAACTCAACTAAGCCAAAGAGAATTCGAAATTGGTATGGTGAAGAGTGGTGTAGTGGCAAGGATGTGCACCACACATGCATCCGGACGGAAATTGTTTGGTTGCTTGGCAGGGAGTGCTTTTCGATTCTCTGTTGACTAATAATTTCGAGATTTTCGAAAGCCGATTTTATTAGCGTAGCTACTTTGGGTTGGATCTTGGATCAACTGGGCAAGGCCCACTATCTTTGTTAGATGCCTGTTTTTGATTTGCTCAATTCCTCTCCCATTTTAACTTTAAAGACCGACGCACTACTTCTAAAGTGCCGACAAAGCAACCAAAATCGAGGGAACACTTTGGATTGTATTCAAATACCACCCCTGACATGGGTTCGAACGCAAAAAGACGACCACGATCTATGAGTTAGAGCTGAGGAGCTTTACCTCATATGTGAGATCGTGATCGAAAGCAAAGTTGATATTTTTTATACCCTCCACAGGAAGATATATTCACTTTGTCATTACATTTGTAACGCCAAGAAGGAGTCAACGGAGACCTCATAAAGTATATATATTCTGAATCAGGATCACATTCTGAATCGATTTACCCATGTCCGCCTGTCTGTCTGGCTGTCCGTCTGTCTGTTGAAATCACGATAGCGCTCAAAGGAATTGACATAATTGGTAAAATGACTTCTTTTTATCGTCGTTAGGTTGGTTTTAAAAATGAGCTATGTCGGTCAAGTAGTTCTGGTACCTCCCATACAAAACCAATATTAGAAAACACATGTTTTTCAATACTGTCCGTCTGTGGAATTCTCTACCGCGTTACATTAAAGAAACACAGAATATAACAAGAATTAAAAAATTATTAAAGGATTACTTTTCAGTAAATATGTAAATTATAACATAACAAATTGTATATTAGGTAACTGGAGATATAACTGTAATAATGATGAAATTAAATATTGTCTCATTTTCTTTTTTCGCAGCTCTCTCTAAGACAAAATTATAAAATTGTAAAATTAGCTTGAGACCAACTTATAAGATAATATATCTTATTGTTTTTAAATATTCATTAAATAAAATAAAATAAAATAAAATAGTGTCGAAGAGAATCGACCTAGGCAAGTGAAATTTTGTGAGAGGACTTCTTTTTATCGTCGTCAGGTTGATATTAAAATTGGGCTATGTCGGTCAAGTATTTCGGGTACTTCTCAAAAGACGATTAAATGTTCAATGTCATTACGTACTACCTCACATGCCTACAATTTTGCATGACTTTTATGCAGTGGAGGGTATCAAAGCATCCGCCTGGCTGATGATAACACTTTTAATTGTTTAAATGCCACTCCAAAACCCCGAGTAAAAAGCGTGAACTTATCTTACAACCCTAAAAATCTTCATCATCTTAGCAAAAGCTCAGTTTAGAGACCAATGTCAGCTTATTTTTGCATACCCAAGCTTTTATGTCAATAATCGGAGTCAGAATTTCAGCAAATGCTTCGACCCTTTGCTTTGCTGTATAAACTTATGCCTAGTATGCTGTTCCGTGAAAGCTAAAATTAAGCGCCTCTCTAATGTTTCTCTCCACCACTTCGCTTAATGTTCGCTTAATTTTGACAGTGTAGGTCCCGTCAAAAGAAAAACTGTGTTGGAATTCTTTTTTGGTTTTTTTATTTGTACTTCCTCAAAAACCTCTTCCAGGTACTCCTCGTTAAAATATTCCATTTCTAAGAGAAATTAAATTAACAACAACGATTTTTTTTGTGTTGAACTTACCATTCTCCATACTGTTATTTTGCTTTCGTTTGGAATACCGATATTTTCTCTGATCTATCAAAATTTAGCTGTGGAAAAATGTATTTTTCATTAATACGCCTACTTAAATTCTGTAGAGATTTTTCGTACAGCGGCTAACAATTTTAGCTTTAACTGCGTACTGCTTGGCTTAACTGCTTTGCTTAAATTTATCTTTGGAGACATTTTTGTATGGTGGCTTCATTTAAGCGCGAGCAGCATATTAGGCTTTAAGTTCTATTGCGACAAGGAAAAAGCTCTCTGAAGTTTAGGAGACGAATTGTTGGGCAAGTTTTCAATATGTACGATCCTAGATTCGGAATGTAAACTTGACTTAAATTCTTCGCTTAAATAAGAATACGCAATTTTATCAGAAACTAGTCATGCTCGCCAAACTGTAATACTGACGCGGACGCCACTTTTAATTCATATACCTAAGAGTTCACTTAAAGAAAGACATCCAAGTCGTAGTCCAAATTTTGACGATCCGTCAGGATTTGTCTACTTCTCATTGTTTTATTTCATTTAGGTTGCCGCTCTTACAGATGTCATGTTATCAACAGCCGCCACGATGCACTCCACCCCATGATTTCATGAAAAAAAGTCAACGCCAATTCACGTCATCCAAACTGTGCTCCTTTTCAATTCGTTAATTTTCTGTGCGTATTATCTCACACAAATTGCCACGATAACTTCGATGGAAAATTGTTTTCACTGATTTAATGACGATATGTGTACATCTTCTGAATCGGATGACCGATTGCGATGAAATAAAATTGATATGTTGCTCTGTTAAGTCCTGTGCTAGTCCAAGAAACCCAAACGGATTGGATGATCTGTTTTTCCGAAAGAACGTAACTTATCCTCATACCTAACAATCAGACACATATTTTTATTGAAGAGAAGCCATCACAACTTCAAGTCGGATTCGATGACCCAATCCCTGGAGTTCGTTAACAACCCGCACCTGGATCAAAATGAGGACGAATTTTTATGGATAAACAACTTTCCACTCAGAAATCGATTTCACAAACAATTTAATAAAGTCGCACCTAGATCCACCCGCTGTTAGACAAAAACCTCATGCTCCAGTTAACCAAATCCGTAGACAATATCAAACATTATAAATAAATAAGCCAGATTTCGATTGTACTTCTTCCGTTTCTAACAAACAATTCCTTAGGTCAACTCGGGTTAACTTTGTCATAATTTCTATTTACACTTTCCATTGTTCAGTGTTTGCTCTTCGCATGAAATACATTTCTTCGCATAAAAGCAAATATGTCCAAGTCCACTCTCACTCTACACACTGTCGTAGTCGCATCTTCAGACAGAACACAGAAGTCACACAGGCAGAGGCCAAAAAACAAACATCAAATAAAAGAGGCCAAGAGGTTATTTTCATACTTGTAGTTCTCAGCTTCTCGGGCGTTGTTGTCTCCGAGTTTCGGGAAACAGAAAAAAAAATCCTTCCTTCTTTTTGTTTTATTTTTTTTTATCTAACATTTTTGTAGACAATTTTTGATGGAGAAAGTTGAGGTCCATTTAGTGGAATTTTATTGTTATCTCCAAGCCAAAAAATGGCACGGTTCTTGAAATAAGTTTTCGTCTTCATAAAAGGGAACGAGGAGAGCTCGGTTGCTTGGCAACTACCTTACAATTATTTGAGGCCAACCGGAAGGGAGTGCGTCATCCGTTTTACACAAGAAGTTTTAAGATGTTTTGTTTTCCTTTGTTTTTAAGAAGAACTCCTTGATGTTTGGCTAAAGTAATGTAAATCATCCTTCCCTCTCACTTGACTAAAGAGAAAAAAAAAAAAAAACTTATTGCACCCCAAGGCGTCATGAACATGATCCTTCTATACTCGTACCCCTCTGGCACGAAGCTATTAGAGATTTCAAGTGGTTAGGTGGTTTAACTGGCTGCAATAAGAAAGTCATAAAACTGAGCAAAATTCTATTACAGAAAGTTTACCTTCTAAAGGACGTGATAAAGTTACATTGATATTCTTTGGAAGAGAGCTTATTTTTTTCTAAAACTTTTCTTTTCTGCGAAAAGTCTCCACAATTGCTGGAGGAAAAAGAGCATGTGTGTGCTGGAAGTGGGAGGCTCATTAAATTACCATTCGCGCAGATGGTATTTATTATGAATGCGCGTCTAGACGAAAATAGAAACAAGCGAAATCGGAGGAGGAGGATGAGCGAGCAAATTAATGTTAATTGAGTTGTATCAACTTTTATTAGATTGAAAGAATGAGCCCAATCAAAATGCCGCTATTATGCGGGTGGCATATGTGGCGATGGAAAAACTGCTGCTACATCGAGGTGTATCCAAATGTCGTCAGAGGGAGTAAAATGAGAATGGGAACTTGGGAATCTATGTATATCCTGAGATCAGAATCGGAAACTTACCTGAGGAAGCAATGGGAGTTTTTATGGAGAATCATTTTGCTAGGAGTAACAACTGAATTAAGTTATTCGAGACAGATTATGCAGTTGGTTTGAATAGAAATGATCTTTAGCTCTTTAGAAGCTCATATTTTTGAGTGCAGTAGTTTTTACCACGCGGCTTTGCCAACAAAGAATACTCCGGATAAGATTTAAATGGAGCCATAAATACGAAGATACTAGGAAAAGCCAGCAGTCCAAATGTGCCCGCACTCTAGGGAAAAACTGTAACACTACAATAAATCAGAAGGTCCGTCTATTGAATTTAAACTTTCATTTGTTTCATTTCTATATAATTATATAAAAAATGAGCCTTAAAATTGTGTTCGTTTATCGCCGATTCACGCCTTAACGCATTTACAGATTTTAACCAAACTTTCACACATCTTTTGGTCTTGGAATTGGTCTATATATGGTTTTTGTGAAGTTTCGTTGAAATCGGAAAACGTATGTGTGTGTTGTGCGTGTGTGAAAAAACACATGAATTTCAGTACATTTTGGGTTTTGTCCACATTACATCTATATAGTCGAGTAATTCGGAGTTGAATGAATTTTTTTTATTTTTTTTGTCTTGATTCAGGGATGGTCTTAAAGGACAAGACAAGGACAAGATAGTTTTGGACCCGATAGGTGGCGCTGTTGTCCATCTCTGAAGCCACTAAACTGATTTCAAGGAAATTTTGTGGATCTGTATGGTTAACCCGATAGTTCCGTTCTTGCTTTGCTTTCGGGTGTGAGCGCAAGCGCATTGAACTCAATTTAATTCCAAAGGAGCTTTATTTGTTCAATAGAGAGGTTCAACTATCAAAAGGGATGCTAATAATTTAATCAATTTTAGGCGATACGAAGTTCTTCACTAACTTATATCTCCCTCTCAACTTCCGTTCGCCTCGCCCGATCACACTTTTCGTAACGCTCTCGTCACGCATGCACCAGCTTACTCCCCAAGTCAAGCGTGCGTAAAGAAGTTTTACTTCAAAAAGTTGCTTCCAGAGTTGTTGAAGGTTCCTTAATATTGCTCTATGTCAGGCATTTCAAGGGTTTTTATAATGCTGAGGTTCATAACTATGTAATAGCTCAGTCAGGTTTTCAGTTAAACGGCAGGAGCCAAGTCTTGTTACCGCTCCCTCAACAGTGGCTTTGTAGACTTTTAATAGTTTCAACATTTATGGCCATATCTTTTACCTTGGACAGCGTGGAAAGTAACGCCAGTTATTTTTAGCAACTTTTTCTTTCTTTTCTGATAATCGGATAAGTGCGAACGATTTTCAACAAGAAGCAATATCTTCTGGGAAGACAAAAGCTTTCCATGGTAAAGGTGTACGCTTTGGTGCACAGTTTTATTAGTTGTATGATTTAAATTCCGTCGGATCCCTTATCCATTTGTCTTTTCATAATTAATCGCTATTATTGAATAGGTTGTGGTGAAAATTGTAAGTAGGCCATCGATAATTGGCGATTCGTATTGTGCAGGATCAAGCGTAAGTGACTTTCTAAGTGACATGTTAAAGAGACGAAGGACTAAGTGGGTCTTCGTTTTGCTTATAATGATTGTAGAAGCTGTTATTTGTTGCCTATAAGACGATAAATTTTTTACCATTCAAACTGTAGCAAGTTTTCGCTTTCGAACTTTTTTTTGCTCCGGTCAAGAGCTCGAAAGACGCAACTGATTGAGCAAATACTAACAAATAGGCTTATTCTTAAGCAGTACTGGGGAATACTATTTTACTGACATAGATCATTTTTTAAGCAACAAATAAATGTGCTTAAATTTTGTTACGCCTTTGCCTTCTTTTCAATTAAATTATATGATTTTTGTTATATTTTATCACACTAACAAAATATCCTTTTCTTACTTACAGGTAAGCATTGTTGCGAAGAATATTTATCATAAAAAATAGGTAAGAAAGTTGTATAAATACCTAATTGTAGACACAAAATAAAATGTCTCTTGGCGACTTTGTGAAAGTGTTGAAGGAGCTCCATGCTCTTCCCCATCGAGTGAAATTATTATTTTTATTTACTTTAAGTATCAGGAAATTCGTTTAAAATAACTTGGCCCTCCAATTTTCAAAGGTGCAGTCATTTTATAAAAATAGTTAAATTTTTTCTGAATATTCAGAGGCATTTTACACTTCTTTACTCAAAAGGTAAAGTGGCTTAAGTCGATTTAAGCCAAAAACAGTATTGTTAAGACGTAATTCTTAATGTTAAATCACCCTGTATGCTCTCTACACTTCTACTTAATTGCAATACAACTTCTTTCAATCATTCTCAATCGCATTCATGTATTAAATAATAAATATACATCTTGAATAGAAATCATCGCTCTGACTTTTTTACTAAAAGCCGCTTTTACTCTCCCCATCGTCGACAATTATTACAGAATAATTTCGCCAAAACAAGTATTTTAGAATATTTGAAACGAGAAAAAAATTAGCTACAGTTTGGTGTAATCACCATGTTTCTACCTACCCTGGAAAACGGGTTTTTCTTCTGTTTCAATGACTTCAAACACATTGCATTTGGAATAACATCTTCTGAAGTAAATTGCAGCCTTCTACTCAAAGTAGTTTTTTTACACGAATTTTTTTAAATTTAAAATTGCTCTCCTGAAAATGTGAACAATCGACTTGACTAAATGGCTTACATTTAACCTTTTGAGTAAAAACTTGTGCCCTACATAAACTGGTGTGGCCCATCGTCGTAGCTGATACAGTGGCTAATCAATTCATTTTTAATTTGGGTCAACAAATTTAAGAGCTGAGAGGTTTTAATTTCCTTAAGGTTACTACAAAGCTTTCAGCTTTTTTAAGATATTAACTGTACGTTTTTAGTTTACTTCTGTAAATTTACCATAAGGGAAGAGCATAAAAAACAATGTAGGCTTTTTCTAAACTCCACAAGAAGCCAACTACAGCTTCGAGAAATACTTTTCTCACTCTCTTACAGACATTTTTTTGGAGGCCTTATAAAATCTGGCAAAATCTGAGTTCAGTTAAAGTTTTCTTTTTTTTTTTACAAAAATGTTGGACTTCAAAACTTGAACTTGCGGTCTATACCATGGCCATCGCATCGTCCTTATTTTGAATGCAAAATCTATTATTAACGACGCAGTTAACTTGTTTAGTATTTGTTGGAGTATGGTCATATTTTTAGTTTTCGGAGAACATTTCTTAAACCTTCCGAATGGCATTTGAAAATTATTTTTCTATCTATCTATCTATTCATGGCAAATGCCACGGTAAGATTCAGTCGAAACTGAATTGGTATTTGGGTATATGGAGAGTGAAGCTATACATTGAATTTTGAACTGTTCGAAGATCCTAGGCAGGGTTGTGAAGAACATGGAAATGCGGAGTATTTGCGATTGTAAAATTATTGAACTTGGTGTATTTATTTCTAATGACGTATGGATGTTTGCCAAGACCATAACTCTTTTGGGCCTTACGAATAACTTCAACTATAATCGCAGATTAGTCTAGTCTAGTCTATAATAAAATCTAGTCTATAATAAAAACAGAGCTTCTCCCACTCCACTCTTCGGTATAAAGTTGCTTGAAAATACACTCGACTGCCCATAAAACTTTTTGTACCTGCGAATATGCCCTGCGAATGAAACTCGTCCTCAGATTTGCAACTTGGATTTATTTTTAATCCCATTTCACGTCTAGACTGCAGTAATGCGATCTTCGGTTTGCAATCTTATAGTTAAATTTAATTTTGCCGTTTCCAATCGACTTTGTGCATTCCAAGTAACACCTCATGGTGTCGGAAAAGTATTCCCCAACTTAAACACTCTAATAAATCAATACGAAGGACTCGTCACACATCGCTGTCAGTCAAAGTGGTTGCAAGACGAACATATTGCATCGTCCTGCCTCTGTCGGAAGCATCTCCCATATACAGCATGAAGCCATCTGCCACACAACACATTCCACTCAATATTGCGCCCACAAAAATGTTAGTTTCTTCCGAAACTATAAGGCGTTGTTGGCTCGTTTTTCCTTTTTACAACCCGTAACCATAAAATCTCCCAAGGATACAATTCCTATCATAAACCGAACACACACACTGTAATACATGTATAGTGCATTATGGGGATATTTCCCTGACACGAGTATGCGAAACAATGTTTGAGAACTGAATTTATTGCAAGAAGGATGGAACAGGAGTCGGAAAGTGTGCTCCGTACGGCTTGTGTTGTGTTGTCAAAATGTAAAGATGATGTAATGACATTGTTTTTCTTATCTTCTTCTCTTCCTGTGCTCCTCGCCTGGATGGCTTTTTTCTTGACTGTTGTAGTTCTCTTTGTTTTTCCGGGATCTATATTTGCTGTGATCTTAGGAAATCCTGTAGTGTGTGCGCTTTGGGATTTTCGTGGTACGCATTATGGTTGGGCGGGGGCGAAAAGAAATATTATGCATAAGAGATACATATATGGTGAGGAATTTTCAAGTTATGCTATATGGTTGGCTTTCTTTGCACGAGTATATCTGACGGATTGAGTCCTTGAAGAAAGGGCTCTTCGCTTTCATTCACTGGGAAAATTCCAAACAAATGAGCACAGCAGCAAGCTGGCATTGATTTGTGAGGGAGCTGTTCTTTCCGCATATACACATTGATACGTTTTATGCTGCGTATGATGGATTGTGGTTGAATTGTGGTGCACATTCATAATATATGTGAGTGCATTTAATCAAGTCGTCTATTTTTTCGTCTTAATATGTCAAGGAGTTGACATGGCAGGGACGGATTTGAGTACGACTGGGAACGGAGGGAGATGAAAGTAAGACTTTCTCGTTGTTGTTGTTTAGATGCAATTCGATTTGGGCAAGTTGCACACATTTTGGTATTCAATTTTTGGGAGAGTTTTATTTGTGGTGGCGTCGAGTATTTCGATTGAGGATTGTTTTTCCAACTCATTATCGATGGGATGGCCGCCATATGCTTATTAGCAGGCTCGATTTTCTGACGCTGGCAATTGTAGTGCGTTGCAACTGCCGTGCAATATACCCTGCCGGAAGTGGAGGACTTTAGTCTGCAATTTGCGAAGCCTTTACTTGTAAATTTAAGACATTTTCAAAACTGTTAATGTGGGTCCTTAATTTAATATTCAAAGTATGGTTTGTAACAGGAGGTAACAGGTTTCCTATAGCATAAACTATGAACGACCAGAGATACCTAAAATATTTGAGATATTTCTGTAAGTACCAGATAGGGCGTCCTCTGCGTCTTCTGGTAATGCTTTTCAAAACAATGGCTAAGTGGTTCAGTGGTTATTGATCTCGACTTTTGTGCGGGGGTTCAAGAATAACTCTTGGGAAAACGCAAACTTTGAATGTTTTCTTTTTGTAGAGACCAATCTTTGGCGAGTATTTGACAAACACCCGAGGGTATAACTGCCCCGAAAACGATTCTCAATATGGTTGTTCGAATTTGGCATACTTCTGTGCATTCGCACCGAAAATAAGAACTCACTCAGTGGTGGCTATAGTTCAGAAAAGCTACGCCTAGGGTGCTCTTTGGACCATTTCACAAGTGGTGTCAAAAGTATTTCTCCACTGAATCCGCTTTCTTGGAGCTTATGCCTACTTTGGGATGGGGTGCAACAGCATTTCTCTGTCCACTGAATCTGCTTTCTTGGATTTTATAGTTTATGCCTACTTTTGGATAGGGTGCTTTAAACTTATTTTTCCCACCCAAAAAGTGAAGTCTTGCGGGAGGCAATGGATAAGACCTCCATTTTTCGATGACAAATAGTTGATTTGGAAATGGTAAACTACAAGAAAAAACAGTCCTCATAAAAAACATGACATATTTAAGGAACCCCTTATCCTGGAGAGATTTCATAAAATGAACCCTTCTGTGGAAGCGTTCTTGTCTGCTCCAGTTCTAAAAGCAGCACGAATTTTCTCACTCAAATTCAGTTCACATTGGGTCGTATGAGAAAACACTGGCATTTGCTTTGAGAAAAGGTTTTAGCAATGTAAAAGCCCTTACCAAATGCTTCGAATCGGTATGATTTAAAACCTAGTTTGATAAAGTAACTTCGAAAATTCGAACATAGCATTTACTTCGCTGTACTGTACATGTGGTTGCCTTACAATTTCTGTCAAACTTGACAAGTGACAGCTGTTCGGTGGTTTGTTTTTTTTTAAATTTATTTTCAAATTTTTTTTGGAAACATCAATTTTAATTGCCAAATCGTTTAGTGATCGGCTTGTTGAACTATTTTTTGACACACATACCAATTAGTTAATGAAACGGTTGACTGATGAACACGAAGATCTTCTCCAACACCAACCTGAACACATAAATCGTTCACTTGTTAAGCCATGACTTTTACCCGAGGTCGGCATTCTATAAGAAACGAAACGATCAGACGTTTTCGTGCGCACGAATGATTTGCACTATGTTATACAGCAAATTTCTTCGTGCACACGAAAACGTTTTACCTTACGAAAGATTTAATTTTCTGGATATTTGAAAGAGCACCACTATGCCTCTCAATATTATCATTTAAATTATTAGCCACAATGTCCACATTTTCACGAAACAATTGTTAGAAGTTATTCTTCCTTGTTTATACTGTTTTATTAGCACGAACGTTGACAACAAGAGGTCAAACAGGTACCTATGATGCGAAAACTTATCGCATCCATGTTTTGTTTGCTTTTCCTGCACGAACAAAACTTAATTTAACTGTTTATAAACAAAGCATCGAAAATTCACAATGCTCAGATTGTTTTATGTAAAAAATGTGCGTACAAAATATTTAGCAAAAGATCTGAGTCAACTAAGTAGCAGACTCAGAATTTGCATAGCATTTGCTTTGTCTGATAAGTTTTATTCATACCGATCTGAGTAAAAGGTCAGTGCCGCCGCTTTTCGAACATGTCAAAAGTTGGAACTAACTCAAATTGGTTTTTATTCGTTCGAAATGTAGCAAATGTTTCGATTTTGACATTTCTCTTGAGTAAAAGCAATTGTTTCCTTTTTTTCATACGACCCATTATTGCAGAATTGATAGAAGGAGTTTTTTTCGTCCACATAGTCTTTCAAAATACTTAGATAAAACATGTTCAAGTCAAGTTTTGAGTTATGTTGCTTTACATTCAAAATGTAATGATGCCTCCCTAAAATGTGATGTAAAACTCACGACAACCGTGATGCCAGATTACAAAATATATTTTTTTTTAAAAGATTTTTGAGCACCAAAACATGTAAAAGACTTTTTACCTCGAAATTATCAAATTTCATTAAAAGAACCTTTTGTATTGAAGAAAAACGTTTTTTATTAATTCCATTAATTCAACAGAGCCCATGCACAATTTCTGTCTCACTAACGTTTTCATCAACTTTAAGGAAACATGAATTTTAACGAATTGGATAAAATAACTGATGTAACGTATTTTTCGAAAAATGGCTTAGTAGTAAAGTAGTTCAAAATTGTATTTTAAATTTGAACAAAATCTTGAAAAAAAGCCTTTTTGTTTCGGAAAGACAAGATTTTGAAATATTTTATCTGGCAACACTGCATGACACATGCGATCCAGACCGGAATAATGTGAGAGAGAAACGTACAAGTGCTTGTTGCGCATTTGGATCACAACTACAAAGGACTTATATATTTTTGTTTAATTTCGTTGCATCCAGTCTAAAGTCAAACGAATTGTAAAACAGTCAAACAGTTCCTCTGTTCTAATTCCGCAATACCGCCTTTCCACACAAAATGACAAAACTCAAATATATTCGTGCATTGTATATTCTTATGCTAGAGCGAGATACAGTTCTCAAGCTTAAATAATAATATAAGAAAGTCGACTAACCCATTTCAGATCCGTTGACACCAAACCACACCAGAAAATCGACATCCTCGACCTCGTTTGCTTAAAACTTCCGCATGGTATTCCTGTCGTCACTTGTACAAAATGCTTTCCAAATAAGACAAACCATAGTATTTCGCCATAGCCCCAGAGTATGGCAAGAAATTGTAAATCACAATGCTAAGCTCGCAGACATTGTGCTCCAAGTTAACTCATTTTGATTGTATGTGCGGATACAGTTCTTTTCAAAGAAGTATATCCTCTTTTGGCCGTGTATCTGTATATGTTATGGACGTACCTAGCCAACATTTGCATGTGTAAATTTAAGCGTATTTTTTCTCCTTCGGCTATAGGCGAGCAGAAGTATCAGATGTGAATCATGGTTAAATCTCCTGGCTTAAAAAAAAAAAAATGAAAGAAAAGTGTAATAGAAAACGACATGACATGCCGAAGACTGAAAATCCGAAAATGGGTGAGAACGAGGAGTTTCAGCTGCTGCAGTTGACGAAGTGCTCCGCATACTAGTACTTACACAATGAAAGAAATGGAAGAAATATTTCTTCCTTACATAGTCCTAAATCCTAATTTCGGTATTCACATACACGAGCGTAGCTATAGCCGGCAGAGTCGTACACATTGTTCTCGTTTTGTCCTGCCAACGCTATGTGTATCTAATACGTTTGCGGAGCATGAATATGTGTGTCATGTGCGCTTACATGCACCAATGAATGCAATGAGCAATTAGGCTACACAGGATGACGTCGTCTTGGGTATGGTGTTTTTGTAAATCTAGAAAAGAATTGTTATTGTATATCCCACCTATCGTATCCACCGCATCGTTTTCTATATCTGCTTTGGATTCGAAATGGTTGCCAAACCGAGAAACCACGACCGCCGCCAACAGCATCAGGAGCAGCAGTAGCACCGCGCCGCCACAACCTTTACCACCACCTTGGTTACATTTCCACAACCCCTCAGATGCAGTTCTGCATCTAGGTAAAGGCTCCATCATACTGATTGTTTTGAGGGGGTTCGCCCAGGAGAAAATGCTGCAAAACGGGGGGGGGGAAAAAAAAACAGACTCAGTGTCCTTGGTTAATGAATAGCGTTTATATTTGTGAGGTCGCTTGGATTCTTGAGCAAAAAGGCCAAATAGTTGCAGAACGTTTTGTTTCTATTTCAATTGTGTTTTTTCTATGTGTAACATACATATAATTTTATTAAGAGTTAAGTTGTGTCTCAAAATTTGGCATCGGTATATATGACATTTAGACGAGAGAGTTCTTAGAATCTAAGCAACCGTTTGGAGACTCTTTCGTTGAAGTGGGACTGTTAAAAGAGTCGGCCAAAGGAGGGTTTTCAAACGATTTGATTTGTTACACTAGACAATTCGAAATAATGCATGGAATATTTGAATATTCGAAGTAGTTGTCTATAAAAATAAAGGAAATTATAAAATAAAAAAATAAGGTCTTTGGACCCGGAGTACGACTGAAAATCATAACTTGAATTGTTTCCTGTATATAGAAATCCCGTTCGGACTCAGGAAAGGACACTCCTTTTTTAAAATCAACCATCTTCGGCACGTTTGAAAAATTTTGGACACCTTTTGAATCTTTATGCTGTTTACAAAACATTATTCCAAACGAGCGTTTGTTAAACATGTTTTGCAGCGCCTGTTTTCCAATTGAATGCTATTCTGAACAAATTCTAGTTCGTTTCAACTTATCGACTGATGTTTTTCTTTCCAAACAATAGCGTTGACTCGAAAGTTAATAGCTTTGTTTAAACAGATAGGGGCCTCTGTATGCCATGGCTCCCAAGAACGTATTTACTTAGGGGAAGGTGGCCTAAAATTTCACGCTAGGGTAAAATGGCACAGTTACCAGAAAACTCATAAACTAATCAAATTATGAGCTTTAGTGAGTACAGTCCTAAAGTTTACTTGGCAGCACCTACGCAAACGAAATATGGACATGCTCCCGCCATCATATGACTGCCGGCAGATCATTTTGTATCGAGCCGCAGTCCTGGGCGGAGGAGTCGATGTTGAACACCATAAAAGCCATCAAAACTGGTGAAATGGGCTGGCTGAAGTCGTCCAAAATATTTGTTGTTCCGAAAAGTGCACTACACAGGCGAGCGAGCAACACCAACAAAATAGTTAATAAAGACAATCAGAAAGGTACCTAGCTATGAATTATTTTGAACTTTTATTGACTATTTTTTACGTTGTTGTCTTAAATAAAGTTTTTTAAAGCAGTTTTAACAGTATCTGTTCTAAGTGACCTTTGATATGTGGCACGGGTAGACATTTTGAAAATTAATTGTCTTAAACACTTCTTGGAAATGATTTGCTTTTCTTAACATACAAATATTTGGGCAATTGGTTTTTCTATTCTATGAATATACAGCTTAAGGTGAATTTCATTTTAAACCTAGATATCAAGAAATTTACTTAGATTGTGCCATTTTTGGCCACCTTCCCCTAATTTTACCCCAAGATTATTTTGTATTCAGGCGGAGATATACAATTTCCTGTTTTTTGAGCCTCGATCTCAACAAAATAAGGTAGGATTTTCAGCACGCAATCATAAGAACTACGCTCTATTTGACACTTCGAGACTCAGAGTAGTTTTTGTAATCGCGTGCTGAAGATCTTACTTTACTTTGCTTTGCTGACATCGAAGCTTAAAAAAAAAAAACACTTACTTTTTACATCTAACTGTGTAAGCCTTCAAATATCTAGTTAAAATATCAATACAAAATAATAAAAAAAACGAAAAGTAATTTTGCATTTTGTAAAGCTATGCGCGTATTTTTTCAGACATTTAAGGCCGTTAGATTAACCGCTTAGTTATTTTTTTGTTTTATACGCGTACTGTTATTTAAGTTTAAAAAAAGATCATAAAACTAAAAAAAGAAGACTGTTTTACTCAATGAAAAAATTTAGGTAGCTCTATAGATATACTAATCTTTTATTGTGGCGTTTTCCTTCAGTTTCTTAATGAAAACTTTTTACCTTTGCAGAAATATTCCACAAATTGTGTAGAGTATTGATGACTACACATGCGGTGCCTTCCAATTTGCTTAACAACTCAATTGAATCAGTTTTTAGAGAATTTTTAAAATTCTACATTATTCCATATAGATTCCAAAAAATTTAGTTAACATAAGAACTTAATGTAGAGCTCTGCGGTGCCATTCATAACATATAAAATGTGTTTAAAAAAAATATATGTGCACTGTGCAGGTGCAGGCAAATTAGAATCGACATTAACGCGTCTTTATCACAGCTATTTCTAGTTAGAAACGAACTCTTTCAGACGATTGCGGTCATACTTGATTTATTCCCATTCCCAACGGAATAACTGCGGACTGCCTGTAGGAAACATTCTTATTAGTTGAAGTTCGCAAAAAAAGAAACAGGCAAAACCGATCTAGGGTTTTGGTCGAACCTTTTAAGACCGTTTTCGTGGAAACCAAAAAATTACTAAATGAAAAAAAAAAAAAAACGTTAAAAAATGCGTCAAATTGGATGTGCGATTAACTTTGAATCCCATGTAACACTGTGGTATTTTTAATCACTTAAGCGAATAGAAGGTCTATGCCTAACTTAAATAACTGCAATATTTTTTCAGGACAATAACAATTTTGGATGTTTTTCGCACAATTTTGTTTAAATACTGAAACTAGAAAATAACTTTCAATTCAAATGGAATGGAATGGAATATTAATTTTTCAGAATGGTGCCTAACCAGTGCGTCAAGTGTTGCGTCCTACAAATACTCCAGAGATCAAAACTCTTTATCGGTTAAATCACTTCCTTGCAGACGATTTTACAGATTTTAAGAAAAATGTCCAAACACCTACTTGAACAGTAATTCAGAAATAAACCTAACATAGGGTTCTATGTTGAACCTCCAAAAATATTAATATTACACTTTAAATTGTTTTCCACTGTAACACGTCTGACCAAATCTAAGAGTACAACATTCCTCAGAGGGAAATTGTTCACGTCCCTTTCATTTGTCCCAAACGACGAAGGTCTAGCGTCCTGTATGAACCTGTTGCAATAATTAACCATTCATATGGTTGTTATTTCAATGTTTATTTATGTATTTCCAGCCTAAAAGTATCACCCAATGAAGGAGCTATAATTCTGAAAAAATCCCAAGATTATGATCTTAAATGCCTATAAACCGTTTTATTATTTAATCGATTGTCTTGCGCACAGTATAGCTATAGGTAGGTAGGTATAAGATAAGGGAAGGGAAATTCTCTAGGAACCACATTCCTTTCAAATCAGTGTGATAAACAATTAAAAAATAGTCCCTCAAGATAAACTTGGGACCCAGGAGCAAACGAAGACATTTCACAAACAATCCTTTCGACTCAGATTTTAAGAACAGAGTCAACAGTTATTACCTACGATACTTCCTTAATGCTCCTTGGGGAAGTTAAAACATTAAAATGCTTAAATTAAAATAAATATCTACGTAAAGCTAAGGGCAAGGGTCAGCCAAAGTACAATTGAGTAAAATGAATCGCAGTTGTATATAATGTATAAAATCTACTATACAGCTTCCGACAGTTATAGACTGATGTGAATCGAATTACTAAATAGGGAGCTACGTATATCTTAATTTGTTTCTTATTCACCGTGTAGGCCGTCAAATCTTGAGTGCAAACAGTCAGGGCCGGACCAACCACATGTGCAAGATGTGCAAATGCACAGGGCGCCAAGTTCTGGGGGCGCATTTGGAAAGGAAAATTAATTTTTTCTTGCGCGAACAGATACTGCCGTTTGCATTTTAAACATAAAGCTTGTTCAAATAAGCCCAAAAAAACAACATCCATTGCACCTGTGCTGAATTATTTCTTGCACATTAACTCACATCACTTGCAATGTTGCAACTTCAAGGAGAATCTAACTCAAAATATCGCAAAATAAAAAATCCCACTACACCTATGCAGTTTCACTTCTTAACTATATAATCTCAAAATATTCCACCCTGTTCATGTAGGTATATTTCTTGCATATCCACTTACATTTTACAAAAGAATCTAGTTGAAAAATCTCAAAACAAAAAATACCTCAGTAAAAAAACCGCATTGAAAGTCTACCTCCTGAGTTATGTGGAAAACACAAAACAAAAAATGGCGCTTTCTGTAAATCTTGCACAGGGCGCTAGTTTGGCTGGAGCCGGCACTGCAAATTGCAAATCTCTCCATGTTCTTCCCAAAAATTCTCCACCTCTCTAAGAGTATTTGCAATAATACAAATACAAGAGTAAACAAACTCCTATGGGCAAACAAATCCAAAAGATAATTCAAACTGTACCATTATTAATTGCAAGTTCAACCCAAACAATCAGAAGGTAGTTTGAAACAACCGAACGAAGGAGCCCCTCGCTCATCTGATACTGATCGTTCGGATGCTTCTGCTTTCTGAAGAGAGAAAACCCAACGCCAAACAATTCATTCAAAAAATCTCCATCCTTTCTCTAATCTCCCCGGGAATTCACAGCCTCTTTCCTACTCTCCGTCGCCATTCCAATTCTTTAGCCAACTCGAGTCACATTCCCACCGTAAACGGGCTATTCCATTTCGAACAAGCTTTCCGAATTTCCCCTGTATAACAGTTGCCTAGCTTTTGGACCCATCCATGTCCCACGTTTCATAGCAACCCGCCTTCCAGTTATGCAGAGACCTGACTCAATACAACATCTCTTACCAAAGGGGCAAAGGATCTCCCAGCAACCCTTTTACATACTCGTTCTCGTATATAGTTTTCATTGTACCTCACCTGTTTGGCTCTGTTACCAACTTAATTAAAAAAAATTCAATAAACACAAACTTGGGTGCAGCGCGTACGCAATCCAATAAACATCCATTTAATTAATATTGACATTCCGCTCCCGCCAGAAGAGGATATGCATCACTTTAACCAACACTCGAACAGAAATAGCAAAACACAACCAAAAAAACAAAGGCAACAACACAAAAACAAAAAAAAATGTGAAAATTAAAAGCTTTGACCTACAAGGAGGCAGCAGAAAAGCTTATAATAAATTGAGCCAAATGCTTTGCCGTTACTATACATCTATTTCTGCTACACATTGCTGTCGTTATCCTTGTTATATGTCATCTTTACGTGCACACGTACCTAAAGCCATGGAGGACAAAATGAAAAAAAAATAAAAAAAATCTATTTAAAATCTAGGTGTGTTGTAGAAATGGAATTGGGTTTCAAATATCCACCCTTATCCACTCGCAGGACACAATGGAAAGAGCTTTCTCTGCATTGATGGCATGTTGAATATTCTGACTTCCGCTCCTGCATGAGGAGCTGTGTTTTATTCTTCTTCTTCTTCGTATTTATTTTTTTCCTTTGCTCGCATTTAAATGTCAAATGCATATGCATTGCGTTTGTAGCCACACATTTGCAGTACGTAGATATTTTGCATGTGCAAAAATATAATAGATATGGCTTCCGGCAGTCGTCAGCACCAGCATCCGAAACTTGAATCGCAGAGAGTGTGCAAGAGAGATGGAGCGACTGAATGTGGGTGGAGGTAGGATTGGCAAATAATTGGCGAGCTATTGAAGCTTTCCTCTCGAGTTTCTCATGCTGACGTCATAGTCATCATTGCCGACAACGTTTCGCCTTCAATCTAAATAAAATTTCTCTGCAAATAGGTAGGTACCTTGCCGTCGTACAAGATACACTAAAATATTTAGATAGACTTTCCTTATGGGTAAAAATGATTATCCTTGGGCTGGGGACAAAAAGGAAACACACACACTCCTTCATAAACACGTCTATCGTTTGGTTATTGTTATGACGGTTGAATCCCATCAAGGCGCAGCGCAAACTTTTGCTCTGGCCCCGATTTGTTGCTCAAACAATGCGATAAGGGACGGCGGGCGGGCGAACGGGGCAGAGGCAAACACAAAAAGTTCAAACGAACTGAATTTTTTCAAGAGCCCACTCTAGAGCAGCATTCTAATTTTGCTCAGAGCAACGGTACGGTAGTCTAAGAAAACAGAAATGCCCGCCTTAAACTATGCCGTACCTACGCTCAACAATACGGTATTATCATTTTGATTGATTATATAACTTCATTTTTTTCTTTCGCCCGGCTGCTTGTGGTTGCTGGGGTGTTGGTGGTGGCTGGCCCAGCAAACAATGAAAGTCTTATATAAGCCTTATTTCAATATAGCTTATTCCTTAGACGGTAAGGCTTGTTATTAATAAGGGATGCTGCATTGCATTTAAGATTCCTTATTTTGTCCCTTATTTTTCTACGGCCATGTCCTACGGAATCAGGTATACGGTTCCATACCTTATATTTCGCTTCAATAAGTATTATATAAGATCTTATTTAACACTTATTATAAGTTAAACATAAGCATTATATAAGATCTTATTTAACACTTATTATAAGTTTAACATAAGCATTATATAAGATCTTATTTGATACTTATTATAAGTTTAACGTAAGCATTATATAAGATCTTTCTTAATACTTATTATAAGTTTAACATAAGCATTATGTAATATCTTATTTTACACTTATTTTCTGTGAAACATAAACATTGCATAAAATATATAATACGTTTAAGAAAAGACGTGTTTTATTTTCCCGTTATAATCGTAATTTGTTTATTTATTATAATTAAAAAAAGAAATTAGGTAAGCACAAGTAAAAAATTAAATAAATTTTAGGAACATAAAAAAATAAAACTTGTGCTTGCGTTGGTCCATTCGGTTTTTCCCTTTCGAATGGCGTCTTTGATGTCTTTTTCATATTCGTCATAGGACGAATAAAATCTGTTAATGCATCCTATATTGAAAAATAAAAAAAAGTTTTATAATTTATAATTAAATAAAAAATATGGATATAAACTCACCGTACAGCGTTGATTGGAAAAATTTAAAGCTGTTTATCGGCTTCATATTTTTACGGCCATTCCAATTTATCTCTATTAAGAGACTGTCAGCTACTATAACGCTAAAGTTGGAACTGACTTTACCGCTCAGTTTAGTTCCAATTAACAATTTCCGCAATGATTTTAAATTTTTTTTAATAAGCAAGAACCAAATTAAAACATAGACTGATACTTACTACATCTGCCTCGAAATTTGGCTCTAACTGCAGTCTCTTTGCTTTTTTTGCGACCAATCTGTTTGGTTGTTAGCACAATAATGACTCGTCAGAACAAATATTCCTTATGAATGTCTTAAGATAAGGCGTTCGTCAGGATTTTTAAGGAATATAGTACCGTTATGTCGCCAGAGTTCTTTTTGAGGTGCAAAATAATGCAGCGCCAGCACATATACTCCTTATGAATGCCTTACGATAAGGCATTCGTCTGGATTATTAATAAATATAGTACCGTTGATCTGAAATCGTGTTCTTTCCTGTTGTAAACCTGAATATAAGGCTTAACTCAGAATTTTTATGGGTGATCAATAAGATTTTCCATTTTGTCTATGCTTTATTTAAACCTTAGCCTGATATACCTGACACGATTTTTTGCTGGGGGCACTGGCACTGGCACTGGCACACCCACCCTCAAGGTCAATTCTTACATTGAAACCGACGATGGTGTGTGTGTGTTTTTTTTTTTTTTTTTTTAATTAAAGAGAGAAGCAACACCGACAACCACAACGGAAACGTATTTATTCCCTTTTTTGGACAGGATTCGGTTTGCTACAACGGTTCGTGCCTCACTAATTATAGTCACATGGACAAGAGTAATGATTGAGAAGTAGTTACGTGGCAAGTGACTGACACTGCCGCACCCTTTTCGAGGAAAAAATTATGTTTGTTCTTGCTTTTGTGGTGTTGGTTCGATAGATTGTTTTCACCGCTCATCCGTCAGTCATTCAGTCAGGCAGGGAAGTCAAACCAGTCACGAGTCACCCCCTGTAGTTTCTTGCTGCTCTACTGCTCCATTCCTCTTGAATCCAACTGGAGCAGAAATGCTATTGAGCCATTGGAACGTTATGAAAAGGCGAAATAGGAGGGAATGAAACAAAATACTAGACAGCCAGGATAACAAATCAATTTTGCGGGTGAAATTTTTCGAATGATTGCGCTTTACAAGAAAAAGAAAAAAATCATGATGATTGTTATTTGAAGTGTTTTGTTTTGCGGTTCTATTTTTCATCCTGGTATAAGGGTGGATGCAGAAGATTGTATCTCAAGGTGATCATTTTGTGCAGGTATTTTGGGCGGATTTGGGTTAGAGTTTCCCAGTAGGTCAATTTAATTAAATTTGAGCATGAAGTTGATTGGAAAATCAGTGGCAGTAGATAATCGCGATTAGGTCAGAGAAGTTGGAAAGCAGTGTAACCTTTACGAGGAGAGGAGCTGCTTAGAGTCGTGAGTTATTAAATATTGATGCTAGGTCATCAGCGTGCAGTCGCCCATTCCGCGGGCTACCATACTTTTACTCCAACGCGCTCGTTGTGTAGGTACCTACTGGCCGGAAGTATTGAGTCACCGGACACATTTCATGTGTGTGAATAATCTGGTGCAATGTCTTTCGGCTGGGCCAAACTACTCAGGTGGAGATTTTCAAGCTCGCGATTTTCCGTCACTGACTACAAATTCTCAAGGTCGACTCCCATATGGGTAGAAAAAAGATGTCGGACTTGATGCAACAAACCCCTTCTTTTAAAATATATACATAATATATTAGCAAAAAAAAAGAATGAAGTGTGTACAAATTATGAGCCACAAAGGTGTGGCCCCCTAACTAGACCAACAAAACTCGTATAAATCCCACAAATGAACAAAAAGTGATTGTCCTTTCTTGTGGCTGTTATCATTGGACATATCATGCAGAGATAAAAATAAAACCCAACACAAATAATCCGTTGACAAAGATCTATACGGGGACACCTACTCCAAAATTAATATGTCAACCACAGTTAAGGCCCTTTGACGCGATTTTGTCCTGGTCTTAGAAAAACTTTGTAATGAGTCTGGGCAGAACTTTTTGTACCTGTACCTGTACCTGTATTAACAGTTTACAGCGAATATGTGGAAAATACAGCATAAAGGAATGGAGTTTCTAAGGGCCTTTACCTAAAGACAGTCTTTTAAGGAAGCTCTATTGACGAGTGTTTTTTGTGCTGTCAATTCGGTCTTTTCTCTGTCAGAAAGTGAACTTTTTGCTTAGCTTCGTCGTGAATTGACTTTGCTTAACCTCATAATTTTTATTGAATACTACAGAGGGAATTATAGCCAGAATGCGTTGTTTGTTGCTTAAAAAAATAAAGTGCATGACTGGGTCGAACGTAACTTTCTCGCTATTTTAAGAAATTGATCTATTCGAATTTTTTGAGAAAAACTAAGTACGGGATCTTATTTAGAATACTTATATTATCTTGAATATGTATTTTGGTCAAAATCGTCAGAGCGGTTTTTGTAAAATTTGGCAAACAAAATAGTACCAAATATTGCAATGTTTGAAAAATATTCATACTTAACTATGTAGTTGACAACCGAGTAAAAGTTATTGTTCGGGATGTTAGCATTACTTGGTTTTTAAAGTTTTATTGAAATCGAAAATTGGGTTTTCGAGACATGAACAGTTTTTAAGATTAGCGTTTTTGGTGATTTGAATTGAAAATTAAGGACGCAGTCCTTATGGAAACATCAATTTTACTCTAAGTTTGCATTTTGGTCAAAATCTTTATTGCCGTTTTCTAGTAAACTAAAGGAAACAAAATTTTAAAAAATGACTTTTTTCAAAAATAAATTTTAAGATAATACAGAGAAAACCTGAGCTTGCATTTAAGTTAGAAATGACCATATTACCTTCGAAATGAATTTTTGTTACAATCGTATGGACTGTTTTCGAGATATGTCAACATTTTAAAAGTACGTTATTCGATTTTCTAGCTGAAAACTGATTATGCAGTTATGTAAACCTCACTTACTTAAGCTTAAGTATACATTTTTGGTTGAAATCATTAGAGCCGTTTTCGAACAAATCAAACTGGTATAAACATTTTATATGGGAAGTACCATTAATATTGAGGGTTCCATGCAAAAAAAAAACGGCCCCGAACTGTAAGCCCCCAAACTCCAAATCCGAAGTTTGAACGAAATCCGGTCAGCCGTTTAGGCTGTAGGCCTCGGGACAGACAGACAGGCAGACGGACAGACGGATGTTTGATCTAATACGGTACCTACTATTGATTTTAAGGAAACTTTCGAAGCCAACGCGTAACAACCGCGACTCACTGCGGTTAGTTGGTATGTTTTCAATAATGTTGGAGTTGGTGGTTAGCAATGAACAATGAAGGCAGCATTGACCAGCTTTTCCCATATCAGCACTTTTTCGGTTGGTGATTTTTCAGCGTTTTAATAAAAAGTTGGAAATTTGTGCAGCACTATACACTAAATCCACGGGTCGTTGACGTTCATACAAAAATTCCTTAAGTTGTAGACAGTGGATTTTGGGATATCTATAGCCACAAGGTCTTGTCTACTTTTCAATAGTCTTGCTGATTCCAACCAAGTTGATACTTAGTTAATTTAATTTTCTTACTAATAAATAACTGCGTCCTAATTTTTTTTCTTATAAAGGGTGTTTTTTTTTCGAGTTATAAAACTTCAAGTTGGCAGCACTTTTTTTAACTGGCGGCCATTTTGTCAGCTGTCAAGTGATTTATTTTTAGTTTGGGTTTGGCATTACAACATGAATAGACCGACGCCTGAACAACGCTTCCAAATTGTGCAAACTTATTTTGAAAATCATGGTTCTGTTCGAAATACGTATCCCAAATTTCATAACCAATTTTGTTTAGCGATGAAGCTCACTTTTGGTTGAATGGATACGTCAATAAACAAAACTGCCGTATTTGGAGTGATGATAATCCTCAAGTGTATGTTGAGACACCGTTACATCCACAAAAACTGACTGTTTAGTGTGCTTTATGGGTTGGTGGAATAATTGGTCCGTACATCTTTAAAATGGATGCTGGCCAGAACGTTACAGTCAATGGTGATCGCTATAGAGCCAGGATTACTGACTTTTTCGTTCATCAATAATTGAATGTGCAGGAGCTGTGGTTTCAAGAAGACGGCGCAACATGTCACACAGCTCGTGCCACAATTGATTTATTGATGGAAACGTGTGGTAAAAAATCATCTTTGTTGTATTACATTTCAAAGTTCAATACCTCTAAAAAAAACAACCTTTATATAATCATTTTGAAACTCGAAACAATTGTCGAAAACGAAACAGAATTTATGGTACTGTATAAATTACTAAACAACTTTGTTTTAAACGAGTCGCAAATGCACAAAAATAATTCAATACTTAAAACCTATACGCACATAATTTAAATTATTTACCACCAAATTTAAATAAGACCAGTCATATTCGAAATATTTATACTCATAAGATAAAAAAAAACCTCCAAATTCCTTTTTAAGCAAACATTCAACTTAGACCATCACCAACAAAAAAAACGCCCTTTCTATATTTATAACCTAACTTTGTCAATTCCATAATGTCAACATTAAGTGTTTTTTTTTTCTTCTTGCAAACAAAAGTACCTACCTATGTATTTTTCTAATTTGCACGTGCCTAATACAAGTATAAAATTGAACCTCTAGCAATTGGTTCATTTAACAACAAATAGAAAGAGAGCAATTTTTGTTTATGTAATTTAACAACAATGGGGAGGGCAACTCCTATACCCTCATACGTACGAGCTACGACGTCATTCGCGCCATTGAATTTCATTTAAAGCTTTGGTTCAATGAAGGTAGTGCAGTTTGACTCTTCGTCTAAAGTTGGTTTGTGTGTTTCAACATAAAATATGGAGCAGTTATGACGTCGTATTTAGAACTTTTTATTTTGGATAGGGGAATGCAAACGCAAGTGGATTTTATTTGTGTGGTGATTCTCTTAAAACATTAACGATACTATGGCAGTTTTGAAATAAGAGCTGTGCGATTTTAAAATTGAGATGAGAATGTGTACGTGAAAGCTTTGTTTACTTGTGAGTTGTGACTTGTGAGGCTAATGAGATATAAAAATGTGCTTTGGGTGGAACAATAATAGTAGAAATATGGCAGCGAGATTGGCTATAACACACACCGCGATACTAATGTTCATTTCTAGTGTCCAAGCTAAATTTTTAGAACTCACAAGGGCGAAGTTTTCCGTACAAAATTGCATATTGTGACCTGTAAAATATTTAGTGTGAAGGTTAAAAATTATTATTGCTAAGGCCCACAGAGGTTTTATTTCAAAAATCAGCGGTTGTCTTGAGAGCATTTTCAAATGTGTTTTTTACTGCATTATGTAGGTTGCCGAATAACCGCAGTCGTAAAAGAGCAATGACTGTCGGAATTGGTTTTTGATGTATAATTCACCCAGGTCCTTAACGTCTTGCTTGGTCACGTAGTAAGTAAGGTTTATAATCGGTCCTACGGGGAGAGCGAGTTCAGTGGCTCTATCATTAAAGTGAGTCCTGAACAGCGGCGAATCTACTAGCAATCTCCAATAAAAGGTACATTATTTATAGGTAAATTGAAAACGCGCTGCAGAGCTGCTGTTGAATTTCCTGAGGGATGACCAATGCGATTTTCATCTGATGGGCAGAAGCATGAGTTGTTTGATCTCGGAATAGTAATAGAGTGAAACACATCTGCTACACATGTTTTATAAATTTCGAAGGCATTCCCGCTTGAAAAGCGTTGGAGTGAACTCAAAAAATGAGGAATAGGATTCTCTGTCCTGCGAGCCTTTCGATCTTTTCATAGAAACCATAAACTAAATATTAAATAAACTTAGTTTATGATAGAAACTGTGTAAGCTGTTTTCGTATAAGCGACCTTTTTTTAATACAATGCGATCTGCACTTACACTCTGCAATTAGTCAAAGGTGAGTTTTGTATACGACGCACTGAATGCTTCAGTTCAGTCCTGATAAAGAACGTTTCGAATCGGGAGACCTTCAGCCTTATATTTGACTAAAAATAGTCCGCATGGCAGTGGAATCAAATTGACACAGTCGGAAGAGTTTAAGCATATCGGGATCTTTTTAACGACTGTTGGAAGCAAATCTGAGTTTTCTTGTCGAATTGGTCAGGCTCGGTCAATTTTGACACAGATATCTAATTTATTCATTTATATGAGTATCAAACTTGATGTCAGCACTAATTCGGTGGTTTTTACAAGTTCTACATCGATGGTCACACATTATCCATTTTTTTGTTTAAAAAGTTCTGTTTGCTTTAACCCTTGAAAATTTTAGAGCGAAGTGAGTATGGTTCAGACTCAGAGTTAAATCATTCTTCTCCCACGAATTGCATACATTTCACCAGCATCAGCTTTATTTTTAAATGTCCTGTCTATTTTTTAGTAGGATGTCGTAGTAATAATCCGACTGTAAAATCAAAAAATGTCCCTCCTGCATCCTGCTATAAGCTCAAACCCGCTTTGGTTTGCATATTCTTAAAGTAAATTCGGCCCTGTTTCCAAAAACATAGTCCCGCATTAAAGAAGAGGAACACTATAACTATGAGCACACTTTGGATGTCAATTTGCCCAGTCGGTCTGAATAGACTTAGGTAGGTATTTCCCCACCATTTAGTGAACTAAATTCCACCATCAGTCTGTTCAAAAAAAAAAAAAATATAGACCTTGGAAATGACAAAAACCGTGCTGCAATTTGATTGCAAATAAACATAAAACCATGAAAAAAAAAATCGGTACACAACCGCTGCCACCCCTACTCGGTTTCAGGTCAACAATATTACGAAATAATGAAATTCAAAAGCTCTCCAATATCTCCCCCTCAATTAATCTGATAAATTTCAATACCGTACATATTTGGCGACCTCCAAAAGAATAACGCAAACAAAAAACTACCTAAATGAGAACTCCAAAAAATTCAAAAACAGAAAAGGGAAAATGGGCAAAAAAAAGAAGAGAAACGGATGATTCCTCTTGCCAATATACATAGTCAACAAATTTCTCACACTATACCATCCCCATGCTTCAACCAGATCCGCATAGATATACGGTTTAAGTATATGCATATCCCTGTGCAAGTACTTACAGTATCCTGCATATTGAATCAAAAAGTTTGTAATTGGGTTATCCTTTTCGACATCGAAAAGCGTTTTGGCAGTTGCCTTTTTTTCTGTTCGTTTTATTTTCACCAGGTTTGTGCCAACAGCGTTTTGTGTGTAGAAGGTGCTGTTGGACAGGCGATGGGTAGATGTATGTAAATGATAGTTTATACCGTAAAAGACTGATGGTATTAATTCATAGTTGAGAGTGATGTTTGATGTGAAGTTATAAAATTGTTTACATAATTCAACTCATAAGGAGCTTGATACTGCTACTGTGTATAACTTTAAAAGGCCAACTGGAAAACTTGTGTGGGTTTTTGGTTGTTGAAGATTTCCAACGCGGTAAAGTGTGATTCGATTTCGTATGATGGGGACTGTGCTACAGAGCAGGTTTTGAATCTCTTTATGACTATCGTGGTAATAATATAATTTAATTTAATTTCTTTATCTCTTTGTCAACAAAAGTACTAGGCCTTTTTTAGACATGAGAAACAATACAGCTATTGCTTTTCAATGAGTTCTGTTTGAAAATATTGTGGAAGGGGAATTTATTATAATAGAGGATTCTAGAGATTGGAGTCTTTTTTAAGATTGAATGGAAAATGTACTGAAATAGCTTGAGTTCAAGGCGGTTTCACTTATCCCCATTTTTATTCAAAATGAAAGCAGGGTCTAAGAATTTATTCTAAGATTTAAGATGATGATGCTACCCGCGGTTATATGTGTTCGCTTATTGAGTGAAAGGTTTGTTGTTCCACCGAGTATATAAAGACTAGAAAAAATGACCCCTTACATCTGGTGGAAGTCTAATGAAAATTCTCTAAGGTCTTTTCTTTACGAATGAAATCGTTTTTATTATTCTTCTTCCTTAAATACTAAAATATTGCTTACGTTAGGTGCAAATATTTTTTTTTATTTATTTTATTTTTTCTTCATAACTTAAAGCTAAGATACAATTTTGCTTCCAATATCTACAGCGAAAAAATAGTAATCAATCCGTAACTTAACAAGCTAGTGTGGAATGACACAATTTTACAACTTGAATTACCAGGTGTCAAGCAGAGCCAGCGATAAATCGTGAGAATTTTCATTTCGCTGACCTTGCTGAGAACAGAAATATGAAATCTTACACGTTAGAAAATAAAGCAAAAAATAAGAGATAACGCTGTCTGGTAGGGTCACCATGACAGAGTCAAAAACCTTGTTCAGCACTGGGCCAACATTTGCTAAGCCTTTACTTTAAACTTTACTCACGGCATACAACTTTCCATACAACTTTATCGATAGAAAGTGGAGGTATTCGATGACCCTAACACTTCTGCTAAACAATCTTATTGTTTGTGTACTGCCCCACAGAATAATCGATTCTTATGATAAACTAACAAATCTACTGAAGAACAGGTAATTCACAAAAATCCAACCGCAGGCTCATCGGTGAAGTAGTCACACAGTTCAAGAAGACAATATTTGTCCATTGCTATTGACGCGAGTTAAGTATCCATAGCAAAGCATATTGAGAAAAAAGATAACATTATTTGTATTCAATGATATCTTTAGTCTCTAGTACAGTCTTGCACACAACGCTACAATGATAACATATGTAAAAGAGATAATATCGTTTGTATACAATGTTGGAATATTATCTCTTCTTCATTATCAAGCAAGACGATTGTACGCTTGGGTCTCCTTGTAGATAGATAAGAAAAGTATATAAATACGACTGTATGATGAATTTATCGATAGTCTTATTGTAACTACATAGTAGCCTTAAGCTCCTTTTAGAATTAGTAAAAAGTATTTCAATAATAAAGGACATAGTTCCAAATAAATATTGTTTAATTTTAAAAGTAAGAACCAAGTGTTTTAATTGGCGATCCTGCCAGGAGGTTAAATATACTTTTTAACTTCAATCGAGCGGACCTCGGGAACAAGTAGTGAAATCTAGTATAAACAGAACACTCGCGTTACCGGTTACAAGAATTACCTAGCATAGCAGGTACAAATATAGCTCCTTCGTACGAAGCAGCAAAGCAATTCAGTGAAAGTGTATATGTGGAAAAAAAAAAAAAAAAAAACACACAAATTCGACGACAACAGACACGAGTTCAAAATGGAACAACTCGCAGTATTAATGGCAAGATTAGAAGCTTTAGAAACCAGGTGCAACACAGTAACACAAACCCTAGAGCACACACGCACAGAGAATGCAAGGTTAGCAGCAATAATAACTAACCAAAATCAAATAAACACTAATTTAGAAACAAAACTAAATGAAGTAAAATCTGGATTAGGCATAGTACCAAACATACCTGTGCTAGAGGAAATAAGAACCACATATACAGATGGTAGTGAAATACAGTTAGACGCATTTAAAAGCCTACCTATTTTCAACGGCGATCAATCAAATTATCGGTCGTGGCGCGAAGAAGCATCCAGATTAATGGACAGCATTAAAAACCTCAAAACACACAGTAAGTACGCAGCAGCATTGACTATAGTGAAAAGTAAAATACAGGGAGCAGCCGCGAATGTGTTAACTAATTATAACACAATTTTTAATTTTGAGGCGATACGTAACAGATTAGATTATACGTACTCTAATCAAGAACCTCTATACGTGCTACAAGACATGATGAAAGCCATCACGCAAAAAAGAAGCACACTGTCTGAATACCACGACGAGATAAATAAAAATCTCAATTTAATAATATCAAAAATCACTATGTCAGGTGATCCGCCGAATATAATCGACAGACTAATTAAAAATGCTAACGACGACGCAGTTCGTATATTCATTGATGGTATGAGTGACAACTTTACAAGAGGATCATTATATTCAGCTACAATAAATGATCTAGAACACGCATTCGCAATTGCTCGCAGAATAGAACATGATAATGTGCACAGGCATTTACATCTCACTCAAGATAAGCACCACAAAAATATGCCACATGAACACAGAAACGAAAGAAGACCAAACTATTCGAGCCAAACAACGAATTATCAACCCCAGAAGCAATACGATAATATGCAGCAACACAATCAAGGACCACGCCTAAACCCTTCCAAGAGAAATGACGGACCACAGCCGATGGAGATAAACTCGAGACAAATTGTACATGCACAGCGACAAAATTGGAATCAATACAAACCCGATGTATATAATCCACCAGCGAAACGTGAACACAGCGGGAGTTTCAACACACACAACAGACCGCAACGATCTTATCAGCAGAACTTCAAGCAGCAGAGAGTAAATAACTCCCGACAACAACGCAGAGACGATGTCAGCAGTACATATGCAGAAGCAGATGAAACGGAATGTATGGTAAATAATAACATAAGAATAGATCATTTAAACTAGTAGACGGGTTGCCCTGCTTAAATTTAACTAGTACTATTTCTAAGAAAATTTATAAAATTCTTATTGATACTGGTGCAACCCATAATTACATTAATAGAAAATGCGATTCTAGCGAAAAAATTAAAATTAAACCTATAAAAATAAAAACAATGCATGGTTATTCTATGGTAGATACAAAGAAAGTAGTTAGGATATTAAAGAAAAATATAACATTTTTTGAATTAGAGGATATTCAGTCTTTTGATATGATATTAGGATATGAAGGACTTAAAGTTCTAAACGCGGAAATAAATTTCAGTAATATGACTCTAACTACCATAAGCAGTGTCGAATCTATTCAGAAAATTAATTACATAATTGGGGAAAATAATATTTATAAAGCAGACATAGATAGACTGATGAAGATTAATAACAGCATAGGACCGTTACCCTTTACAGATACTATAGAAGCAAGCATTAGGACGACCAATGATAATCCGGTTTATGTTAAACAATATCCATATCCCATAGCAGATAACGAATTCGTAAACAAAGAAATACAGAAACTCTTACATGACAATATAATAGAAAAAAGCCATAGTCCTTATAACAGTCCCATATGGACAGTACCTAAAAAAGGTTTGGACGAAAAAGGAAAACCAAAACGGCGCATGGTTGTTGATTTCCAAAAACTTAACGCTCACACTGTAACAGACAGATACCCCATTCCGGATGTCAACATGACAATTCAAAATTTAGGTAAAGCCAAGTACTTTACAACGTTAGATTTGGAGTCAGGTTTCCACCAAATTAAAATCAAAACAGATGATAAAGAAAAAACAGCTTTTGCTATAAATGGCGCAAAATATCATTTTAAACGAATGCCTTTCGGGCTCAAAAATGCACCAAGCATATTTCAGAGATGCGTGGACGACATTTTGAGAGACTTTGTAGGTAAATTCGTACACGTTTACATTGATGACGTATTGATATATTCTTCATCTGAGGAAGAACATATACAGCACATAAGTCAAGTATTCGACGTACTCAATAAAGCCACATTAAAAATATCTGATGAGAAAAGTAAGTTTTTTCAAGAAGAAGTAGAATACTTAGGTCACATAATCAGACATGGTAGAATCACTACGAACCCTGAGAAAATAGCAGCTATAGAAAATTTTCCAGTCCCACAAACGGTAAAGGATTTGAGAGGATTTTTAGGTCTTACAGGTTACTATCGTAAGTTTATAAAAGGATACGCAAGCATAGCCAAGCCCCTGACATTATATTTACGAGGAGATAACGGTAAAGTAAACAAAAAACAAAGTAAAAATATTAAGTTAAATCTGAATGATTCAGCATTAGAAGCGATTAGAATTTTAAAAAATTATTTGAAAGAACAAGTCGAACTTTTTCAACCGGATTATAGTAAACCATTCGAGCTTACTACAGATGCATCCAACATAGCTATTGGAGCCGTACTAAGTCAGAATAAGCAACCTATACACTTCTTGTCAAGAACACTGAGTAAGACAGAAGAGAACTATAGCACAAACGAGAAAGAGCTATTAGCGATCATATGGTCCTTACAAAAACTCAGAAACTACATATATGGTATAGCAGACTTAACCATATATACCGATCACCAGAGCCTTATATATTCGGTATCAGGAAAAAATCCCAACACAAAGCTGAAACGTTGGAAGGGAATCATTGAAGACTTTGGAGCAAAATTAGTTTATAAACCAGGAAACCTAAATCTTGTAGCTGACGCATTATCACGTCAACGCATAAATACTTCTACCATAGAAACAGCACATTCAGCTGAAAGTTCTTCTAATGATATAATAAAAACTGTGAATCAGCCTTTTAATGCATACACTGCACAGTTCGAACTTATTGAAGATATAACAAATAATATCGAAACACAAATCTATTTTGGTAACAAAATAAGACTCATAATAAAGTTTAAGGACAAAGACTCTTTACTAAGGCAGATGAAAGAAGCTATACAACCCCAAAAGATTGTAGCTTTGCATACGAAATTTGAAAACATATACAAATATGGTGAAAACATAAAAAAAGAATTCCCACTAGTAAGATTTATATTCACACCAAGAAAACTTCAAGACGTGACAAATTTGGAGGAACAACTAAAACTTGTAAGGGTAACTCACGAAAGAGCACACCGAGGGTTACGTAACAATATACAAGAAATCTCAGAGAAATATTACTGGCCCGATCTAAATAAACAAGCAAAGAGTTTCAACAAAAAATGCATAGCATGTCTATTTGGAAAATATGAAAGAAAACCTATCAGAGAACCCCTGAATAATTCAGAAATACCAACACATGTGGGAACACACATTCATATGGACATATACTTCAACGACAAGTATACTTTCCTTGTAACAGTAGATAAGTATTCTAAATATACAATCCTTCGGGAAATCGAAACTCGAAACAGACTGTACGACGTTATGGAAGAGGTCTTATCTAATTATTTCCCAAAATGTGAACGACTCATGACAGATAACGAGAAGGGATTCAAAACAGAAATGGTGAACCAAATGTGTTTGAAATACAACATAACTAAAGTAGAAACTCCAGTATACAGATCGACAGCGAACGGTCAGGTAGAACGTGTAAACGGTACAATAACTGAACTGTCTAGAATATTCACAATTCAGAATAAAACAAGACTTATCGAAGAAATATTTAGAACAGTGCGTGAATTAAATAATTCCATACACTCAGTTACCGGTTTGAAACCTAGAGACATTTTCTTTAATCAAAATAAATATAGCAATAGTGAAATTATAATAAATAAACTAAACTCAGCATCCAAAAAAGTGATCGAACGTCTAAATAAAGGAACTCGACACAGAGAATATAAAAAAGGAGATAAGATAATGGTAAGAATCACAGGTCTTAGAAAGAAATCTAACGCCAGATACATAACAAGAATAGTAGAAGAAGATAAAGGAGACACTGTAATCTCTAAAGAGGGAATAAAAATTCACAAGGATAACATAAAGAATTATCATTTTTTAGATGACGAAAATATTAATATTCCTAACATTACTAGGAATTGTACAGAGTCAAGAAGGGCAAGGAAACGTTCAAATAACTGAGTTACTAAACAAGAAGTTTATACTTACGCAAACAGATGACGTGTATTTATTCAAAGAACAAACTTATTTGTTACATGCCACCAACCTGACTTCGATATTTCAACCTTACGTAAATATCGTAACTAGTAACTATCAACCTACACAAGAAGAAAAAATTTGGTTAAGTAAAATTAAGAATTTAGCAGACCAATTACAAGAACATACTAGGCATACTAGATCAATTAACTTTTTAGGAACAGCTTTCAAATATGTGTTTGGTAATCCTGACCATTATGACTTAGTTAACATAGAAACGAGTATAAATAATCTCATAGAAAACAATAATAAACAAAAAACTATAAATTCTAGATTCGAACAAATTTTGCAACAATTCGAAGGTCAGAGCCTTAAAGAACATTTAGTAATAGAACAAGTGTACGAACAATTATTATTATTGACCAGAACAATTAATGCAGCAAAAAATAATGAATATTTATCAGAAAGCCTAGACTTAGATGACATTAAAAATATTATTCAACATGAAATAATTCAAGTACCCATAATAAATATACTTGAGTACTCTAAAATATTATTAGCTAGAACTGATGAATTCTTCATCACAATATATAAATATCCAGTTCTAATTAAATCATGTAAATTGTATAAAGTAACACCCTTAAATTCAAAACATGGAAAAATCATTACAGATAAAACAATTGCCTTATGTAACCAAACTTATTTAAGAACAAGAAATTGTCAAAATCATCTAAGTAAAAACATTTGTGAAATTAACTTTGAAGAAGAAAATTGTCTTATTCCACTTTTAAAGAATATAACTTCAAAATGCAACATTAAACAAGAATACGATTACGACTTAGAAATTGAATCCGGTGTTATGTTATTAAGCGGTAAGCATAAGCTAAATAATCAAACAATTAATGGTATAAACTTAGTTACTTATGAAAATACTATAAATCTAGATGATAAAATATACAAAAACATGCATAAGCAAATTAAAGAAGTTATATTAAGAAATCATAATTCAGAGTCTTACATCGACCAAATAATTAAAGAAGATACAATATACAAATTCGATAACATAGATACTTTAAAAAAACTAATTATTCCTTTTGAAGAAAAACCGATATTATCAACTATATACACAATTGTAACACTGATTGTTATTTTAGCATTTACGTACATAATGATAAAAACTATACAATGTATAACAGATCGTCAAAAACAAAAAAAGATTGACGCATATAACAAAACTTATGAAAGAGAGATGTTAAAAATAGCGTCGAAAAATCGGGACGATTTCGTTTAACAAGGGGGGGAGTTAAGTATCCATAGCAAAGCATATTGAGAAAAAAGATAACATTATTTGTATTCAATGATATCTTTAGTCTCTAGTACAGTCTTGCACACAACGCTACAATGATAACATATGTAAAAGAGATAATATCGTTTGTATACAATGTTGGAATATTATCTCTTCTTCATTATCAAGCAAGACGATTGTACGCTTGGGTCTCCTTGTAGATAGATAAGAAAAGTATATAAATACGACTGTATGATGAATTTATCGATAGTCTTATTGTAACTACATAGTAGCCTTAAGCTCCTTTTAGAATTAGTAAAAAGTATTTCAATAATAAAGGACATAGTTCCAAATAAATATTGTTTAATTTTAAAAGTAAGAACCAAGTGTTTTAATTCGCGCTCTGCAATTAAGAAGAATTAAAAAAAATATCCCTAGCTTCTGAAAGCCTTTCCAGGTGAGTTTTTATTTTTGGGATGCATGGAAGAGACTTAGGTTTGTCAGACGAAGTGATACAGGACCTTAGAAGAAGATAAACTGTTATTGGTGTTTTCACTTCCCAAGAAATATGCTATGTCCTATAAACTCAAAATTGCAAGACTAAAAAAATGCGAGTAGTGAAGCACTCATGGCACAATCAATTTTAGTTTTTCCTAACTCAACTTGAAGTTAAGCTTTCATTCATCGTTCTGTTTCTAAATATTAACAGCGAAACTCAGTTGATAAGACGTGCAGAGCATCTTATAAGTTTTTCGGCAAAAAAACGTTTAAAATGTTCCAATTTTAGGCCGAAGATTCTTAAGACTTTTTGTCGCTCTAAAATTGATTTCAAATTCTTACCTATTTACCTATAAACAAACCCTTAAAATTAAAATTAATAACTTATGACCGAAATCGATCTTAATTTCTGCTCACGTGTAAATTGAAGATTAGAATACTTATCAAGAGTGCGCACCCTTATCATATTTGAAATGATCTCCTTTGGTCACTCTTTCCCACCACACTGTGGCGAATAATTTATGCCGAAAACAAAACGAAAATGTCTCCGCACATACTCCACTCGTAGGCCAACAATTTCCATCTTGCCTTGGACAAAATTCATTCAAAGCTTCATCACATCGTCACCAATAAGAGAGTAAATACATAAAATCTAAGTGCATGCAATAAAAGAGCGAAAGTCGCCGTGTTTCCCCTGCTTTCGAGAAAGCTGTGGAAACGCGGAATTCACTTTCATTTTTCCCTTTTTTCCTTCGATAAATTCCAAAAATACCAAAGTTTCACCCCGACACCGACACCATATGGGAAAGGAATCCCTCGCCAAGCTTTCATATATATAACAGTCGTCCTCTCTGTATCGAATCGAAGCTTATGTAAGTGTTCAATACTGCGCAGGACATGATTCCTGCCCGTTGTCGATAAGGTGGCGACTCGAAAAGCTCCAATTATGTAAAACACTTTCGTTCTTTCTCGCTCTGGCGTTTTTTGTTTGACGATGTCCTAGAATTACTTGTAAAACTGTTATACATATTTGATATGGGTGGGATCCTTTTCCTTAGAGTAGAACAACTAATTCTGCCCTGCTCTGGCAAGCTTTACACAAAAAAAAAAAAAAAAAACCAAAAAAAAAACCCCTCTCTCGCTCAAAATGGACGATTTCAAGAATAACGTTGCGGTTGCCAGAGTGTCTCAGTCATAGCGAGAACGTCGTCGGGTGTTGTGTGCGTCAGTAGAAAAAAAAGTCCGTGAAACGCGCCACACACATAAAACAAATTAAAACAAAAATTAAAAACAACATAGAAAGTGTGTGGATTTCCTTTTCGTTTCTCCCATCCTTTCATGTAACAAATATAATTTTCAATACAATTCCACGGGATACAGACTTCCAGTTTGTTATTCCTGTTTTTCTGTTTGATTCCTTTTTTTGCTGCTTTCAAAGTGAGTGCAAGTTTGAAAAATGTAAAAAAATTGTTGATTTGATTTCGTCGTCCTTGTTTTTCCCTTATTAGTTGTGAATGTCCTTCACCGCCGTGCTCTGACGTCGGTCGGTCGTCCGCCCGCAAAAGTTGTTACTATATTTATCGGTGTTTTCTCTCTAGTCCGGGATATACCGATACCGATACCGATACCGTTACCGTATACTGGCGTGTTTCCGTTGACGTTACCTACTTCCTCCTCTCGGTTGTGTGCGCTCTATTGAATGCTATATGCAATAGATAGATGCAGTAAAGGATATATCCCCCATCCGAGTGTGTTTTACTCTACATAAATTTCCAGGCGAAAGTTCGTTTCATTTTTTTCTCGCTCCGAAATTCATTGTGCGCTGATTTTGTGTTTTATTGTGCTCCTCTCTAGAAATGTGTGTGTGCGTTTACAAAGGATAGCACAGTGAGCAAAAAAATAAAAAATCAAAACAAGTTGAAAATCATTTCTGTCCTTAGCTCCAGCCACCAGCAGTAGCAGCAGCAGCAGCAACTTCACAGCAAAAAGAATAAATATGTGTTAAAAGCGCACTTAAATCAACATCCTTTCTCAGTTATACATACAACGCAAACAGGCATATACTACTGTGACTGTGCCACCCGCCCCTGCCATTCTTCGACCGACTACCCTACACACACACCCTGCCGCCCACCCACAAACCGTCGTCGTCCTCGTCCTCGTCGTCACACTAAGGACACAAAACATAAACATATATGATGACTTTTTGTTTTTGTTCTTGTTTACCTATGCAATAGGCGAAAAAGCAAATATGGCAGAAAGTTGAGTAAAAATAATATTGGCACGTGTACTATATTGGAAAATAATCCTCTGACAAAGTGAGAGCAAGAAAAAAAGGACTACCCCTACAATAACGACGACGTGAAGTGGAGCAGAGTCCTGTTACATGCTTTCTGTTGCGTTGCGAATTCTTTTTTCCTCTTTTTCTCCTCCAACAGTTACTGTTAGTGCGTGCGAGCGAAAATTGTATAAAAATATTTGATAAATCAGAGCTTTAATCGTACACAAGTTGTATAAAAATAGTGAATAACGTGACCGAAGTTAATAATTAATAATCAGTGTAAATAGAAAATTAAATAAAACTGTACATACGAATAGATGGATACTTTTCCGTTCGAAAAGAATTGAGCACTTGTGATTTGATTGTAAATAATAATTTAAAAAAAAAATATATACATATATTCAAACTATACATAGTGTTAAATAGAAAAAAAAAATTGCCTATGTTCAGTTCGATTATTATTTGAAGAGAAATGTTTTTGGCCATTGTCCGCGATGGAAAATTCAGATGAAACACAGTTTAGGTTAACAAAACGTAAATTTAGTCGCTAGAAGCTGCATATCCGTTCGTGTACATCGAATCGAATTTGGGTCTTCTACTTCGTAGGCTTAAGTAGAACGCAAAATAAACATAAAATAACCAGTTAGGGTAGTTAAAATAATAATTATTGTGATATAGAGAAAATAGTTTTGCACAGGCTCAATGCAAATAGTTGTGGAATGTTTGTGCGGATATTGGATGCCGCATCGAGGATAGCTGACAGACAAATAGTTGACTCGCTGCCACTCCTTTGGGCGAGGAGTTTGAACAGATCTCCAGCTGAGATTGGCGGGAGCTCATTCTGGCCGCCTCACAAAAGAGCAGTGAAGGCAGTAGTGAAAACAATAACTCGGTTAGTGGCGGCGGTGATAAGAAGACCTTCTCGTTGCATTGCTGTTGCGTGATAGTCGATATAACGCCAGTCTCTCAGGGAAGGAACTATTTGACATCGGCAACAACGGCCTCGGGAAGGGATGTAGCCGGTGGTGGGGGTGGTGGCACCACCGGTGGCGGCGGTGTGAGTGGCCTGGCGAGCAGCTTGTTTCGTTTTGGAAGCAAACAGCGGGGCGTGTGCATTTGTAATGCCCAGTGTCGGTTGCAGTCGCTCGGTGAGGGACCGCTGGGCCCAACGATAAAGACGCATCACGGCTCCTTGGACAGGTTGTTGCAACAGCAGTCTGCGGAGGCGAGTACTGGCGCCGCTGCGAAGCCAATTCGAGCATTGCCACCGGCGGCGAAAGACGACTCTGATGAAGGCGACGACGAGAAGGACGAGGTGGCAGGTGCGTCGAAACCGCCGTTGGTGCGAAAAGTCAGCCACGCAAAGCAGGAGTTCGATCGCGGAGTGGAAGTGGAGAAGTTCTACCACCAGATCAATGGGGATATCTTCGAAATAACGCGTCGGGTGCGGGCACGCGACGAGGACACCATCGAGCAAAAGTGCATCAAGCGAAAAGGGTCGGTGCGATTGGCACACCAACACTCCCATCCCCATGTACATCACACCCATGCCCACCCTCCGCCATTACAGCAGCAACAGCCGTTGCCTCCTCCGCCAGTGCCTCATCATAAGCATATCGAAGAGAAATCGCCGCAACTGCCACCGCCACAGCTGCCGCCACGACGGCAGAAGAGCGCCGAGGAGGAGACGGGTCATTCGCGCAAGAACTCCGCTGTGGCGCCCCACGAGTCCGAGTGGTTTGATCGAAAGGCCCAGCAGAGGCACTCTGCGCGATCGGCCGAAAGCGGACCGGTGCGAGAGGAGACCATCGAGTGGTTGGATCGGCAACAGCCGCCGACCCGTACCTCGTCCGGTCCCAGCGAACTCACCGCAACTGTGATGAAAGACGAGGTTCCCGAGTGGTTGCTGGAACACTTGCCACGCAAGCGCAGCATGGTGGAGCGTCAGGCATCCGACCCGAAGTCAAGCGCCACTTCGTATGCAAAGTCCTTGAAGGAGGAGCTGACAGAGCTGCTGAAAAAACCACTGCAACGCCAGCACTCCGGTCCGGGTGAGTTCTCATTGCTCAAGAGTGACATCGTCGAGTGGCTGACAAAGTTGCAAACTTCAAAATCCAAGGAAGAGACAGGCGCTATTCCTAAGGCCACGATTCGGCACCACAGGCGAAACGGAAGTGGCGGTGAAGCACCCCGCAGTCACTCGCAGGAGGACGCGTCAACGACACCGAAGAAACGCCACTCGCTGGGCCACTCCGACCGTGAGATGGAAGACGAAATCATCTCCGCTGCCGACTGGACGCCGTACCCCCTGCACAAGCTACAGTCGATGGGAAAGCCGCAGCCCGAACGCAAGCCGTCACCTCCCAAACACGTCGAACGTACTCGTGAGCGCAAACTTCGACACTCGGCCAGCGAAGTAGTTGCACCGAACCTCGAGCGGCTCTACGCCAAGCCACATAAGGAACGATACCAATATGTGCCAAAAGACCAACAACAGCCGCCGCCAGCGAAGGAACCTCTACCACTACCACCACCACAGCAACAGCAACAGCAACAGCCGCAGCAGCAACCCCCACCCTCAACCAAGGACCGCGAAGCCAAGCGAGAACGTTCCCGACGCCATCAAACGCAACGCTCTGCAACCGTGTCAGACATGACTGGCTCCCGCAGTACCGCTGCCACTGCTAAGCGAAAATCCTCCTCGGCCGAACGAGCCCCCAGAAGTCCATCGCCACCTTGTACAGATCCTTCCTGTCCACTGCTACCCATATGCACCGACCCAAACTGCTGCTACAACGAATGCTATGACCGGCACACGACAACGGTGCGCCAGCAGCCGCCCGCCTGCCCAAGCACATGTCGCGAGTGCCGACCCCAGAGGGTTTGTCAAAATCAAAAATGCATCAACGCCGCGAAATGCCACTCACTGCCACGATCAGCTGCCGACTTCCATCGCTTGCGTCATCCGTCGCACGATGCCACCACCACCACAACGGTGGCGACTATCCACCAGTACCGCTCCAACTCGCAACCCAACACGCTGACTCGCGGCGACTCACGTGCCTCGCTACCACGCACTACGAGCAAATCGAAGAAGCAGACTGTCTGCGGCAGCGGCAGTGTTCTCAATGTAACGGCCAATGGTGCTGGCGGCCACCATCACGGCGCCAAGCTGATGAAGTCGGCATCGGCCGCTTCGCTGAATTCGCGGCGCAGACGTCACAAGACTGTGCATTTCGGTGAGAACCTTTTGCGGGAGGTGTGCCAGAATCGAAAACTCATAAAGCCACCGTCCGCTGATACTCCGTCCGGTTCGGCTCCGATGCAATCGAATATTCAAATGTTGTACAATTTTGTCGAGGGTGTTCTCAGTGCGTGGGTGGATGACGACGATGACAATGTGCGGTCTGGGGCGGAATCGGAGCCCGAGCATGGTGCGCAAATGCTTATGAAACCGATTCATCGATGTAATCGGTTGAGGTACCAGACCATACGGCGGGTAGTCTCCGAGGCTGCACAATTGCGCGGAACTCTTCGACTGGGCAACTCTCGTTACCGCCACAGACACTGGCGGGGCACAGCCAAGGAGTGCAACGAACGCTTCTTGAGAAAGGTGAGTGAAATGCTAACATTTTTGCCGTTTGAGAGCAATTTTCAATAGGGGCAAGCAGGGAGCAAGAAGGTTTCTCACTTAAATTTGTTGTCAGATGATGCTTTGGGGGAACAAAATGAATAAAATTTCCTAACAAACAGTTTGGTTCGATTTACAGCTTTTTTCAACTGCAACTCCCGCACATTCTTTTGATTATTATTTCGATCTGCAATATCAGTTGCAGAAGTTAGAGGTTAGTTTTAGTTTTAAAATTTGAGTTCCAAGCTTCATATAGGTAATTTTGGTAGATCAGTGGTCGCATCGTGTCACCCGTGAACGACCAGTACGCCACGGAATTTGTTTTCGTTTCGCATCTAAAATCGACTTAAAATGCTTTTCACTGGCATTTAGTGTAAAATTTCAAACATAAGTCTAAAAAAAAATTGGCAACGTGGCATAGAAAAGTCAAAAAATAGGAAAACTTAAAATATTTGGGCAATTTGTCGTTTGGGGAAAATATTTACTACAGCCCCTCAAAAGAAATGGGAGCGTTCCTTCTAAGTCAACGTTTAACACTCTTCTGCTTAAGCACGTAATGAGGGCAGAGATCAGCGTTGCCACTTTCCTGCAGTAGATCTAGGTACTGCATTTTTTTCGAAATTTAAATCTACCGCCAAAAAATTAAATCTGCTTCATTTTTGTAGTAACAAAAAAAAAAAAAGCAATGATTTAATGAATATTTCTGTCTTACTACTCCTAGTAGTAAAAAATCAATAAAAAAATCATATAAAAATAAAATAAAAATAGTCCTAAATTGGCAACGCTGGCAGAGATGTTTCAAAATCATGAGATTTAATCACTAATCAATAATTTTGAAAACATCCCAGTAATATTAAATGTGAAGCTTTCTTCATTCGATATTTTGTCAATAATTTTCGCTGGATTTAAGTTACCTGAATATTGGAAAATTTGCATCACAGGTTGCCTCAGGACTTCCTGAATTTACTTAATTATACCTACAAATCACGTTTCTGCTAGGACACAGCTGAGTGTATTTGGTTGATAGTAGAATTTACTCTGGAAATTTTTGCAATGGTTTTACTATTTTAAATTGATTGGGATTCGAAGAGGAGACTAAATATAAAAATAGCGCCGCCTAAATGGAAGATATAAAAATATCGGAAAAACGACCTAAGGCCAATTCAGTTATCCGTGAATTAGCAACATAGCACTGAGTTTTGTTTTATTTCGTACCCTTGACTTCGTATATGGAGACCACTCAAATATGCACCGATGCCTTATTTTCTATGATTTAATTGGCTGATTCCGATGAAATCGAAACTACATTCCTAATCGATGATAACGCCTATGGCCTATGATATAAAGTCGACTTCATTCAGTGAAATTCAGCTCGTTCATGGAAGTTTCGAATCGTACCACGATACCACCAAGCGTTAAACATACCTCATAGTGAGAAAGGGCAAACTTATGCTCATAGTTATTGGTTTTCTGATCTTGTAGGGTAAGTAGTACATTCGCATTATTGTAGGCGGGTGAAATTTGCCTTTGAATAGAAGCTAAACAGGCAGAACTATACATGAATAGGGTAAACATGGATTAAGAAACATGTACCAAGAAATGCAGGCGGCCTTGGTATAGTGGTTAGGTATGCTAATTAATTTAAAAGCGGTCTCAAAATCTTGACTCCCATTGCGTTCCCAGCAGAGATCCCTTTCTTTTTGTAGGATTGAAACTTCTACTCACGCTCAGTGGGAGTCAATTGTATATTATTTATTTATTGCTGCTCAGTGTCGTTATTGGGCTTGCCGCCCACGCCACCTGAATCACAGATGATAAAAGCTTCAAAGAATAGGTATGTCTTCCTGATGGTTGTAACGGGATCCGGTCGAAATTCTGCTTCCAAAATTCCGCTTTGCAAAATTCTGTCTTCTCACACAAAAATACTGCTCAGCGAAATTCAGCTTTTTTTTTAAATTCTGCTTTACAAAATATTGACTTTCAAATTTAAAGCAATCAAATTCTGCTTCTTTCCCAACTAACAAAATATAAAACAAAAATTATAAAACATTAATAATTATTCACTTTTAGTTCTTAAATAAAAATAAAATTAAAAAGAAACAAGAAAAAATAGATTTAATTTTGACAACAAATTTGAATGAAAAAAAAAATAGTTCGAAATTTAATTAAAAAAAGATATAAAGCAGTCAGAAACTACAACATTTATTTATTATAATTTCATTTGTTTTCTTTTTACACTTCATTTCGGCAGTATAAAAGGACAGCCGAAATGATGTTTAATCAGAATTCCTTCAACAATCGACTCGGTAGGATCTTCGAATACCCTGAGACCATTTTCCTAGGAGGTTCGTTGTAATTACTGTTACGCTGCGATTGATGGTTTAGTGGACTGACAAAGACTTTTCCTCAGTCTTCCTAAAAAATATCAATATCAATGTCGCTTCTTTTGTTTACTTTCGTATTTCTTTAATAAAAACAAAATAAAATCGTATTTTTAAAAAAATACTCACAAAATTTGTTTATTTTCCTCCCAGGAGGAAAAAAACGTTGCATATAAAAATTAAGAAAAGAGGAGCTAAAATTAGAAAACAAAATGTTCTCTCCATCTCAGCTTTACAAAATTCTGCAAACTACAAAAAAAAGTGTGAAAAATGTTCAAAAGCGCGCGCTTTTTAATTTTGAGAAGCAGAATTTAGTAAAACAGAATTTTGAAAGCAGAATTTTTTAAACAAATATTTTGACCCATCAAGAATTTTGACCCCAACACGGCTGTAACGTTGTTTGCTTAAAAAATGCATTCCCTTTTTAGTGTTTACTAGTTGATAAACGGATTGCCAAGCCGGATACTACAACAGGCACGTCATATATTTTAGAAATTTTTACAAGGGCTTGAAACATAATATTAGGACAGCACTTCAACACAGACGTTGGACCTAAATCAAAACTTCAAAATTTAACGTTTTTATCCTTCCAATCTTTAAATTCTGATCTGATATGCTGCCCTCTAGTTTACAACCATGACGTTCACCCTTAAGTTAGCAGCCCAAGTTGCGATCGGTTGGAGTCGACTTCTGCCGTTGAAATGACCCTTGATATAACCTAAATATGTTCATAGGTCCCAATAGGTAATAGGCAGTCCTTTCGACAAAAACTTCAAAGAGTCGATAATTTAAAAGCCTTCATAATGGATGAAGACACTTTTCGTCAAAATTTGTATTTCAGTGATTTTGATCTCATTGGAAAACCATTTAAAACTGAACTGTCCTTCGCTCACAGGAATACGTAAGAAATCACAAATATTCTCAGCACCCACTGCCACTTTGTAGAAACTCTTAAGCGAGAAGTTCGTTCACCCTGATTAAATATTTCTCGCCAGACTCGCCCACATGAAGTGGGCTTGGCATTCCCGAACATGCCGATTGTCTAAAATAAAAACTTTCCTGATTGAGAAGGATCTAGGAAAAGGTGAGAACCGACTTTCTTCCTATCAATGCCCCTGTCATTTCCAACAGGGAGAACTCGATAAGATTTCAATGGCATATTTTGTTTCTGTAGGTGTCCTCGTCAGACACTCTCCAAATGTGATGACAAAAAAAAATAAAAATCCAAATGAATGCCAAACTCATTCGTCAGACACTTACCTATAGCAGTTCCAAACTTTTGCGTTATTGGACGCGAATGTACCTCTACCTCTACCCCAATTATGTTAAATCTTTGATTCTGGCAGTGATGTTATGTGAAAAGTTTCCTTTAGCAGCTGTCGTCCCATAGACTGTCTGCAGAAACACTTGTCAGGCCGTTGGTGGCTGTGGTTTCTCTCGATAATTTGCCAATGCCTCTTCTTTTATCGGAACGCTTGTGTGCGATTGTCGCAGGGAATCGGATTAGTCCTTGCAAATATAATAAAAATAAAAATACACGCTTTTGTGTGCGCCTCAATTTGAGGGATTATGTTTGGGTTGTTTGGGTTGTGTGGGTAGCGCGACGATTAAGCGAGGTCGACGAGGTCATACAGCCATTGGGTGTTTGTCAGACGTTCATGTGGTGACCCAACGTTTGTCACCCTAAGCCAAAAATACATTCAAGTGGGATTAATTTGTTCAGCTGATGTAATCAGTGAAAGCATCTTAATTTGGTCGCAAAATGTTTGTTCTCCTTCAATTATTTTCCTTTGTCCTTTGCCTTGTCATAAAATTTTTGTTGTATACGCTCCTGATTTGTGATTTCCTTTTAGACGGGCTTAAGACGATTTCATTTTTTTTTTTTTTTGTCTGGTGTCTATCTATCTAGCATGTTTGGGCATTGAAAACAAGGATTTTCGGAGTAATTTGCTGTTTGCTTTTCTATTTAAAAGTAGGGGACATTTTACTCAAGCAGTAAATAAGAAATTGGTGAAAGTGATTGCGGGTGATGAAAAGCTGTCAAGTGGTTTAAGTGTTGGTTGGTAAAGACTTTCTTTTTAAAGATTGGAATACCTACGTTTAGTCCGAGTTCGTTTGAAAAAAAAAAACTTAGAAGCTGCTCAATATTGTATGAAATTTGTTAAAAAGTCGTTGCCTATCCCTGTCTCGAGACCAAAGGTATGTCAAGATAAACATCTGAAATATTCAATTGTACGAAAGCAATTGCTCGTCGTATTTAAAATACATAAGTAGAATATGACGTGTCACGGTCGGGGTATGGATCTTGAATCCCCTGTGATGGCAACGGGTGGCACGCTTGCGATGCTCGGACTAGCTCGCCGGAATGGGGGGTGGGGACTTGTTGCCATATTAAATAAACCCGTCAAAAATAAAAAAATATCGTGCCAAAACAAAATGTCTAACACACACACATACGCGACTCTTACCAAGCCTACACCTGTCAGGCGTCTGATGTTATTGGCACCTGGGATAATAGTAGGTTGGATGTTATCCTACATAGGCATGCCCACTACCATTGAAGCTACATACGCTTCACGCCATTGTCAACGGTGGCCTAGGATTTTCCTTCATTGACCCCTTCTCTTCTTAATCACTAGTAATCACTTTATTTTAACCATATCTTCCGCCCTTATCCCTTCCTTTTTCTTCCTTTTTCTTCCTTTTCTCACCGAACCAATAAAATGCCTAGCCACTCATATCAACGAAAACAACGCATTGAATTACGAATCTTAATCATTATTTCTTCATGTATTTCAAGTCAAACTATCGAAACTTCATTATCGCGTTAACGAATCAAGTCAAAGATAAAACGTGTCTAAGCTAAATCGTACTCACTCTAGTAGGAAGCTATCACTCTTACGCTATTGTTAAATTTAAATATCAAAATCAATCTAACATGTAAATAATGATATGTAGAGAATATCAAATTGTAATAATAACATTAAACTTTAAGACTTGCGTGACCATTAACGACGTTCAGCTGTTGTTGTGTGCACAAAAACCCTTTGATGATGTTGTCACTGTTGTTGATTACTAGATATATAATGATTTCAATTTAACATTCTCTTTACACAAACTAAACAATCTCTAATTTACAAATTAAGTTTAACAGCTTCGGTACTGCTCGCAATGGCGATATCTAAAAAGGGAAACCAAAGGAATAATGAAAGTATGAAAATCGTGATAGATAATGATTAGGTTAAAATCGACAAAAAATTCGTTTGTTTTTTGTTGATGTTGATGATGGGTATTACGTCGGGGTGCTCCACACGTGTGATCTAACAAGCAAAACTCGACACCACGTTTGTTCGCTGTTCGTGGACAAAGTAGGAGAAATTTCCTCTCCACAAATTGCCCACCAAAACAGAGTCTGTTATCCCAAGGAGAGTAATCAGTACTTTTTGCTAGGCCAAAGTGTATTTGATTGCTACTTACTTGTATGATGATAGAAACACAGGTATATTACTTGTTTGCATGCGATTTGGTTTTCTTTTATACAGATTATAAACCAATGCAATTTCAGGGTTAGGATGGTTAGACGCTGCAATTGGATGCGATTACGCAGCCCTCTAATCAGTTTGCGAGTAACCTGGCCTTGCAAGATTCCTCACCGGCGAATTAAATCTGCATTTACAAAAAGGTAATCTTTACGCTTTGCGGAGTTTAAGGGGTTATTTAGATTTTACTTACTCGTAGATTGTAAATGACTAATGGAATTATAGTTGTCATACAAATACCAAAAATGGTTTCTTTGAACCACTATCGACTTTTTCTGAAGTTCCTTCTTTGAATAGAGCGCAAAATGAAAAGATCGAACGTGGCGTTGTACTAATTGGGAGATATTCTGGATAGTATAATTGGGAGGTGTTTGTAGCAGGATGGGGAAGCTGCTAGAGATGCAAAATTAAAATCGTATTGCGGGTGTACGCTACAGACGCAATAGGTCCATTTAAGAACTTTCATCCATCTTCTTACAACTATTCTGTGGGCTTTATATCGCTATCAACGGAAGGAGGGCACGTTCCGGCTGAATTGAGGAACATTCGCAGGATAGGTGAACCTTTGGATTTTTGTCAAAAACCCGAGAGAAGGTTTCTTGTAAAAATAATAGAGCTTAATTTGTCTCTTCCCGAGGTATGAACGTGAAACAAATAGCTTAGACTTCCAGTTCATTGACCTCTATATTTTAGGCCGTGGTCTACCACAGCAGGGAACGTGCCCCGCCGCACTTAGGTCAACGTAGATCCATTGTGATGCCGTTGGGGTTTTAAATAACCCCCATACTGTAGAAACCTATGAAACCGGATAAAGCGTCACCAAAAGTAGGCTCTATATTTCGCAGCTTTGAAATCTATAAGTCAATGGTTAGTATTGACTTTTGGAACAAGAAATGCAAGAGTCGGTGTTTGAAACTTGGAACGTTCGAACATCCAAATTATTACAGAAGTGTCTTCTGTCAAAGAGCACCTTCTTTTCGATACTGGCTTTGAGATGACAGGTTCTAGACATAAACAGGGCTGAATAAGGAGTAAGGAGAAGTGGCTGGCATCTAAATGGCCCCAGAAGGACCTATGTGTTGTAGAATAGGGTGTGCTTTGCTTATCTAATTCTTAAACCTAAACAATCTTACGTGGCGGAAGTTGAAAACCCTTAAAGCGCATCCAAAACCGCCGCTGTCTCTGATCGTGGTAAAAATCCATCCCAACGCATACTTGCCGAAGAGTGCGGATTATTCACTTTTCCGCTTTCAATGACATTTGCCAATTGGCAAGCTATGCGCGGTCTATTCAGAGTACGAGTGTTTCAGATGTACGTTTAGTGTCATTATCATTAGTTTAATCAGTTCATTTATGCAAGCCTCTTTCATCTGTCGTTTTCGACAAGCAAAAGCTTAGTATGATATTTTTTCGAATATTGAAGCGGTGATCTTTGTTCTTTTATTTCCTGATATGTGACATGGGGTGGCACATTTTAGGTAAGTTATATAAGTCCAGAAGCCGAAGTTGACTCACTTGCAATAAGTTCACACTCGTTCTTAGGTATACCTAACATGAATGGTCCATGATAGGTTTTACCCAGAAATGATGATGGGTTTTCGACTTTTTTACTTACTCCTTAGCTAAGTCTAGCTACAGGAGATTGAAGGCCGCAGTGTTTCAGGCAGAAACCTTTCACACGGCTGGGATGGGAACCCGTTTAATATGTTAGTACTATAGGTGCTTAAGAAAGTAGGTCCTTTACTACTTCAATAAAAATTGTCATTTCCAACATTTGGCGAATTTTGGACCAATTACATGAACATTATCCTTTTAAAATGTCCTATACAAGAGCCGCCGATGTGGTATACCCTTCTAACTCACGATCTTTTGCCGCTCCAACTCCAAGCGCAGTTGGCAAGATTTTGGATAACACATTTGAAAAATGCCGATGCATTCACAAGTCTACGAGGTCCATAAAAGAGGTTCTGCAGTGAAATAGGGACTTCTCCAGTAAGACTTTCAAATGGAGTTAAGAAAAGGTTACAAAGCTTCTTTAACTTCTTCAAATTTTGGCATTTGCTGAACGATTTAACGTCCCCATTAAATGGTTACTACGAAGCCTATGAAAATAGTTGGCGCAACAAGTCCAAAAAGGATCCTAGGCCCAGCTTTTTTTGGGGGCGAATGGAAGACCTACAAGTTTATGCCGAGCCTCACGGTTGGAATGGCGAAGCTTTCCCAAGAGAGTTTTACTCTCGGATGTTTGCCAGAAGTTCGCGAGAGGTGGCGCTGTCGAAAAAATGTTCAAGGCGACATTTTAAGTTTTTTTTCCAGAGCTCGAACGTGAGACTTCCCGCTCAAAAATCCATCACATCACACACAACCACTGGCCAACTGGCCATAGAGTACCTACATTCGGCATATTTCAAGTCGGGTAAACTCCTAGATCTAGTTGATCTAAGATCAACCGCAATTTAGCTTGAAATTTTTTTAAAACAATTTCTCTTGCAGTTCGTAAACGGACATTTTTCGACACTCAAAGGCTGTCATTTTGGCAGGTCGTTATTATAATAAAACGGCTGATATAATTATTGCCAATTACTCGTGCAATTGTCGCTTCAATTATTCGGCGCAATGTTGTTTCTGCAAATTCCAAAAAATTACCTTTGTGTTCACAGTGAGTGTATCGCAACGGATATACATCACACACATGCACGGCATCGTGTAATAATATCGCGAAACACATAAATATATCCGGAATCATATTATTGCTGTTCGACAAAATAAATACCTACCCTCGGATGCGTGGGCGGTGTGTTCCGTGTACCTGGTGATGTTAAGGCCTCGTCATACATCTGTGAAATTTACGAACAATTTATTAAATCACTCTTGTTGGTGGGGTGTTTTTTTTTTTTTTTTTTTTCATCTATCCTGTTTCGTTTTATATTTCAATATTCTTTCTTTTATGTTCCACTTTCCAGAGTAGGTATAGGTATAGGTGCCTGCCTATGATTTTTATGTATATTGGATAATATTTGTCATTCGATTTGATTTGCTTGCTGTGTAAACAATTTCTGAATCTTTCCAAATTTAGAGCGGAATTATGTCGTCAATTTTGTTGGCAGGTATTTCGCTAACTTTGAAGCTCGATTAGCGATTTTGTGGCTGGGGTGGGTTTCGTTCAATTTTTTTCGCCTGTGGAATTTAAGGAGTGTGATTTTGGAGAATAAATTGATTATGGCAACTGCTTGAATGGGAACAAGGACGACTTGGCTGCATATTGCTTGTGCTTTCAATGTTTACCTACTTGGGTGCCTAATTCGTATGCTTTTTTTGTAGAGAGGTTATTTTCGTTCTTTGATTGCTTTGTGGGCTATTGAAATTTTAAATGGGAGTTGAAGGAGCTGTTGTAGCTCGCACATATACATACCCGATTCGGTTCAACGGGCTTTTCACTCTCATGTCAAAGAAATCGTAAACAAACAGCGAGTTGAAAGCGCTTTACATTTCTGAGGTTGCTGCTACATGAACTAAGGTCAGTGCCCCATTAACACCGCACAAGTATCTATAAAGCCCTTCGTTTAGCTCAAGCCACTTTGAAGTAGAAGCAAAATTACCAGAAAATCGTTTGAAGCTCAAATTTAAATTCGTTCGCGTAAAAAAACAAAGCTGAGAGAAGAAATGATTTCGCCTTTCTACTGCATTACTTTACGGGTCGCCGCCAGGAGAAGGTGATGGCTTCATCACCATCACGCACAACAACTCTCCAACTCTTGTCGACATCGAGGGTTCGTGTGTCGACAGAGGTGTGTCCTTCGTCTGCCGTCGCTCATCGTAAATCTTGTTAAATTAACTCCGCTCCATTTAACTGTGCTTAGGAGCAAAGTTTTTCCTTAAATAAGACGTCGAGGTGGAAAAGCATAAGAGCCGGCGCGAAAAAATGTGAATGGGAACAAGAAAAACGGGAACTTTCCCTCTCTTGCCGACAGTTTAAGAACTCAATTCATCTGGTTGGTCGTGTGTCATATTGTTTTCACAATTTCTTCAGTCCATTGAGTCACCTAATGGCATTCCAAGTTGTTAAACATCTTCTTTGCCCAGGGACTTTCTTCTTTTGCTTTGTCTTATGCTGTTAGTTTTTTTTTTGTTTTTTTTTTTCTTATTTTACCATGACAGCCCTTCACTCTGCTATGCTGCAAAAGTTTGTTAATATGAATTTAAGCACGCACCAATACATGGACTGTCAAATGAAGAGCCACCGTGCAAACAAAAGAAACTCCAATACCAGGGGGGGGGGAGAGGCAGACAACAACAAAAAAAAAACACATAATTTGAATCTTTCGCACAAGGAAATACCTTGCGATGCTTTAATCTGGAGATGGGGCGCGGTTTCATTAAATTTCCATAAATCTCATCAGCTCAGTTTCTTTGTGTGGCGGGTTGTGTATTTAATCATTTGTCTTGTGGCATTATGCGTCTGTCTGAGGTGCGTATGCCGAAACCCTTTTTGCAAGGATTCTTTCTTGGGTGACCAAAAAGAACCGGGAAGTTATGAAAGGCGATAAAGTTCTTTATAATGGCAGTATAAAAGATAGGCGGCTGTCTAAGGGAGCTTACTTTAAATATACCCATCAAAATGATGGGAGCAGTAGTTTGAGAAGTTACACATTTAAGAGCCTTTGTAACAGTTCTTGCCAGCTCATCATACATTTGCTTTTCACATAAAAGTCCACTGCGAATGGGTCAAGGACAGGCTCATGCGAACATGGGCATAATCACGTTTGCCACTTGCATAAAAAATTAGCTACCAAAATTGGAAAAAAAAGTTAAGATAAAATTTACCAAAAATCTGGAGACGTTGATAAAACATTAAAAAAACATATGTCTTTTAAAATATTCAATTTGGTACATTAGGTTTGTACGAACTTAGTCAGTCTTGAAGTAGTTAAACAACGACTACCTTATAAAATTATAAAAAAAGTAATATATACTTTAAATACAAGGTGGCGCAAAAATAACCTTCCGATGTTTTTTGGCTGTAATTTAAAAAAAAAATGAAAAACTTTGATTCTTCTTGTGGATTATTTTTATTTGGTCTTTTAATTTTTTTTTACATCAAGTCGAGAATATGATGTCATGTAAATGGCCGCCGCCACAGTTGATTGTCATTTGAGCCCTTTTTATGGCATTTTCCATCACTTTGGCCAAAACTTCCGGCGATAGGTCCTCACATTCTTGACGGATATTGTCTTTAAGAGCTGCAAGAGTCTGAGGCTTGTTGACATAAACCGCGACTTCAAAAAGCCCCACAAAAAGAAGTCTGGAGCGGTCAAATCAGGCGATCTTGCTGGCCAGTGCAAATCGCCAAAACGGGAGATTAGGCGCCCGGGAAATGCATCCTTCAGCATATCGGTTGTGGCACGTGCAGTGTGTGCCGTTGCACCGTCCTGTTAGAACCACATGTTTTCCAATCCCAATTCATCAAGTTGCGGCAAAAAGAACTCGTTGATCATTGCTCTGTAGCCCTCACCATTCACAGTAACCGTTTGGCCCGCGACGTCTTCGAAGAAAAAAGGTCCGATGACTCCTCCAGCGAAAACAGCACATACAGTGACATACAGTGACTTTGAGCGGGTGTAATGGCTCTTCGTGGGTTACACGTGGATTTTCAGTGCCCCAGAAGCGTAAATTTTGCTTATTTACGTACCCGCTAAGATGGAAATGGGCCTCATCACTCATGATTATTTTTGATGAAAAATCATCTTCCTCTTGGTGGTGATTAAGGATGGCTTGAGCTTGAGCGTTCTGGAGCAGTGTAGCGTAACATTGTTTTTTAACGTGTATTTCGCATGTGTTTACTACACAAATGTCAAAACAGAACTGACATTAGGGGCCAATCGCAAAATTTATAGCATTTTCTGATAGGAGGATTACTTTTGCGCCACCTTCTACTTTTACTGACCAAAAGCATGATTTTCTAAACTCAAATTATTTTATTTGATTTTTAAATTTGCTTGTTTAAAAACAAACATTTATAAAACATAAGACTCAGTAAAGAACGTAGTAGGAACTTTGTCAGTCCAAGCAATTAAGCAACGTCAACAACGTTGTGCACAAAATTACCAGCTGTTAGGAGGCATGGGATCATCTACCATTTCCGAGCCATTTTTTCTTATAACTTTAACAAATTAGAGATTTATGTCTGCAAATAAATAATAGATTAACTAACCTATCCATATCTGGATGTAGTTATAAACAGAAAATATTTCGATGTTCAACATCTGTCAAAAGAAGAAAATGAGTGCATTCAGTAATTTTTTGAACAAAATAGGTTTACATGGGTGGTGCTGATGCATATGCAAATGCAATGCTTTCACTCAGAAACAGTAAGGCAGCATTTAAATGAATTGATATCGAGTTCGTATTTTCAAAAAGTTACCAAAACCAGATAAAAATTACCATTTACCAAAACTCAAAAAGCAAAGAAAAATACCAAATTTGGTAAAAAAAATTACCAAAGTGGCAACCGTGGGCATAAGTCGCATCCTCGAGTATTCGACGGTAACTATTGTTCTTGGCGACTTAATCTGAAACGAGGGTATCACTGTTTCTATAGTCCAAAGCGAAGTCCTCTACCAAAATACTTAAAAGCGAGGCTTACCTGTGGTCGAATCGCGTTATCCGTGAACGAGCAGTAGATTGCTCCATTTGTTTTTGCTTCGTATGCAAAATGGACTTGGTTCGGTAAGCGCAAAGTTTGCTCACAGATGAGGCGATTTGATATTGCTCACAGAAGCTTAAATAGATAAAATTAAACAGTTGGCGCAACAGGTCCGTAAGGACCCTAGGCCTAGCTTCGCACAGCCATTCGTTTTGTGTGAGTTTTTATTCTTTGGGACGAAGGGAAGGGATCTACTATTTTATGTTGAGTCCAATTGAGAAGCACTTTCATGACCGTTTTACTCCCTTATGTTTGTCAGACGTTCGCGAAAGGAGGCGCAGTGGAAAAAAAAACCTTGTGATCTATTTTTTCGGGGATCGTAACTGGGACCCCTCGCTTAGTAGTCCAACACACTAACCACTAAGCCACTGCGCTCACAGAAGCTTAAAAAATATAAATGCCCGACAACAAGACTGATGGTAGTGAGTCTTTGAGTTCAATTGTGGTCTCAAATTTCTACACCATCGACAGTTGGCTCTTCATCGAATCGACAGACCATGCGATTTCATTTCCATTTCCCAGTAGGTAGGTACTGACTATTGGGGTAGTTATGGGATCAAAAAAAAAGTTAAAATATGAATTTCTGAAGTTCGAAAAATACGTTTCTTTTTTTTAAATATCGGTTTCTTGCAAACCACCTCCACCGCTTCCGATGGAACCAAATATGTACAGCGTAATGAGGATAGTTTTACCAAAACGGCGTTCCCTGTTTTTCTGACTTTCTTCGCCATCGGCAACGGAACTTTGAAACAAGTGAGTGTACCTTACATTTTAATAATTCGACTCAATCTCATTAAAAAGTGTACATCCTTAGACTTAGGTTCACCAACTTTTAAACATTTAATTATAGCAAACTGAAATACAGACCCACAGCATAATATATTTTAAAAGTTTCCCATTTCTTACTCTGGGGCATAATTACCGTAAATACTCGTTGTACAGTTCGCGAACATAATAGGTGATATTATTTTCCATGCATTGCTCACAAACATCTTGGCCTAGTTGTGTTAACTTCCGGTTTGGGATGCTTAGGTTGGCTGTTTGTTTATTTAGGACAAAATAAACACAATTTCTACCTACACGCCGGTGGATGGTGCACAAAGGTTTCCTTTTTATGGAAAAGAAGAACCAAGAAGCTTCAACTTTTCGGAACCTAATATTCGATTTCAGTTTTGCTGAAGATGCTTTCAGCCGAGTTTAATTTGTTGCGGTACTTAGTTAATTAACAGCGCTCGGAGTTTTGCGAACACGACAGCCAGTGGACACTTTAAGCCGACTTTTAACTTTTCAGACATGGACTTGGCTGCAGGCTCCCTGCTGTTGGACCAATCATTCGCTTGTCTTCATCTGAGGATATAGTTAGACAGACGTTTCATAAGATATTCGGTTTGTTGGCGTTTCGGTGGAAATGAAATACTTTTTTTCTAAGATTCTGTCTGTTTGTGTTGACTTTGTTTGTTTGGCTGACTTTTAGAATGTCTTGGGGACATTGGCACTCGAAATGATTGCGTTTTGTCGGTCTGCATTATACGAACATAACGCGTGTGCCTGTTCAAAGCAATTGGAGGAGGATGTACGACTATTTGAATTAAATCTCATTATCATGATCAACAGACGTGGATATGCTGCCAGGGGACACTTGTACCATGGACTAGGCTACGAGCTCAATTAAAATGTATGTCGACTCATCGGTATTTGCCGGTTCGGCTTGGCAATATTATCTCTCGGATGGCAAGCTATGATATTTTATTTTATTGGATTGGACATTCGACTGGGGATGGGTGGTATCCAATTTTAAAATCGAGTTTGTTGTCTTTCAAGTGATTTGTCTGCAATTGGTACATGCGCGTATATCATGCCAGAGTTGGTCACGTTTATATAAAATCTGTTCGTGCCTTAAATACAGTCCGAAAGTGACAGTTTCTAAACCCGCTAGACGCTGAATTTAATACTCCATTATTCCCATGACTGGAGCTCTTTTGCGAGTATTTTCTTGTGGCTATCTGGGAAGCCATTTAGAGACCCCACGGACATTTTTTTTATAACAAACGATGATTATAGGCAGCCAATTTACTTATTCGAAAATTCATTCCTTACTCTTAAATTTAATTTAGGTAACTAATGACTTAAAAAAATATTTTTATCTTTCCAGGTAAGGACACTTTTCATGTGACTCTTTGTTAATTACTGACTTTCCGTAGGTAAGTGGTTAGTTATAAAATAATTGACGGCCAACGAGTTATTCAAGATGGTATAGCACGATTTCGGAAATGAATATTTACTCCGAGTAATTTCCATCACAGAAATCACAAAAGCGTCGTCAAACTCACCGACGAAGAAGAAAAACAACAACAACAATTTACAAGACAAACAATAATTATGCAAACATCCCGTAAACGTATACACACTCGCAAAGAATGTCAATCAATTTCATTTATTGATTCCACTGATTATTATGTGCTACCTCTTCTTGATGGCATGTTTACTTTGGCCCCAAAATCTTCGTCCTTGCTGGAGAGCGAAAAAAAAATAAAAAAAAAAAAATTATCCTACGCTAAACCTTTGCCAATTCATCTTTATAGCCCTCGTTAAATTTATATGCAAATCGTTTGCGATATCCTTCACGTAAAAAAAGCCAACTTCCGTACAGTCATCTCTAGAGGTTTTATTAAAAAAAAAAATAGAGAGAGGGAGAAAGACAACAAAAATGAAGGGAATTATTTTTTCCAGCATAGGGTTCTGTCCTTCCCACTTAATGAAGCAATCGACGAAGTGACTGTAATCGGATAAAGTGTCCAACCCAATAGTCAATTTCATTAATGAAAATTGCCTTGAGGTTGACTCTACAGTTTTTGTTTGAGCTGCATACCCTGCTAGATACCCAACTCACTTGACAGAGAGCTGTCATCTTCTTATCTCCCACATTGTGATTATATTGGTGTCTTTCGCATCCACTTTCTCTTCAGTTGGCAACCATTCTCCTGTCCTATTCAAAAGCGGAAATTATGAAGCCAAATTAATCTCGAAAATTAAGTTTTCTGTTTCTGAAGTTGGAAAATTATTTTCACGTTTCACGCAGTACATAAGTACATGGGGGGTGATTACCCCCTTCGGTGCATAAAACCACCGAAATATCAATTTACCTGGAGTTGTCCTAATATGATTTTGGTACTCGTTTACAGTTGGCATTGTAAACAAGCTCAGTTCCAGAATGCTGCTGTGCAAACTGCACACGGACATTGGGTTGGGTCGGTTTTGTTATCTGTGTCAAATGGTTACGTTGTGTACTCGCACTTGTATTTGTGTGTTTGCATACGCAAGGATTTTGCGGTAAACTGCCGTAGGGAAATGACAGTAGTTAAACCGCAGAAAATCATTTCACATTACTGTCTTTTGAGGTTGTGTGCCCAAAAAACAGCCGCATCAGCAACGCAGCCAGTGTTCTGTTTTCGATATTTTTGACTGGCATACAATTTGCAGAAACTATGCATAGCTAATGAGTTACACATAAATCTGTGCGGTAATGACAAATTTTCTATGTTTGGCAGGGGTCATGCCTGAAGGACGCGAACATAATATCATGGTTATCCGAAGGAATAAATTGAATGAAATCCAAATTCGTTATGAAAATTTCTTGAATAATTACACGATGGCCTGTGTTTGCGTATATAAATATTTATAAATTTGCCGACAAAAGTGGAACCCTCCACGATGAGTTTTATTGAGGTTAAGGACTGTAATGCCAGATGAAGTAAGGACACCACAATATTCTTTTACATGCAGACCGCACAAATATAAGTGAATTGTCGTAACATTTATTGAGTGCTTTCATAAATTTTGTTCATTGTTTTGTTTTGGAAGAAGCCATTGTGGTAAATTTATGCGGAGGTAATATATTTTTTGACTTAGAGCAACAATTTATTATAATTTTTGAAATACTTCTCATAACAAAGATGATACGCAGAGCATTTTAAAGGACAGAAGAAAATGAAGGGCAGCAGGGTTTTATTTGTAATTTAAATAACAACTGTTTGGCATTTCAATTGAGGTTTCGAACTCTAAAATTGACTCCGATGTTTGCGGTGTTTGCTCGGTTAAAAAATGGACTGAAATTAACTAAGTCTCTGTTGAAAGAAAAGAGTATTCTTTGTTAAAAACTACCGAGATAAAATGGTTCAATGCACACAGGGTTAGTTGGGTATTTACGCCCGAGAAATTGATTAATCGGTTATTTTTAACCGAGTTTGCTCAAACAAGTTGACTCGGGTATTTTTAATTCACTTACTCTGCAAAGCTATTATAGGAGTATTACTTGGTAGTTTTCAACCGAAAGTTTGTTGATTTTACATGGGTAATCGATTTTTTTTTGTGTATTTGATTTATTTTAAGGATATGGTTCGACTTTAGAATGCGTTCTCAGCCCTCTCTCTCATGAACAAACGTCTACCACCTATAACCCTGTTCGAACTGGTGTAATATTTAAAAAAAAAAAAAATCTAAATGATCGTTAAACATCAAAGACTGACTGATGAAACTGCAAGTTAACTTTTGTCTAAAAATAAATTTTATTGTAAGAAGGTACAACTTGTATGTAGGGTCTCATCTCAGAAGCCTCTGAACTGATTCCACAAATTCTTTTCTTAGTTCCTATGCCAGTCGCCGTGAGTCGCACTTTTCGTTGACGGTTCACAGTTCCCCTTTCAGGGTATATTTGAAGATATTATGCCCCCGGTAGCACAAAAAATCCTTTAAATTTTTTTGACCAGGATTGCTTTATTAGCAACAATTTTATCTAAAAAATCTCTTGTAGATCGAGAAAAAAGTTCTCCTTTTGAATGTGGATTTGACCCAATATCTTCATATATCTCATATCAATACATTCGCAAGAGGTGACACAGTGAGGTAAACACCTTAGTTATTATTTTTTTGACATACGACATAAATGGATAAGGGATATGCATTTGCACACATATCAAGGGAGAATCGGCCATCGTAAAATAAAAATAAAATAAATTATGCAGATTTTAGAACGGAAACCCTGTATATTTTGAAATATATCGCATCTTACTAAAAAAAATTCTTACAAGTTTGGTGCGAACATATTTTTTCAAAAAAAAAAAGAAGTAAAATAAAACGAAAGGCGGTACCCTAGTAGATACAAACATTTCACAGAAAAATGCTTTCTGAGACAATGTTTTGTTAAAAATGGAAAGGACCTACAATTGCATGGTTTATTTGAAAGGCTGAACTGAGTAGCTTTCTTAGAACACTTGGCCTATCATAAACACGTAAGTTATCTGTCTTTTTGACACATAACGTAAATGGATGAGGGATAGGAATTTGCACGGCAACTTTTATGCGATCAAACTAAATTCCAAACATCACTGGAAGACTACAAACAACCGTTTTTAAAGAAAGGTATTTCGCAGCCGAAAAAAAGTACATACCATCAGAGATAAGTCATTCCCAACACGATGTTCAAAAAAACAGTTCTCTTATTAAAAGCGGCTCAATTCCGCATATACCACAAATATCGCTTAGCATTATGAGAAAGCATCCACTTCCCGTCTGAAATGGAATTCCAAAAAGTCACCGCACAAATACAAACTTCAAAGAATTCCACATACACATTCATACGCGAAAAAGTCCTGACCATAGAAGGCACATAATTGGAAAACTCCATCTCTGCCAAGTCTTTTTTTTTTTGCCCAATTTTGATTCTTTCACGTTTTCCGTCCAGGGAATCAGTTAACGATTTTTTTTTGTTCGTCCCACCTCTGGTTATTTATTTTCTTTGTGGCACACAAATGGAAGAAAGAAAATTCGTTATCCCCCATGTGTGACTTAACGAGTCATATTTAGTTTCACTTGTTGTTCGGTCCTACAGTCTACAGAATCCCCGGCAGTTTTTCGTTTCAAATTCTAATTTGGCTTTTATTATTCCCCGATTGCGAGGGTAGTGGTCACAAAACCCCACATATGTACACAAACAAACAAACTGTCATTTAGTGGGCTAAATGTCTGTTTGCTTGCAGTGGTGCCGCCGGGCTCATCATCGCCGAACCGTATTAATAGGGAGTTTCTTTTTTCGCTCGAAATTGTATTCAAAAGAGTTTGAGGGTATTTTTTTTTGTTACCGATGTCACACATAGCAGAGACCATGGTGTGATGATATCTCTTAAAAAGTTACAACGGAAGGTTTTTCTGCATTTTTTGTTAGCACTGCATCTTAGGCCATGCATGCATTTGGCCGCATTCCCATCAGTCAAACGTGTTCTTCAACACGTCACGTCATTGTGAAAAAAGAAATACTTTGAATCTAAAGTTTTTATGAGAGTTCGAAACTTCAGGGATTTTTTCCTTGACCGAATATGCGGCAAGTGTGCTAGTAGCTGATAGTTTTTTAGGCACCCCACTCGTACTCGTAGCCGTAGCCTTCAGTGGTGGCGTTGAAAAACGGCAGCGAATTAATTCCTTTTAGTCCGCCATCGGACTTCCACTTTTTGCTTCCCTTTTGCAGCATTTTTATTGAATTCCTTTGTGGAAAATTGATGGAAGAATAGATGTTTTTTTTATTTCGTTTTTTTTTTCCACCACGGAATGTGTGGTAGCTCCCTACCACCCGGCAAAGTACCGAGAAACAGATGGCAATAGTTTTTACAACCGATGGTATCGAAAAACGTGATGTAGTAAAATTGAAATTTGTGGTTGATAAAATACCGAAACTTAAAAAAAACTTTTCACTTGCGTCGTTTAATGAAAATTCTCTATTGATTTTGTGATGTGTTGATACATGGACGGGATATTATATCGCCGGCCTTGCAGATGGATGCAGCAGACTTTCCATTCGGTAAGCCATCAAGTGAGTGGATGTTTGGCGATTTATAACTAATCAGGTCAGGAGCAAACAAATTGCTTCCATGCAGATATTTGCAGGATGGTGAATTTTATTTGCAAGGTTGCATAGGAAAGTGCACGGCATTAGATATATGGTATAGTTCCTCTTCCAATTTTGAGCAGTGGAATTTTAGTCAGAAGTTGCCCTCAGTAATGCGAACTTTGAGTGCTCATGTGACAAATTTTATTCAGAACAAGAGATAGTCTGTTTGGAAGGTACATTTCTTACATATAGTTTTGTCGGCGAAGTTCACAAAATTACAGTCGTCTATGGAACATTTGAAAAGTTAGAAACTCAATCCGCGATACCAATAATCATTTTTAGTGTCCAGGCAAAATTTTTCGAACTCACAATGGCGAAATTTTCCATTCAAAATTGCTTTTTGTGACCTACAAAAAGGTTAAAAATGATTATAAGTAAGGCCCAATATCAATAAGCTACTATAATTACTCAGTGCAGTGGTAAGGGACATGCTTCGCTGTTGTTACGCCACACTGAAAATACATACATCACTGGTATATTTGATAAAAATGAGGCTTGATTCAAAAATTTTTGTCGTCAATATGCGTCCAACAAAATGTTTCTATCAAATTCACAAAATTTTATTAAGTTTTATCTTGTCTTAAAACTTTTGTTATGATAACAGAAAAACTGTTTTGGTAACAAAAATTGTTTATTTGTGCGTATGAAAATTTGTTGTTAAACTTACCAAAATGCTGTCGATTTCGAGAAGAAATTTATCAATTTTTTGTTAAATTAACAGAAAAAGTTGTTAATACTTTTAAGATTGCTTATCATTTTGCTAAATCAACAGCAAATATTGTTGATATTACAGAAAAAATCTGTCAGTATTACAGTTGTCTTTCGTTGCGTCTATAAGAATATTGCTGGCTATATATAATTAATTACTATCTCTGTTCCACAATTTTAATTTGTTGATACAACAAAATTTTTTTTATGTGGATAGCATTAGGTATTAATAAATGATACGCAAAGCAAATAAGTTTAGCAATTGGATTTATTAAAAAAAGGAACTATAGAAATAACATTACTTACATTATTTTTAGAAAATATCAAAATATGCTTACATAGAATTAAAAAAACGAAAAGAGGCTATTACTTTTAAGACATAATGATACCGAATGAATTTATCTAACTTCAAAATAAAAAGGTCCGCCATACCTTCAACACCGACAACGATGTCATCTTCTTCACTATTTAAAGTTGCGTCTTTTAGTTTCGGTTAAAGAGTCGGGGAACATAGCGTTGAAGTCAAATTTGATTATCTATTTAATTTCAGATAATAAATGCATATTATACAATCCCATATTACCAAATTGCAATTCTTAACAATTTATATGTAAGGGGTCGTTTACATGTTTTCCATTTTTCCTGTCCTCATCCATAAACGGATTTATTTACTATTAAATTGTTGAACTCACATTTTTAGGGAATTTTTTTGCACATTAATAGTGCATGGTACATGGTGATGGTGTACATCACGCATGCGCATATAATGAGAGGCCTAAAGTGTCATGGATGTTCTACCCATTTGTGGAAAACGGAAACAAACACAAGTTCCGGCGAAAAACATATCTACAATCACTTGAAAACATTTCTGTTTCTGATTTAAGACATGGGAAATTAGAGTGGTAATTAGTTTCAGTAAATTAAACCAACAATTCATCAATCAGTTCATCACTTCCGGAAGCCATTTTGTTTTATAGGAAAGCGAAATTTCGTAATCCATCGCTATAAAAAATATCAACATCAACAATATTCCCATAATTCGTACCACGCAAACAAGACGGCGGACCAAAAAACGTGTCACGTTTTTTTGCGTGTTTGGTAATGCCGTCCCTTTCAGTCTCACGGCTATTTCGTATTTAGCATCCATTTAATCATCCGTGCTAGGAATGTGAGATCTACACGATGCGGAATAACAAACTACTTTACTTCGCGTGTCAAATAATAAATGACGCCATCAAAAGCATTGCATTGAAGGAATTACACTGTTTAAATCAATTTTTTGAGTTCAACACTTGTGATATTAATTCAACAAAATTTATGTCAAATCTGCAAACAAAAACGTTCATTTCAACAGAATGTTTGTAGTATTTATAATCTGTATTTTGTTAAAAACATTTTGCATAAGTTTTGTCAATTTCAGTGATTTTTGGTTCTGTTCTAATGCATATAACAAAAACTTTGTTAATTTACCAATAAAATTGTTCAATTGATACAATATTGATTTATTAAACTGAAAATTATGTTTTGTTAATTAAGTCGAAAGTTTACTTAATTATTACAGGGGTTTCTATAAAGTTTTCGACTGGCCTGTCTGTTAGTTATTTGTGAGGTTAGAAGCCAGCTTCTTGTCAGAGAACTCAATCAAAGCCTATACTCCCATGGCCTCTGAATAAGGAGAAGAAATAAATGGAAGTGAAGTTCGACAAGAACCTATAAAAATAAAGGAAGTCGATGATCTTGTTGAACCCTATTAGGCATAGTTTGTTTTCCTTGCACTTAATTTTGGAGATTTTTTCTGCCAATTGAATTGGCCTAAAATAATGAGATCCGCAAGCATAATAAAACCACCAACGAATGCATTCGTTATCTTGTGCGTTATAAGTTATAACTTCCACTTACAGTTGCAAGCCACAAGCAGAATTTATACCCATTTTAGAGTTTGAAATGCTATATGCTCCAACACAAGTCTGTAAGTGCTTGAATTGAATAAATAACGAAATGGTGTAGGGCTTTTAAAATCATTAAAGGCGTACACAATGTTAAACTAAGACAAGTGCCGCTTAATGGATTTCCCTGAAAGTAAATAAACTTAAAGCCTCTGTCAGTCGTTCAATCAGCTATATGCTTCAACCCACTAAACCGAATTTAATTTTTTAACGAGTTTTCGGAAAACATTTCCCATTGGATGTGGGATGGTAGTCCTTTTTCTTTCTACATACATAACCCCATAAAAACAGGTGCACATTACTGATGACATTAATAATAAATTAATCAACCTTCCCAGCACGGTCGCCCCTGACTTTTGGTTAGCGAAAGAGAAAAATTTAAATATTCCCACATAATTGGATTAAATTACATTATACCCGTAGTCATCCATTAGTTAGGAACAGAAAGTAAAAACAAACCATAAAGAAAGAGACATCCTTTTGGAGGGAAGACGTCCTAAAAGTACAATTGATTGATTAATTTATGCGTCCCTAAAAATGAACCGTTCAAAATTGACGTCATCCACAGAGGTATGAACTCAACACTTCATACACACAATGGCAGACTCAATTACATGCGAATGGAATGCGGGACGCATATCCTACTTAAGGATTCTATTAAATTTATTGTCACTCCGAACCCCAGCTTTTGCGAAATAAAACATTTTCGAATATTCCAGCGCGTGTTGAATGATGATGATTGAGATGATGCTGATGAGGGCACACGAGCTCTACGAGAGCATCCTCGAAGGACACTTCAATATACTAATAATAATGAAGAAGACTTCTAGCACCCCGCTCTGGTAACCCACATTTATCATTTGCCGATGTGGAAAGCAATTAAAAATCATCCCATCACTCCTCTTATTTGTATTGAAATTATGTTGGATCATTTGTGGGGAATATTTAATTCAAAGGATATCTGATAAGTCTTAAAGACTGTGCCGTAGAGCGAGGGCAATCAATTGATTGGCACCGGCTTTTGTTTGTTGCTTTCAGCCAGCAAAGTGTCCTCGAAAATGTGCCAAGCTTTCTAGAAGATAATCGGTTAGCAAAGCACTTGTCGCTCGTTGGAAAAATTGACTGATTGAAACAATCCATCAATTTGAGGCACATATTAGAACAGTGAGAGAGTCACGCTAGTTGGCATTCGACGGGATGAAATTGTTCTTTGTTGAATTTTTATCCGCGTTTGTCACTGTTCACACTTCGAACCTACATCGGAATTTTTAGAAATTGCTGTTAAATTAACAAAAATGTACACATATCGAGGAGACCTGCGACTCAGTCGGGCAATTTTTTTTAAATAGCTAGGCGGTCCTTGGAAATGTGCTAGAAACTTGTGCTTGGTTTGAAGACAATACCCTCAAAAGTAGATATGTACACGAAAATTTTCTATTATTCCTGTAACTTAAGATTTAAAAAAAATTCCTCAGTTGTTCACAACCATGACTGCCACTTAATAACTTTTGCCACCCTCGCATCATCCCCTTTAACATTTTTAAACATCGAGGTGCAAAATATATGATTTCCTTTTTGCTTTTGACATCCTTCTGCCAAAATTAGATACGGCATACCTGACGGTCTATTAGGCGAAATGACATCAGCGCCCCTTGGCCTCCTATCATCAATCAATCGATTTGTCATTTATTTCCCTGCTCTCTTATACCTCATTCCAGACATTATATCCAGCTTGTGATCTCTTAGCATGGACATCATACATTTCCTTTCATTCTGTTCATCGACGACATCCGGTGTAAATTGATTCCAATAATTTAAGGTATGGTCGAACAGAAACCTTACTGATTGGTGCCGGCTCCAATCTATACTGCTTTTGCTAAAGAACTACCACCCATCCCACATCCACCCAAACGGAAATGATAGTTCAATGGAAAATATTACTCTGTTGACAATGACAAACAAAACGAAAAAAATAGAGATATATTAGAATCAAAAAGGAGAAACATGTTGTCAGGACGATACTGACTATATTAGCAGTGGTATATTTTTACTGCGCTGCCTTCTCTTGGTCCTTTGCAAGCAATGTGTCGATGATATAATTTGTTGGGGTATTTTTGTTTTATATTTATTTCTGCGGGCATTTCTGTCACCTAGTTCCGAAGTCCAGCGGGATTTTAATGTTGCCCCATTCAAGGAAATAGATTTTTTTTTTATTTGGTTTATCAGTGCAGAAGTGAAATGAAACTTTACAGCGTGTCTTTGGAACTATGCGGGGATAGCCATGCTAAAAAAGCAACATAAATCTTATTATAAGGAATATTGCTGTCGATGGTGACATCATGAGCTGTAATTATTTTCTACTGCTTAAAGTCGATACTAAACGGAAAATTAAGGAAACAATTTAGTAGAAGGATATACCTACACTTGGAAACATTTCAGCTTCTATTCATTTTTTAGTACTTCTTTCCCAATATGCCATCCACTCACAGACTTGGGTCTATCTTTTCTGCATTAAAGCTCGCCTGTGAAATCAACCATTGGTGAGTTTTTTTCACACTCCTTCCCACGTATTTCAGTTGGTGTCAAGTCAGCGGCTTGAATAGCGCATTGCATGTAAAGGGTGGGCCATCTAGTGATTTATTTTTAAACCAAAGCTTATTTTGACACTGACAGCTGTTTCCGCTCGAAATTGAAGGATGACCATCCCCTTCATTATCGTTTCGCAGTTTAATAAATGGGAATGTTTGCTCTTGCCATAAGACATTGGGCCTTACTAATAATCATTTTTAACCTTCACACTAAATATTTTGTAGGTCACAATATGCAATTTTGTATGGAAAATTATGCCATTGTGCGTTTGATAAATTTAGCCTGGACACTAAAAATGATTATTAGTACGGCGGATTGAAAATATTTAATTTTGTTCATTTTATTTTATTTTTAAAAAGAAACTTGTATTTGGCCCACCCTGTATATAGACAGCAGAGTTATAGGCATTGAATGTTTTAGCCCATACATTCGATCGATAAAGATAAATAACTAAATAAATACAAAAAAAAATTACCAGCAGTTTATCCCAGGATGTTCATTCACTTTTGATAGAGTCAATACTCTTGAATATGTACCGAAAAGGGCTAGGGTAGTAAGAGTCTTACATAATTCCTTATGTTCTTTGATAAAGGGCTTTACTGCTTGGAAACTGTCTTAGTCGAAGAAGAAACAGCGACTGGCAACAATGATTTATTGCTTAATCTAACTGGAGAGATTATTTGGCAAGGTTACATTCGAACACAGCTAAAGCCGTTCTCCATAATCGCGAAAAAACCTATGAATGACACATATTGTGTTAAAAATTCCGCCGCAAGTGTTTTGCATTTGCAGATACGTAGAATAATATAACTATGTGAGATGCCATACATTTTGGTGTTCACAAGGTATCAAATTTTACAACTAAAACGAGAAATTGTGCAAGTATCTTAAGCTTGTATTTTTTTTTTTTTTTTTCCTAATACACTTTAAAGATCTTTCTCCATAGTTCGCTTTGTTTCAGTCCACAGTGTCATCCAGTACAATTATTTAACAAAAACGGGTCTCAATGCTTTTTCTGCGCCATTCAATTCATGGATCCCAAAACGACTTAAGAGGGCGTTGTTAAGGGTGTCTCAATATGTTGCGTCATTCGTGCGGTAAAATGCTAAATGTTGACAGTTCAGGGTTATTCAAAATAGAGCGCTGTGTTTTTATTACTGAGCAATATTTTTAAAAATCAGCTATAGTTCGCATTTTTCGTCTCTAAAACAAGGCTCTTTTTCATTGCGATGGCTTCATTAATTCGAAAATTTCGGAACTCTGGGTTCAGGAAGTCATCGAATTATGGTTTTGAAGTTAATCCGCGATACTAATAATCATTTTTATTGTCCAGGCTAAATTTATCGAACTCACAATGGCACAATTTCCTATACAAAATTGCATATTGTGACCAAAAAAAAATTTTGTGTGAAGATTAAAAATGATTTTTAGTAAGACTCGATGACTTATGTCAACAACCACAAACCTTCACACTATAAACGAACGAATTGAGTGCTATATCAATGAAGTTCAACCATCCAATCCAATCCAATGAATATTTTTGTTAAACGGTGAATTAAAACTTTGACAAAATACGTAGTTCGTATTTGCAGAGCTGTAGAGTCCATGTGCTTGATATGCTCTTCCATACTGTAACAGTGTAACCGATATACCTTATGATTCAATAGATAATTTGCAATCCCCTGTCTACTATTTAAGTTGCTTTTTGCCTGCGATTTGTCACACCCCAGGCATCTATTTTAGCTCCATCGTACAGTGTAAAAAAATAGCTCCTTTTGAAAAAATTGCACACAATCCTCAACAGTCTTCCCATTTGTTGTGACAGACCCAAAAATAAATTAGATTGGTTTTGGCTTGCTAACTATCCAAGGAGGACTTTCTTTCTGGTTTTCCCAAAAATCAATTATTACCTTCAACCACTTCACCTAAAAAGATTTATTAAAGTAGAACATTGCTGCAACATGAGAGGAACAGCCAACGCCCAAGCCACTGCATCGTACAACTTTCGAGGAATAAATTTCACAAGAAGTAGGAAATAATAATAAATACATCCAGCATGCGATGCTAAATCTAAGTCAAGGATACAAATTTACATCAATTTAAAGAAAGCACGGAAGTACTCGAACTACATACCATACGCTCGGTATCTTTAACAGACGACAGTGATGCTGTACCAAATTCTACGGAATTTACCACGCCTCAGAATGCTTAAAGGCTAACGTACAGTTTTGTGGGTCGGTATTGATTTAACGTCTTTTTTTATTCTCATACACATATAATATAGGTAGCTAGCGACAAGGAGCAGTGATTCCAGTGACTTACCAAGGATATGCCTTTGGATATGCAAGATGTAAAGAAGCATAACCACCCTGGGTGGGTGGAAACCACCCATCTCGTGTGGCCATGAATACGATTAAGTAATCCGTCTCAACTGAACTGTAACACTTTACAAGCATGCACGAAGACGACAAAGAAGAATACACTTAACATATTTCCATGACGTCCTTTTAAAGGAAAATATTTACAACTCACACATGTCCGACCGACCGACCTCACCTTGACTGAGGAGAAGCGCAATGAATATTGGAATTGAATGGTGGAGCTTCTGCGGGCGGCGGGGTGGAATATACGAGTAGGTTGGTATACCTACCTCACTTGAGGGTGTGCGGTGCATGTGTGTCAACTGTCTGTGGAGTATCCGTTCTAATGAAAACATCATTTTCTTTTCATACGTAGCCCTCTTTCCTTCGTCCTGTCAAATTGAATTTATACCCGCACACGCAGAAGTAGTGTACCCTGTACCCACCTCCCATCATTGAGTGTAAAATGCATTGTGCAGTCTTACACTTTGACAGGAAATGTACCACGAGCTTACAGGTGAACAGTACTTTTGTTGTTCTACGATGTAAACTCGACTGTCAAATGTTGAGCACATACAACTACCGTTATATTAATCATGATGGATGATAGTTCCTGGCATCGAACCACATTTTGTATTGAGCGGTCTCGGTGAATGGCGGTAAAGGGGGACTTGCCTCACAGGCGTTTGGATATTCAAAAGGCGTTCAAGATTGGCGGAGGTTTTTTTTTCCCCCACATAACAATGCATATTGGAATGTCGAAGATTTTATTCTGGCGAAACCTTAATTGAATAACGTGCACTTGAGCTGATGCACAATTCAGCCAGTACTGTGTGGGAGCTGGGAGCATTTGAATTTAAAGTGTGTTAGCGATATTCCGAGCAGATTTATGAAGAGATGCACAGTACACAAAGGGTTGTACCTGGCCTGGCGACAAGGAACTCAATTTGATATATGAAGCCAAGCAGGAGACGTTGAATTATCAAAGATTTACCAGCATCAGTTACCTGACTTACCCGGAGGAAGCTTATTAACTTTACGGCGGCGGTATGAGCTTTTGAAAATGGATCATCTGCATATGAGTTGCACACGTGCGAGTAGAGACAAAACAGCGGAGGGAAGTTTTTCAATTTCTCATTGAAAATATCGAATTTCAACAGATGATTCTACGTGATTTATTCAAAAAGAAATATAAAGAGAGCCGATTGTTTCTTTAGTTGAGCTACTTCTTAATCAGATATTTTCCTTGCATAAAAACAGGAGGCAACAAAGGAGATCCTGTTTTTAGAATGTTTGTCTGTTGCACAATCGGATGGTATTTGACTTTTCCATGAAACTACTTCTAAAAATGTCTTTAGCCTTATTTTTCTTCTTCTTTTAAATCATTAAGAGAAGACTAGATGACATATATGGATATATGTCATGGGTCTATGTGACATATGACTATAAGACATATGACAATCTGGCAACCTCAGCTTCCAACTCTACCTCCAATTCATCAATAGTGTTCATCTCAATTTCACTCTCAAACCCAGCATTATGTACATTCTAAATAGACAAAACTGGTAAATTAAAAAAAAAATAACAAAAACACTCTTTTCAATATTCTCTACTTCGAGTATTGTCGGGCCTAGGGTATAAGTCGTTAAATCGGAAGTGTCTTTAACTTCACCCAAATGACTTAATTCTTCCTGTTGTACAGTTTGATGATTAATGCAATTTTCAGACTCCTAAAGGGAAAAATTTAATTTTACTGTAGTATTCAAAAAATTAACCCATAGAGCAAAAAAGTGGTAAGAAAATACGAGTACCTTGTTAGCATTTTTCTTTATGCTTTCGACAAAATTTTGTATTGATATTGATTTTGCACACTAAAAAATAAGACTTTGTAAATCAACATTTCCTTGTAGACTTATTGAACATTCTCTTCAATAATATCTTTCTTTCTTCTCAAAATAGCTAAACCGCAAGAATTTTCCATTTTATTAATTTTATAATGTAACCACGACCAACTCACAAAATATTTCACAATACTTTCAGAAAATAACTCTTGGTATAATGAAAAGTCCCGCCAAATTTTGACATATCGCTTTCTTCGATTGAAAAAAAAATATTTTTTTTTGCCGCTTGTCGCTCTTTAGCATAGAAAGTTTAAGGAGAAAGGGAGAAATATTTTGTTTTATCGCTGTATTGCATTCGAAGAATTAAACAAATTTTTGCACTTGGAAAATTTTAATATTTGAAGGGAATATTTCGTAATATCGGTTTTTTGTGCAGGTTTTTAATTTAAAACAATAAAAATAAACTCGGTTTTAGAGTCATTTTGGATTGCGTCGGTATTACTCTGGAATCATGTCACTTTTGGGGTGAAAAATAGTGTAACATTTCGTGCTAGCTCAGTTTTGCATTGAAAAATGCGAGCTACGTCGAAACTTATAATAGGCGTTTTTTATTTTACTCATATGATCTATATAGATCATTGATTTCCACGGTTTACAACAATAGTACGTGATCCAACTGTTGTTGTAAGCCATGGAAATCCATGATCTATATAGATCATTTGAGCATAATAAAAAAGGACTAATACTGGGAATTTTTGATTATTGGCCATATCTTAGCTACTTTTTTGAGCATGAGAATGTCAAGCCCCTTAAATTAAAGGTTTCTGTGAACACTTCCTCATCATTAACTCAAAGATCACATTTTTTGACTTATCGCTCTTTTGCACTCAGGGTGCGGGCTATATGACATGTGACTACATTAACAACGAAAAGGCTCCACTTGTGCTTTATGGAAATTTGGTTGTTTGTCAATTTTTCGAAATACAGGCTCATGTCCCTTGTCCAGAATTTTTGGAGTATAAGGAATCGAAAAATCGCCCAAATGAAGACTCAAGCCTTTATATACATTTTGGTCAAATGGGTCACACATTTAAATACTTGAGCTAGGTAGCGCTTGTGAATTATTTACAAAAAATGCAATTTGGGAGCCAGGTTATCTCTGAAGGAAAATGTTTATTAAATGCTGATGCCCGTCGCACGTCGGCGCAGTGGCTTAGTGGTTAGTGTGTTGGACTACTAAGCGAAGGGTCCCCAGGTTCGAATCTAAAAAAAAACCCAAAAATTCCAACTTAAGTTTTTTTTTCCACTGTGCCACCTCTCGTGAACGTCTGGCAAACATTTGGGAGTATAAGAGCTTCTCAATTGGCCGTTTGGACTCGGCATAAAATTGTAGATCCCTTGAAAAATTAAAAACTCACACAAGACGAATGGTTGCGAGAAACTAGGCCTAGGGACCCTATTGACTTGTTGCGGCAACAATATTTTTTTTTCGCTTATCGATGATTGCAACCCTGTTTTCAGATTTTTTTTGAATCCATTAAACTGTTCTAAAGTCAAGTTTACACAGGTGCCTTACAAAAACTTCCAAACTCGGTAAACTTACAGAGCCCAATCCACACAATAGAAGTCATTCAATGGAGATTACCTTTTCAAATGTGTTTACTTTTCTTTTACCATTGTTCCGCATACCTATGTCCAGCCTGTCATTACACCCAAGCTCGTATTAACAGTTCAATCCAAGAACAAACTTCCTCCTGCTCCGGCCGTGTCGCATTCATTCAAGAGCAAAGCAAGTATTCACTGGTCCTTTCATAGATCTTTGCACATTGTTCAGAAAAAAAAATGGAAAAAGAAGAATAAAGAAAACAATTCAAACTTCATCGCCTCTCACTTTACTACACCCAGGATAGCAATTATTCACATTGGCTCCGCGATTTCTATACACATTCATACTATCCAAACCATCCTTGGTTAGGATTGTGTACATTTTCCATCGGACTAGCTATGTACTCGTTGCAAAACTATTTATCTTTTCCAACGGACGACGGTAACATCCCCCCAGCCACGTCAGCAACAGAAACTAGAAATGAGAACAGAGAGGGAGACCTAGAAAAATGCCATTTTCCAATTTCCCTTAATAATACTTCTTTTTGCCCAGTCCTTCCGCCCCATCACCGTCACCACTACCACAGTAGTTCTTTTCTGCGTCAAAACTTTATTCAATAAATTTTCCTCCCTGTGGAAATGCAAACACAACCATAATTCTTTGGTGAACATAAAGCTGTGTATACTGAGAGTTTTATAGCAATATCTACCTAACCGGGGTGGTATACACGACGAGGATGACCGACGGAACGGACCAGTCCTGCTCCTGAGTTAGTATGCGGACATCTTTCTCCCAGGTCGCTTCAAATGCAATCGGAAAACGTAAAACGAGCGATCTGTAGAAGGGTTGCAAATAAAATCAGCTATAGGCGGTTCAGAGACCGTTGGTCGCCCCAATCCAAAATGGCAGTAATTTGGATCGCGTTCCTTTTGGTCAAACGTCAAAACCATTCATCATAGTCTTTCGACAGACTGACCCATTGTATATTTATGAAGTGAGCTCTGTGGCGCATGCTATTCAATCGAAAAAGGATGCTAGGAATATTTAATCCAAGTCCCAGAAGATCCCTGTATGCATTGCGACCAAATAAAAGCCACCACTTTCAAGGGACGTAATCTATAATTCAGACGAGAATTGTATATTGGCAATGTCCTCGCATCGCAGTGGACCCGCCGGTCGGCCGCATAAATAACGTTAATTTAGAATGCTTGCTTCGGCGAAAAGCAATTTTTAGAGGGGTGGCTCTTTAATTAACACCGAACAAAATGCCGATGAAATACTTAATTGGAAAATTGATTTTTCGTAAAATATAAGAGCGTACACACGGATCCGACGCCTGTACACCTTTATGCGCGTATTATTCCCTGCCAGCCGAATGAAGCCCAGCACGGGGGTATGATGCTGGTGCTTCTTTTATTTTAAAATGGGGGCGGCATTGAAAAAATATGTAGCACAGCCTCTCGAAAAACAAAGGTACTGTGTAACGCGAAAATAGGAAACGCAATTAAAGTCAATTTTCAATGTAATCAAAAAGGATAACGAAGACAAAAAAAAAATCCTGTATAATATTTCATGCGAACAATTACGTGAATATTACTTTGGCGTACTCAGCTTTTTTGTAGGACTCCTATCGAGGGGACGCCCATTGATGATGAAGGACTTATGATAAAAGATCCTCGTAGGACTTTTTCCCGTTCGTTTCATTGTTTTTATATTTGTTAATTGCAAGAAATGGCTTTTTATTGTTTAAAATAAAGTGGAGGCGTGCGCATACTTGAGGGACGTTTTTTGTTTGTCAGTAAATTTTTTTCAATGGCATTTCTTGTCGATTAGCACTGCGGAGGCGGCCCATCGCCCATATGGCGTCGAGGGAAGATTCCCGAAGCTAACGAGGCATGTGTTGTTATTTAATTGGTATAAGAAATTTCTAAATTTCCTCCATTGTCCGTTGGAATTTCTCCAAACGCCGGCCATCCATCCCGACAAAGTAGAAGGAGTCCCTTATTGAGGAACACGAAAAGAATTTCAAGATCAAATCAAGAAAAATAAGCGCAGAATCACGAAAAGTTCGTCTAGTTTTAGAGCTTAGCTAAGGATTGACTTATTCACGACTTTTTACTCGCAATTCTAGATATTGTACGAAGTGAAGATATTCACCCTCAAAAGTCGTGAATCAAAACTTTTCATTGTCAATAATGCGATCAAACGAGAAATATATATTGCCATAACCGATCGCAGTTTGACACAAATAGTTATCAATTTGATATTACGTGGATTGTAAATTGCAAAAAAAATTCGTAAATTACCACTTTTCTGTTGTAAATTACGATTTCCTCCCTCAGAAAATTAAAACCATTTAGTCTTGAATTGCAACTCAATAGTGTTGATTTGCGAACTAACAGGGGCAGATTTACTACTTCAGTAGTTGCAATTTACAAATTCTTAGTCGTAAACTGAAACTTATTTTTATACCCTCCACAGGAAAGTATATTCATTTTGTCATTACATTTGTAGCGCCAAGAAGGAGTCCTCATAAAGTATATATATTCTGAATCAGGATCACATTCTAAATCGATTTAGCCATGTCCGTCTGTCTGTCTGTCTGTCCGTCTGTCTGTCTGTCTGTCCGTCTGTGTGTCTGAAAGCACGATAGCGCCCAAAGGAATTGACATAGGCGAATGAAATTTGGTGAAAGGACTTTTTTTATCGTCGTCAGGTTGGTATTAAAAATGGGCTATATCGGTCAATTAGTTCTGGTACCTCCCATACAAAATCAATATTAGACCCATGTGTCTCTCTGTCTGTTGTTCAATGTAATTACGTACTACCTCAAATTCCTAAAACTTTGCATGACTTGTATGCAGTGGAGGGTATCAAAGCATCGGCCAGGCCGATGATAACACTTTTACTTGTTATTGTTATTTTGGAAATTAACGATTCTCGAGTGGTGATTTGAGCCATCACCGTATTAAATTGAAAATGTTTTATCATGAAATTAGAATAATTTATTATCAATTTGCAACTTATATTTTATGATTTAAAAACAAAATTGATAGTTTTACTATTTAGGTTAATTTCGAATACATATTTAGAGTCATATTTTATAATTATTCTTTTTCCTCCTGATATACATGAGAGTCATACGACGCCACATCGTCCGGAGACAACGGGATTTGTCTGGGGTGGTTTTTCTGTCTATGCTGAAATTTAAAATACAAAAAAAAATATTTAGATGAACTCGACATTGATACGAACCTTAACAATTCCTTTCGATTACATAATTTAGAATCCATTCCAATTTAGACTTCTTTTCTAATAGCGAGATGTAAATTCTGAAAAAAAAAATACAGATTTATATGCATTATTCAATAGGAACTTACAAAATATATTCCAGAATGCTTTATAATTAGAAGTACACAACCTATCAATACGAACTAGCTATACTTAAACAACTTTAACCCGACTGCTTTAAACAAATATTGAATACCGACTGCCTGTCTCTGCAACGACGAGCAACGTGCACAGTGAAGATTTGGCTTCATTTGCAGCTGTCTAGCAATACCACATACATACAATCATTCATAAAAAGAAAGGACTTAAAAGAATTTCGATAGTTACATTGACTTTGGACTGTGCATACAAAAATTCCACACATTAGGTAAAATATTTTGTAATTTACGATTTCTCTACGTCAATTTATGATTGCAATTCACATGTGTTAAATTATTATAAGATTTTTTTTTTCATTGTTGGTAAATCAAAAATAACCAGACCAATGTTTTTATTAAACTATTAAAACTAATGTTTATATTATTTAATTGAGGGTTACCTTTTTTTTGATGATGATAGGAATTTTTATTTTTATTTCTACTACTTTAGTAGCAAATCACTACAAATAAAAGAAGCTCGAATTGATACTTCTAATCGTTAATTTCAACAAACAGAATTTTGTGTTCTCCGCCATTTTCAATGTCAAATTACGAATTTTTGTATTAATCCATGAAAACTTCGTTGTGATTTGCGAGAAATATATAATTCGTAAATTGCAACTCAAAATTTTGCAAATGGGTGAACAAACCGCTTAAATCGGTTAAAAAAAAAAACATTAAGAAGCATGTATTTTTTATGTGCAATCAATTATTTTTCATATATGGATCCGTTATTTTCATTTACAAAAATCGTCGCTTCTTTTTTTCTTATATCAGTTCTTTTGTATAAGAAATTTTTTTTTTATACGTGTTTGCATATAAAAACAATTCGGATATAAGAAACATTTTTTTCGGACTCTAGAGGTTTCTTATAAACGTGGTGGACACTGGACAGTGTCCGTTATATAATAATGACATCAACATTTCTGTTGTCCCTTTTACTTGCGAGCCCAACTAGTGATTCAACCCTGTCTAAGGTCTTTCCATGAGCTTTGGCTGGGTCAATATGAAATTTTCTGTCAGTAAATTTCCCACTAAATCCGCTTCAATGTTGGCGACAAATGCTCCGAATTTTTGTCACGTGTTAAGGTGTTCTACAGAGCTCTGTCGTAAGTCCATTATTTTTTGTAAAGGCGTCAGTAACTGTGTTTTGTCTTAAATCCATCAAAATATCAATCCATTAATATTTTTGACAAGACTTTTGAACTTTTTTCTGAACTGTATGATTTAATCTTATTTTTATTTTGAGTAGAGTAACAGGAATCAGGGAAATGTAGACAATTTTTTTAGCAACATCAACATAACCTCGGGGTAGAAAACATGCAACAAAAACAACAATTTTGTTTTTTTCGTACTGACCAAAGAGTCAAGTCCCTGTGATTGAAGCATCATTGGCTTTGTTAATGGGAAGGCTTCAATTTAGCCAAAGATTGTCTCTAAAAAAACTTAAGGCCTTCCGCACATGATATGCTTGAAATTAAATTGTTCCTTCACCGCCAATTTAGTCCAAACAAACAAGCAGTCACCACCCCTTATTTATCATTTTGCCAGACAAGAAGTATCATTTAAACAAATTTAAAAGTAGTAACTGCCCAGCACATCTTAATCTGTTTTTTTACCGCGTGCGCAACCTTTGTCGGAGACTTGTAAACGACCAATTTTTGCAACGTATTTTGTGCCCTTTTGTGCTGCATTGTGGGGGTTAACCTGAACGGGATTTTTCAACCCCAGATGGTTGTTTTCTTTCAACTTATTTGCTAAAACCAGAAGGTACTTTCATTCTCAAATTTTCTTTCTTTTATGATTATACAATGTAAAAGTGTTGAACAAAGTATTATGGAGATCCAAGGATCTGCTCTTGCAAATGATTCTGAGAAATATTTGCTGATTGTTTATTATAGGAACCCTCATCTCGAGCTTTTGTAATAAAAGATGCAAACAAATTTAATAAATTGAATGTAAGCTTATACCTCTTTTCGAATAAGGTTCTGGACCGTAAGTAATTTTACGGTAAAAGTTTTACTCAATCACATCCAGAAAGTCAAGTCATTTAAATAAAACAAACGGATGAGAATTTAGAATTTTAATGTAATTAAGTGGAGATGGGTACAAAACGATTTACCACATTCGACTAAGTTCCCTGACAAGGAAAGTATCCCACCGAAGGGACCCGGAAGCAGTGGCGTTACCACCGACGGGGTTGGAGTTGAATAAATTGGGTTACGCAATGCATGGGGAATTAAAAGAATAAAATTAATATGGCTACGTAGCAGTAATTGAAAATTATCTTCTGTCGAATAGTTTTAAAAAATGCGGTACCTAAACGAAGTTTCTGAGTAATTGATGCTTGGAAAAAAAATAAAACCATTCACTAAACATAGTGCGCGATACTAATAATCGGTTAGAGTCCAGACTAAATTATACAAACTCACAATGATGAAATTTTTCATACAAAATTATCTATATGACATATACGCTGCAAGGTCGACTTTCAAAAAGTCCCAACCGATCGGTCACCAGTTGTATCGAAGGAGAAAGGAAACGGCTAAAGGATTCCGATCGAAATAAAACTATATTAAATTTTGGTTGGGAAAAAGAGCTTTGCTCATAAAAAACCCAAATATATTTTATCTGGCACACTATCTTTAGCACTGCTGGCTTGCTTGCGGGTTGATACAAGAATAATTTTAAGTCGTACGCGCAGTAGTATGAATACCTAAGTGTTACAATATTATATTGGTGTAAATTGAATATGTATATGTGATGTATGTTGGATGTATTTATAGGAAATACACTCGTAGGCATCGCATACGATACACCAGTAAAATTAAAATAAAAACAGTTTTTTAATAGAATTCACACTCGCTCTCTGTTGCGAAACACAAGATCCAGCTCAATTTATTTCAAATAAGTGTAGAAGCTAAAAGGTACCAATAAAGTGAAAGCACTGCTGGCTTTAATTAGTACTAAAAATCGTCGAATAGTAAATATCAAGGAGGATCAGAGTCAGTAGTCAGTCTTATAACACAGAATCCGGAATAAACAGAGGCCATACCGAAAGAAGATCTTGTCGGTTTTTTCTCACTGTGCGGTTATACAATACATTTCCGCAATTTAATTTAAGGCTGTATTAGTCATAATCCTAAAACGTATACCTTGTATACTAAGGCTGCTTAATTTCCAACATTAAGGTCACTTAAAATAATTGCTTAACTACTAATCAAGCCAAGCAAACATTTTTTTTTTGTTTCCCACTTAAATGGCCGCCAATTTCTTGTATCGATGATGCTGCTTGAAATTTCCTTAGCTTCTTAGCCACCACTAAATTCACCAAATCAAATTCACTTAGCAAACATCGATTTGGGAAGCGGACAGAAATCGATAAAACTTGACATCCTTAAAAGTCGAGGTCAGCGAACTCTAAACGCTGGGCGCACTGATCCAGAGAAAAGTAATGTTTTCAAATAAAACGATGATATTTTCCATAGTATAGGTCCGTAGAGGTAGCGACTACGAAAACAACCGCTCGCGGCAGCAAAATAAAACACCAAGTAGGCTCCAATCCTGACTATAGAAACAGGAAGAAAGTGAGCCGAATCTGTTTCGGGTCCATTAAGTCTAAATATCGGCTCCACGCAAACCCCATAAAAATTTATGATCACTCAATCTAAAACGGAGTTCTGGTGTATCTCCTATGTCTGCCTAGCATGGATAAGGGTGGATCAGCCCCCTATACACGCGCGCCATTATTGTGACTCTCACACTGGGTTGAAAATCTACACCATTGTGTGTCTCTGTAGCTCTAGCGGTGGCGTGGTGTGCAGCTCGTTCAAAGTATTATAAATTAATTTTAATGTCGGGGGAAATAAATTTAATCGAGAGCTTTTTAGATATATGTATGTCATCAGTGTGAGGGTGGGGGTTTTTTTTGTAAAAAATAAATCCTCCATAAGTATGAGGGATACGGATACAGCATGTGTGCAGGGTATATAAACGAATTTAGACGTAGAGGTTTCAGGAGATGAGTGATGGAAATTATTCCTTGCGTGGGGTGTAGAGTTGTCCACAGAGGACACACATCGCACATGTTGGGATTTGTACTCATAATGTATAACTCAAGGACGATATTTATCCCAAAATGAGGCTATGGGTGAATAGACCGATCCAGTTAGGGATTGGTTTATGTTTAGGTTGACCTAAATAAATTTACAAAAAAAAAAAAAAAAACTTGGCAAATATTTCCAGGCTTGCCGTTCAATCGCAGGGATCAATTTTAAATAAATAAAATAAATAAATAGTTGGCGCAACAGGTCTGCAGGGACCCTAGGCCTAGCTTCTCACAACCATTCGTCTGTGTGAGTTTCTCATTTTTGGGACGAATGGAAGGGATCTACAATTTTATGCCGGGTCCAAACGGCTAATTGAGAAGCTCCTTCATGACAGTTATACTCTCGGGTGTCTGTCAGACGTTCGCGAGAGGTGGCGCAGCGGAAAAAACCATAAGTTGGAATTTGGGTTTGGGTTTTTGCGGGATTCGAACCTGGGAATGGATATTCGGAAAAAAGGTGAAATTTGTTTTACATTTTAATGTAACACAATTTTGAGTCAAATCTATCCTAGAATCTATTACCTATGAGTGTATTTCAAGTTCAACATTTTTACGGCAGGATACCCGTCGGTAACCTTCTATCTGAAGCTAAATTTTGTTAAGAAAAATTGCCTCTAACAAAAATAACAACTTTGACAGTCACCGTGCGAAAAGGATCCGGGTTAGTTCACCAACACACACCCAACTACACGTCCTCTGCACAAAACTTATCTAAAACATGTTATCATTGTTCAAAACTCTGGCGCACGTACAACCCGCTGTTGTCTGACGCGTAAATAAAACACTCCCAACTGCTTTAAGGAAATTCAAGTTCTTTAATTGACAGTTACCGAGGGGATTACACGAAAAGTCTCAACTAGCCGAAACACCCTCTTTTATATTTTATTGTTATTGCTCAGTTATTACGAGCTATATAACCCGAAAGGATAATAACCCACGTACAGGGATTACCATTTAATTGGTGTACGAAACGGTATACTTTGGAAAATAGAGTCCCGGTTTCTCGTCTCACAAAAATATTAAATTAGGGACATTTTACAGAAGACGACTCCCAAAGGGCAGCATTACAAACTGAAATGACGCATGCTTTTAACCCCACTGTCAAATCAAAGGCATTTTGTCTGAACACCATAACTCATAAATTCACCCTCTTCAAGAAATCGCAATATCGTCTCCTTGAAGAGGGTGAGGCCAGGCAGAGGGGTGGCCCGAGCATTAGCTGAATTATTATTAGAGCGTCTGTGCTTTGCGAATGCTCTTGAAAAGCAGTGACTCGGGTGAGTACGACTCACACTTTATTTTGCAGGTAGTCCTTTTGCCACCTCAAAGCAAGCCCACGCACCGCAGTCGCTAGTTATAGTCAATTAAAGTCCTCCCCCTCTCTGACCAATTGAGACAGATTGCGAAAGTTGTGTGCATGCGAAAATGTTGTCACCTTCATGCAAAGCAACAAAGAAGGTCCTTCGAATTTATAACAAAAAAAAAACTTTCATCAAAACAAAGCAATCCCATGCAGAAGCAAAATAATTTTCAACGTTTATTTATACCTGCACTGCAACGTGGTAGTTTGGAGTTCCGTTGAACGGAAGGTTGCATCCGTCACACCTACCGCTTTTCAAAACGTGGGGGTGAAAATAAAAATAAAATCAACCCCCCCCCCCCTACTATTTCGAATGAAATTGGGTCAGGCGGAAGTCGACGCCAATCAGTGTAAGTGCTTTGTGCACACTTCCTTTCTTTGCTCTAACTGACTTCTGGAAACCCTCTCTAACTATACTCTCGGTTTGTGTGGGGTGGGTTGCGGAATATTCCACTTCTACGTTCTATTTTTTATTTTTGATATAGTGACTACAGGGCAAAGATGGGGTGGCACGAGATACATCTTTGGGTGTCTAAAGCAGGTTAACAGCTATTTATTTGTATATGTGGGGGTTGCCCTCACCCCTGTTTTTGCTGTCGCTGATGCGGGAGAGCATTTTCGTGTTTTCGGGCAAAGCGCGCCAGCAGACAATGCTATTGGGAACGCTTTTCGAGTCAAACTATTCCACTGGTAATGCCCTAAGTTGGAAAACCAGCAATAAGTGGTATGCCCTTTCAGGGAGTTAAGGAAGAGGGCAAACGAAAGTGCAGTTTGCTCTCTGAAATCACTTTCGAACAAAACTGAAATTTCGTTATGCTCTTTAAAGTTAAGACAGCTTAGGAAAAGGATGGTCGGTTATACGCATTCAATGTATTGATGTTTTGCAGCTTTTGTGCGAGGATTTGGTATTTTCTTTAATGGTTGTCAACGAATTTTGTTCACGTTTATGGAAGGTGGTTCGAAGTCATAAGATGAGCGTAGCTGCTCTTGGATGCCAATTACTATTGATCGATTTGATGCCATTTGGTAGTCTTCGTTTTGACTTGTAGCTTTTTGTACAACGGAAAGTTTTTTTTTCTGGCCAGCAACTTTATTTACATCATTTCCTAATTTTTCGAATTTATTTGAACGACCAGAAGTGGATATTTTGGACTCCAAAAAATATGTACGCACCCAAGCTGTTTATCGAAATGGCACGTTCTACATAAACAGCACTTATATGCCAGGCAGCGGTGCGTGTGCCCTTTTTAATTTTCTCCATTACGTAGTAAGAGAAGGATATTGTATTCGAACAAAATTTCCAACTCGAGATGTTAATCAATTCTGATATTACGATAATAGATGATCTCAAAAAAGTGGGTCACAAAATTCTGTCCGTCTGTCCGTCTGCCTGTCTGTATGTCCCGAGGCCTACATCTTAAGCGGCTTAACGGATTTCGTTCAAACTTCGGATTTAAAGTTTGGGGGCTAACAGTTCGGGCGGTTTTTTTTTGCATGGTAATCTCAGTATTAATGGTACTTCCCATACAAATTTTTCATTCCAGTTTGATTTGTTTGAAAACGGCTCTAACGATTTCAACAAAAAATGTTATTTAAGCTTGAGTAAGTGAGGTTAACATTACTGCATACTCAGTTTTCAGCTAAGAATTCGAAGAATAACGGTACTTTTGAAATTTTGACATATCTCGAAAACGGTCTATACGATTGTGACAAAAATTCATTTCGAAGATATCTGCTTACTTACTTAACGGGCTCCCGACCCGTGAAGAGTCTCTGCCTGAGACACTCTAGCCTTCCATCCTCTGCGATCCCGGGCACGCTGCTTCCAGTTATCCAGACCAAGCGCTCTGGCATCCGCGATGGCTTGGTCGAACCTGGCGGCTGGGATTCGAAGATCCTCTTAGCTGGAGCATTATTGTCCATTCGGTCGATGTGGCCGAGCCAATGTAGTCGGCGTATTTTGGCCTTTTGGACTACATCCACATCTTGGTACAGCTCATAGAGTTCGCGGTTGTATCTTCTCCTCCATTCGCCCTCCTCGCACACAGGACCAAAAATCCGCCGAAGAATTTTTCTTTCGAAGGAGCCCAGTATCAGCTCTCCCTTCCTGCTTATCGTCCAGCACTCGGCGCCATAAAGCAGAACTGGCAGGATAAGGGTTCTGTAAAGCATGCATTTTGTCCTTCGGGTTAGGAGTTTTGAACCCAATTGTTTTGCCAAACCGAAGTAGCAGCGGTTTCCTAGGGTAATTTTCGAAGATATCTCATATGGTCATTTCTAACTTAATGACAAGCTCAGTTTTTCTCTGTATTATTGCAAAATGAATTTTTGAAAAATGTAATTTTTTAAAAATGTAAATTTGGACCAAAATTCAAACTTAGAATAAAATTTACGTTCCCAATATTATTGCGTCTTAAATTTTCAATTCGAATCACCGAAAACGTTAATTTTAAAAACTGCTCAAATCTGGAAAACCCAATTTTCGATTTTGATGAAAATTTAAAAACCAAGTAATGCTTACATCCCGAATAATAACTTGTACTCGGCTTTCAGCTAAATAGTTAAGCAATAGTATTTTTCAAACTAAACATTGCAATATTTTGTAGGTTACAAAAATCAAAAGATTTCGATAAAAATACATATTAAATATAATATAACTATTCTAAATACGATCCCGTACTTAGTTTTTCTAAAAAAAAATCGAATAAATCAATTTCTTAAATATTTGTCAAAAATTACTACCCAAATTCCGATCACATATTTTCGGTATAATTTTAAAATAATAAGAATGCCCCAACTTCCAACGAAAATCCAATAACAGCTACGTAAAACTTCTTTTTAGCAAATATTACCAACTTGTTAAGTATCGTTAAAAATTATAAATGAGCAAATCTGCTTCAGATATTAAACATTTTTTTCCTCATTGGCCCTCATTATTCCATACACTAATTACCTGCGTCTAGATAACTAAATGAATCTTCAACACCTCAGAAATGCATTCTCCCTAATCGCTTTCAAGCGAATTGTTCATCTCTAAGTATTTCCCAATTCAACCTCCATTGATTAACATTTCTCAATAAGGGAATTTCCGAGAGATAATCCACTTAAATATCTCTACCGGGCAAACATGTTCAAGTATTGGAGGCCTATCACACATATAAGATATCTTTTCGATGAATTGTTATCCAATTTAACCTCAGCTTATGCGCTCAATCCTTTTGATCCCGTTTTCATCCATTTTCCTGACCGTATTTGCCATGATAAAGGGCCCGAACCAAACAATAAGCTTCTAAGCAATTGCAGATTAAACATTAATTACCGATGCTTACACAAGGATGAGCATAAATATGCAATGTTCCGGATAAACAGGGTCAGGAGGTTGAACTTCTTTCCCAACCCTGCATCGTATATCGAACGAATACACACAAAACAGATGGGAAATTTATGCATGCTCACATCTGCAGTGGACCATCTTACATTTAGCACGGTTTGATGACTGCAAACTCGCACACACCCCATTGCTAAATAAAATTTTAATTCTCCAATAAAATCCTCGTTAACTAAATTTGAGTTGCGCCAGAGTGTAGGCCATTGTCGTTGTCATCGTGGAATCTGCTGTAGTGTGCCTCTGTCACAACATCAGAGTCGGACGTCATCAGGCATTCGTATTTCGTTGCCACTAAGCTGTGCTGATGCCGCCAATATGACCCCGCGAGGACACGAAATGGAAATTTTGCAAAATTCATTTCACAAAGGAGGAGCGCGCAAAATGATGAAATAAGGTCAGCATCAGTACCACTGCTGCCATCACAGTAATGAGAAATGCAAAGTTGGTTGGCGCATTTATTAGGAAAGCGCTAGAGTCTCTTCTCTCTCCGCCCAAGCCCACCATATGCAGTTGCAGTAACAGTAATATCTAATGAGGAACTCTTGTGAAGTGTGGTTGCGTTGTCAAACATTCACGCGAATAAAATATTTGGCTCTCGGGAGGGTTCCGAAAATATAGAATCGCATTTATCGGTCTCGGTCGCCGATGGTTTTTGTAAATGCATTTGGGTGCAATGAAAGGCTTTGGTTTGGGGCGTACTGCATGAATTGTGTGACTCTGCGGCATTGGTCGCACGGATGCGATTTACATCCGATTGTTTGCTTTTTAATTATGCTGGATAAATTTTGCATTATACACAAAGAGTAGGTACTTATGAGGAACTTAAAGGCGAGTTGTACCTATAGGCACAACATGAAGAAGTGTGCGGTGATGGACAGGTAAAGGATTGTCTTATACAGTGGTAACTCAAAAGAAAAGGTTCCTCTAAATGACTTTTAAGGAATGCTTCATTTTATTTCTCCCAATCATGCCAGTGTTTGTTGTGGTAAATTGTTTTAACCCGGAGTCCGATTTATCCTCCCAAGTGCCAGAATTGCATCATCTCCTGACGTACTTTTTATTACGTAGAACAAACTAATATTTTCAGGCTTTTAACGTCAGTAGCTAAAAGAGTTTTATTTAATACTGAATAGAGTACATCTATTTCTACCGATTCAAACACATTTTTTCTTTGCACATAATTCGAGAGCCAATATTTCACTTGCTGATTTATTGAATTTTCTAAAAACTTTATCAAGCGAAACATATTTTAGGTCAATCAGCACACATGAAGTTAGAAAATTGTCCAACGCCTTTATTTGTCACTTTGAAAAAAAAAAAAAAAAGAATAACTCTCATATGTAAGCGCAATCAAAAGTTCTCTGTGATTTAAAAGCGCTTTCCAGGTCACTGATAAAGAATTGTCAAATTCCCCAAGGAAAGAGGTGAAAATTTAGGCGCGCAATACATTTAGCAGCATCCAAAAATATTATGAAAGCAAACATTTTTTTAAATTATCACTTTAAAGTTCATCAAGATAGGTAGAACTTTTGGCACCAGAGTTATTTTTGAGAAGCATTCGTCGAAAAAATTTACTTGCTGACACCCTGTTTTTGTAGTTAAAATAAAATAACACAATTATGTAGCGGAAAATAACAAAAGTTGCAAAAAGAAACTTCCAAGCTGAACACAACCAAAACGCTGAAAGCATGAAACAGAACTACAACAAAAAGTTCTGGGACCCTGATTGGATTTACTTTGAAAATATTCGCAGAACAAAATAATAAGTTTAACACTCTTCGATTGTTGAAATTTGTATTTAAGTCCCAATTACATAATTTTGAAAGAAAATACTCCCTCCAGGGAAATACGTGTCTAATTAAATGATCCAATTAAGCAAGAAACGAGAGCTGGAGATGTTTGCATCTCAAAAGATTTGAAGAATTTCTGTTTCCATTTTTAATTAATACCATAGATAAATGAGAAAAGTGCAAACAAAAAACTCCCAGTTAATTATAATGCTTGAGGATAGCAACTCTCCCCCGTTTATTTTATTTTCGCACCGAGTGAAGGTTAAAATTAATTAATATGCAGGCTGTGGATTACATTAATTTTAATTTGCATATAACTTCTGCCAAAGATTCAAACCGCGATGCTAATAATCATTTTTAGTGTTCAGGCTAGAGTCTTCGAACTCACAATTACGAAATTTTCCACACAAAATTGGATATTGTGACCGACAAAATATTTAGTGGGAGGGTTAAAAATGATTATTAGGGCCCACAGTGGACACTCGTAGTTTGAAACAAATATAGAGAAACCAAATGCATACGATGTGAATACAAGTCGTCTTATCTGGACAGACAATAAACTTCGGAAATCCTTAAAAAAAAAAAACGAAAAAGTTCAAAAATTATACCATAAAATCAAATATGACACTTCCTCCCTTTCGCGACAATGAGAAATAGGTAAATTGAAACGAGGCAAAAAGCGTAGAGGAAAATTTAACGCGCGAAGATCCTTGGAACGTCAAGGAGTGAAAAGCAAACAAACTGAACAAAAACTGGATAAAAGCGGAGGTGTCTGTCTACTGCCAACGGCGAGAAATTATGCTAGCTAGCTATATAAAAAAAACAAAAAATCACAGATAACAGAAGAGAAAAGAAATCATAAAATGTTATGTAATGCGAATGCCATTTTTTTCCGCCGTCATCGTCGATTTGTAGAAATCCTTTCGCTCCGCAATTTGCAGTTTCACTCCTAGAAGTGACAATTTAACTTCAAACAATTTTTGTCACGAGGCAGGGATTTCGCGACTTTTTCTACCCCCACCTTCTAACTGCGAAGCAAGTTTTGATGATTTCTTTATTCTGTTGGTGGTGTTCTCTTCGTTTTGTACATTCAAATCGGGGAAACGTCCTCCTCAAGACGGAGAGGTACCTATACACACAAACTGATGAAGTCTTAAAGTTTTTGATTTTTGAAATCATTATCCAGGCGATATGTGACACTAATATCGCGCAGTTCGAAAAGTAACTGAAGGGATACTCTTTGGAGTATTTGAAAGTTTGCAAGCTCAACGAATGAAGCGATGGAGAGACAAAACTTTGAAATTGAATGCCAATTCAACTTTTTAACTAACGGGAGCAGTAAGTTTCCGGCGTCAATACTTTGGGGAGTTGTATTTATAAGCCGGGTTCAGTGGTCTTTAATTATTTTGACCGGCCACTTCAATTTCAGTTTGGTTGCAGGTCTTCGACGACAATTATTGTCAATAACATAATATACAAGATTTTTAAGCTATACCTTTTTCAAGTCTGGGAAAATTACTGTACTTCCAGCTTCCACAAGGCAAAAGCCAATTTTTCGGTTGAAAGATCGCACGAAGATTGAAGTTATTCACTTCTTATTACGGGCGTTGGTTGGTTATTGGTAAATACCCTACTTACCACACAATAGGCAAGGTAGTTAGTTTCGACTTTAGAGTCTGTACAAAACTGTAAGTCCAGCTAATGCGTTTTGAGGAGTCATATATGAACGACTTTAACACTTTTATTAGTGTTTTTACTCAGCACATTACGGTACACTTTTCACTTTTGAATAATTGTGAGACCAAGTGTCCGCTGTTAACAAGACTACACTTTGTCTACCTCACCCCTCTGAACTCTGAAAATTACAACACTTCACATAAGAAAATAATATAGAGGTGTCAAAGGTATACAACCTTGGAGGCCAACCGACAAGTCCGTTTCCTGAAATGGAACTTACACTAAAACTTCTGCAACAATTATGTAGTGGCAGTCGAAGTCTTGAAAATTAAGAACGCATGACTATAGCAAACCGTCAAAAGGTAGAACTCAAAAGACTGCACTTATCTATTCTGCGAATTCGACTATAAATTGTGAAGGTTGATTTTCAAAAAACAAAATCGGGTGAGTGTTAAAATCATGACTTGACTAGACTTTAAATTTCTAAAGGCTTCACCTCAATATGACAACTCGTTTGAGACTCAACCCAAAAAAAAAGAAAAAAAAAAAAAACAACCCCCTACCTACTTTATGCCATGTCCACCAGTCCACCCCATTTTATGATGGCAACCTTCAACAAACACCCTTTCAAATTATATTAGTAACTAGCTGTACCCACCCGGCTTCGCCCGTGTAAAATTTGGTTTCAGAACAGTTGATGGAAAGAAAATTAAGAAATTTGCTGTCTTGTTGGGGACAAATTTTTTTGGCTGTTTTGTTTCTATCGACTAAGATAGTGATATTTGCTGCATTACTTACCCTGGAGCACTTTACATGTAACTGCTCGTGCTTGAAGCAATTCTTGCTTAAATCAACTCCCGCATTTCTTAAAGTTTGATCCTGTGACTTATGGATTGTCATTTCAAAACAAACATTAATAGGCAATCGAATCGGTTTAAATTGAAATGAATAATTACTGTGAATTATTTGTATTCTTGGTATAAACACCGCATCTCCTTTACCACACCCAGTTAAAATTAAAGCCTCATGTCAAGCATTATGTTGCTTATGTTATGGGAACTCCAACTTTTAATACCATTTTATGAGCATTGAGGCCATGGGCTGTTAAAAACGCTATTAAAAAACTCTACTCTATAAAAAACGAAATGGGTAATTACCCACGATCTGGTATCACTGAAAGCTATACCCTTCTGATATTTCTTTCATGGAATTTTTTTTTGTAAGCAAAACAGAGGTTAACATATTTTTCCTACATATTTGACATTTCTTTTATTTGTTTTTTTTTCTTAGCAAACCAAACAGCATACTGCCTCTGTCTGTCTCCCTCTCCGCCACAGGAATAAAATAAGGTTAAAAGAGATGTGAATATATTGCGCGGTTATTGTGTTTGATTTGAGAATGAAATGCATATCCACCCACCCAGGTGAAAATCGTAGAAATGTTTCAAATTTTGCCTACTTATTTAAAAACTTTTTAAGTTATTGAATTCATGGATATCCTAAAATGTAGCCGCAGATGTCCCCTATAAGCTGGTGTTTACTATATTTAAATGCTCCCAGTATTTTCGAACGGAAAGCGTGACAAAGAAAAAAGCGAAACCAAACGATAAAATAAATTACTCTTGTCAAATTTTTTCCGGAATTTATAGCGATATAGAGTTGAAACAAAGTGGATATTGTGGGCCTATTTATCCTCTATAGGACTGAGAAAAATGCATCAGAATATATTCAATAGTTTCTAAGAATTTTGCATTTAAAGACATGCAGTCAAATTCAATCTTAGTCGAACAGAACTACACCAATTTTATTTATATGATGATGATGATGATTTTATTTATATGATGATATCGGTCTAACCAATTATAGACACCAGCGTTACTAATATATTCCAGTCAAAAATAAAAACATCAGAAAACAGAAAATCCTGCTACACTTTGCCTTGTACTCACAAATCTTGCTAAGTGTAAGATCTTATAAAATAGTACTGTAGACGCTTTTAACTCTTTAACCATAGCTTGTTCTCAGATCTTTACCTACCTACTTAATAAAATAAGAAAAGAACCAACCAAACTTTTGATTTTGTTTCGAGATAAAAAATGCCCTTCTGCGTTCTTTTAGCTTTTTTTGAAAGGCAAATTGCCCAAAAATGGGTAATTACCCACGATCTGGGATCACTGATAGCTATACCTGTTTGACATTTCTCTTATGGTTTTTTCTTTCTTAGCAAACCAAACAGCATACTGCCCTTGTCTGTCTCCCTCTCCGCTACAGGAATGAAATAAAGTTAAAAGAGATGTCAATATATTGCGCGGTTAGTGTGTTTGATTTGAGAATGAAGTGCATATCCACTCACCCAGGTGAAAATCGTAGAAATGTTTCAAATTTTGCCTATTTATTTAAAAACCTTTTAAGTTATCGAGTTAATGGATATCCTAAAATGTAGCCGCAGATGTCCCCTATAAGCTGGTGTTTACTATATTTAAATGCTCCCAGTATTTTCGAACGGAAAGCGTGACAAAGAAAAAAGCGAAACGAAACGAAAAAATTAATTACTCTTGTCCAATTTTTTCCGGAATTTGTAAAGATATAGAGTTGAAAAAAGTGGATATTGTGGGCCTATTTATCCTCTATAGGACTGAGAAAAATGCATCAGAATATATTCAGCAGTTTATAAGATTTTTGCATTTAAAGACATGCAGTCAAATTCAATCTTAGTCGAACAGAACTACACCAATTTTATTTATATGATAGAAGGCAGTATAAATGAAATAAAACCATCGAAAAGGCACGAAAATCCGTCGATTTCATTTGCTTATATTCTCACGAGAGCGCTTAATTTAGTTATTCCCATATACGCACTTTACAAACACGTGTAGGTGCTGCTTTACATTATCCGTCCTTGTATTTCCCATTCGTGTTAATTCGCCGGCAGAGACATTAAAGCAAGGAATGGTCGTAAAACAAAAATCTGTACAGTCCATAAAATGTATGTATTCCGAAATTTTATTTCCCCGTCTACGGCGAACGTTTTTCAAAAGCCATTTAAAAAGGCCATAACAGCATCTGCGCCCAGCAAAACCGTTTACGAAATTCTAAACGCATCATCGAGGGACTTGAATGTGAACATGAATTACGCTCGCTGGCAATAATAATGAATACGGTAGAAAATTATTGACCAATTTTGGCAGATTAAATATTAAAAAAAAAAAATTCCCAATATAAAAGGCCAATCCCTATAATTGACAAAACTCTCCTCCTCTTGCAGATATCCGATGATGATCGAATGAGCTTAACCACAGCCGTATCTGATGAAGATGATGGCGAAAGTGTCATGGCGTCACCATACAAAGCAAAAGCAACTGGAACAGCAGCGTCCTCATTCAATTGCACCGGAGCTGTACGAAAGGCTGGGTATGTATTACATCCATCGCACTCGTATATCTGTGAGTGAAATCAACTTATAACTTTCTTCGTACTCAAGTTTCATTTCGTTAGCAATTTGATAAATAACAAAAGTAATGCGAAAGAAAAAAATAAAAATAAATACAAGGACAAATAAATGAAACCAAAGAACGAACGTATAAAAGTTTCTATTCTCACCCTCGATATACGAAATACGAGTGTATCCACACGCGCAAAACACTTATCCTTATCCTTGATTCCAATCTTAAATCAGAATCAACTAAAGTTTGATTGGATGCGTGTTTTTTCGCACACTAGAGTGATAATGGGTTTTCATTTCTTTTGTAGTAGGGATCAGAAATCAAATGGGGTTGGGTATACGATACAAACACGCTGTACAAATTATGAAACGTTGAGCAAAGTTGCTCTTACTTATATAAGGGCCAGCAACGTGAAAAGCAATCGAATAGGAGGATTCAACTTCAAATAGGGTGTGCATGGAGCCACTATATTTACGGATTTGAGTGAGAAATAGCTCGCAGGGAGTTGAAAAACTTTCCAATTTTTTTATACTGGTTGGTAGTTTAAGTCGTGGAAAGTGGTTGAATTCGTGGATGCCATTGTCGCCATGTGAATTAGAGCTAGATTAGTTGCTCATAACCACCTGCATCGTTACAGGATACATTTGAAGAAGGGAATTATAGCTTTTGAAAGTTCGAAAGAATCAGAATCAACAACGCAGTCATTTTCAAATTTTCCTCTGTCGTCACTGTAATAAAACTGTATATTTCTTCCCGACTGCAAGGTGTTGCACCGGAATAGATTTAAAAATTGCTGCCCGAAATTGGCCCAGTTTTGACAGTTGCACTGGGAAATGTCGCGATTAAAATATAGGGTATGTTTTATCATTACCCGCTGCCCAGGAGCGGAGATCCCTGCTGACATGTAAGCTGATAATATTTCATGAATACCTCCTAAAAAATTGTAATGCCAACAATTTTCGTTGGTTAAAATGAACCCAAATATGAAAATCTTTGATTTAAGAATGAAATTGTTGGCAATGATGTAATAAAATACTTATGGGGAGTATTTATTATTCTTACGCTGGATATCTGATTCTTGAAAACTTAAGAACGAGTTCTTGTTAACAAAAATAATATTTGAACAAAGAACTTTTAACTTACAATTTTTTTTTTTTCTGAGTGTAGGTCCCAGCTATAGAATGGTTTGACCAATTGCAATCGACTTTTGTTCAGAGAGCATTAAATAAAAAATTGCATGCACTTAACGAACTAGATTGAAGCTTGTACTTTGCACAGGTCTAAAGCATGCCAAACATTCAGCGAAAGAGCGCAATCCAATCAGAAACTGTGCTCCTTCAGTTTTCAGTTGATTCTCCAAATCGGCTACTTAAATGCACTCTTTTTTCTCTAAATCCTTTCATCAGATTGGTCGATGCAGTGGTCCCAGACTGTAGAGACTGTTTTCCCCTAAATGCGAAAAAAGTTTCCCTTTTTTCTCCTGCCTTTATTTCTATTTTAAATTTGAAATTGAAACGATTTTCTTTTCTATTAGACAAAACGTCAAGTCGAGTGAATGCATTCAGATACACAAAAATGCTTACGTAGACGTTCGATGGGCTGTTTTCTTTCATATTTAGTAGGTCTATTCGCGTACTCTCATGAGCCAAGCACTAAAAATCTGTCAAACTCGAAAAATTGAGCGAAACACTCTCAGAGAGTTGAAAATATACTCCAAAGTACGTGGATACACTTCGAGCTCCTTTGAGTCACTTACATCTTTGAAATCGAATCCATGGCACGAATAAATTTATAACATACCTTTTTACAACATATGAAGCGTTCTAGGAGAACATTCGACCACCACCGAATTTTCTTTATTTTCAGATATTTTATTTTTGTGTACAATTAATTTTTAAAACAGATTTTGAATTTGTTTCCTGCCAGTTTGCGCATTTGACATTTTTATCAGTACTTGCCGGTTGAAATTCTCTGAGCTGTTTCGAGCCAAGAGAGGAACTGCTCGTTACTCGTTATTTTGCTAATTTTCTCTTTTTCTGTCATTTTTGATGAGTACGTGTATAGACTTTGTGCGATTGCGATCGATTTATATCGATTGCGTTCGATTCAAACCGCGTACGCGAACGAACCTAGTGTGAATATTTCGTTCTGCGTAAACTTTCAAATTTATTTGTAATGGAAATAAGTTTAAATTTTACTTTTAAGCAATTTAACTTTCAAAGAGATTTTTGAAAATTGTCGCTTTTCCCCTTAATCTGGGACCACTGGGTCGATGTCACTTTCCAATTGGAAATGGCAGCCAACCTCGTGTGTATTTAAGAAGATTTTTGGAATTAACCAACCCCTTCCAACAAACAGGCAAATGCCTCTGTATAAAGATTGTCCACAGCCATGCTGACGCTATGTAACTATGAAAAAAAAAAAAAAAAAAACGAAATTAACCAAACTACATGTTCACGCAAAAGTGCACATCAACTTGGAATAGTTTGCCGGGATATTTCCATATTCCTTGCGCGAACTTCATTTCGCCATCCAAGCAGATTATAATCGACGTCTTCGGCTTACCCGACCAAGAAATGAAAAACACTATCTCCGCATCATCTACTCCTTGATATTCAACTCGCATACATTTACTAACATGTGTGTGTTTACTTGTTTTGCCTTTTTAATAGATTCCTATCGGTGAAGAAATGGCTGCTACGCAAAAAACATCAAATCGAATTGGCCCGAAAGCGCGGTTGGAAAGGATATTGGGTGTGCTTAAAAGGAACCACGTTGCTCTTCTATCCGTGCGATTCACGCGAAGGACGTTCTGTGGAGGCGGCACCAAAGCATTTAATTATCGTCGACGGAGCGATTATGCAGCCCATACCAGAGCACCCGAAACGTGATTACATATTCTGCTTGAGTACAGCATTTGGGGATGCTTACTTATTCCAGGCACCGTGTCAGGTAAGTTGACAGACAACACACACAACCGAGAGGTGAAGATAAAGAATAAATATTTCCGCAACATAAAACAAAAAAAAAAAACACTTATAGTGTTCGCTTTGTACACCCGTATCGGTTTATATCCTTTTTTTCGTGTCTCGCGTGTGCAAGTTTTGGCAGGGGTAAAAAAAACACCAACAGACGTAAATGTAAAACAGATTTAGATTTCAAGAGCCAAAGGATTATCTACTCAGGACACGAAAAGGTGTTTTTAATATTCTGCAAGCTCACGTGTTTTTGCTTAGCGCTGATATCTAAATGTGTGTTCTGTTGTCCTTTCCTGTGTTGACGATCATCAACGGAAAAACAAAAGTGGTTTTTTCCTCTCCTTTTTTTCTGCAAAGTTTTCGAGATTATCATTCCAAAAGTTCTACTTCATAAGCGCTAATGTTGGGACATTTTTTGTGTTTTAAGTCATGTATGGAATGTGATGTGACTGCTAACCGGATATCAATACGATGGGTGAGGGACATTTATATTCGTTTGGGGTTTGTGTTTTCACTTAAGCTAAAGACTTTTGGGAACGGCAATAACGAACGTGAACAGGTTCACGGAGCAGGTTAAGTGATTGCGGCGGGTCAATCAAGGCGCGTGTAACGACTTTATATTGGTTAAAGGTGTTTGCGGTTTAATTTTGACCAGCAAACTGACGTGATTAATACAAATTGCCACTTATGAATAGACCATATCCAAAGTTCTAAAATTCAGTTAAATCACCCAATACTTCGGTGGCGCTGCAGTCCGCGTTGGACCTGGGCCTAAATCACCCAATGGCAATCGAAAACACTCGGTGGAGGTGAGAGTTGCGTCTCATACGGGAGGCTTTAATTTGCGCGGATGTCATGAACGCTACAAATGTGGTTTCGTATACCTTCCAGCATGAGCTTCGGTTTTTCAAATCTCGATTGTTATTTCACGGAAGAGCAATAGCGAGGATATAGAAAAAGAAAAAAAAACGATAAAAACCAGCGCAGAAGCCTGTACAGGTTCCATCTGCTTTTGACATCTCTTAAGAGAATTTTCTATTTCGGGAGATGTTGGAAATTAAATCCTCTCATACACAAATAGTTATTAATTCTTTAAGTTCAACTTAGAGAAGATTTTTTAAAATGCAAATTCTTCTGTTTGGATGTGGATTTGTGCATGCATCACACTAAAACCTGGGCTCTCATCGCGTAAGACGACGATCGTCTGACGACGTCGTTTCGACGATTGTATTGCTTCGTGTATCACTAAAATGGTTGAATCGTCTGGACGACGTCGTTTTGGACGATTCACTAATGCTTCGTATAATTCATTGAACTGTGAAATCGTTTCATCGTTTTTGGTGCATTTTGCAGTTTTAATTAGGTCTGAGAGAAGTATAAAAAAAAATGGTAATTGCACTTTTTTGGGATATGAAATGAATTTCATTTATTTGTTCCATAATTTCATACATTTTTAATGCAATCAGAAAAAAATGCAATTATTAAATTGCATTCATTGATTTTTTTTAGAATTCACCCCTTAGCAATAAAGATTCTACTACCTAGCATTTCGTTTCTATTTTTGCATTAAATGCCCAATTCCATGTCAATCAATGTCAACAAAGAAAAATAAACAGATTCAAAAAAAAAACAATTTCCATACATTTTTAATTTTTTTAGGTGTCAGAGTTTGTTTACAGTCATGTTGAAACTGTTTTGAATAAAAACGATGAACGACACGGGGGGGGGGGGGGGGGTCTTCAGGGGCAGAAGCAGTGGCAGTGGTCCAAAAAAGTGATTTACTAAAGGGCGTTTTTTTTTAGAGGTATAGAACTTTAAGTTGGCAACACTATTTAAACTGGCGCCCATTTTGTCAGCTGTCAAGTGATTTATTTTTAGTTTGGTTTGGCATTTCAACATGAAACGCTTCCAAATTGTGCAAATTTATTTTGAAAATCATGGTTCTGATCGAACTACGTATCCCGCGATTTTTGTTTAGCGATGAAGCTCACTTTTGGTTGAATAGATACGTCAATAAACAAAACTACCGTATTTGGAGTGATGGTAATCCTCAAGTGTATGTTGAGACACCGTTACATCCAGAAAAACTGACAGTTTGGTGTGCTTTTTAAATGCTCTTTAAAACCGATGCTGGCCAGAACGTTACAGTCAATGGTGACCGCTATAGAGCCAGGAGCCGTGGTTTCAAGAAGACGACGCAACATGTCACACAGCTCGTGCCACAATTGATTTATTGAAGAAAACGTTTGGTAACCGCATAGTTTCACGTTGCGGACCCGTAAATTGGCCTCCAAGATCGTGCGATTTAACGCCGCTTGACTATTTTCTGTGGGGATATGTGAAGTCGCTAGTCTACACCGATAAGCCCGAAATGATTGACCACTTGGAGGACGACATTCGCCGCGTTATTGCCGATATACGGCCGCAAATGTTGGAAAAAGTCATCGAAAATTGGATCTCCAGATTTGACTACGTCCGAGCCAGCCGTGGCGGTCATATGTCAGAAATCACATCTAAATTATAATGCCAGAAGATTATCTTTCGAATAAAGATAATTTAAAAAAATCATCTTTGTTTTATTCCATTTCAAAGTTCTATACCTCTAAAAAAAAACTGATTTTATATGAAAAACTATTCAGTTTAACGCTGCCCTTATCAGTTTTCCTACACAACAAATCCTTAGATTTCGTTTCTACAATCGACAAAAAAAGTTCTGAATTCTCTTAAACATCAGAGAAAATGCCGACGATTCTGTCAGAGAGGCTTTTCAATCCGCATTCCAACTTGCCGAGGACTTATTTAAAGTTAAATTAAGAGCCCCAAGAACTTCATCGAAACAAACAACGCGTTCCAATCCAGAAACCTCTTCTACTGAAACCTATTTTAGAGTGTCGCTGTCTACACTGATTCCTTGCATAGATTCATGGTCAACGAAGACGTTCTACCATCGTTTCAAGATCTTCTCCCAGCTTTTGCTGCAGTTGAGCGATTGAACGAAATGGAAAAGCTAACATGTTACTTTGATTATGGAATTTCGTTGTCAGCTGTGAAAGCTGGGCGAAAAAGTGTCAGCCATACACACTGACGGCCATTATCATCTCTTCCTTGATACCATTGATGCTGTTGGAAAATTTGAGAGCTGCACTCCAAAGCCACTGTCTTCAAATATTTATTACTTTCCCTTTTTCGAAACGGCACTCTGCAGATCTCATATTTCAGTTAAAAGTAGTTGGTAGAAGATTGCATGTCCCCGACACCCCACGCCACATTGAAAAGCCATAACCACCGCCAATACCCACCTACAGGATATCCATTTCATCAAAAGCTAGCAACCGTAACCACTAAAAGGACAGCCTTTCATCGAACCAATTGCCACCGTGCATGTGTGGCTTATATGGCAGATCCCCTCCATTTCATTCTAAACAAATTGTACATAATCGAATTGCGAATCTCATTTACACATCCAAACAACCATTCATATGAAAGGCTTCGCCGTTCTGCAAAACCTATATACACGTCATGACCCAGAAAGAGCCTTTTTTAAATTTTATTCTCACAATAAAGTTCATTGCTCAAGGGTTTCAAGGGCCTTGCCTTCGTGTTCGCATTTAACCGCACACCGTCACACGTATGCTTTTAAGGCCAGGAAAGTGCAAGAAAAAAAACTGACTCACTACACGAATCCATGTAAATATATATTCAATCTTTTGTTCTTAGCCAAAAGACAATAAGGTGTGCATACACATAATTTATTATTTATATTCTCTCCACCCATTATGCTCGCTGACTGAAGGCGTTAACTTGTACCACACTATGTCGACGCCGCTCATATATGCAATGAATTGGAGCCACTGAAAGGACATTAAGTCCTTGACGAAGGCAACGTGTGGAGATATACTCCGCTGAATCACCAAGAGAACAAGATATCCTTGATTTTGTGCCGATTTTCTTTTCTCTTGTTCTGGTTTTTATTTTTTGTTTCTTACCACGGCACACGATTTCGTATATGAACAGAATAAATAACAAACGCGGTCATCTTCGCTTCAGGGGACCAAACAATCTTTTGTGCCAGAATTCCAGCTAAATATTCCTCCCATCGAATTAGGAGGGCGCTGCCTTCGTTTCACTGCAAGGGGGGTGAAAACAATTAAATAACCGCAGGGTGTGTTCTAGTTTTGCTTGCCAATGAGTTTTCAGGTTTTTTCTGCACTCTTTTTTTTTCGGAAAATACACATAGCCTACGTTTGAAAGGATAACTAGGTGCGTATGTGTTGAGTATGAGTACGTCTGCGGTTCGTTTGAAAGTAAGGAAAAGTACCTATTCCATGTGCGGTTACGACATCTCGACAGGGGCAAAGAAAAAAGAACAGGCCGCTGGTAGGTATAGCTACTTTGCATTTGCAAATATTCAAGGACTCTGAAGTGTGTTTGTTGTTTAGTAAGCGATGTATAGCCCTGACTTGCTAGGGAATAGTTTGAACGCATTTTAGGTGGCCAATGATGACTGCTCCACGCAGAGTTCCTTTGAAGTTTACTTGAAGAATCTATATCTGCAGGTGTACGCAAGGATACCATTTTGCAGGAGCTTGCGAATCAAGAAGTGTGTCAAAGGAATTTCAAACAATCCTGTCATTGTAATGACTATGGGAATAGCTAACTTTATGCACTTGGAAATAATTAAAACTGCCTCATAAACAAACGTAGCGTCGTTTAAACGCGGCTTAGCTATTCATCAGCATGCGACTCTGTGTTGATACTTGAGTCAAATAAGTGAGTAAGGTCATCAATTATGGTATCTCCTACCTACCAGCACTATGTTTATGGCCAACCGAGCAGTCAGATTGGAAATAGACCCTTACCGACAGAACTCTTGGGTGCAAGTTGGCAACGGGCTCTTTGCTAAGCCGACTTTCGACTGTGCATCGCTTTTGTATTAGCCTTTTACCAAAAAAAAACTAAAGAACTTACAAGTCTGCGATTTTTTTAGATCTATCCACCTAAAATAGTTTTAGGAAGTAAACTAAGCTTCCCTAGTCTTCAGTCAAAAACTTCAGCCATGTCATGACAAATGCAAGAGCTGAACATTTTTAGTGAAAAGTTCAGGGATAGTCATGAAAGGTTTGCGCATTTATGGGGCCCAACTCAAAACAGGATTCGTCCACTTCTTGGTTTGATTAAAAGAATAAAGCTCTTATATCTGAAACAATTGAGAACGATTTACAGAAAGCGCCTTTTTTTCATATTTGCATACATGCATAAGTCTTTTCCACATAACTCAGGAGGTAGACTTTCAATTCCTTTTTTTTATTGCGGTATTTTTTTGTTTTGAGATCTTTGAACTAGATTCTCTTGTAAAATGTAAGTGGATGTGCAGGGAATATACCTACATGAACAGGGTGGAATATTTTGAGATTATATAGGTAAGAAGTGAACTTCTAGTGGGATCTATAGTGGGACTTTTTATTTTGCGATGTTTTGAGTAAGATTCTCCTTTAAGTTTCAACATTGCAAGTGATGTGAGTTAATGTGCAAGAAATAATTCAGCACAGGTGTTATTGTTATTTTTGGCTTATTTGAACAAGCTTTTTGTTTAAAATGGAAATGGCAGTATTTGTGCGCGCAAAATAAAATTAATTTTTCCTTCCTGGCAATGCGCCCCCAGAACTTGGCGCCCTCTGCATTTGCACATCTTGTACATATGGTTGGTCCGGCCCTGATTGGGAACATCTTTTTCTGCAACAAAAATTTGAACGCACAACGCCTGTCTCTTAGCCACGCTGTCTATAAAATGATTCCAGAATTTTTATCTGAATTTTAGCCCGTTTCAGTCGTATATTCGTGGGTCTTTTGAGGGTGTTCCAATTAGAAGCATCACAAATGGTTTCGAATTTTAGGTCCGTCCATGCACTATACACCACAATACCGCATAAAACAAAAACCCTTAAACTCTTTCCGTCAATTTTGGGGATATTGAAAAAAGGGGCGTGGCACCTCTCTTACAAAAAAAAACATTTTAATATCTTCACTCATGACAGCTGAAGACATCAAAATTTTGTTACATCGATGGATCGCAGTATATTCTGGAACAATGTGGGCGGAATGTTAAAAGGAGGCGTGGCTATTCCCATAGATCAGTTAAAACTATATAAAAACTTCCTTTTTGTGGGAGCGAGTATTTGACAAATGGGCGCAATGAAAATAGCTTAAAGAAAGTTTCTAAAAGTAACCAGAATCACTGATGCCAGATCGGGGTATATCCCTTTTTGCGGGATTTTCTCACCTAAAATAAGCTAAAGGGGTCAAAGGGGTTTGTCATACCTCATAGTAAAAAAAAAAAGGGAATTTACTTTTTGGTAAATTTTTGTTCCTAATTGGTAATTTCATTAAGAATAAAAAAATTACTACTACGATCAAATTAAAGTCATTCAAAATATCTGAATGTGTACATTTTCTTTTTTTTTATTTCCGTAAACTGTTTCATAAACTGACATATCAGTGGTGAAAATCTCAACTCACAGCACACATACTAATAAAAAAGACTGGATTTAATGAAATACATGTTTGTTTGTTTTTTATTTAATATGTCGTGGGATAAGCCGAGGGATAAAAGGGATTTTTTGGGTATAACAGTAGAATAGGGCGTAGTATCTGCAAAATAGCGATTAAAATTCAACATTGTATTAAACACCAAGAATATCAAGAGAAATAATTTCGTTGCGGTGCACGAATTGGCAAACTCTGAAACCTAGGCCGTAGGTGACTGTCACATTTTTCCTCCGAAGTTCGAATCGAAATCTCATAGTAATGGGAGTTCTGATTCCCATCAACTTGTTGGGTATATGTATAGAAAGCCAATTAGGATATTGCCGCATTTTATCTGTCAAAAATGATGATGTGAGTCCTTTTAACACCAAAATTCATATTTTTTTATAAATACGAGCTCAAATTTAATACTAAAAACACGCAACTTGTCAATTAAAACTAAAGTCGCCATTATTTTCGAAATATAATCATACGGACATAAGCCAAACGTAGTAATCTTTAATTAGGAAATTAATTTCGCCCATAACAAGTAAAATCTATTTTTGCAATGTAGGTACAACAACAGAAAAACTATTCCATGTCCCTACATCGAAATGCAATTCGATTAAAACTAAAGCAATATCCTCTCTTTTTAAGGTTGAATTGGAAAACTGGGTAAATAGCATTCACAGTGCCTGTGCTGCAGCATTCGCTCGACATCGAGGTAAAACTGGTACACTGCATCTACTACAGGAGGAGATTTTCCGCTTGGAAAAAGCCATTGAATCGGTAAGTCATAATTTAAATTTAATTTATACATTCTTTTGGAAAACGAAAGCGCAACATAAATTATTTCGAAACATCACTGGGGCGTTGCTAATTTTTATTCATTTGTACAGAGATTTTGATTTAATACAGCCAATTTGCTATAGCAATTGAAACTGGGCTATTGAAGGTTTTCACCTTGACGAACACACAGACACACTTCGAGGAATACGAGAAAATTCAAAGGGTTCAAACGAATCACGCATGTAGGGTGCAGGCTGAGGTGCCTACTTGAGAATATCTTCTCTTGGTTTATTTTTAAAAAGAACTCTATCTTTTCCAAAGGAACCACTCAGATATTGGATTCTTTTATAGCAATTGTTTGTCTTTTGTTAAGTGTTCTTTGCCTTACTTTTCTTTCATCTGCACGCACGTCAAAATGAAATAAAATGTTATCTGTGAGTGAGTGTTTTTGGTTTTTTTTTTTTTCATAAATTTATTTTTAACTTAAGGACTTTGAGATGATAGGATGAAATTGAGGCCAACAATGGATCTTTTGTTTGCAAGAAATACTGCAGCGTACTCAATTTTCGAGTCTAGACGTACGAAAGGTATTAGTGGCACACCTATAGATATACTTTCAAAAAAATGTATTGAATTGGATTTTATCTTTACGTCGTCAGTTTTCAGTGTGCGCTACAAGGTAGGTAGATATATTGTCTTTGTTTGGACTTAGTGGCTACAGGTTTTTTCTCTCATAAAGGATTATGTCAAATATCGTGATTCAACTTGTGTTTAGAAGTCTACTTTCATATATCCTGAGATAACTTACACAATTTTCTTTAGCTTCTTCGACACAGTTGAAGGAGTTTTTTAAGTACCTGATATATTAGGAAAGCAGACGATAAAAAAAAACAAAGCAAAGCGAATCACAACAAGAGTTGAAAAGGAGTTTCGTAGAAACTTTCAAGAGTTGAAATCAATCCACGGGAGTTTTAATGATTCTTTGTTCTTGAAATTTACTGAGTAGATAATTGAACTTGACAGGAAGTCACACTCCAGTCTGCTATGGCTGAAACCGATATACATATACATGATGGTCGAAAGAAACAAATGTCACGACTGAGACCGTTGAACGCGTAATATCGCTGGGAGCTATTGACTGTACTTAGAATTTAGTATGAATAATTGACATCTTACAGGGATGGTCATGAGTATAATCTTCTTTTATAACCTGAGAATGTCCCACAGACCTTTAAATTTTATGGAGGTTTCGCCCCATACTTTGTTCGGCCAGAGATTGTCGATAATTGCTGTTCGCTTTTCGTAGGAGCCATCATCGTACTTGTTGGTATAGAGATATGACTGAATGCCTCAATGCACATGTGAGATTGTGTTGAGGGTTGATTTTCAAGGTATCTCTTAATTTATTTTATTTATTGGTTGACCCTACCTTCCACTGATGTAAAGGGTTCTTCAACAGGGACGCTAGAAAAGTAGAGCGACAGGGACAGCAAACGACGCCGAATTTCTTGCCGCTCTTTTGACATTTCTCTTCAGTAAGGTTTGCCATTTCATGATAGAAAGATATACGAGCCAAGAACGAGTCGAAATTATTAAAATTTACTACCGAAATTCGGCCTCAACGTTAAGAGCGCTACGTCCAATTTATGGTCGTCATAATCGTCCTAGCAGATCAACAATTGAGCGTCTAGTGGAAAAATATGAATCCACAGGCACAGTAAAAAATGTTCCCGGGCCAGTGAGACAAAGAAGTGCCCGTAGTGTCGAGAATATTGCTGCCGCTGAGGCTTCAGTTAAAGAAAGAAAGCCCAAATGTGCCTCTCACACGTCGTTCTCAAGCGTTGGGCAAATCTGTGACGTCGTTGTGGCGAATTTTGCGAAAAGATCTTGGCCTACATCCTTAAAAGATTAAATTGACGCAAGAACTGAAGCCGCTTGACCACCAGAAGCGTCGTATGTTCGTGAATTGGGCTGAGCAACAACTTGAAAATGATTCGGATTTTCATCGAAAAATCATCTTCAGCGATGAGGCTCATTTCTGGCTGAATGGCTTCGTCAATAAACAAAATATGCGGTATTGGTCAGGCAGCAATCCACACGTACTCCATGAGTCATCATTGCATCCCGAAAAAATTACGGTTTGGTGTGGTTTATGGGCCGGCGGCGTCATTGGGCCGTACTTCTTCCGTGATGATCAAGACCGGCACGTTACTGTGAATGGGAATCGCTACCGTTCAATGATAACCCAATATTTTTGGCCCCAATTGGATGATATGGACTTGGAGGACATGTGGTTCCAACAGGACGGCGCCACAAGCCACACAGCGAATGTCACAATCAATTTATTGGAAACCAAGTTTGGAGAACGTGTTATCTCACGAAATGGTCCAGTCGCTTGGCCGCCTCAGTCGTGCGATTTGACGCCGTTAGACTATTTCCTGTGGGGCTACGTTAAGTCTATGGTCTATACCAACAAGCCAGCCACGATTGATGAACTTCGTACGAATATCGAACGTGAAATTGCAGCAGTATCGGCGGATTTATGCTTGAAAACCGTCGAAAATTGGGTTCAGCGTCTGGACTTCTGCAAGCGTGCCCGTGGTGGCCATGCAAAAGAAATCGAGTTCCATACATAATGGCATCGAACGTACTTTCATAGGAATAAAGAATTTCATTGATATCCAAAACCGTTTTTGTTTTATTTAAAAACGTTTGTAGCGCTCTTATTGAAAAACCGTTTACTTCGATTAAATTGATTCTTTTAAAGAAGCATCTTCCTTTTCACGTGTTATTTCCAAGGTTGGTGTATAAATGTGTTCCAAAAAAACCATGCATTTTAAATTTAACAAAGTCGATCTTCGTCAAATTGGTTCCTTATAACACTGCGGCCATTAGCCTAATCTCCCTTTACCCCCGAGGTAAATTTGGCTAAATATATTCAGATCCAAAAGAAAAACAAACGCATCGAATTCTACTGTGCCAGGGGGCTTATGTCAAACATGAAAAATGAATAGCTATACATTTTTGTGTTTCAGTTGGCAGAAGAAGCATCAGTTAAAAATCCCCTTTGCCTTAAAGATACACAGGAACTGGAAATTTCGCCGAAAAAAAGAATCCGTTTCAATTTGAAGGTGAATACGGAACTACGTTCATTCAGCCTTTTTTACCGCTCAATATTGTTTAAAAAACAATAGCATTCCATATACGCTGTCTTGTTAAAACAAATGTTTAGCTGAGCTCGCAAAATAACTACCCCAATAAACACTTTGCGCCCAAAGTGGTCTATTAATATCAGCTTCTACTATATAGTATAACGAACTCAAGGTATGTCAATAAAAGTCATTTCATATATGACCTTATTGACAAACATCCCAAACCAACAAGCCCATACAAACTGTTCACTATACACTCATATGACGTAGGTCTGGGTATATTCCCAAAAATGATGATAAATCTTAAACATTCATTTATTATTATTACGAAAGCATTCCAGATAACGGAGAATGATTCATAAACTTTTACATCAATTACTTCCATAAATATTAAAGAGGTTTTGTTTTCGACTTCCTTGATGGTGACACCACTATTGTTGGGGGCTTCCTTCCGTACAGGATTAATAGATCGAACGGACAAATAAAAAAATCGACAACACTCGCAGTATTTATGTTATTTATGTTTATCCCCATCTTTTGGTTATTTGTTTAGCGCCCATTTCATTTTAATCATTACAAGTGACGGCTATGCTATAAAAAAGAAACTTTTTCTTAAATTTATTACGGCTTTGTAAAAAACTATAAAGTTGTCGCAAAAACCCTAACCCAAAAACCAAAAAGAATGACCTATTTGTTTGCCCATAAAAAGTCAACGATAAAACTGTCATTTTGCACAATAACATTTTTAGCGTTCCTAAGCACTTCACGTTAAGTCACGTACTTTCAACTAAGCGGATGTGTAATGGCATTTTGTCACACGAGTCCAGTAGGTATGTCAAATTTATGCGAGTAGTTGGTGCAAATTGTTTGAAAATATTTCACTTTGGAAGTGGTATAGGAATAGAAAAATTAACAATTTGAATGTGGATTTGACAGATTTCATGATCATTATCAATTTATATAGAAGAGAAATCTAAACACTGGCACTCAAAACAGTTTCAAGAAATGGGAAGAGCACTTAAAGTCAACAAGATTTTTCTAGCGATGAAGGCTTTTTTAAACAAGATCAGGTTCAAATATTAAGCCTGCTTCTTTAAGATCCATATAGACAGCTTTATCGTATATTCGTACAGATTCTTTGAATCAATGTTTGTTTGCATTTTTGGACAGATTTTTGAACGCGTTTTTCTACTCGATTTGGGACACATTTTTGAACGATTTTTCTGATGAGTTCTTGGAGACATTTGTCAATGCGTTTTGGGCAGGTTTCTGGACGCATTTTTCTACTCGATTTTTGGCGCATTTTTCCATGCGTTAACTAAATAGTTTTTGAAAGCATTTTTGTATGCGTTTTGGGCAGGTTTCTGGACGCGTTTTTCTACTCGATTTTTGACGCATTTTGGGATGCGTTTTCAGAAGGGTCTTTGGACGTATTTGTCTATACGTTTTGGATAGGTTTTTGGCACATTTGTGGACTTGGATTTGAACATCTTATTGGTCGCGAGTTCTGACTCATTTTTAGACCCATTTTCGGACGCGTTTTGTGATGACGAGTTGAGGAGTTTCCTTATGCGACTTTAAGAATGTTTTCGGGCGCATTTTTTCGACTCGTTTTTGGAAAAAATTTTGAATCGATTTCGACTCAAGCTTGGCGATATTTTGCACGTATTTTTTGATGGGACACGTCTTGCAGTTCGTTTCCAAAATGTTTTTCAATGTGTTTTCGGACGAGTTTTAAACACCTTTTAAGACGTGCTTTTCGACGCGATTTTGATCTCGTTTTGCGACGCTATTTAGTCGCGTTTTTTGATCTGTTGAAGCGTTTTTGAACAGCATTTTTTGTGCATTTTCGACGTCTTGCACGTTTCTACGCAAATGCAATACAATCGAATGGTATCAATACAATTTTAACTGCTATTTTAACGCAGTCCAAAAAATTGATTTTGCATCCAAGTCGTCTGGAGAGGCGAGTTTCTGATATGCGAACTAACGTTATGCTGAAGGGTTGCACTGTTGCAGCTCTCCTCTTTTAGCAATGTTAACGCATGTGACTGGAGTATGCTTCTTGCATTTGTTTCCTCAAGACTGAATTTACTGCGCTTTTAGGATATGAAAACAAAATTCTAAATTCAACATTCTATGTTACAGTTCTCGAGTAGATAAAAAGATAAGTTTTGTACAAGTACATATATTAAAAAAAAAACAGCTCGGTGCAGCTCTATATCATCTCTAGCTCGAAATATCCACCAAATAGCAATACATCTCGCGACAAAGTTAAATAAATCTGTTTGCACACATCAACATCTGCCCCGTGAAAAATCAAAGCCTCGTTCAAGCCGTTATATCAATTTCAAATTGCCAGCTAATTACAAGTTTTTAATTAAAAATCCTTAAACAAACCTTTCTGTTGCATCGCCTCTCAGCCAAGCACATAGATCCGTGGAAACAATTAGACAAATAAATTGGCTCTCTCTTTATAAATATACCTTTTTGAAGAATGGCGGCAGTTTAGAGTAAGGAAAACAAAAAAAAAAAACTATCATTTCCCACCCAAGCAAAAGCAAGTAAACAAAAGTCTCTCTGTTGATCGTTTGGTAAAAAATTAATTACCATTCCTCTGACAGGACTAGGGAAATTATGCCTCATTCCCAGCAACATCATCGTGAAAGTGACGTGACAGCACGCTAGGGGTGGCATATAAAATGATGCTGCGCCGGAGAAAATAGAACTAAAAAAAAAATCAAAGGAATCATTTCCCTCTTCGAAAAGGAGAGCGATACCACAGCAGTGACGCGAGACACAGTTCATTGCCGCCGAGAATGGATTTTTGAACTCCACTTAATGGGCGGTATGAAGCAGTTGTTTTTATTTTTTTTTTAATTCATATTATTCAGCTGAATTAGGAGTCATTTTTATGGGCTTAGTTTTATTTATTACTTGAAGCATAATGGAGGCCGGGGAGCGGCTTTGATGTTGGCATCGCAGTTGATGATGATGAGCAAGTCTGCTAATTGTCAGTGGAGACAGAGATAAGTTTCCGGGAAAAGGGGTTGAATGAAACTTCAGAACGGCTGTGACCCAGATAGCTGAATTTTTTGTGAGTGAGCTAAAGGTTTCATGTTGCACCCACCCAACGCACTCACCTTCTCCCCTTCCCACTTTCTCAGCAATTCAAAATAAAAGCGAAATCAGAACAGAGAACAGACAGCGCCATAAAATTGAATTGAATCGCGTCCCTCCCTTTGACAGGCCCTGCTATTGTTGTTCAATTATATAGAATGTCCCATCCGGTGTGTGTCATCGCATATACAAAGATTCCTGTCGAACGTACAATTAAGAACGGCAGGCGCCCATTCGACCTGAACCTCGGCAGATTCCTATCATTGTTTTGAGAAGCATCTATGTGTGGGTATATATTGCTATTTCAACCTCCGACAGACTCCGGTGTACTCAGTAAGCTGCACCGCTAGGGGAATGGACGGGTGTGTTGTTTATGTGCCTGTGTACATCAGCAGACTTCCGGTTAATTTTTTATTCATTTCCTTACGGACGCCCCGTGCTTTTTTGTTTCTCCCTTAGCTTTGCATGTTGAGCAAACTTTTATCAGTTTGTGTGTTAGTGTTATATACAGCTACCGCCGGCTGTATCGAGGGTCAAATACCAACGAGTGGAAGACACATTTATGTGTACCTTTTCCTGGTTATCGCCTGGCCATTTGGTGTAGCACACACACTGTTTATTTGCTCTCCCAAGGACTTGTAGAAACGGAATCGGTAGTAGCAACAACTCGCGTTCGGGAGGAAAAACCAAATTAATGACACACATCGCACATCTCCTTAGTTCGATGTCCTTTTTCTATAGTTTTCTGCTCCTTTTTCTATCTCGGTTTATTTTTTTTTTTGTTTTAAGATAAATTGCACTGCCATGTTGATAGGGCGTGGCTAGTTCGGTTGACATATGCTCGGAAGAAATGAGTAAAATAAACGAGTTCTGGGTGAAGGAATCAGAAGAGTTATCTACAGAAATACTCGTATATATCTGTGTGAGCGATAAACCATAATGACAGTTTGATTGACTTCATTGGAGGAGGGCTATTAACTTAATAAAACCGATGCTGGAATTTTATGTTCTTCGCCGTTGCAAACAAAAAAAAAACGGAAATGAATGGAAAATTGAGCCTTGCCAAGGACAAACGAAAATGTAGTCCAAACAAACGAATGAGTAACGGAAACTTGTGCTGATGGAATGTTGGTTTCAAAATACTTTCTAAACTAGTACCTACCGTTTCGATGTTAGCCTGAAAACATTTTCCACCTGCGTTATCCATCAATAAGCAACAGCATATCCTGTTTGAATAGAAGTTTAATCAATTGCACGCACACACTTTTCGACTGATTTAACGAGATATTTGAAGGAAGTAAGCCGTAGTTGGCAAATAGACCAAGTGCATTCGTCGAAAGACAAACAGAATATTAGCAATCGCAACCATCAGAAGAGGAAAACAGATAGTGGAGGATTCCCATAGGCCGTGTGCGCATCAATTGTAAACTTCCTTGTGATCGGTCTGCAGTATGAGAGCTGTGTACACAAAGAAATGTTATTTGTAAATTTGTTCCGACTCCACCATTATCGTGAGGGTGAGGGTGGGTCGTTTTGCCAGATGGAGAGTGGGTACGCAGTTAGTAAAAAAATTACCAAACAAAGAAAGAGCGACAGGGTAGGTATAGACCGCTTTCAATGTTTCAGTTGATAAATGTTGTATTTTGCCCTTAGCGTTTAAATCTGAATGCAGATTCGATTCATATTGTTCATGAATTTTTCGCGACGAAACAGGGTGTCTGCATATGTCCTTTGTAGGTCCCGTTGGGCATTGACAAATGGTTTTGTCCAAACGCCAAACCCCAAAAAGGCGTGATGTGGAGTCCGACAAGGATATGCCAATTTGGTTGGATGGTATTCATGGTGTAGAGCACGTGTGTTTTGGCGAGATTTATGTATTTGGATTCAAGCTCGGCACTCCTGTTCAGTATTGTTGATGATGGTGACTAGTTGGTCGATGATGCGTCTGAAATATTTAGGTCAGATAGTAAAAAAAACAAGGACACTATACACTTGAGCCATGAGTGCTCCTTCTAAATCGTCAACACTGACAGTGAGTTTACTACACTGTTTCTCTGTTCGTCTTTGAAGACTTCGTTTTGGGGCTCAGTAGCCTTGATAAACATATTTTTTTTAATTTTTGGCAAAACTTGCTAGAAAGCGATCTCTCTATCGACTCAACTGTTCTCGCAGTCATTGTTTTTCTGCAACGTGTTGGGGGCTTGACCCTTGTTTAGCTTCGTAAGCTCGAGAGTATTTATCTTTGTGGTTGCCTGGTAACCTATAGTTGTCACTTTCTGATGTCTTCTTCCAGTCATTGGTCTTTTGGTCTTAAATCGGACGGATCGAGACTTTCTGAGAGATTGAGTGAATCCCGGTCAGCAAAGGCTTCAACAGTGTGTAGCGATTGCATGACTATTCGACTTCGAAGTTTGTCACCGTAATTTATCGGTCCTGAGCTATATCTACCAGCAATCCGCAAGAGTTCCTTGGACGTTTCGACTGCGACTCTCAGGACCTTGCATATATACATTGTCTACCTACTTGCAATTACAAATTCTCATCGGAATCAGCGTTGCCACAATAGGCATTTTTTATTATGCTCAAATGATCTATTTCCATGGTTTACAACAACAGTTAGATCACTGTGTTGTTGTAAACCGTGGAAATCAATGATCTATATAGATCATTTGAGCATAATAAAAAACGCCTAATGATGCAAGTGTAACAAAAGTGTTACACTTTTTAATTATTTTATAATTTTGTTACAATGTTACCTTTTTCGCTTTGTTATACTTTTTCCCATTAAAATCTTTTTTCTGCTTTTCTCGTTAAAAAATATTGAAAAGTTGAACTGGCCGCACTTTTTTCTTTCAAACAACCAGAGCACGTTTTTTGTTTTATTTTTTTATTTGTTAAACACAAAATGGACAGGTAAATTTATAAAATTTAAAATTAGTTCTTAGTTTGTTACATTTTTTTTTCCATTTGTTACACTTTAAAAAAAAAAAATTGTTTGCGGCAACAATGATCGGAATAGACAGCGGCATCGTCTTTCGTGTGAGCAGAAATAAGGTTTGAGTTATGAAATCGCATTTTACGAGTTGTGGTCAGCGGATTATTTACGTCTCGAAAGCTGGTCTAAGTCTTCCTTTGAAGACGAAATCTTACCAAAAATTTAAATACTGAAATAAAACGTGTGGAACACGTGGAAATTCCCGACGATAAAGAAAAGAAAGGCCAAGACTAACGTGAAGAAATACAATCTTTATTGATCCGCTTCGGACGAAAGTAAAGTGAATACTGAGTCGGCATTCTGTAAGGCGAAACGTTCAAACGTCTTCGTGTGCACGAAGAAATTTGCTTGTGTAACATAGGGCAAATCATTCCTGCGCACGAAACCGTTTGATCGTTTCGCCTTACAGAATCTGGCCCCCGGCTTCAACATAATTATGTAGGAAGAAAATAGTAGAAAAAATTATATTTTGAGAGTAAACTCAAAGTATGTATATGACAGAAAGAGAAAGAGAGTTTTTAGGTTATTTATATTAATGATGTAGAAAATTTTCAACATATACTCGATGAAGATCGGTTATTTCTGCTTCATATCGAGTGTGCAAATCAATTTGTGTCACACATGCCAGCGATTCAGAGCTTGAAAGTTCCACCTGCCTTTCTGTAAATGAAGACTAATTATGCGAGCATTCGAAGTGGACAGTCAAAAGGTGCGTGGGTTCTATCGTCTGTATCACGTGAGCTTTATTATTTTTTCCTAGCCTACGATACACAGTATGAACCTGTACCTATAATGGGATCTTCGGTGGCATACTAATTAACATAGCTCTATGACGATTTGAATTTTCTGTCAAATATTCCTGTTTAATCTTGAGCTACTAACCTTTCCAATAGCAAAAATGTCAGCAGTTTTGTAACTTAAAATTTAAATACAATCGACCTAGCTATATTTTAAGATGGAAGCTAAACCACAGTAAGAAACAGTTCCAAACGATTGATGTCTAATTCCTATTTAAATATTCAAAAGACGGACAGTAAAACAAACCTATATTCAAAAACCACGTAGCTTCTCAGTTATATATCACTTGATCGCACATTTCAGACGTCGTCAGATTGCCATTTCTAATTTCTAAAGCATGCCACATTCGCCAGTCGTTGAATAATTTTAGCGGGGGGAAAAAATAAAACAAATGCAAGAAAACTTTACAACATGGAAAGACAATGTGTCAATAAACTGGGACTAACCATCTTCGTGTTACCAACCACGAAAGGGCTCCCCCGTTCGACCGTCATGTCTGCGCCTTAATTTTTATCTCTGTAAACATTGCTTTTAATTAAAATTAATTGCAACGCGACTTTTATCTTGTGACACGATGGCTAACCGCATTACAATCCTTGCCCTCGTTCCTTGGTAAATAAATATAAACTAACAGACGACAACGATGACTGGGCACAAAGGCATTAAAATTCAGATCCAAACTGAATTTTAACTGCACCACGCAGAATACGCTGCTACTAAGCCCCACCAAAAAAAAAAACCCACACACACACAAAGCGATGATAAAATTTCGACGCGGAAAGGATACCAAACAGTAGCAGCAACCGCCATGCCACTTAAAATGCGTGTACAATTGTCCTTTTTAATATCCTTGAATATTTTATGCAATCCACGAGTCCACGACCACGACGGGACAGGGAACAGTCACTTTCTGCTCAAAATTCTCCTTTTAGTCATCCGTTCGTTTCCCCATTCATTCTTGGCGAAAAAAAAAAATTTAACTTTTGGGACAAGTTTGCTTTTGTGTTTGCTCTCAACTCGTTGCTGGTCCCTTCTGGTGTGGTGCGACAAATGCCTTCGGTACTACGAAAAGTTTTTCATCTTCCTGCCATTCTTTCTTAATTTTTCTCTATTTTCTTCTCTTTTTTTTTTGATGAGGAACAACATTTTGGATTAATTAAGATGGCTATCGCCTCAAAGAAAGTCAATTGTTGTTGTGCAATTAAAGGGACATCGTCCGAAACAAAAGCTAATTAGGAAAAGGGACGAGAAGAAAGCACAACTTTGAGAGGATTTAAAATTGATGATTGCAAATTGTTTAACTAAGGCTGGTACAAAAAGCCAACAAATCGGATCATGGCCAAATCACATCTGCTATGAGGCCAAGGACACAACCGCTTTGCACTGACCCCCAGTTATGTTTTGTTTGCCTTCTTTTCGACAGAGAGCCCATAAAAAGCAAATAAATACACAATGATCAATAGAAAGACGCAAGTGTGTGGAAAAGGAAATCCGAAAGTTTATTTCTCCTTTCCGAAGGCAGTTGAGCGTTGTACCTAAAATTTAGATACATCGTCCACATAATGTTTTCTATTTTTATATAAATTTCACGAGGACATATAACGAGGTTGAGGGTTGAGATGAAAATTGATTTCTGAAATGTGTTTGAGGACATTTTCGCTTATGCTGGGTACGGTAACTGTGTGGTTGAAACTTGCGACAACCCTAAAGTAAACAGCACGATGGCAAAAGGACAGTGTGAACAGTTTGAATATAAAAAAAGTTCTGATCCTGACAGATGCCTACTACTCGACCAGAAGAAACGTTTTCCGTTTTAAAAATTATATTCCATATCACCCCCATAAACAAAGACAGACTACTTATTTTGCGAAAGGAACTGAAATAACTTCCGGGGTTTACTTTTTGTTTGCTTTCAATCTATCCATTCCACTTTTTCTTCAGCTTGTTAGTAGGAAGGAGCCCCGACAATCTTGCCTGAAATGCATTTTCCGTTTTATTTTCATTTGTTGTCGTATTTTGTTCGAGCCTTAATTACTTCCTCTAAAAAAAACGAACAGAAATGAAGACAGTTGCTGTCGTCTCTGTCGCTCTTCCCAACGGAGCATTGTCTATATGGTTGAAGGACGAGAGTGTACACCCGTAGAGATATTAAAGTAATTGTCTTTCCGGTTTGTCTCTTGAATGATGAGGTGGATGATCGCTCTTTTTTTTCCATGAAAATAATAGCCACAAGAAGCGAGTGTATATCTGGTTGCTTGCTGTTCCTTCAAGACTATCGGGAGGATAAATAAATTGAGCAGCAAGTAAGGAGAGAAATTATTATTAAAAGCAATTACTGGTAATGGTTGCAATTGAAAGATACACAGGCATTTTTGTTATTTACTTGGGGTTTAGGTTATCGACGATATCATTGTTAAGTTAATTGGCTCATAGCTGGCGCTTCCATTTTTTTAGTGTTGTGGATTTGATCTGGTTCTAGTAATCTGCGCATTGATCCAAATCCCGAGCCACGCCGTCTTCGAGAACTAAGTTTATTTGAAAATAGTAAAATGATCTAAAAAAAAAACACTAATTCAAACGCTTTTGGGTTTCAGTGTTAGTGCGTTGTGGGAAATTTATATTTTTGTGCGAATTTCCTTGGCAAAAATCTATCTTGTAGGGAAAAGTAGAAGATGAATCCGCCCATGGAAAACCTTATCAATTTAAGGAGATTAGAAGGCTTACTTAAATGTCAACATCAGGTTTGAATGTACAGATTTATTAAAAATTTAAATGTAGTATGTTTTGTTAGAGCACTGAATTTTTTACATTATATGAGCGTCCTAGTAAAAAAATTCAATTAAGGACTCGTGGTTAAAAAGCGTCGACTTAAAACATGAATGCGGAGCTTATCTACTTGTTTTCTGATAAAAAAAAATAAAATATTGGGAGCATTGTGGGTCTTTTAGGAATATTCTGAGGGAAAAACTACCCCAACAGCATACAGCACTTGATATGAACTCTGATGATTTTTTGGATAAATGATATCGCTGGTGGAGCTGGAGCATAATTTTTATAATAATAATCATTGCACTTTTAACGCAACATATCTGGCAATTTTTTTGCTTTAAGGACATTCAACAGTCGTCCATGGGAACGATATTTTATAATTCATATATTAAAAATGTACCTTTTCTCAAAAAGGCACTCTCGAGAAAGTCAAGAATATTATTCACTGGTTTCAGGGATTTTCCTAAGTAACAACAACTTTGGATGAGAGGTGAGATCAACTACGCTTTAGGAAGTGACATGCGGGGTTTCATGAGGCCGACAACATAGCGACAAGAGTGGTTTTGAAAGGCGCTCCAACTAATCACAGGTTGTCGATACCAGCTTATTGATCAGTACCAATGTTGCCGCAGTTTTTTTTTTTTTAAAGTGTAACAAATGGAAAAAAAATTAAATAATGAAAACATCGTTATTCAACTCAAAAAAATCTTTATTACATTTCGCTTTAATAATATGTATACATAGATAATAGCTAAAAAAAATTATTATAATTAATTCAGTCCTTTCTGATTATTATTACAAGTAAAAGTCTTTGATTTGCTTTCCGAATATTATAGTGTCAATTTTTTTTAAATCATAAATCTGTTCATCGTATTATTTTGAATTAAATGAAGTTCAGAAAAAACTCTTTCTGCTGCAGTGGAACTGTGAGGTAAACTCAATATTTTGTTGGCAAATTGCACAACATTTTCAAACAATTTGTCTTTTTGTGGACTTTGTAAAGATTTATTAAAGCCCCAGAATTGACATTGAAAATTTGCAGAAATTGGTAGAAGTTTGTTCGAAAGAAAAAATTGCTGCCAGTTCAACTTTTCAATATGTTTTAATGAGAAAAAGAAAAAAAAAGTTGAATGGGAAAAAGTGTAACAAAGCGAAAAGTAACATTGTAAAAAAATTATAAAATAATTAAAAAGTGTAATACTTTTGTTACACTTGTATCATTGTGGCAACGCTGATTAGTACTACAGGAAGATGGCCAGCCGTTGGCCCTGACGATTGAAGCCAATTTCATTGAGGATACCTACGAAAAACACAGCAAAATTTGTAAGAGCCTTGGACTTTTTTCCTATATTTCCTATTGTAATAGCAAACTGTCAAAAATATCGGCAGGTCTTGAAAATTATCCCTGTTGAAAGATCTATTAGTGTGAACAGAAAAACCTTCAGAAACTTATAATAATCCTTACATAACAAAGCTGTAACTTTTTCCCTACTGAAAAGTGTTTGATCGGAATAGATTTTAAAAACCCTACCCAAATTTGACTTCAATTTTCACAGTTGCATTGCAAACCAGCTGTCGCGATTAAAATATAGAATTTTTTTCTTGCATTATTCCAGAAGCTGTGATCGAAACTGGCATGAGAGAGTGTTTTTAATTTGAACTACGAGTGGTCTCCGTCGCAATTGTGCATGTTTCATGCTCCTACCCAGTCTTTCTTTCTAAGAGCTTCAAAACGTCTTTCCACCCACTACTTACTCGTTTGAAAGTTTTCCGAATGCTTTCAGTACCCATTTCCGAAAATACCTTGGAATTTACTTAAAATACCTACATGATGAGGAACGACTTCGTTAGGCAACTGCAAAGGACGATATACGTGAGATGCGTCCCTTCAGAAATAAGTTCCCTTTCATGGTTTTCTAATTTAATATTTTAATTAAAATGATAGTGCACAAAACTACGTGAATTTATTTCGTTTTTCTGCTGCCGCTGCTGCTGCTACTGCCAACAGCAAATGGTTCGTACTTCTGTCAAAAGATACTTTTCGCCTGTTTCGAGCTCTACATTCATTCATCATCATCTTTCGCTTTTGACGTTTCACCATGTTTTTCTGTCGGTTTCTTTTTCTTTTTCTTTTTTTTTTGTCCTTTTTAATTAAAATTCGTTGCACACATTTATGGTGAGACTGAGATTAGAAAGAAAACCTAATTAACATCCTCTTTCGCGACATGTGTTCCAGTTAGGCCTCGTTTTTTTCTTTTTCTCTTCTAAGAGCATACACAGCGTCAAGAGAGAAGATGGTTTGGTGGCGTTTCCTCCTTAAATTTCAAGCAGAAATATGTCTCCGATTTTTAAAGGAGCTGTGTGAATTTTTGAGCCGCAGGCAAACGTTTGCAGATTCTCTCCGCCAGACAGAACGTGTCAATATCGATTCAATGACACTTCAAATCAGGGAGAAGATTGTGTCTTCCTCGTCACAGAGTCCGGCTGTATAAGAAAAAGTTTCCACCAACCGTACACGGAGATACGAGTTTCTATTTATCGTCTTCCTTTGTGGGTCCATTGAGGCGTGGGACACACTTGTAACTTGTCATTCCAACTCAACGACGCTCAATGCCTACAGGCAACATCCATCACTTCCAACATCCTTGAATTGAATTTCTGAAGCCGAGTGCGAAAGATAAAGGCAACAACAGACAGATAAACTGTCAGGCTGCTAAAAGGAAATTTAAAGCATCCTCGATGACTATGTGTGCGAAGTGTGTGCGGCTGTGCTTGCGGCAGGGCGTGTCAACGGCGAAATCAGTATAAAATTTATGCAAGCACCATGTGACACTATGCCAAATGCAACACGAATCATTTTTATCTATAAGCGATGCGGTGATTTACATACAATTTGCATAGACTTCATGTACCGTTCGACATGCTCGTAATCCCATTTTGTCAGGATTACAATGTCTTGCAGAATTTAATTACCATTCTGAGAACATGATCCGCACACATGAAACCCAATTCTTGAAATTTTAGTATTCAACACTTCGTGGTGCCGCCGGAAACTTAATCAGTTCCAGAGAGTTGAAGAAAATTAACACGACTCTCACCCAAAAATTACCCAATTAACTTATGATCCAATCACACGTCCTTCCTTGGGTTTTTGTTCGTTTTATTTTTGGCAAGGCTTCCTTCCGAATATACTTGTGTATTCCCTTTCCCGGCGTAGACTGTGAGGATGTGAATCTGGCCTGGTTGCATACCGCTATCAAAAAGATAATAAAGTGTTACAAATTTAATTTGTCCTTAGCATGTATCCTGTGGCATGCACGAGTAGTGTGTGCTTGTAAGGGTGATGATATCGTACATCCTGCTGTCGGTTTTGGGTTTATTTTTAAACGAAAACAATCTGGAACAAAAAATCTCCAGCTCCTGCCTGTGACCGTAGGACAGCTACCATATGCTGCCCCCAGTCTAAGGATATTTTGTGGGGGCGAACAAAGTGTTGTGCTTCGCTTCGAGTGGGAGGGCTAATGCAATAATATACGAGGAGAATAAATTTAATATTAAACATGGTAAGATTGGTTTAATTTCCTGTTTCCTGTTGGGATTTCTACGTAACTATGGAGAACGTAAATATTTCTTTCGGTATTTTGTTTTTTGTGCACTCTCCCAAGTTCGACCTGTCAGAAGAAAATTTCTTGTACTTAAAATGGAAATATTGTGTCGTCTCTCGCAATGGTGTTTGTGGGAAACAAATTTATTGTTCCATGAATATTCCATGGGACAGGATAGCAAAATGTGCTTCACTTTTTTCCGGTTTGAGTGATGTTGCACATCAGAATTTTGGTTTTCGTGTCGCCTGCATGGGTTTGATTCAGACATAACGGAAGTAATTCAATGCAATTAGTTATTTATGGTCCTTGTGGGACATGCCTGACAGGCATGTAGCCGAGCTGGTTCCATTATATCGGATTAGGGGTGGTTTTCACCGCTCAACAAGTGCGCAAACGTTTTCTTTTGAATTCAGGGGCTCTTACAGTGTTTGTGTCCCTAATTAGACAAAGTGGAAGCTGTGGAAGAAAAATGGGGTTTCGCTCCGCCGTTGAGGGACACTCTTCTTGCTGAGCGGCATTTTAGCCGCAGGCAGATTTTTTGTAATTAATTCATTTTTGAAAGGGCCTTTTGTTGGGGAGAACAACTTACACAGATTTAAAGAGCCGCAAGACGGAATTTAAGTAGTCAAATCGAAGAGATTTTACTGTCAACGTCAATTTAATAAAAATCGATCAAATAGCGCAGGGGTTGGTTTTCCCTTTTTGGTTTCCAAAAAAAATATAGGAACATCTCAAAAAAAAAAATTCTTTCAGAATTCAATGGCCACGATAACCAAGTCCTTAAAAAAATTGCGATAATGTACCTTCGCCCATTTTCTTGCAATAAAGTTTGCCACAAAACTATAACTCGAAATGAATGTGCTTAATTTGCTGCCAGACTGAGTAAATAAATTTGCCAAAGGCCCATTTACTCATTGGCATTAACATACAATACAAAGGACTTCACTTCGGGCCAAACCCCCACATCTAATCGCGAAATTCATATGCCTGATACCATCGCAGTGACTACACATACACTCCACTCCTCGAAGGACATAATTCATACTCGAATCTCATATCCAACTATGTAACTAGGCATTTGTTCAATGCTATACGTGCCCGATAGGCTAAGTTTTAATAACCCCAAGGAATGGCGTAGCTGAAGACGATGCGGCTGGCTGACTGAAGGGAAGTGACTCAACTATAAGATGATGTGCAACCAGCAGCATTGCAATTAGGTCCTGAATCACTTTTGAATCTCAAAACGAAATACAAGGTGAATATATAGAAAGAAAGAAAACAAATATGACCCAGAGTTATAATATACGAACAAGTTTACAAAGTTACTACCACCAATAAAGCACGAGTCCTAACGAATTCAGCCGCAGGATCTCGTGGGCATTTGCTTCGTTATAAGAAAATTATGTAGTAGCGCTCGGAGGAAGTTGAAAGGATTCCTAAAATGCAAATGCGGTTTGCATAAATTCTGAGAAATGGATGGCTGTGTGTGTCTTCACAAAGTCGTAAGTTTCCTTTGTGTGCAGAAGTTTATGGCAAATTGTAGGTGAAAGAATTATGTTCCACAAACGAGAAGTCAATTGAGACAATTTTCTGCAACGCTTTGGGTCATTTACAAATTTTCTGGTGATTTATTCGGTAAGCAGGAAAAGAGAGATTGAACTAGAAAGTCGGTGGCAACCCACAAATTACCTACCTAGGTGCGGCAATTTGCGCGTCAGATAGATTTGGGTTTTTAAGACTTGTAATTATGTAAATAATTTACGACTTGTAACCTCAGTCGAATTAAAATATTTTTTAGGGAACATAAGCTAATATGCATCATCAGTCTTTTTAGGGACATTATTTGGATGTTCTTACAGACTCCTCTGTATAAATTCGTCTATTTCAAGAGTTCAAAATCGGCCAGGTGCGCATCACCGACAGATAAGGGAAGAATTGGTTTCTGTATTGATTTAAAATTATTTGAGAAGGGGATAGGTAGAGGCTGTATAAAAAAATAATCGTTTGATCAAAAACGCCCCCGAAAAGTAGGCGTGGCAATGAACGATATAGCCTATAGCCTTCTTGGGGTCTAAAACAACATTTTAAAATAAGTTTCATGGAAACCTGTCTAGCACTTTTGACCTCAAGCTGTAACAGACATGAGACCCCATTCAGCTTTGCTATAAGTACCTATAGAAGAAAGATGGTCTGTGGAGAACTAAAGCAAGCCTTGCTCTGAAACTCTTGCAAATTGAGTTCACAAGTTGAACTTGAGGGATTGTATGATTTTACTTAAAATCGCGTGCTAGAAATGTCTACACTTTGAATCGAAATCGATTTATATGCCCACTCATTATTTAGTAAGAACTTCCCAGAGCATACCGAGCAAGTTCAAAAAAACTTCATGCGATGAACCACAAACTACTCTCGCTTCCATTAAATTCCTCACCTCTTTAAGACAGCTGGCAAGTAATGAAAAAAATCTTTCCTAACTTGACTTACTGCTAGCAGTTTCCGGAGTCCGCAAATAACAACTAAATACCTCTCCTGCAAAACATTTTATTTGGAACGAACTTCAGCACATCCACCTTTTCGTTTTTGCTGAAAAACACTTCACTCTGTCAAGTGTTGTGAAGCTACAAATACACATACACATACACACCCTCATCGTTTGTTGGCTACACCCCAACAGTAAGTGTGAGGGTGGTGCTCCTCCACGACAAAAAGAAAAAAAAAAAAAAACAGATTTCACACTCAGAGACCAACTCAAAGCAAATAATTTCAGGAAAAATAAGGTAAAACTCTGATTTCAAAAGTATTTCCCTCATTAAGCACTTGAGCCATCACCTACATACATGACGTTTGCATACATGCAGATAAGTATATGTGCGCATTGCTCATTTTTTCCGGATTTGTTCGTGCTACAAACTATTTCACATCTAACAATTGCATACCGCGGAGGCGCACACACAGACCCATGCCGTGCTGTGTTTTTCTTCTTTACTGTGCCTCGCTCAGTAGTTAACACAAAAATTGAGGATTTTAACCCAAGGTAGCTTAGCTCTACCTACATACGTGTGAATCGCCGCGCCACTTTTTACTTTGCATTTCGAGGCGTGTGATGACTGCACCAAAGATGATACACATTTCACATTTGGTTTGGCAGGATCCTTAGTTGGAATGCATTAAGGCTGCATGAGCGTGGGATGCATACACATAGCACACGTACCGGCTGTACCCTCATTTGTAAACTTTCCATGTGTACGAGGGTGTGAAACAGCAATTCCAACGCTCTAACTATTTTAGAGTTTGTCTGTGTTCGAAAAGTGTATCTCTGAGAAGTATTTTTGTTGCGCTGGACCTAAGTGTGTCACCTATTGTGGCTTGAGTGGTGTGCGTTGGGTTGGCAACGGCGAATAATATGTAAATTAAAAAAAAATCCTCTTTTTCTTTTCAGGATCACAAACTGAAGCATATGGCAGAATTACAGCAAAGCGTTGTAACAGATCAGGATACACGCCATCAGATTCAAACACAAATTCTGCAATGGGAGGAGAACCTGGAGCGACTGCATTGCGAGCAGTTCCGATTACGCTGTTACATGGCATCATTACAGAGCGGTGAACTGCCCAATCCCAAAGTGAGTATATTTGTATATTTTTTTTTTAATTAGAAATTGAGCTAAGAGCACACCATTGATATAAATGTATTTAGAATCAAAAGAAGTCCATCCATCTTAGTTGAATAAGGGCAGGTTCAAAAAGCCTGACAAGTTATTCATTTCGCAAAAGGAAGCACACCTTTTTTTTTTTTTTTTAAAGTATATACTCCGCATATGTAGATCAGCCTATCTTGCAGAAGAAGCACCCTAATAGAACGAATGGTGTCCTAAATCAAAGTTCGGACCTCATACATAGAGGGCCTTACCAATAAACATTTTTAGTTTCGACTCTAAATTTTAATAGTTCACAGTGGCTTTATTTTCCACGCAAAATTTACAATTGTGAGCTTCCGTAAATGTGTTATTAGTACGGCGCAGAGACTACTAAGTGATGCCTAGCAAATTTGCATTGCTGGCTCTGGGGTGGAGCAGCTTCTTACCAGCTCAGATGAAAGAAAATCTTCCAGACTGCCAAAACTTGCTCTTACAACGAGGTCCATCCCTTTAAATGAGTTCAGTTATACTGTCCTCTGAGTGCGTGGTATTAGCACTTATTTTCTCAAAGAAAAAAGCAAAGTATCGTCTGGTGCGTCTTCCACAGTGTTGCCACTAAAAAAATGAATCCGGTCAAATCTGACCGAATGACAGATTTTTATTTTTTTAAATTCGGTCAGAAAATCCGGTCAAAAGATAAAATAAGAATTTTTGACCATAAGTCCGGTCAAAAATGGAATATAGTAATATATTCGAACTAAAAATAGAAAACAAAAATATTATCTATATTATATGTATGTAGTTTCTTTATTTTTCTAAACTACTCTTAAATCTAAATAAAAAAACAATAAGCTACACAATTCATTGAAAAACTTTGCATCACAACGATCGACTTCGACTTTGAAATTGGTAAAACCAACACCGAAACTGCAAAATGCTAAACCGTTTTCACTTCAGTCTTTATTTGAACATGACCGGAATCCGGTCAGAATGGCAACACTGGTCTTCCAATTGGAAAAGGGCCTTTTCTGATGCAAAAAGAACTTCAAAAATGCATTCAGAGATTGGTTAGTTAGATCTGCGGCCAGCGGCCAACATTCAACAAAATAAATATTTTTTTTTTATGTATTCCAATATTTAAAAATGCTGCGAGCAGCTCTCAAGCAGCTCTCGAGAACAACTACTCTGAGAGTAGTTCGCGGAGAGTTAACTTTTTACTCTCGAGATTCGAGCCTTTTGAAAGTCACTGTTCTGATCACTATCGGAGATTAGCTCGCAAAATTCCAACATGCTTCGTATGTTGCGAGTAGCTGTCGAGAGTCGACATGGAAAAACAGTAGAGATCGGAGGAAATTAATCGACTCATAGAGAAATATGAACATTGAATTCGATAATTTTTAAAAATTAACTTAATTTATGTTCCCTGAAGAAATTTTTTAACTCTCGAAATTTTTACTCTCAAATGGACAGCCACCCGAGAGTAACTCTCGAGAGGTAACTAGCGAAAGTACTCTCAAATGGACAGGCACCTTTAGTTGTAAATATTTATGGTGAGTGACAAAACAGTGGAAATCCATTTGCGGAAATTCTCGTCTCATTTGGTCCATATTTCATAAAAACGCCGCAATCGGTGCAAGAAAAACCAACTTGACCTACCTATGAATATAATGATTTTCGCGAATTTGTTCATTCAGAGAAAAACAAATTCAATCCAAATTATTGAACGATTCTTGTGTGATGCATATATTTTTGAAATGCACTTATTGTCATTTTCCAAGGTTGTTTCTGTTAGATTTCGAACTTTAAAAAATCACGATCTTTTTAATCTTACTATTAGCTTGCGAAATTTTTCAAAGGCGTGGCGGTTAAAATTTGAAATGGAAAGTCAGGGCAAAAATACTTCACTATAAACGCTTCTCCACTGACAGAAGACAGGTGCCGCCATCTAGTGAGCAAATAGCAACATAATCGGCGTTCATTGGTAACATAAACTGGCTGCTAATTTCGCCATACATTTGTTGATGGTGATGAAAATGGTTTCAAGCCCGCCGTCCTGTAATAACATTTTCCCTAATTTCTGCTTTGGGTATGTGTCCAATTTTCTGAATTATTGGCTCTCTCCCGATCAACCGTAATGCTTGCTTGTGGCCCTGTGCCTAAATTATTTGCAGTGGCAATCCGCTGATTGACAATTATTAGCAGTCAAGGACTTTCGATTGCATTATCATGTTGATAGTACTGGCTCTACAATTAGTCCTCTGACACATACACGCGCAAAAGCAAATTCCATGCCTGATTTAAGGGACCGGACTAACTGTGTCATTCCTGTCAAATTGATATATGCAAACTCCAATCTGGCGTAGGGACCACTAGCAATTAATTTATATTGATAAAGTTTTCTTGCATCATCGTCCACGTGATAATTAAATTCAAATTTCAACGGAATCTGTTCGTAACCAAACAATTAAGGAAACAAAGGTTCATACCGAAAGCATGCATAAACACAGTTTTTCGTTTCAATTATGCACAATAGTTCAAGTTGTTCGGGAAAACTCGTCCTGTGGCCGTTGCTTGGCAATATAATTTCCTTTGTGAATCGGAAACTTCTGAACTGAAATTCATTACCAGGAATTTTGCTTTTTTTCGTCAACTAGTATTTATATTATATGCACTCCATCTCCATACTGCACACATGGAACGGATCAGCTCCTGTAAAGAATGAGGCAAACTCCCTTGAGCCATAAATCCTAAATAATAAATTGCTTCACTCATTTTGTTGTAAAATGCAGCTGCAGCGCACAGACGTGTATACTGTATTATGTTCCATCAGTGTGACGAGTGCTGTCCTTTTTGATGGGGAGTAGTAGCATAGCTCGCAGGCAGTAATTTGAATGCGATGTTGATGCTCCTTTTCTGTAATAGGTTGAGCTGATGTCCTTTAAACAGTTGCGATTACTTAAAGTATTAAATGGAATGGTAGCAATAAGAGGCTGTGTTGACATGGCTAACATAGAGCACAAAGTTCAAGGATGTGCCAACCCTAAGTCCTTTAATTATTCATAGTTTCTCCTTTTTTTTTATTCCTAATTCATTCCTCGAGCGAGTGTAGTAGGCGCGCAGGGAGGCGCTCAATCAAAGCAACAACTATACAAAACAGAGAATGGCAATTTTTCAATTGCTCCCGTCGGCCGCAAAGGAGCACCTCGACTATGTTGGATGATAGCCAGCCATACAAGCTAGTCAGCCAGCGAGTGTATGCAGTACCACAATCTACATAAGTGGCTTTCAAGGACCAGCGGTGCAGAAGAAATGGAAAGAAAAAAAAATTACTCATTTTATACAGAAATTTTCTGTTTCTGTGTGTTTTGTGTGGTTCATGTGATGAGTTATTCCTTTGGTAGCAACACGAGGAAGTGTTTAGGTCCACGACTGACGTAGGCCGCCTGATGAAATAGATATAGTATACCATGAATATACGAGTATAAGCAATTTAATGAAGATGATAGGAAAGTGCTCTTTTTCATTTGTTTGTTGTGTGTTTGCATTGTTTTCGATTTATTAAAGCAAACAATATATATTGTTGTTTATTTTAATTGCAGTCCCTACTGACACATGTGTCACGGCCCACAAAGAACACTCTAAACAAGTTGGGAGTTTTTACGGTTTCCTCGTTCCATGCATTCATTTGTGCTCGATCGCCATCGTTGCTGAATAATTTGTTAGCCGGACGTGGTGCTACCAAGCGGCGACCACCTCTACTATCACGATCGAATAGTGGTTCCAGTAGAAGGTCTATGCAGGTGAGTTTTACATTTATAAAATTATGCTTTTTATTATATTGGTAATTTCGACTAAAGGTGGACTGTTTTGGTGGACGGTGAAGTTGGTTGTTCTGTAATTGAAAGTCTTGTCTTGACTGTTCCATCGTCGGATATTTAAAATAAGCCACATGTCCAAGTGGGCTTATATTTTATAAAGCTACTTCTTTCTTTAGCTCAGTTCAGCAAAGGCTGGATATAGGTACCGCCCGAATTTTCGAAGTAGACAGAAAACGTAGCAGTTCAAAAATAACCATTTACAAGAACTCCGGATTTTGATTAAGCTCTCACGTTTTAAGGGGAAACGACAAACTAAATTATTCAAAGCGAGCCATTAATCGTGTCTTTTATTTTTGGGTCTTTTTTGATATCCAGGGGTCAGATTCTGTAGGGCGAAACGTTCAAACGTTTTCGTGCGCACGAATGATTTACGCTATGTTACACAAGCAAATTTCTTCGTGCACACGAAAATGTTTTAACGTGTCGCCTTACAGAATGCCGACCCAGTCTTCTGTTTTCCTAGCTTCTCGAAGCAGGGCACTCATTCTGTAACTTTTCAGACGATTATCGTCGAAACGATCGACCCCCAAAACTAGCATCTACGTACAAAAATTACGAGTTTGAGAGCTTAAGCTACAGTTAATATTCCACAAACGTAATGAAAATTGACGATAGTTAAAAAAATTCGGTCCGAAAATAACTTATTGCGGTCATTAATTTGAAAAACGATATCGTCCAGAGTTATGCCGAATTCACAATGTCGCATTGACACGCTTTATCGAAACTTTACGATTTTAAATGCCAAAGCGCGCGAGCAACAATTTTGTAGAGTAGAGTATAACAGATTAAAAGGTCGGTTTGGTTTAAACTAATGTACACAAATAGAGAGCAGAATTCAAATTTCAAGTCTACTCCTTTTTTTTGTAGCTGTAATTTTTGTGTAAGAATTAAATAAGAATTCTCCAAAATAGATAAAAAAAATCATTCATAACATTAATGCAAAGAACAACCTTAACAAAGATACAAGACCAATGATTAAATTTTTTGTTATCCAAGAAAATTTAAAGATATAAATATTAGCTCCACAAAAAGAGGTATTCTATTATTATTTTCACACACTAAATTAATTAATTTGCATTAAAAAAATATCATATTGCATTTTAAAACTTGTGTGTGATAAACATTTGTGGTTCTGTGCCACTCGAACTAAGAACGGCACACCCCATGGTATCAAATCGAACAATTCAAAATTTTAAAGTTGTCAAACGCGCGTGAGAGTAGAGAGTAGGTCTACTCAGGCGTCGCGTTGAACTTTACGATATTTACGAACTAAAGTCGATACAACGCCTGAGGTTGTATTTTGTGTGGCAGCATATGAACGATTTGTTTCTTCATAATCTGCCAACGCACGCGCGCGTCAACGCGACATTGTGAATTGGGCATTATACGGAATCTGCTCGCAGGCTATGGGATCGTGGTCGCATTTACCTAAACTATGTTCCATGAAAAGTATAAGTTTTCGAGAGGACTTACCGAATGGTCTTAAAATTTGTAAAATTCGGTCTTTCAAAATATTTAATTTTTAAACAGTTAAAATCAATTTAAGAAAATGTTTTCATGTATTTTAAGACAGCAAGGAATATTCTTATTTTTTCAAATAGCAAATTCACTAAATATTTTTGAACAGCACCTGTGCAATTAAACTGATAGGACATGTGCTTTGAAGCTCGTTCAATCGACTCTGCGAATGGCCATATCCATATAATTAGGGCAAGTTGAGGTCAATTTGGCGATATTTCGCAGTTTTTATTTTAATTGCACTATTTAAATAGAAAAGCTTTCTGAAGTTTATGGAATTTTTTCCGATGAATTGCCCGTCAGAATTCACAGGATTTTACATGATAAAATGGTATTGTGTTTCAAATAGTCATAATTATAATAATTTCAACTTGCTCGTGTACGGATCACTGTTATTCACTCAAAAACCATAGCAAGCATTATTCTCCTGGCTCTAACAGGGCAACAGGAGAAATAAATTTCGATACAAACCTGTCCGACTTTCAATACCCCACTACTGTATTAGAATGCTTTCCCCCAATATGGCTCCATTTAAAGGATTAAATTGAAATTAACAAATAATACTGGCCTGAACCACATACAAAATGATGGCAGCACCATACACTACGAGTTAGACACGCATCAAACCTCAAATACTCAGTAAATTTGAAAGGCATAGATGAGGCTATGCGAATAGAAATCGTATAAACATTTTAATGGCTTAAAATAATACAACCGCATACACACATACATCGTATCTGCACTCCATGCGAAGTGTGTTTTAATAATCCGTTATCCGTCTAACATTCCTCGCCATGATGGTGTAGAGATTTCGCTTTCGAATTTAGCGAATGCGATAGCCGCAAACAGCGTTTTGCTAGCCAACCAATCTGGATTTTAATTTTTAGGTTATTACCATGGAATTTATTTAATTGATGTTCGTTTTTGTTTTCACATTTATCTGAGTTGGTATGAGGATATTTTGTTGAAACTATTTCACAGTTTTTTTTAACAATTTCGTGTTTGAATTTGATTTGTGGTTTCTGACGATGCAATTGTTATCCGGCCGACTTAAACGAATTTATTAAGTTTTGTATTTAAATTAAGTCAGTGGTGTAATTTATTGATTCAAATATTTGTGGATATTTTGCAGAACCATGAGAGAAAATATTATGACAGAATTATGTCTATAACGACTCAATAGGATCATGAGATAATTTTCCAATACCCATTCCGCTCTGAACTTTCTTGGTGGAATTGAGTATTTAAATTGAAAGGGCTTCTACTGCGCACCAGAGTTTTCCCACGAAGAGGGTTATCTTCTTTGTTTTTTACAGATTGGATAAGCTGCCAGATTGTTATCAGCAAAATACAGTAACAAGGGCAGAAATCTCACGACCAAACTCAGATCATTTTTAGGCACATGCAGGCTTCGTGATTTGAAAGACTTAATTTTTCTGTTGATATTGTAAAAAAACGTTCCTACTTCAACCTTGAAACATTGAAATACCCGGTTACAAACTTGTTTAGTTTATTAATGTAATTTAAGTATTCAAGAAGGTAAATTATATCTTACCAAAGCTTATTGGAATTAGCAATGGGGAAGTTGCATAGACATTAGACTTTTCCACAGATAGCAACTAGCACTGAAATTCAGAGTTTGAAAAATCGCGCTGAATACAAAAGCCATCTGCACCAACCGCTCAAGTTTGTTTAGGGAATTAGACAGGCATTTGAAACATTCCGCAGTCCTACCAAAATCACAGCGGGCCTTACTAATAACCAATTTGAATCTTCGCACTAAATATTTTGTAGGTCACAATGGGTCATTTTATGTGGAAAATGTTGCCATTGTGAGTTCGTAAAATCTGTCCTGGACACTCAAAACGATTATTAGTATTGCGCAGCATAAATGTGTGTATTGCCAGCAGTTACAAGTGGACCTTTCCCGCAAGAAGTTCTTAATTTTTTTAAACTACCCACTTTTTAACTTCACTAAAGTCAGTTGGTTCCGTAAACGGGTATAAATGAAAAGTGAGACACGTAAAAAATGTCATTCGTCTCTTTTCTATTACCAACCAAGTCATTTGAAGTGAGCCCCAGCTTGAAAGCTACACACACAGAAATTCTACAGTTTATATCAATCATGCATCGTAACTTTTCGGGAAGGGACACTTTACAATAAACATCTGATGGCCTTACTGGCTTTATTTTGTGAGAAAAGCCTTTTCAGCGAGATTTCAAAAACCAGCGAGATTTTATTTCCAGCTACTACTGCGCCCTCTTTAAGGACTCAACTGATAAAAATGTAGGTACCTACCTATATTAAGCCATAATAAAATTAAAAATAACTGGTGACCCTTTTGTTTAGGCTAGTATCTGGCTTAAAGGTTTAAAAAGAGCTCGATGGATCTTAACATTATACAGACCGAAAGAAAGGCGTAGTGGGTTAGTGGTTAATGTTTTACACAACTAGGAGTGTATCTCAGATTCGATCCCCGAAGAACACAAATTACGTCTTAAGGTGTTTTTCCACTGTGCCATCTCTCGCGAACGTCAAACAGCCGAGAATATCACTGTCAATGAAGAGCTTCTCAGTTAGCCATTTGGACTCGGCATCGTAGATCCCTTGCAGTCGTCCCAAAAATTAAAAACTCACACAAGACGAAAGGTTGTGAGAAGATAGGCCTAGGGTCCATACGGACCGGTTGTGGCAGATATATTTTTTTTTATTACATACCAAAATAATGAAATCGCAAATAAAAGATCACGAACTAAGATTTTTTCGTTGCTCTTGTGGGTTGCCTCGGGCTCCGAGGTAACCAAAGTCAACCAGCAATTTTTTTTCAATTGGAGCGGTCCATGCTTCGGTGAGATCTAGTCGGCATCTCTGGGGGAAGGCCATAAATGCTGTTTTCGACCAAGTTTGAGATCAATTCTCCAGCCGTTTGGGAACTGCCATTAAACCCATAGAGTTCCATTGGAGAATCCAAAATTCGCAACTCTCAATGAATATGTCAGAAACAGAAAATAAAAATGATGATGATGACACATCTCATGTTTGAATTCACACACACCCACAAGACTGCAAGGGCCGAAACATCAAAAAAACTGCTCCGTATAGGTATGGTGGGGTTGGTGGTGGCATAACTCGTTCTTGCTTCTTTTGAAATAAGTTTAGACAGTGCCTGATAACTATTTGGCTTCATATTTGCATGTTATCTTACTGAAAGAGGAAAGATATTTGCTTCAAAAAGCAAAGATTGTCTATCTTCCAAGACTTTTAACACCTTTAAACATGTTTCCTTGAAGGTCGCCGCTCTATATAAGAAACCGCAGCAAGGGCCCAACCATTTCCTGCCTGCAGACGTCAAACTATTGCTCAAATGGAGCCTGAAATGATTGAAAAGTGACCCAGAATTACACCCATACAAACCTATAACTTTTTTTTATTCCACAAATTTGTTACTTAAAGGTCACGTATTCTTGCGTCAGTATTTTTTAATTTAACTATTTTTCCACGACCTATCATCATCAGAAAATACATTCTATGCACAGTTGCAGTCGTGTACGAGTTAATATTCAAAGCCTGTAGTTGGTCTACATGCACTAGATGAAAACAAAACATTTCGCGGGGTAACCTTCACACGGATACAATTGGTATAGCCAAATCACCCTACATCCTATAGTTCAGTCACGCTCGCCAAAATCAGTTCAATATTTGATGAAGTCGCTGACAGTCAGTAGCCGCACCCATAAAATGTTTCAATTCCCTTACTTGGGTTCCAACTGGACCTCTCTCCCATTGGGCCGTCTGAATTAATTAGCAAAGTCACGTTAATTACCAGCCTCAGCGCATTCACACGATCAGCCGGACTTGGTGCGGCAAGGCAACGCGTATACACGTGTAAACCGAATTGAAAGGACCTATAGACAGCAAAAATCCATGCTTAATGAGTGGACACGTCACGTCGTCGTCGTCTGGTGATTAATGAGCCCATTGTATTGAACAATTTAACACTGATTAGTGGATAGGAATAAGATGGCAACAGGGCAACAGCTAAACCAGATTACCCCGATTAGTAGCTTCACTGTCCGACTCCTGTGGGTACGATTTTTAGTGTTCGACGTCCCTTCTAATTAAGGCAAATGACAGCGCGCACTGATTGCATTTGCTGAACAAAAAACTGCCCGGATGGGAAACAACACCAAAAGCGACACACCTTTCTCTATTCTCTCTCGCCGATAATTGGAAAACTTTTAATTCGTTTTGAACGGGGGAAAAAATGGTTTAGCTGCGAGTATGTGTTTATTTAAACAAAAGACTGCTCGCGGCCAATTCCAAGTAATGGCGTGAGTCTCACTCCATATACCCTCACATCATGAACCCTCGACAGGAAAGCAATTTTTAAACAAAATGTATTTTTTGTGTTCGTCTGAAAACAATGGAAACAAAATTAAAACTTTTTTTGTTCGCACAAATTTACTTAAAGCGCACGATAATGAGGTTTCAATGTCCTTATTCGGAAGTGTGTGCGTGCTGTTCTTCAAGGGAATTCAAACTCGGAGATTGTCACCACGCGCCGACAAACAAGGGGCCTTCGAACAAAGGGACTCCTAATTGTCCCGGCGTTCACACTTTAAAGGTATTGGCATTTGGACTCGTGTCTGTTGTTGTTCGGCATTTATTTCCTTATGGTTATGGTATGCATTAAGCGCCTTTATTTGGAGCCTATATATTCAGTGGTCCGGAAAATTTGTAAAATATACCTACATTGGTGGTAGGTGTAGCGGAAACATTGAATTCGATGATCGAAAGCGAAATAAATTAAATGCAGATAGGAAGGAGGCGCATAAGCCTTTGAAATATACCGGAAAATAAATGAGAAGAGTCCTTTTTTTGCATGGCGCACATTATGAAAGTGTACAAAATATTGCAAAGTGCACGCTTATGCAGTTATGAAGCACAGGAATGGCTGTGTTCTGTAAGCAATTTCTATTCAGCTTAAATCAGATGGAAACCATTATTTTTATGAAATATTTATTTTTCCTGTCCAAGTTTGGTCGTTTTAACTTTCAGCATATAGACCGGAAGTAAAGGCCGCCGGGAGCATTAAACAATTGGCAAGAGTTCAACTGAGCTCTCCATAAACAGAACAATGGATGTTGAAATTCAATTGTTTGCGCGCTGAAAGGCAGTAGAATTTAATTGAAATAAACTTGAAATGAAAATTCAGTGAATTGACTCGCGTAGAGTGGAAGGTTATATTTGTTTCGCTGAAATAAAACTAAAAATGCGATTATTTTGTTTTGCTGCTGGTCAAGAACACAGTTTTGCGGCCGCGTTTTTATTCTAAATTTGGATATCTGATTTTAGGTTCGAACAATGTACGGTGTTCCAGTTCAAAGTGCTAACAATGTTGGTGCTGATGTTCATTGGTTCATCGGGTTTTGGTCGTCGATAGTGGGTCCCAGTTTTGCAAATACAATGGAATTGGGTTAGGCTTCTCACATATAGCGAATGTATATATAACTGTTAGTTTCTCTTATGCACGCTGAATTGGGAAGCTTTATCACGAGAGATGTATCTTCATTTGCAACCATTGTAAACCATACGTTTTGTTTGTTGTTACTAATGACTTCCAGAGGTTCGCCTCAATGCCACCTGTGTCTGTTTGAAGGGGTGGGGACTTTTCAGTATTTCATGGTCTCGTCTGGCGCAGAGTTTTCCTACACAGTCGATCAAGCTGTAGGAGTTTAGAAAGAACTATGCCAATCTGCCAACAGAGCGCCCGGAAATGGTGTCAATGTTAAACAATCGGTTTTTAACTTTCTCCATTACGTAGTGAGAGAAAGACATTGTATTCGCACAAAATTTCGAACTCGAGATGTTAATCAATTCTGACATTACGATGATAGAGAAACTCGAAAAAGTGGGTCGCAAAATGCTGTCCGTTTTTTTGTCTGTCTGTCTGTCTGTATGTCCCGAGGCCTACAGCCTAAATGGCTGACCGCACTTCGTTCAAACTTCGGATTTGGAGTTCTGAGGCTTACAGTTCGGGGCCGTTTTTTTTTGTTTGCATGGCAACCTCAATGTTCATGGTACTTCCCATGTAAAATTTTCATACCAGTTAGATTTGTTCGAAAACGGCGAAAACGATTTCAACCAAAATTGATATTTAAGCTTAAGTAGGTGAGGTTAACATGACTGCGTACTCGGTTTTTCGCTGAAAAATCGAATAACGGTACTTTTGAAATTTGGACATATCTCGAAAATGGTCCATACCATTGTAACAAAAATTAGTATGTAAAGTTATATGGTCATTTCTAACTTAATGGCAAACTCAGTTTTCTTCTGTATTGTCGTAAAATTGATTTTCGAAAAAAGGCATTTTTTAAAAATTTGGTTTTCTTTAGATTACCTGAAAACGGCAATAACGATTTTGACGAAAACGTAAACTTAGAGCAAAATTAATGTTTTTAAAATTATTGATTCCTTAATTACTCGTATCAATTCGAATCACCGAAGACGATAATTTTAGGAACTGCTCATATCTCGAAAACCCCATTTCCGATTTCGATAAAACTTTAAAAACCAAGTGGTGCTTACATTCCGAACAATAACTTATACTCTGTTTTCAGCTAGATAGTTAGTGATGAGAACCTTACCTTTTGAGATCACAATACAAGAGAAAAGAAAAAGAAAATAAACAATCTATGTTCAAAATTAAATTATTATTTTATTTGATGTGCGCTTCGTGCGGAGATTCCGAAAGAACTAAAGAACTTATTTGTTCGTAAAAGCAAAAATGCAAGAAACGGAAAAAATGGCAATGCATGTAGGTACGCATACACATAAGCAGAAATGGATATACAAACACATTGGAATTATCAACACACTTCCTCAATGTGAATGTCTATAAATATTTAATTACATTTAACATTAATTAATTTAAACTCATTAATTTTACAAAATGACAATGCTTCTGTTTCGACAGATTTTTAGTGAGTACATCGGCTATCATATTATTTGTTGAAACGTATTTTAGCTCGACGTCGCCACTTTGAATTACCCATATCTAACATTGGAATTATCAACAGTTTGCAATAGCATTTTTAAAACTAATATTTTCATTGCAATATTTGGTACTGTTTTGCCTGACAAATTTTACAAAAATCGCTCTAACAATTTTGATAAAAATACATATTAAAGATAATAGAAGTATTCTAAAGAAGATCCAGTACTTAGTTTGTCTCAAAAAATTCGAACAAATCGATTTCTTAAATATTTCCGAAAAATTACTATCCAAATCCCGATCTGTGTTCACGTATCTTCGGCATTTTTGAAATAATAACAATGAAAATTCAACAACAGCTACGTATACGTAGAACTTGTTTTTAGCAACTTCTCGTCTTTTCTCAACCATATTGAATATGTACCCTAAAAATAATTCAAACAACTCCCACTTCATTCGCACCAAAACTTTTGATGAACGAGAAAGTTACGTTCGACCCAGTCGTGCACTTTCTTTAACTTTGTGCTTGGTTTGACTTGAGCGTACTTCACCCGTAAGAGCTATTGGGGATTGGACATTACAGCCGTACAGTAAAAGAAAAACTAATTTAAAGTGCTGGCGATTTCAGTGGATCAATCGATTTGTCTTTCCTAGTAAGAGACTCACTTTTAGAATCAATTTAAGTAGCCATACTAATTTACCACGAAATTGTTTTAAATTATTTCGGTGTATAAAATTTGAAATCTGCTATACCTACGTTCAATGAATTTTTAGAAAGTATAGCAAATTCTAATTTTATACATTGAAATATTTTGAATAAATTTCGAATATCCTACTAAAGACAAAGTCAGAAATCCTGAATATTTAATTTATATCCAAAATACATCGCTTGGTTTTAATTAATATACAATCAAAATTGCTTTGTAGGTTATTGAATTTTTCTTTCTTATATAACTTGATTTATTTAACAAAATACAAATGAACAGTGCTTTTGCGCCCCTTTTAATTCACTACAATAATTGTCAATTTTATTAAATGTACTGTTCGCAGACAAAGGCGCCACCCTTTTTTTTATACCTCGAAAAAAGTGAAACAACGTTTTTTGTATACACATTTCGCATGCACAAAATAATTGAAGCAGAAATTTTATTGCAACAGAATTTTTTGATTTTTTTTCGGTTGAATAGAGTTTGGTAAATTGCATATTTGCGGTTTTTTTTAACAAAAGTTTTGATATTTTACAATTTTAAAATTTTTCCGTCAGTTTGTGGGTTTTGTGCGGCTTGCAGGATTTAAATTCATTATAAATAGGCTTAAAGCGACTATTAGGGTATGCAAATTAATACGCGCTGTAACAAAATAACACCACTGATATTGGGAATATTTAAATATTTAAATATTCTTTATTGCACAAATAGTTTGTAGCAACATTTACGATAACCTTCAGTCGATTACCTGCTAGTAAAATTATGTCGGAAAATTCAATGCTCTGCAATTTTCAATATCATTTAGAAGAGGTTAAGCTTTCTAGAAGTTTTCAAATTATTTTTTGCTTGTAATTTCTCAGCCAGAGTTCTGAGTCGAGGAATTCCAAATTTAATCTCCGGAAAGTGTAGACCTCGCTGAAAGTCCCAATAAATCGAGGGCCACACTTTCTGTCTTAGCCGATAATATTACTTATAAAATTACCTTGGTGCCAAAAATATATAACTTTCATAAACTATTCAGTAGAGAGTCGTAAAAGCTTAGCCTATGTTCAACGCATTTCAGACCCTGAACTATTTATTTTTTTCTTGATTCAGAACTAGTAATGCAAACTTAACAATAATTATTCTTTGAATTGGATAGAAAGGTAGCGAATACACATACCTAGCGACAGAAGGCACTTGTGTGTCAAATAATTAGAAAATAAAATAAAAAATGCTACAAACTTTCAACATTATAACAAACGACACATTTAAACTGCGAAAGTTCTTCCAATTTACTGGTATACTGTGTTGAATATTTTAAAACCACACGCATCAGAATAAATCAACATTAGCATAAAATGCAATTATGTTAAAGACAATTAAAGCCCGAAACTAATTCAATTAAAATTTAAATTTATTACCAAGCGGTCACACACAACTGATCAAAATTCAATTTGTATATACTCGTCCCATTCCCCAGTGCACTAACAGTTTCCAATAAATATCACAGGTTATGAATGTATCCTTAATGCGTTACAATATGTTTGCACTCATACTCCGATAAAAAAAAAATGCATTCACTAATCAGAAAATCAGTTTAGGCAAAAACTCCATAACCAAGGTAGTTCAGCATTACTTTGCTGGTAATGTTATGTTTTGCTCGCTTGGATACAAAAGCCAGGAACTAGGAGATAAATGTTGGTATGCTTCGTCAGGGGTTAATTAATAGGACTGCTAACCTTTGAAATGCAGGTTTCGTATGGTACTACTTACACAAATGTGTGTCAATAAAATTAATTTATACTCCAGTAAGTATCGAAAAGGCTCTCTCATTTACATACTTGATGGGCCATATATGATTTCAACATGTTTGCTTTAGTTAACACATACATATACAGTCGTTGCTAGGAATTCATTATTGAAAATGCTATCATTGTCAAGGGAAAGATGAAGACTTCCTTCCAATTAAGAACGTGAATTAACATGAAGCAGTTTGAAGTTCATTTCCATTATGCAGGTGCCTATCTACTTCATGAGCTTATATGAGAAACCATATTGTGTAGATGTTGAGGTTCAAGAAGAGTGTGTAAAACCGCAAGCTTGGTAACATAAACACAAATGTTTCCATGTTCCTACGTCAGATGGAGGAAGAAAAATACAATTTTGAATAATAACATTATGAACAGAGCTAATTTTTGACAATCATAAAATATGTACTTTGAGTGGACCACAAACTTCACGGAAGCATCTCCTCTCCGATCAAATTTGGACCGAAAATAAACGGACGAATCTTTCTTATAAATCTTACCAAGAGGATTAAATAATATTGATATATCCTTGGTCTTACGAAAGAGACCTTTCCTAGCTCGAGAAAAACAGAGATTGGCACAAGTACTTTGCGAGATTAAAGTGGAACCCAAGTCTTTAACTATGTGACGAACTTCTAAGAGTGGCATAAACCTTAGCTCAAAAAAAAAAAACTTACCACCCTGTATGAAAATACTTTAGATGGAATTCCAAACAAAGTCGCGGATAACGAAAGCCTTTAGCTGCCAAAATTGCCGGAAATAGTCTTTTTTTTGCCTCGTATGGCTACCTAAGATACGAAAAGACAACTCGCTCTTTTTACATTTCAGACGTCAAACAATGTGGTGACTTGCTCACAAGATTTGTCAAAGTTTTCTCGTCCATGTAAAAGAAATTATATAAAGTATTCGAAAGCATAGGCTTCTACCCAGAACAAAAGAAATATTTTGCATAATATTTCTCTGTGTAAGTGCTTATTGAAAAGTTTTCTTTTAAAAAAAAAAATAGAAAATAAAAAAAGTTTATTTAAAAAAACAAAAAACCCGACTTACTGTAAAAAAAAGAATTAAATAGATTTGAACAAGACGCATTTAAGTACCTATACCTAACTAATTGACAATCGGAGACTATATACCTACACATTCTAACAAATATATGTATTGATGAGTATTGAGTAGCCTCCGACTGCCAAATAGATAGTTATAGGTACTTAAATGCGTCTTGTTCAAATCTTTTTAATTCTTTTTTTTACAGTCAGTCGGGTTTTTTTTGTTTTTTTTTAAATTAACTTTTTTTATTTTTATCTTTTTAGCCTATGACACTCCGGGGAAGAATACGAATATTATGATACCTCACTCTTCAAAATCGGTCAAGCCGTTTCGGCTACAGGTAGTCCCGTAGGAACGTACATAGGATACGCGCGAAACACATAACCCTCCCTTTGTACAGTCGGGTAAAAAGAGAAATTAACTTTAAGCTTCTTAAACAGAATCTAGGTTGATCCCGGTAGTCCGGCAGCGAGTGCAAGAACCCACGTCTCCGTTGAGCTAAAGGTCGCGCAATTCGCAAGCATGCCTGCTCGCACTTTTTGTCAGGACACCCACCTCACAACCCGCAGGTTCACCCACGGATTCCTGTGTACGTCGAGATCTGTGGGAATGCAGGACATCGCCCATTTGTAAGGTGGTAACATCAAATTCATTACAACTACTTCGAAAATACATCCGAGAATCGGCATCGTGATGTTTTGCCCTGGACGATATTGGGAAACCTTTCTCGATGACTTCGTTTATTCTTTCTTCATCATAGATAGATAAATTTTTGCTGCCTCCGTTTCAAAATTTGCAAAATTGGTTCTGACAACTCACTGCAGTCTCCAGACGCGACTTTTAAGAAATTGTGCATCTGGTCTTGGTCGGCTTCGAAGGATTTCTTCAAGTACTTTGGCATCTGATGACTATAAAAGACCTTCTTTTCATCAATCTTTTTATTTTACATGAAGGGGTAGTTGTGCGTAACGATCTGGGATTCTTTGGATTTTTCCTTGTTGCGTGTGCAGATTTCGTCGAAGGTGGGCATTCTTTGCCTAAAACTGCAGGTATGGAAAGTGATTAGGAATATAAATAGCGAAAGGTTTAGGGCGACTTACTTATCTCTAGTTCAGGTATAGGTAAATGGGTGCTTTTGTGGCAACCTTCACTTAGACCATCAGTTGGGTCCATTGTGTCCAAAGTCGCAAGTTTCAGAGTTCCAGAGTTCCAGAGTTTCATACGAAACTGATATTCCATTCATTGGGCATGTCATCCGGCCCCGCAGCCTTCTTGGTCTAAAGTTTAATGGTTATCGCTATCCTAATCTAGTTTCGGTCGGTTGGGCTGATTTTTTTAAGGTCTTAATAGGTCCAGGAAAGTCGTTACCAAGTAACACTCCTGCACCTCTTACGGTTTTTTTTTTGCTTTTCAAAACCCTAAGGGTCGACTGTAAGTCTTCAACCATATCTCACCTCTGTAGACTGTCATTTGTTGGGCTTTATTTTCTTGGGAGAGTCTTCCTTCTGTCTGAATTAAGTTTGGAGGTTACGATACTGAAATGAAAGGTATTACAAAAAGCGTCAAAAATATTTATGAGTCCCCCAAAGGAGAACACCGATTTCCAAATATGAACCGGATATCCTACAAATTATCTAGCCAATTTCAAATAACCAAAATCTTGTTTATCAACGCCATAAATAACTACATCCGATACGCCACCATGCATGGCCATAAAATAGGTTATGCCATATTTTCCTACGAAATTCATAATGCTTTGCAGGAATGAATTCGTTTGGGTCAACGATATGAATTCCTAATAAGAATACCGAGCGGAAAAATGAGCTGACCAACGTTCAAACAATATTTTTCTGAGGTTTTCCGCATACTTAGCCAGTGCCCGTAACAAAATTAGGAACTTCCTAGCTGTAAAATACGATATTATGGAATATTCCAATCTGCTGAACTACCACACACACACGCACGTAATCTTGTATGAAGATTTATTGCAGGAGCGGTGTAGCACATGCGGTCCTTGCCACTGTAATAATAATTATTTTGGAGAGGATTGCAAAATTACCCACCCGTTATTGGTGTGTTTAACGGCTTTCCCCTGGAAACGGATAAATCAGTAAATTAATTGGGAAATTTATTGACTGCGCCCAAATGGGACTAACAACGGCCCAATGTTTCCCCCATTACCATAGGGAATCGAAATGCTGATTAACTAAATGGTGTAGGATCTGCCTCTTGAAAGCACGCTTTCGTATCGCACTATACTGAGAGTCTGCCAATGGTAGGCTTATTATCAGGTATAGTTGTACCGAAATTGGATGTACAAAAACACAGATCAACTCGAACAAATCATAATCCGCCTACAGGACGATTGCAGCCCGTGCCACTCCTAAAACAAATGACCATGAAAAACCCCTCCAGTTCATCCGAATGATTGCAGAAAACCTACGCTCAATCAATCCTGTTAGAGTAATCCACTTTTCCCACCCCCCTCTTCGCCTACTCTCTCTGTGTGTGTAATGAAATGTTGTTAGCCTAAAAGGACCATAATCCGTTGGCAAAGGAAAAAAATCCTTCGTCAACCAAAGGCTGACACTTGTGAAGCTCGCAAAACAATACACCAAATTACCTTATGCGGCAAAGGGTACTCGTACATAATTTGACACAAAGCAAGGATACGAAAAACAGGCACGAAAACAACGATATGGATATCGAGTCATGAAATACACCAAACACGACTGCAGAAACACAAAGACAATAGCTTGTTAACTGTTGCGTATTTTACTTCGACTTATGAAGGAGTCTCCATTGTTGTTTCTTTTTCTCCTTTCCGGAGCGAACAGATTTTGGTTTTGAAACGCGCAGATTTATTGCAGCCAGGTCTGTTCGTTGAGGTGAAAAAAAAGAGAACATTTCGAAGATGGGTGTTGTTTGTGTGTGCTTATTGTTTTGTTTGGGCCCCGCACCAACAGGAGAGAATATAAATAAAACATAAAAACCTGTGAGAATGTTAACCGTTGGGACATTTGTGTGTACACTGGCCTGGAAAAGGATAATTTTATTATCGAAGAGGATGAGCCTTACATAGGGGTGGGGTTGGCTGCATTAAAACATGCCAACAGAAGATAAAACCTAAAAGGATATATAAATGCTGCTTATTAGAGGGAGTTTCTGTTTTTCCTTCTTCTTTTTTTTTTGCTGGCACGACCCACCTTTATGCGTACATTGAGAAGCGGTTGAGTTTTGTAAGTATCCTCGACGAAGGTGTAAAGGGGGCTTGTGCGTTTCGTTTAAGGGCCGCAGAGCAGGAGACGTGAAATGAATTTCTATTTTTGTCCCTTGCAGCGGGAATACGAGACGCGAATTGTTGTGCTCAATGTGCCTTCCGGCAATAAAGGATATCTTTTGTGTTACCTAAATTGGTTTTAAATCGAGAGCGGGTTTTTTTTTTGCTTTCGTCCGTCTTCTTTGCCTGGCGATAAAAAGACCGGAATTTGATTTCGAATCTTATTATCAATGGCAATGGCAGAGGTATAGTGGGAGCGGGGACCTAGTTCTAGAGGCTTATTTAAAAGTGGAGGGTTATCAGTTCACCTTTGAAAATTTCTCCGAAAATAAGTCCTTTCATCAGATAAAAATAGATACAGCTGGGCGAAATTAAAATTTCTTTATGGGCTACTATTGGATGTTTACAAAATTTGGCTTTTATGGCAGCAATATGGGGACTAACCCAATCCAATTTGGGATTTTTTTTACAGGCAATCACAGATAAGAAAAACTTTCTGTCATTGCGCGAGGAAAGGGCTTCATAAATATTTATTTGCCATCTTTGTTTCGATTAGATTTGGCTACTAAATGAGGCGAAAGCGATTATGCCGGACAAAAGCTGTCAGAATGAGTAATTTCACGAAACGTTTTAGTTGTGAATATCCTTTTTTTAAACCAATCGCCAAAAACTGGAAGGGCCGGACTAAACTTCTTTGATTACACATTCGCTCGTTGGACTTCCAGTTGTTGTTGAGCATTTTTAGGCCTATTTAAAATAAATGAACTTTAAACACCGAAGTACATTTTTAGGCAGATGATTGACAAATTTTAAAAATATGGAATTTGCGCTACTCTTCAATACAAGGGTTGGAGGAAGTCCCTCGAATATATTATTAAACGATCTCTGAATGCATCTTGTGCTCTCAAAAACGTTTATGCAGGTTTGAGTCAGTATCTGCTTCAACTAAAAAACAGGCGATTCGCAATTTGTTCCCTTCGGGTTCCCCGGAAGACGATTTTGCCTTTTGTGCTCTCAAAAACGTTTATTCAGGCCACTCATTTCGTAACTTTTCAGACGATTATCGTCGAAACGATTGACCTCCAAAACTAGCAGCTGAGTGCTAAAATACAAGTTTGAGAGCTTAATCCAGTTCATTTTCCACAAATATAATGAAAGCTGAAGTTTGTCAAAAAAATTCGAGCAGAATATGACTTATTTTGGTGATTAAAGTTTCAAAACGATTTCGTTTAGACGATCGTTTATATACGGAATCTGCCACCAGGTTTAAAGATACAACTCCTGTCATCATAGGAAAATGCGCGCTCTCTCTTCCTCATTTTTTTTAGGACTTGTTGGAATCTTTCTTTAAGTGCCTTTTCCTAATCATGAACTGCATTCCTCTACAACCTACAATTAGTTCACGTGATTCACATTTATCGCTAATAAAGTATGTGCTTCAACTAAAAAACAGGCGATTCGCATTTCGTTCGCTTCGGGTTTCCCAGAAGACGATTTCGTTTGCCCGCGAGTTCATCTGAGAATTCCTGGCGATACGTATCGCGTGAAATTTTTGACTTCGCGATGAGTGTCGATGAAGAGTCGCCTATGATTCGCAAAAACGAAATTTATACGAGTGCAAATGCGAAGTTTATACGAATTGGGAAAATTTATCCAAATGTTTTAATGGGATGTGGTGGTAACGATAAATATGCGAGATGAGCTGGCTAAACTACTATGTATATTGAACGAAAAGATAATAGAAACGTAATAATTAAATACTTTATTATAATTGAAAGGCAAATACTTCAATAAAAGTTTAGGATGGGAACAAAGTAAAAAGAGTTCACATTATCCATTGTGCAGAGAAAAAATTTAATAGACATTGTTCACTTTAGTATTAGATAATGTGCCCGAAGATATGCAACATTAATTTTGCATTCTCCTTTTTTAAACTAATAACTTAATCTTATCGTTGCATACTTTTGAATAATTAAATCTTAAAAAAAAAACAGTAAAAAGGTGTAAATACACTCAACCATTATGTCATGAGCATTTTTGAATTTTATATAATTTTTCAGTAAAAGCTTAATAGCTTTCCCACACAAGTGGTCATTTTTCATGTGCTTTAAAAAATGAGTTTTTTAGTCTTTACGAGACAGTCGAAATAAACTGACGTTTTTCAACAAGGTGATATTTCTTTGGAATTATTTTATAAGTACTATTCGGTACTGCAAACCCCTTTTCTCTCTTCTCTCTTCAGTTTCCCACCCATAGATTCGGAAGAACCCAGCGCAGCCCTAGCGAAGGGTAATACATTAGCTGTTTTTTATTATCAGCTATGATCCATATAGATCATCGATTTACATGCATTTACAACAACAGCACATGATCCTAGGTCGCTTGTTTCATTTTTAAATGTTGGTGTGCCTGTAAACGACAGCCACACAATCACGTTGCCAGACTAAAAAATGGAACACAAAAAAATCAATTGATTTATTTCGCATTCGAATAAACTCCGTGTCCGTATTCCGAGTTATGTTGTTTTTTCTCGTTCTATAAAGGTATGTCCAGACCAGCCAAACATTTGATAAACTATGAAATACCTACATGTTCCATAAATATTTCTAAAACATTTATTAAACAAAACAATTTTTATGGAATGTTTAAAAATTTGTTCTGGTTTGGATCTGGACACCAAAAGAAACATTTATGAAATGTTTCAGTTACCCAATCATGATGGGAAATAATTTTTGTTTTACAAGTATCCTTGCAGAAAGTGAGCGCTGTTTTTCGATTATTATTTCTTTTTAAATAAAATAAAAATGCCCAGAGCAGCTTTGAATACCTAATGAGAAAGTGATTAATTTAATACGATAATTTGAATTAAATCGCGTGTCGCGTGATTGCCGAAATAAAAACTTTACTCGTTGCTAATAATCCCAACACATTATTTTCTTCTAGTCCAAAACAGGATAAAGTTGAAACATTTCATAAACCTTTACCCCCGTATTAATAAACAAATATGCAAAATGTAATTTTGCTAGTAGACGTCAGATAGCATACAAAAATTTGACGTAACTGCTGAGTAACGAGTTGATAACTTTAACGCAGTGTTCATTAATACGAGGGTTAATAAATAAATTTCAGAAATCTTTTATAAATGTTTATAAAATCTGTCCGATTTGCTTCAGAAACATTTCATAAACATTTCTGAAATGTTTCGCTGGTCTGGACACACCTTAATATGCCAAGATAAACTCAAGCGGCAGCAGCAAATATTGTTCATGTGTTGCATATTTGAACATAAAATACTAAATTTGTTTCACAAAAATATATTTGAAAAGAAAAATTATGGAAATTTGATTCAAATATGGTAACACCCTCGACATTTCAATTGAAATGACATCTGCCTTGTGTGACGTCACGTTGAGAAGAATATTTGCAAGATGGCTGGTGGCAATATGAAGTTTGAAATACCCTGTAATATCTGTTTTGCTTTTGAAAGCAACTGTTGCCACAATTCCAAAATTAAACTTTTCAATGATCCGTTCTGTTTTATTTTCGTGATCTGATCCGAATCAGAATGGCGAATGCCCTTATCGAGCTAAGACACAGAAGAAATTAAAAATCGCTTCTTGTCTCCTTTTATTTGCAAACGACGCATTCACTATACGTTCAATTAGAAGAACGCATTCGCCCAATGGCTCGCTGGAATGAAAAATGTGTGCTGATTAACAGTAAACAGAGAGAATTTGGACCAGAATTGAGAACACCATTTTAAACAGTTTCTGAATACAATTCGTATGATAATACGACACAAATAAGTTATATACGACCAAACGACATCGGAACCACCTGGACAAATATTTCCAGCTCAACCATAGAAGACCGCAGAACTACACCTGACGCGTTCCACAATGCGACATGCTTCAAAATGATGGAGCACACATTCAGTGGGTCTGCTATCTAATGCAAAGCGACAAGTGTCGTGCCAAAAACCGATTTGCATTTATAATGATACCCTTATCCGGCAACCACTTTAGTACATTTAATTACTGACCACATTCCGTAGCTGGTATTGTGATTGCGACTCTCTCGTATTATTTCGCACGAGTCCTGCTGCTCTCGCTGTGTCTGTGCGCGCTTGCATTGGGAAAACTTTCCAGTTCGTTTAATAATTTCCCCATTTAATCGGTTTGTTTTGTCCGTTGTTCTTTAAGTGTAATTTCATTTTCGTGTCCAATATTGAGTACGAACATTAACGATATGTACTCGTGGTATTGTTTTTTTTTTTTTAACATTTTGACTCATATACTCCATGAACATGACAACTTGTTTAACAACGGAATGGTCTTCTAGCCAGCCAACTCGACAAAGGCACACCATTCCAAAGGACACACACACACAAACACACTCTCCGGTGAATAGCGGATTTTCACCAGGAGTGTCTGCTTTTTAAAGCTTATGTGCCGGGGCTTACCGTGCGCATTGACAGGATTACTCTCTGTTATGTTCCGGGTACATACTTGTTTTTTGCTCTGTTTCCTGTTATTCCTTTTGACACATTGTGTTGCATGGAATTAAGATAATATTACCGATTAAATGAAACATACAACCGAGATCGTGTTGCTGCATAATAAAACCGCACTTGGGTATAGCGATTGCAAACAGTGCATAGAGGCCGAGGAGTTGCACATGAAAGCGTGTGCCTGTGCATGTTCTTTGCAGGATGTGCTCTTGGACACAGTTACATCCTTTTTGGGCTCTTTTCGATTGATCAGACTTTCGGTGCTATCAAGAGTTCGTCGCTGGTAGAGTGAAATGGGAGCTCATTTTGGAAATACGTTGGAAATTATCGCTCGCTGTTGGTTCAGCCTGCTTGACATTTTGCACTACGAAAACAATAACCACTCTGGCAAATGACAGGTGAAGAGCACTTAATGTGGGTCAATTGGATTGGATTAATGAATTGGTTTGCACGAACCAGGGCCGCGCAGGCAATTTATGGATTAAAGATTGTTGCAGCCGATTTAAGTGGGTATAATGTGAATAGCTCATTACGAGGAAAGCGGCTGACAGTAAATCGATGTGAAAATATGGGTATTGGAATTTTGGATGCTATGGCATGTGTATGTTGTTCAGCGGAAGGGTAGAGAGGGTATATTTATCGGTAGATATCTTTTATGTCTGAGATTATATTTTCACCAACATGTTTCTGGTATTGAAAAATAATGCTGGGACAGCTAGCAACATCTGACAAACTACTTGGAGCTCAATTTCAGTTAAGATTTCCCGTCCTATGTGGAGCAGTAGGGGAGAGCGAATGATAAGGGTGATGATAGGAGTTGCAGCTATGCATCGATCAAGGCTCCCAATGTCAAGGACACCACTTTTGTCCCTTTCGAGATCGTAGCAACCTATTTCCAAGCGCTTCTTATCCAGGACATAACCGCCCTTAACAAGTGGCCGTGTATAAGAAATGTCAAATAGTTCTTAATTTTTATACAGTAGTATTCGGTTTTAAAGAACATATCGCTAAAACAAACTAAAAAAGTAGGCGTGTCACATACGTTTATCGCAGCATACGGATCGGACGAATATAGATTCCTTTTAAATGAGAAGTTCCTATGAATGAGTTCAATAATCCAATAGGAGATAGACACTCGAATTAAACGAGCTTCAAAATTTGATTTAAATATTTGTTCAAGTGAATGTACTTCCGAGGAAGCTCCAACTAGAACAATATTTAAAAACAATCATTGCTGATAGTTTTCGGTTTAACGAAATTAATTTAACTGGATTTTATCCTATAGCTCAGCTTCTGCATAAATTAGAAAGCTGTTTGTAAGCTTAACATATTTATGACAATGTTGGCTTACTGCGGGATTTTCTTAAAGAAATATTTGATTAATGGAAAGTTAAAATCACAAAAGTCAGAAAAAAAAAAAGAAGTTTTGGTTAAAAATACTCCCAAAAAGTCAGCTCAGCAATGCACAAGGTAGCCTATAGCCTTCTCGGAGTCTTAAGAAACATTAAAAAATAAGTTTCATTGAAATCTTTCCAGCTGTTTTCACGCCAACTTGTAACAGACATACGGCCTTACCAATAAACATTTTTAGTTTCGACTCTAAATTTTATTAGTTCACAATGGCTACATTTTCCATACAAATCTCGCAATTCCGAGCTTCCGCAAATTAAAAGTCGTGACTAAAATTTGTTATTAGTATGCCCCATAGTCATGCAAAGCCCTACAAGCAATCATGGCGACAATCGCAAATGTAACATGAGCCTCATTACTTGAAAAGAACACTGGATGCCACCATTTACAAAACTATTTCAAACAGCTCACATTTGTAGGTCGCATAAATTTCAATACTTTTTGATAAGAAATAGAAAGAATTTTCAAAATTAAATGTGAATGATACTGAAACGATTTTCTGTGAAGTAGTCTTTTTAAAAAAACATGTCAAACAATAGTCAATGTCGGTCAAAAATGACTGTAAACCCTATTGGAAGATCTTTTAGTTTCTCTAAATACACAATTAGTTTGGGATGTGATTTTTGATTCAAGTCCAAGAAACCCAGTCTTCCTAAGATTGCATTTTCGTTTGGAAATACAATGAAGTCGGTTTGTAAGTTAAAAACAACTTCAAGATGTCATGGTTTGGCTGAAAATTCCACGTGCTTTAGGATGCTAACTTCTTTGTGATGCTGCTACCTGTCGAAGTTCAGTCTAAATGTTGCGATTTTTAAAACTAACCTTAATTAACCTTCTTTCTTAACTTCTAAATGTAACTTATTTCTTTTTCCACAAAAATTAGAAATGCTATCCCTTAAGGCAGTAGCCACAAATTTGATCACTTTAAATTACGATAAGCGGTTAAGCATGCTCTCCTACAGAGGACATTTTTGTGATCCACATACCTTATATAATATGCACGCTTTCTCATTTTTTAATCGTCCTTGCAATAGTCCATTATGTGCTAGATATAAGCGCAAGGTGTCATGTTTAATATGCGAAACAAACTGGGAGTATCTGTCAAACATGGAATAATATTTCCTTCTATTTGCTTCCAAAATAAGCCACTTACGTCAAGTCCTCAAAGTTCTATATTTTTGATAAAATAAGCGGATCCAAAAACATTGAAAAATGAAGTCCCCATGGGTCTATCTGACTTGTAAACTCGGATGTGATTCAAATATGAATGGGGGATCTCAAAAATAGGTGCATTCATGTTTCTATCCTGTTTTTAATGCGAGACGAAGTCCGCCAAGTTACGTTGCATAAACATTTCTTAAGGCCCCCGAAACACACTTGTTTGGAGCTGAAAATACCTTTCGATGCAGTAATCATATCAGTTGGAAACTTCGTCATAAATTCATCATTTTCAAAGTTCCTCTTAATATAGCTGAGGCTGCAGCAGCTACTAAACTAATAATCATCTCCAATCCCAATAAAGAAATCCACTCCTAATGGTCCACATAAAAAAGGAAATTTAATTAATTTTCCAGAGAATGAAATAAGAGACTCCCTGGCCTTCGATGCTCATCGGTGGTTTACGGTCGATAACCATAATTTCGCAGTGTTACTTCTTCCTCTCAGGGCATTCTTCGATTTGTCACGTAATTTTATGTATACCCTCGACAAAGTGAAAAGGAATCGGTATCACTTTCAAAGTAATACTTTTAATCCTTTTTCGAGATGTCCCCCCCAACTGAGACATGACTTCAATTGCAATGAATTCGCCAAAATGCTGTATAGATAACGCCAATCCGCGTCCCAATTACCGACACACGGCTTCCACCTTCACTCCACTCTAATAACATACATCTGTACTCAGTACCGTATCCTTATGGATCGAGGATAGCATTTTGCCGCACTCTAATAATATCCTCGTTTTTTTGTCTTTTTTCTTTTGCAGATGAATTCTCGTGATGAACCGGAGAAAACCTTCAAAGTAGCAATGCCCGACAATGCTTACTCGACAGTTTATCTACGTGAGGCGATGTCTGTGGAGGAATTCCTAGCCAGTGCATGTGCTCGACGGAATCTCAATCCGATGGAGCATTTCGTACGAGTGAAAAAGCGACGTGACATGGAGGACCACAATTATTTTGTGCCACATCGTAATGATTTGATTGAACATTATGTAAGTAGAAGTTTCGAAGGTGGGGTGGTCTCCAGAGTGCGACCACAACTGTACAGAGATAAAGCAATACCATTGGTCCACACATAAGTTCGCAACGAGCCACTGTCACTATTGTGCAATCAAGCTCTCTGCAAGGACGAAGGATAAACTTTTGTGGTTGTCGTCTTTTGTTTGTATGTGTCGAGGTTAATAATTCCCCGGATTGCCAGGATGGAGTGTTATCTTTTATTTTTTTTTTTTTTTTTGTGGGGGAGTAAATTAAGTCGTCCGTTGGGAGCCATGTCGACAGTTTTCCACCGGGTGCTTCATATACCAACTTTAGTGTGTTTTTTTTTTTTTTTTCGCCACATGACTTGCATACGGCAACGGCATACCTATACCTGTGCCCTGACAGAGATGGGTGCCAGCAATTTTCATTCCCTCATCGGAGGCAATTGCAATGTAAGTCTTTAGGCAGTCAGCTGAAGAAGCCACTGGGGAAAGTCCCCGGGGGCGCGTATGCGGAACAAAGAGACAAAGTTCGTGTTCCAAGGAAAGTTTTGATTTGCTGCCGAGTTTGCGTTGCATGGTTTGCTTTAATTTAATTAAAAAATTTATTAAAATTCGCTGATTCCAGGGAGAGAGAATAGTTTGCATTGTTTGCGTGTACACAATGTCTAAAGCCATTAAGTAGACTGTCGTTTGCATCAGGTAATTTCCGATTGTTGCGGCAAGCAGCTTTATCTTATGCATATACATATTTATTACAAGCGAGAGAAAATGGGTCGATGAGTCGACAGGATGTGTGCCCTGAGTGCCGATGGTTGAGGGTAATCCTTTCCGTGGTTGATATTAAAATGATTTAAGGTTGACATTTTGGTTACACGAGCTGCGGTAATGACAGCGGATGTTTCTGTCAAAGAGAATGGATAATAAATTGCCCTAAAGGTAATTTGATGCAAGTTAAATCATTTGCAACAAATGCATATTTGGTGTGAGTTCAGTTGCTGCGTATTGTCTTGCAAGTGTGCGCTTTTCTTGAGGGAAATTTTCGATCTTTAGTGTTTTGGGATAATGGCTTTCTTAGGATTTGTTGAGATGACACTTATCTCCTCCATGAAAGCTAATTGTGATCCAGGGGTCACACACAATGGCGACTATTTCAGAAATTAGTTACCTTGTGTCGACCGCTCCTAGGCATGTTTTCAAATAAAACGTTTTAAGTAAGAAAAGCTGGAGAAAAAGTTATCATACCCAATTTTATAATTATTTTTCAACAAAATAATTATGTTGTTGAGAGATGACAGTCTAGTTAGCACAAGGACGGTTTAGTTGAAAAAATACTATGTTACCAAAACGGCAAGTGAGTTGGGTGCAGCAAAATACTATCTATACATATAATAAGACTGTAGCCGCGTGTGTTAACGGTTGGCGTGAAAACTACTGCAAAGATTTCGATGAAACTATTTCTGAAATGTCTATTAAGATCCTGAGAAGGACATAGGCTATTCCTTTCATTGCCATGCCTTTTTTTTTGGAGCGTTTTTGATCAGAATGTGTTTTTTTTTCTGATTTTACTGCCTTTTAATCGCCATTACTCAAACAATTCTTAATCAATGCAAACAAAACGAAATACTTAACAGAGCCAACACTTCCATAATTATTTTGAGCCATCAATCAGCTTTCTGTGTCATCTGAGCTACAACCCAAAATCTAACATGAAAACACTAAATTTATTTTCTCAAATCGAAAATTATCAGCAACCGTTGTTCTGATTTGGGGTGGTTGGCTTTCGCACATCGCACAAAAACATACATTTCAACAAAAACTGCGTGAAGTTTTCTCCGATTGAGTGAAATGAAAGACAAGTATGCGAGGTGAATGTGGATGTAATCAATAGCGACAATGTTTTTCTGAGGAAATGCGCAGATGGCTGATGTGGCTGATGACGTGCGATGATGGGCGTATGGTGGTGTCCACTATATTATTTCTGTAATTACTGTAGTAGTATCTCACACGCACAACCAATCTTAACAAATGAAGTGTCAAAAAAAAAGAGATTTTCGGGGTGCTTATTTTTGCATTTTTACTTTTTTTTAAATATTAACTAACAATTGAAAAAGTTGAATCTTAATACATACAATTTAAACTCCGCAGTTGTGTACAACTGTGATCGGGTAGGACGTAGGAGCGCTGTTATGTTATTTCAAACTTAGGTTTTGTTGTCAGGTGTCAATTTTGCACAGCAAATTCATAGCCTTTATATAATCCTAATCTAATATTAAAAATGCGAAAGTAAGATTATTTTAGCGACCGCGAAACCAATTTTTATGAATTTTGGTATAGGGATAGATGGGTCCTCTGAGAATGACATAGGCTACTTTTTGTCGCGAAAAAAAAAAAACGTGAAGGCGATGAAGTAGGGAGTCCAAGTTTAAATGACGAACCAATTATTTCTCAAGTTAGGGATAGTAAAATTCATCACAGGTAGGTATCTATATTTGGTAAGAAATAAATATATTTGCTGCGTATTTTACCAATAAATTTAAATGTGTAGGTTGGCTTGAAAGACAGGATAGTTTTGTTGTTGATATAAATATTTCAATTGAGTTACTCGAAGTACTAATTCGACGCAGACGAAGTCGCGGGTACCAGCTAGCTTAGAATAATTGGAGGTGTTTTTTCCGCGGGCTTTCGTAAGCTACCACAGGCACTATAAGAAAACAAAAAAGTTTTTAATATTTAAATACGAAGTAAAAACAAATGAACACTGAAAAAATTAAAGCATTCTCCTGAAATTAGGGCTGCCATAAATAATTTAAGGGACTTGGTATCGAGCTTGAAAATGTCAGAATTTCTGTGCCAAAATAAGATCCCAAATAGATTGCAAAGCGGGGGCAAAAGTCAGTTTTCTGGCGAGATTTTAAATCTGTATATCTAAAACTTAGTAATTGTGTTTTTGTTTGTGCGCTGCCCACATAACTTAAAAGTTTTTTTTTTTTTTTAAATGTTCACCACGTGTTTTTGACATCGAAATAGTCGATTTGTAACTACTTTCCTTCTTATACTCTTAGTTGACAGCCCCACCTACATTTCTTCACAAAATAAATCAGATTTACTTTATGGACTATTTTCACTTGCCAGGTCTAACGGATTATTTCAAGCTGAATAATTTCACGCAAATAGTTTGATAGAACGTTTGTTCCCAAACGAATTGTCAGAGCGACAGTTGCTATTTTAATAGCACTTTTAGTACCAAAGGTATTCTCTGGGAAAAAAAAAACATTACGTATACACCTTCGCACTCAAATGAATATCGAAACACCCTATATCCAACCTTAAACGCCACAAATAAAGTTTTGTTTTTTCCAATAAATAGTGAGACTTAACTTAGAGAAATGCTCACCGTCAACTGCCAGTAAAACTGTTCATATTCACTTAAACCTCTGTACAAACTTATCGCATGTCAAAAGTTGCCTTCCCCCATTAATCCGCAGTAACTCAGCACTCAACAATCGGTACCTACATGACAGCCATTACAAGCTTCTATGAAAAGGACACGTCTCCCACAATGGACTCTATTCGAAACATCAGTTGATTGTTTCACTGTGTGTGTATGTTTCCCCCGCGGTAAAATCTACTTTCACCTATATGACTGTCATTGTTTCGACTTTATTGCAAGTTTGGTTTATCAACCGGCAAATAGTTGCGAAGTTATGATTTTGTCGCAACATGCAAAGCGACAGATAGAGTGGAAAAAAAACTTTTTAATAACAACGCAGAAGGATGACAACAAGACATCATCGCAACAAGCATGGTGAGAAATACAAAAAAAAAAAATTCCAAGAGGAAACAAAATTGTTCCCGCTGGCATGTCATACCCAATTTTGAATGAGAACTTCTGACAGGGTCGCATACAAATAACCCTGTAATCTGTGACTGTACACGGTGTGGAGTTTCTGTTTTCTGATTTATCAAAGTTCTGCAGTTTTTCATCAGCTCGTTATTACTTGTAAGTGGACTTTTTCCCATTTATTTATGTCACCAGTTGAGGGTGTTTGGTAAGGGCAGGAATTGTAGATGTTTTATTTAGTTGAAGAGCTGATATTGCAAGGGAAACTAAGCGATATGGACTTCTTTTTTTTTGTAGAGAAGTCACACTCTGATATTGTTGGTTTTTTTATTTAAGTCGAGTTGGGCAGGTGGCAGCTGCCATTGGCTCATGAAGAGTTCAGTTGACACCATTTCCTTTTCAGCACTTTAACTAGTTATAAAAAAATTCCTTACTGACTCTTACCTCAGTAGTTTTTGTGAGATACATAGCTCCGATTGTGACTGTTGACGACACAGTCCATTCAATCTAGTTCATCCATCTAGCATCCAGCTCATGTCAGGCTTCTGAGACTCGCCAGTTAATAGAGACAAAACCACTGCCTGTTTCTTCTTGCGTAAAAGTTTGACAAGTCGTGTCCGCCTGCTACTGAGAATCTTCTGGTTAATGTCGATAAGGGTTTGACCAATCCATTCAACACGGAACCAAACCATATCTCCAACAATAGTCTAAGGATGTTTTGATCATTTTAGCGAAGTCCTAAAATAATATCTGGAAATGAAATGCTTTAAAAGACGGTTTAAGCTATACCGACAAAGGTTCAGTAAAAACTGTTTAAATATGAAAGTTGAAATACTTTAAAAAATTATTTCGATTATTTCAAAATGTGCTTTCTACTTTCGGACGCAACACGATTACTTCTAACCCCCTCCAAAAAAGGGAACCCATTTTTAATGTAATCTTAGTGCTCTACGAACTCATCAATTAATCTCTTCAATTACCCCCAAGTAATTCGACTCCAATGTGCACTCCTCCCTCCAAAGTCAACATAACCCATTTTTGAATTAATCGCCATTCGATAAATCACCCATCTGATATAAAAGCCATCTCCCAAGGACCTGTAATGTCACTCAAAAGGGCTTAATGTCCCTTAATCATGGGACCATTTCGCATTTCTTATGCTACCAATTATTTAACCATCATTTATATAAAATCAAACCATTAACTTATCCCTTGGGCAACGTCGTCTCCGTCACCATCGTCGTTGTCGTTTGTCGTTGGTGTCAAATTCATTGCTCTCCAGACAGATTATCCCGACGAAAGTACACACCCTGATACGTATATTTATATAGCCCGAGGAGGACAAATGATGCGACAGCTTTCCCGAAAAACAGATGAAAAGAAAACAAAAATTTATATACGATCAGTGATTAACTGTTCACGACAATGCATAATAATGGCGCCTTATCTGATTTATCACCACCAAAACGTGGCAAGGATTGGAATTTATTAGATGTCCCGTATAAAGACGACACGTCAGAGCTACTTAGGCCAAACAACAGTTGAAAGGGACTCGCAGTTACCTGGTAAAATCATAAAATCAAAAAAACACATACCCAAACACAGAGCATTACTTTTTCAATAAACATCCGCCAGTGTGTGACACATTCCACAGCACGGCAGATATATCGCCTCGAGGATGATGCGCACACACATTCCTCCTATGCGGATAAGGTTGAAGGTTGCTTTCCTGTTTTTTTTTTTCCTCGTCTCTGCGCCTTGAACTCATCGGGTGAAATGAATTCGTAAGTAAGCAATAAAACAGAGAAACACTCATCAGAGAAGCAAGTCCCGATCCGGATATGAAGGAAAGACAGCTCCGCGTCGATGTATTACATACGCTACATAGTCGCACAATCAATGCACCCAATTGGCTGAGTAAAGTGGAAAAAAAAACACACAAACAAACCGGCAAAAAAGTATCATAAACTGAAAAGAAACCGTGAATAGTACAGAAATTTATTGTGAACGATTACCCAGTGAATGTGGCTACAGGGACTCGATGGAGAGGACTGCTTTTAAAACACGAAACATGAACGTTATGTGTGAAGTGTGTAGTCCCTTTTCTGTCGTGAAGAAAAAAAAAAGAAAGAAAATTGCGGTGTCACGAAAAGCAATCTCGTGCACTTATAAAAGGCATGATTGAAAATCAGTCCAAACAGTTCCGTGACTGCCAGGAAGATGACGCGCCGCTCCGGGTACCTAGACCGGAGACATAACGTATCTCATCGATGCTGTAGTTTTATTTGGCTCACCAGGGATGAGCAAGGTAAATCGATTCAATCTAATGGGAGAGTGTTCCTCAGGTGTCGAGCTAAGAAAATAAACGTCCGACATAATTGCCACGAATTGAACAGTTTCGCTGGTCATAGGCGGTAGGTTGGATGAGCGAGCTTCGGTCACGCAAACCTATTTCCTCAGCTGTCCGACAAAAGTTGTCATGGTGCAAAATTGAAAAGAGGAAGTTTCCAGTAATGATACTTCTACGGAAAACACAGGTGCATTTTGCAAGATTGTGTCAACGTTTTCTTAAACCGAGGCCAAGAGATTTCCATGCATGGCTGTTGAGGGGCACCTGAAAGGGTGCGACTATTCCATGCTATGCCGCCTTCTATATGGACCTTATAGAATAATAGCTCAGCGTGCACAATGAGAAATACATTTGTACAGGGGTCTGGTCACCGTAGCCACTTCCAAACAAAATTAGGTACCATAATTGGAAAAAAAAGCTACCAAACCAACATAAAATTTACCAAAAATCTGGAGACGTTGATAAAACATTTTTAAAACATAAAAAAACATGTCTTTTAAAATATGTTGTTTAGTTAAACATCGCGTAAAAATGTACGCAGCCTCTATGTGGCTTTGCTGAAATTGTTATTTATAAAAAAATGTCCACTGACTGTTTACTACGCAAGGTTGGTGTCTAAATAAGTACGAAACTATTACAAAAAAAACCGAAATCTCTTACTTTTATCAGCTGTTTCTGTGAAATAAAACTGACATCTCTCTTGTGAGATTTATTTTGTGAAAACGGTTGGAAAATTGGATTTCCTCTGACAAGGTGATGAATTGAATATTAAATTAAGTCATTCATATCAATGTCGTTAACAAAATTCACGAAGCTGAATGGCATTTTTAATTCAATTTTTAGTTTCTTCTTCAATTTTCAAATCTACCCCGAAAAATATGTAAACAAAATGACATTTAAAAAACGATAAAAAAAATGCAAGCTTTACGCAACCTCTAAACGCAAATTTTTGCGTTTAAAGTTACACAGGCTTTACGCAAAATGTTCTTTGTATATAAATCAAGGACATTTTAGAGGGTGAGTAAAGATAAGCAGACTCTACGGTGAGTTTATAAATAAGGCTGTTAGTCTTTAAGTAGTTAAACAACGACTACTTTATAAAATAAAAAAATTAGACTTTACTTACTAATGAAATATAGTAATATCTACTTTAAATACTTTTTCTGACCAAAAGCATGATTTTCTAAACTCAAATTATTTTATTTGATTTTTAAATTTGCTTGTTTTAAAAACAAACATTTATAAAACACAAGACTCAGTAAAGCGTGTAGTAGGAACTTTGTCAGTCCAATCAATTAAACAACGTCAACAAAATTACCAGCTGTTATGAGGCATAGTATCATCTACCATTTCCGAGCCTTTTTTCTTATAACTTTAACAAATTAGAGATTTATGTCTGCAAATAAATAATAGATTAACTAACCTATCCATATCTGGATGTAGTTATAAACAGAAAATATTTCGATGTTCAACATCTGTCAAAAGAAGAAAATGAGTGCATTCAGTAATTTTTTGAACAAAATAGGTTTACATGGGTGGTGCTGACGCATATGCAAATGCAATGCTTTCACTCAGAAACAGTAAGGCAGCATTTAAATGAATTGATATCGAGTTCGTATTTTCAAAAAGTTACCAAAACCAGATAAAAATTAGATACCATTTACCAAAACTCAAAAAGCAAAAAAAAAATCACCAAAGTGGCAACCGTGAGTCTGGTCCCTGGTTCGTCTGCGCAATGTTTTGCTAAACTGAAGATTACTACCTATACCTATATATCGAGGTAGCTAAGGCCTTGTTGATTAAGGCCGAAGTCCAATTCGGTCTGGCGTTGTATGACTACTCAAATGAGGAAGCGATATTATCCATCGGCAACCCAACTGTACAAAAATTCGGCGGTTACACAAACTATTTGTCTTTCACTTTTAAAGCTTTTACGACCCCTTAGTCGTGACGTAGTGACTTCAATGAAACTCCATTTAATTGACTACCAAGTATATTTTTGCCATCCCAACTATCTGCCTGACATTTACGAATGCAAAGATACAACTCGATGAAATTCGATTACAGAATTCATGAGCAAATCAATTCAACTCCTCAGCAAGGACTCTCCCCTGGAGAGGCTTCCCACAAATCAACTTTAAGAAAAAGAGGAGAAATTATAAAAAAAAACTTTCCTCCACTGACCACCAAACTTTGTCCTCGTGCTGCTCCTAAATTTCCCACCGCCAACTGAAACTGAAACTTTAGAAAATTAAAATTGTTCACCGACTCAGACTGCACCCGTTGGAGGAGCCTCTTCCATTTCCGCAATATGGTGTGAAAATACATGTTCCCTCACGATATGAAACACTTTCCAAATAAAATTCCTACCCAAGTTACTAGAAAAAAAATAGAAAAAATAAAGAAGAAATTATGGTATCCTTTTTTTCAAGTTTTCGAGATTAATTCTGCGGCCAAGTTAAAAGTTTCCCATTTTCCAAACATCAAATCTAACAAAAAAAAAAAAAAAATTTAACAAATAAGAAGAATACAACTTTTCCACTCCAAGTGAAGGGTGGCGCAAATAAACACCATCACCATCACCAGCGGGGAATACTAAATGAGTGATGCATCACTGTGAATTAGAGCGTGAACTTTATGAAAGTCGTTGGAGGAAAAAACCTTTCCCCAACACCCTCATTTTGCACTCAACAGCTGCTGCAGTTGTTGCCATTTTGTGCCATTTTGCGCAGCCTTGTAAAGTGACCAAAATTGTGAAATATACACATCCAGAATCAGCCAGATAATAAGAACAGCACTAACGACAGCAGACAACAGAAGTCCTTTTCAGTTTATATTTATATGTGTTACTTTTGTGATCCCTCTTGTGTTTCGCTCTTTCTGCTGTGCATTCATCTCTAAGGATATAAAATGGCAATGTAATTTCGAGATTGAAGTCACCAGCACATTGCTAAAGAGGGCAAGTGGCACTGAACAACAACAGCAACAACAACGACTCATGGTTTCAATAAATGATTTCCTAATGCCTTCCATAGGGTCTTCAATTTTTTTTTTTTTTTTGCTTTATTTCTTTGTAGGTTTCATTTCCATTAATGCTGTGATGATGTGTCTATTCGAATTCAGATTGACGCGAATGAAGGACATATTGAATTGGGACTCTTTGTAGGTACCAGCTACATTTACAATCTAAGCGGGTGATTTTCTGTCTAAAGTGGAGACTCTTGGGCTTTTCCGGGAATAAAATTGAAAATTGACTTTGCAAAAGCAGCCCTCAAAGAAAATTGGTTTTCGATTTGTAATTAGGTCGTGATGATGTTTTTTTTTTTGTATTTTTATTTTGTGAATAAAAAAACTGCTGACTAAATTAGTTTCAACGAAATTGTAGGGCTCAACTCATCAATTATTTTCGAAAGTGCAATGTTTGCAATTTTGTTTCAACTTTGTATCAGGAATCGCTTCAACGAAATCAAAGCTAATTGGGTGTGATTTAGAGGAACGCTTTGCCATTTAATGACCGTCTGAAGTTGGGCTAACATGTGCCACTCCAACCAACAAGAATAGTCCAGTCAAATTAACTTGAGCGGAATTGTGTGTGATTTCGGGAAAGGCTCCATTTCTTGCAAAGCACAATGGATTTCAATGAGTCGATTCGTCGACTCGGAAAGCTTCCAATTGCTCCCCACGTTTACTGTAATATTTGAGATCCTTTTCATAAATACTTGGTCTCATAAGAAAGACCTCAAAGTTACGTTCAGAATATGCCTCTTAAAGAGACAGTCGACTTTTTGTTTTTACCAACTGTTTTCTGTTTTTTGTATTGCAGAGGCAGATTTTTATTTGATCAGCGAGTGTAGGCTTGTAGTGTTTGTGAAGGAACGAACTTGATTTTACTGCAAGAATCGTAATTTAAATGTAAAATTTGGTCAGAGCAATAACATAGGGAACGAAAAATGATTCAATCATTCAATCCTGTCAAGCTGTCATCCCTTAAAAAATCAAGAGTTTTCGTCTCATTGCGACAGAGCGCTGATCAGATAGTAAGGCAGCTTTTCGGGTATTCACTAGCTTTTCCAAAGAATTGTCAAAGGAACGAACTTGATTTTACTGCAAGAATCGTAATTTAAATGTAAAATTTGGTCAGAGCAATAACATAGGGAACGAAAAATGATTCAATCATTCAATCCTGTCAAGCTGTCATCCCTTAAAAAATCAAGAGTTTTCGTCTCATTGCGACAGAGCGCTGATCAGATAGTAAGGCAGCTTTTCGGGTATTCACTAGCTTTTCCAAAGAATTGTCAAAGGTAGAAAAAACATTACTGATAAGTATGACTCTCTCATGCAAAAGTAGACCAATGCAACGAAGTCAATTCACAAGCTTTTCGTACTAAAATCTGATCACAGCAAAGCAATTTTTTCACAAGCTGAATAGCAAAAGACTGCGTTTAAACCTACACATTTTTCAATTCAAGCAAAATAAATGTAGACAACATTTTTCTAAAAGAGACCCCAACCCTCGCTCATTCAAAATGTTTGAATAATTGAAAAATGATGGGAAACGATTCTCTTATTCAGCACGGATAAGGATAACTAAGCGAGATAAAAAGGTAGTTGCAGATGATCCTACTTGAAAATTATGATTTCTAAAAATGTCTTATAAAGAGCTGTCTTTTTAAAAACGACTTTCCTAGGCCTTTTTTAGCACTCCAATCATCATTTACCCACCGACCATGTTTTGTGATATTTTCTAACCGTTTTTCGACCGAGCCGGCATGCATTTACCGCCAACTTTCAAGTATTCGGTTTTCCTATTGGCTGATGCTATTCGCACGTCGCTAGGAACACGGCTTAGTTCGCCGGCTACGGTTAAACGCGGCAAATAGGGCTAATGTGGGTCGCTTCGCTCGGGCACGAGCCTGTACGTTTTAAGGCCCAACTTATTTCTTAAAATACTATTTTTAATTACTACGTTACGTCAAATACGTAGCCGTCGACCTAAGCCGTGTCCCTAACGTCGTGCGAATAGCAACTTCGTTTCATATTCCTTCTCTGACGAGATGCACGCAGGAGACGCAGCTTCCCAGCTATAAGTGTCACCCTTTGCTGAGCGAGGGGCCAAAGGTTTATTCCCCGGAAAAACACGAACTACGCCTTGATGGCTAGCGTTTTATTTTTTTGTTATTGGCGGAAACATAAAATTTTGCAACGAACAAGAACATATAATTTTACAGAATGAAGTCGACCCCATTCTAACAAGTAGAGATTAAGGTTAGTGGCGCACTAGCATTTTTCGTCGCACGCCACTTATATCAATGTGCTATGGCGATATTACGTCCTTGGACTTCTGTTTGCAAAATTATCGAATTTTTATCTTTCTGCTTGTTGCAACAGATTTATAAAAAATTAATATCCCCAAACCATATCTCCATCAACTATCTGATTGCAATTTTTAGTTAAAAAAAAAACTATTCCTCCGTCTGTCATCCATTGAACCCTTTTTCAAATAGCTATCATCTAAAAACAGAAAGCTATTATCCAC